>CM061753.1:270914917-271514917 GCA_030979885.1 Lolium multiflorum | reverse complement strand
AGTGTGTCACCCTACGGTTCGCGAACTATGCGGACATGGTTGAGTACTCACTCCGACCAATAACCAATAGCGGGATCTGGAGATCCATAATGGCTCCCACATATTCAACGATGACTTTAGTGATCGAATGAACCATTCACATACGATACCAATTCCCTTTGTCACACGATATTTTACTTGTCCGAGGTTTGGTATCACTCTATACCTTGTTCAACCTCGTCTCCGACAAGTACTCTTTACTCGTACCGTGGTATGTGGTCTCTTATGAACTTATTCATATGCTTGCAAGACATTAGACGACATTCCACCGAGAGGGCCCAGAGTATATCTATCCGTCATCGGGATGGACAAATCCCACTGTTGATCCATATGCCTCAACTCATACTTTCCGGATACTTAATCCCACCTTTATAACCACCCATTTACGCAGTGGTGTTTGATGTAATCAAAGTACCTTTCCGGTATAAGTGATTTATATGATCTCATGGTCATAAGGACTAGGTAACTATGTATCGAAAGCTTATAGCAAATAACTTAATGACGTGATCTTATGCTACGCTTAATTGGGTGTGTCCATTACATCATTCATACAATGATATAACCTTGTTATTAATAACATCCAATGTTCATGATTATGAAACTAATCATCCATTAATCAACAAGCTAGTTTAGAGGCATACTAGGGACTCTTTGTTGTTTACATATCACACATGTATCAATGTTTCGGTTAATACAATTATAGCATGGTATATAAACATTTATCATAAAGATATATAATAACCACTTTATTATTGCCTCTAGGGCATATCTCCTTCATAGGAAGTGGGTTAGACTTAAATGTGTTTTGAATTTGCTTTTTGATGCTCTCTTTTGCTTCAACTCTTATTTCTTGCGAGTGCATCATTAAAACTGCTGAGCCCATCTTAATGGCTATAAAGAAAGAACTTCTTGGGAGATAACCCATGTGTTTATTTTGCTACTGTTTTGTTGTGTTTTGGAAGTTGTTACTACTGTAGCAACATCTCCTTATCTTTATTTTATTGCAATGTTGTGCCAAGTGAAGCCTCTAATAGAAGGTTGATACTAGATTTGGATTTCTGCGCAGAAACAGATTTCTATCTGTCACGAATCTGGGATGTTTTCTCTGTAGGTAACTCAGAAATCTGCCAATTTACGTGCGTGTTCCCCAGATATGTACGCAACTTTCATTAGTTTTGATTTTTCTGATTTGAGCAACGGAAGTACCTCTTTAAAATTCGTCTTTACTGGCTGTTCTGTTTTGGCAGATTATGTCTCTGTTTTTTGCATTGTCTTTTGTGGACTTTAAGCAAGGCTTTCTACACGTGGAGAGCTGTAGCTAATGTTTTATTGAGTTCTTGCAATGTGTCACTACAGGACCAAGGTGAATTCAAGTTTTTTGAGTACTAACCCCTCTAATGAAGTTTATGAGAAGTTTGGTGTGAAGGAAGTTTTCAAGGGTCAAGAGAGGAGGATGATATATGATCAAGAAGAGTGAAAAGTCTAAGCTTGGGGATGCCCCCGTGGTTCATCCCTGCATATTTCAAGAAGACTCAAGCGTCTAAGCTTGGGGATGCCCAAGGCATCTCCTTCTTCATCAACTTATCAGGTTTCTTCTATTGAAACTATATTTTTATTCGGTCACATCATATGTGCTTTACTTGGAGCGTCTGTGTGCTTTTATTTTTGTTTTTGTTTGAATAAAATCGGATCCTAGCAATCCTTATTTGGGAGAGAGACACGCTCCGCTTTTTCATATGAACACTTGTTCTTCGTTTTACTTTTAATGTTCAATGACAAAAGTTGGAAGCTACAATACTTATTGTTATTTGGTTGGAAACAGAAAATGCCTCATATTGTCTTAGATAATTTGACACTTGGCAATTGTTTTGAGCTCTCAAGTAGATCATGATTAAGTTCTTGCATCATGTAGTTTAAACCTATTAGTGGAGAACTACCGTAGAGCTTGTTAAAATTGGGTTGCATGATTGGTCTCTCTTAAGGTCTAGATATTTTCTAGTAAAAGTGTTTGAGCAACAAGGAAGACAGTGTAGAGTATTATAATGCTTGCAATATGTTCTTATGTAAGTTTTGCTGTACCGTTCATACTTGTGTTTGCTCCAAATAGCCTTGCTAGCCTAAGCCTTGTATCGAGAGGGAATACTTCTCATGCATCCAAAATCCTTGAGCCAACCACTATGCCATTTGTGTCCACCATACCTACCTGCTACATGGTATTTCTCCGCCATTCCAAAGTAAATTGCTTGAGTGCTACCTTTAAACAATTCAAAATTTATTACCTCTGATTTGTGTCAATGTTTTATAGCTCATGAGGAAGTATGTGGTGTTTATCTTTCAATCTTGTTGGGCAACTTTCACCAATGGACTAGTGGCTTCATCCGCTTATCCAATAATTTTGCAAAAAGAGCTGGCAATGGGATTCCCAGTCCCAAATTAATTAACCAAAATAGAAACTCCTCCATGGTATGTGATTGTTGGACGGCACCCGAAGGATTCGGTTAGCCATGGCTTGAGAAAGCAAAGGTGGGGAGGAGTGTCATCATAATAAAACTAAAATAAAAGGGCACTCCTTCATGGTATGAGATTGTTGGCAGGCACCCGAGGATTCGGTTAGCCATGGTTTGTGAAAGAAAGGTTGGAAGGAGTGCCACCCAAAAATAAAATAAAATGGGAGCCGCTCTTTGAAGGTTTGTCTGGCAAGGGGGTTAGAGTGCCCACTACCATTCGTTGACAACAACAAACACCTCTCAAAACTTTACTTTTATGCTCTCTTTATGTTTTCAAAACCAAAGCTCTAGCACAAATATAGCAATCAATGCTTCCCTCTGCGAAGGGCCTTTCTTTTACTTTATGTTGAGTCAGTTTACCTACTTCCTTCCATCATAGAAGCAAACACTTGTGTCAACTGTGCATTGATCCTTACATACTTGCTTATTTGCATTCATCATATTACTTTATGTTGACAATTATCCATGAGATATGCATGTTGAAAGTTGAAAGCAACCGCTGAAACTTATATCTTCCTTTGTGTTGCTTCGATGCCTTTACTTTGAATTTATTGCTTTATGAGTTAACTTTTGTGCAAGACTTTTGATGCTTGTCTTGAAAGTACTATTCATGAAAAGTTTTGCTATATGTTATCTATTTGTTAGCAACTATAAATCATTGCCTTGAGTCACTTCATTCATTTCATATGCTTTGTAATAGTATGATCAAGGTTATGTAAGTAGCATGTCACTACAGAAATTATTCTTTTTATCGTTTACCTACTCGAGGACGAGTAGGAACTAAGCTTGGGGATGCTGATACGTCTCCAACGTATCCATAATTTCTGACGTTCCATGCTTGTTTTATGACAATACTTACATGTTTTGCTTGCACTTTATGATGATTTCATGCATTTTTCGGAACTAACCTATTAACAAGATGCCACAGGTTCTGTTTTCTGCTGTTTTTGGTTCCGAAAGGCTGTTCGGGCAATATTCTCGGAATTCGACGAAACGAAGACCAAACATCATAATTCACCGAGACCAGGACACCGAAGGGGTCAGAGGAGGCCTGGGGCCCCACACCATAGGGCCACGCGGGGTCCGGCCGGCCTATGGGGAGGGCACCGTTGCCCCTCCTGCGCCGCCTTCGCCTATATAAGCCCTTTCGACCTAAAAACTCGATACCAATTGACAAAACTCGAGAAAGACTCCACGGGCGCCGCCTCCATCGCGAAACTCTTCGGGAACAAGTCTCTGTTCCGGCACCTGCGGGATGGGGAAGTGCCCCCGGAAGCCATCTCCATCGACGCCATCGCCTCCATCATGCTCCGTGAGTAGTTCCCCCATGGACTACGGGTTCTAGCAGTAGCTAGTTGGTATTATCTCCTCCATGTACTTCAATACAATGATCTCATGAGCTGCCTTACATGATTGAGATCCATCTGATGTAATCGGTGTTGTGTTTGTTGGGATCCGATGGATGATACATTATGATTAGTCTATCTATAAAGTTTGTGAAGTTATTGTTGCTGCAATCTTGTTATGCCTAATGCTTGTCACTAGGGCCCGAGTGGCATGATCTTAGATTTAAGCTCTATAATTATTGCTTAGATTGTATCTACAAGTTGTATGCACATGTCGCTGTCCGGAACCAAAGGCCCCGAAGTGACAGAAATCGGGACAACCGGAGGGGATGGCGGTGATGTGAGGATCACATGTTTTCACGGAGTGTTAATGCTTTGCTCCGGTACTCTATTAAAAGGAGTACCTTAATAGCCAGTTTCCCTAGAGGGCCACCGAGTAGGACAAAAGATGTTGTACAAGTTTCTCATTGCGAGCACGTATGACTATATACGGAAAACATGCCTACATGATTAATAATCTTGATGTTCTATCTTAATGCTTTGAATCCTATCAATTGCCCAATTGTAATTTGTTCACCCAACACTTGTCACTTATTGGAGAGTTACCACTAGTGTAGATCTGGGAACCCCGGTCCATCTCTCATCATTATATACTTGTTCTATATGTCATTGGAAGTAGTATCAACTATTTTCTGGTGCCATTGCTCATGTGTTACTGATATCGCTGCTGTGTTACTGTTACTATTGCTTTCATATTACTGTTGCTTTCACATCACCCCTGTTACTAGTGCTTTTCCAGGTGCAGCTGAATTGACAACTCAGTTGTTAAGGCTTATAAGTATTCTTTACCTCCCCTTGTGTCGAATCAATAAATTTGGGTTTTACTTCCCTCGAAGACTGCTGCGATCCCCTATACTTGTGGGTTATCAAATACCACCAGCCGCACAGAGTGAGGCGACAGTTCGGGTTGTACCAGGAGTGCCCACCGCAGTGGCAAGACACGGACCACGCGCTCCATAGGTAAACTTCTTGAATCATGCGATGGAAACTTGTTGCCCATAGGTAGCGATAGAACCTAAGTTTATCCGTTGTGCTCAATATCTTGCATGCTTGATAGGCAGCGGCAGAGGAAGATCACGAACGAGTTAGTGAACCACGCGTATGATGATGACATCTTGGACGACCCCATCGCATTGGATGAGGTTGCGCAAAGCCAGTACGACAGGACTACTCGACAGGGGAGATCGACTTCTATTGCTTCCTCACTGAACTACGTGGTAAGCCATTCTCTCATTAGCTACTACATCATCTATATTGGCATGTGCTCTCTCAAATTGTGTATAATATGTTTGTCGCAGCGGACCGAGATAAAAAAAACTGAGGAGTGCGAGGTGTTATTTGGGATCAGAGCCATAGAGATGAAAAGCCTATCAGACCGATGCGGCATTTCATTAAGGTATGACCACCAACTTTGAATGTAAGCTATTATGTTCGGGTGGCTTTGTAACCATGACTTCCATGACGCATAACACTGCACAGAAGATGCGGCGGTTAGCCAACTTGCTAGGTTGCCGCGAAGGCGAAATTGTGTCATCCTCTTCTGAAGAGGCGGAGGTTAGGACTATTTTGTTACCCTCAAACATGTGCATAGTAATTTCAACCTTTGCAATCTCATGTGTTCATGTTTGTGCAGATTCCTGACGACATCATTCTGAGTCAAAGCATTAGTCGAGGGAAGAAGCAAGGCACACGGTCTGCGTACTAGCTGAAGCCGAGGGGCAAGGCTCCAAACCGTTACACTCCAGATGATGATGTCAACCGAGGAAAGAAGGTTGTGGTTGAGTCCGATGAGAAGCTGGCGCGGAGATCCGATTTGAGGAGGATGAGGAACGATGAGCCGTCATCTTCAGAGGAGGAGGAGCAGGAGGTGCAGCAGCAACAAGAGCAACGGCAGCGGACGAAAAGGATGGCCATCCGGAAGCAGCCTGTGAGGAGGGGACGTCGACGATAGATGGATTTGTGTTGTGAACTCTATCTTCATTACTATGTGTTGTGAACTCTATGTCGTTGCTACGTGTTGTGAACTCTTTGTCATTTCGAACCATATCATCATTGCTACGTGTTGTTTGAATCTATGTGCTATGTGTGAGCTATGATGTGTGTATGAAATTGCTATTGTTGTATTGAAAACTGTTGAAATAAGGTAGGAATTTTCATGGTTTAGCAAAAGTCAATGTGTGACACCGATGACATGGGCGCCACACTTCACAGTGTGGTGCCGACGACACGGACGCCACACAATGCAACTTATATGTCGAAAACATCCAGGGGCTCCGGACGCTTAGTCCTTAGCCGTTTTGGCGAGCCTGTTTGTGTGACGCCGCTGGCATCGGCGCCACACTGTGAAGTGTGGCACCCGTGGCATCGGCGCCACACAAACAGGCTCGCCAAAACGGCTAAGTCCCAGGCGAATTGTCTTACAGTATGTTTTGGGCAATTATAAGTGGATGTGTGGCGCCGATGGGAGCGGCGCCACACATCCTGCCACGTCAGAGCGGAGCACACATCAGCGTCGACCGTGCCACGTCGGATAGGCGAGTGGCGTTGCAGGCACGGGCCACACAGTGAGGTATGACGCCGATATGAGGGACGCCACACAAAAGAGTTAGATGGGTGAAATAGTTTTAGAAAAGGGTTATTTCTGTGTAAATCGCCCTTTCCCAGCTGATTAGCAAGCCTCGTTAGTCTGCCAGAATTCTGACACACGCCAGATATGGTCCATATCCCCAAGAAGCTATGCAAGGGATGTACGGTCGAGATACTGGCGTGCGAAGCGCACCTGCTCTGAAAAACCTGTCTCTTCTCTATATTGTCATTAATTTCATCCATGGTCTTGTCAACATCATCAATATTTACTCATAATGACAACAAGTGTATTAGTACGTTCCAATGCTCCTGATTCCAATTATTTACTCATAATGACAACAAGTGTATGACAATATAATTGTAATACTTGAAACTCGATTTAAATTGACAACCCTTCAGAGCACTCCTTTTTTTTCGAGAGTACGCCAAAGGCGTACCGTATCTTTATAGAAGATAGAGGTTTGAGTACAAGAACAGCACCACTCGCTACAAGCAACTAGCGTGACCCCACACAACACCGGCTACAGACCAAACAACCACAACACAAAGCACATGTCCTAAGCAAGTAGCCAAGCCACGTCTCGACCGACGCCAGACACCTCCGTGGAGGAGCCACTTCAAGAAGGCCTTCCTTGTCGACGCACCATCCAAAGTAGATCAATGGCTGGACAGGTCGAACCCAACAAGCTGTCCTCCAGAAACATGCCAGCAGTGGCGTGCATAGCGCCCTGAAGATCTGCCGTGGACCGCAGCGCCACCGGATTGAAACCGCAAGGGGACCCTGCACCGTGTCTTCAAGCACGAAGCTCCCACAGAGTCACGACGTCGCCGATGCCGCCATCGTGCCGATCCGCACCGGATCGAGGCTTTTGCCCGAAGACAACCAAACTCCAACCGAGTAGGGAGATGTCAACACTCCACCGCGACGCCTCCAAGGAGGGGAACGACACCCACGGGCGCCGTCGCCACCGGCCCGACCTAAGCCGGGCATGACTTCCGTCCGAGTCCTCGACCATCGCCGAAACCCCAGAGCATGGGCAGAGCTCCCTTGAGCCTCGCACCGCTGCCGCCACAGCGCCTCATCGATGGTGTCGCAAAAAACTGCAGACCACACACCACGCAAAGCTGAGGATCTGGTCAACCTCCCTCTCCCCCTCCAGCCCGGCCAGGCACCACATCCACCACTCTCCCCTCCAGCCGGAGCCAACGCTGCACGCGGCGGACCTCGCCAACTCTAGGCGCCCACCCACGTCCAGCACGCCCTAGCCCAGCGGCCCAGATCGGGCCCAGGAAGCCCAGATCTGCCTCGCACTCCAGCCTCCGCTCTCCGCCGCCGGGTGACCCAGACCTTGCCGAGCTCAAGTCGGTGGACCTCTGCTCGCCGAGGGCTCTCCCTGGCCGAGCTTCTCCTCGCCGCCGCCTCCAGCACTGGCCGCGCCCGACTGCCTCCCGAGGGCGCCTCCTCTCCTCTCCGCCCGAGCTCTCCGCAGCAGGCCTCGCCGGACTCTTCCCTCCCGTCCAGGGACAACAGCCTCCACTCATCTCCGGCACGAGCTAGGGCCGGCCGCCACGGTCGTCGCCAGCTCTACGCGACCTCCATGCAGTAGCCGCCCCACGCCAGCGCCGCCAGGAGAGCTCCACGCGCGCCCAGGACACGGGAGCGACGGCCTCTGCTCACCAAGGCTCTTCCTTGGCGGAGACTCTCCGCGCCGCCGCCTCCCAGTCAAGGCTCGCGAGCGCCTCCAGCGAAGCTGTCGCGCCTCGCCTCTGCCTCCCCTCCGCTGCCTACCTCGCCGAGAGCCGCCTCTCCGCCATGCGCCCCAACCCTCCCAACCCCCAGCCCCGCGCCGCAAGGCCCACAAAGCCCCGCGCCGCAAGGCCCACAAAGCCACGCGCCGCCGGCCGCGCTCGCCCACCGCGCCGCCCATGGCGTCCCACCTCCGCACGTCGGGGGCCCGCTGGGGCGCGCCCGCCCGCACCTGCTGTCTTCGACGGCCAGGCGTGGCCGCCACCGCCGGCCCTGGCGGCGGCAGCAGCCGGAGGAGGAGATCCGGCGGCTACTAGGGTTTGGCGTGGGGGGCGCCTCCGGAGCCGCCCTTGGGCGTGGCGGCCCGGGAGGAGGTTTTTTCGTCCCTTCAGAGCACTCCTATTACAAAGAAAAGCGTTTTCAATTTGACATGTATGTAGTCTTGCACTGGCAGAATTGCCCGATCCTACAGCTAATAACAGTTATTTGTCATCGATGGAAAAACAGGGAGACCTTTTTCGAATTTTAAATAGGGAGTATATGAAGCTATTAGTATCCAGTGGTGTTCTGTAAAACTTTAATGTGTGAAATAACATATTAACAGAGTACCATACAAGCTCTTTTAAGACCTCTTGCCAAGTATATTATACTGCAAGTCCTTAAGCATTTATTATTGCACCACCTATAGTTAAAAAAACTTATGCTTTCATCTGGTAAATCACTACACCTGCTTTTTTTATGTAAAGTACGATCTAACAGATTATGGTACCTAGCTTTACCAGCAGATGTGGCCTATTATCAGAGTACATACTAAAAATATTTAGAAATAAAATTGGAGAAAAACTCAAATGCGAAATATTTGTCTATTATTACATACGCTGATTTGTGCATAGCTTTCATTGATGATGCTCCAGTTCTCAAAGCATCCACAGCCTCTGTTGTAGCTTTTGCACCTTCTAGCATTATCTTTAAAAAAAACGAGGCAAAAGACTTGCCATTTTCATTAATAAAGAAGAAGTACAGAATTTGGCAGTTTATTAACGGAAAACCGGCCGAAAACCGAAACAAGTGCCCCGACGCTCGTCATGGAGCACGACCGCCGCGGGGGCACAGAGCCACCCTGGCAACCCACACAAGATACACAGGCCTCCGAAGCGAGAAGTCGTCGCGGTTGACCTTCAACGTCATCGTCATCACTCTTCAGCGACTCCGACTTCACCGAAGAACCAACCACCAAGACCTCGCCGAAGCGGCACCGTGAAGCTCAAGCCGGCCACCGCCAAACAAGCGACTCCTCGTGAAGCAACAGGCAGCTCCGACTCTGATGACGAGCTCTGAAGAGGATAAGCGCAAGACATGCACCGAGGAAGATCATCGCCAGAGGGCCACCCTGCAGGTCATCGTACGCTGCTCAAATGAAGAAACTCGACAAACCATAGCAGCTTCGACTCCACCGCAAGCGAAACACAAGACGAAGAAGCTCGGATGCTCGCTGAAGCCAAGGTCTTGACGCTACCAGATCATCGCTCACCACCGCCATCGTTGCCACACAAGCCACCACACGTACCTCACACATCACCGGCCACCCGCCGTGATGTCGTACAAGTCCAGCCTCAGGAAAGCACGCTTAGGAACAAAGTCTTCAAGACGACGCCCCCAAGAGGGAAGCGACGTGGATCGATGCCGTCGTCCGGCCCTGCCACGGCCTAGGCTTTCACCCGAAGAACTATGCTCCGGGAGCGGAGGAGGTCGAAGGCTCCATGAAGGCCCCCAAGAGGATAGCGACATCCACAGCTGCCGCGCCATCAGCTTTCGCTCGGAGCAGCCGAACCTCCGCACTCACACATTGCCGAACGAGATGAGGGAGACCCACAACGCCGCCGGCCTGCGAACCACTGGCACAAGCACCTCCCGCGCGGCGACGACGCCACACCACGTAGGACCACCAACCACACCGCCGGCAGGAGCTGACGCCCGCCGCGACGAGCAACCGACAGCAACCGGCCGATCACCACCCGCACAGGAAGAAGCAGGGGAGAGGAGCCGCCACCCCGCCCACCCTCGCCGGACAGCAGCTGTGAGCCGCCGTCGACGCCGCCACATTTGGGAGGAGCCGGAGCTCCGCCCGCCGCCGCGCTGCTTCGAACCACCGGGGGATGCGTCGTGGGGCGCCGGCCACGCGACCGGCCGAGCCGCCGACCCGAGCAAGCCCGAGCAGGCCCGCAGGAGCCCATCGGGCCCTGTGCGCGCGCCGCCAAGCCCCGCGCACGCTGCACCACCTCGACCTCGACCTCCCTTCCATTATCATCTACAATAAGAGCATCGAAGTAAGCGCCTGCACAATACCCCGCGTTTTTTTGTCCTCCTGCGACGCCAAACTAGGGCGCGAATATTTTAGTGCGCGCGGCGTTTGCACTATCCAAAGCGGTATATCTAGTGCGCCGGCTAGAGCGCGCTGTAAATTGGGAGTGCGATTCTTCCCACCCGCGCGAAGAAAAACTGCCACGCCGTGAGCTCCGCCCGCCGCGAGCACCACCGGCCGCCACGCCGCGAGCACCACCGGCCGCCGCGCCGCGAGCACCGCCGACCTTGCTTGGCGCTGCGAGCTCCACAGGTCCGCCACGCCGCGAGCTCCGCCGGCTGCTGCGAGCTCCGCAGACCGCGCCGCGCCGAAGTTCCGCCGCGCGCCGCCGGCCGCGCTGCAAGCCTCCCGCCCGACCTTGCCCGACGCTGCGAGTTCTGCTGGCCTCCGGGATGCGAGCTGCACCGGCCGCGCTAGGATGAAATCGATTGCTCTGGCCGCGCGGGCAGGCAATCAATCGTACAGAGTTGCTCTGGCTACCTAGATCAATCGATTGCTCTGGCTAGCTAGATCAATTGCTAGTTAGGATAAGCTCCCCGTAGAATTGTAAATTTTAGTTGATTTTTTCAGATTTAACTGGCCTATTTGATCTTGTTTGATGTATGTATGATGAAAAAACTTGTTTGTGGAGGAAAATCCATAGTTGAACCGGCGGGCATGTGCACCTGCCGGAAAGCGGGCTTCTATTGGTCCAGGTGTGCGGTGGGCCCCACATAAGCAGTTGAGGATTTTTTTTGATACAAAGGGATACGGATACAATACATAGGAGTGGTCCACACTAATGAGAGAGAGAAGCACGGTGACCTCCGGCGCATCTCCGGTGAGCAACCGCCCCACTCCCCAATCATTTTTTCGCGCCGCCCCCAAGCTCATGCGCACCGCGGGGCCCGCGCCGCCTTCATGCTACCGCCGCTCGTCGCGGCGCCCTCCGCCGCGAACCTCCACCACGCGGAGGCGACCACCATGGCGTGGCAAGCTTGGGGCGGGGCCCGCGTCGGGGACAGGGGCGGCGTCGGGGACGGGGCGACGTCGAGGTGGCGTCCGGGCGAGCTCGGGATGGGGACGACATCGGGGACAGGGCGGCGTCGAAGTGGCGTTGGTGACGGGGTGGCGTCGACGTCCAGGCGAGCTCGGGACGGCCGGACGGGGCCGACGTCGGGGACAGGGCGGCGTCCAGGTGGCGTCGGGGACGGGCGGCGTCGAGGTCCGGGCGAACTCGGGACGGGGACAGGGCGGCGTCGATGAGGGGGTCGATGTGGCGTCGGGGACGGGGCCGCGTCGATCTGGAATTCTGGATCGACCACCGGCGGCGGGCGCTTGCCGTCGAGCTACGGCATGCGGACGAGGAGCAGGAGGCCGTGGCGCTCTGGTCCCGCACGAACTGCTCCCGACCTGCTCGCGCATGCGGACGACGAGCAGGAGGTCTGCCGCGGCCGCGCCGACCTGCTGGCGCACGCTGCGCGCCACCGCGACGCTCCTTGTCGGCGCGGACGAGGGCGTGGACAACCCTCCGTCCCCAACGCCGCCGCCTCCCGAGCTGGACGAGCTGTGGCCGTGGTGCTCCGCCGTCGCGCACGCCGCGTGAAGCGATGCGTGAGGATGAGGATTGATGGGTCGGGGGAGAAGATAGATGAGCCCCACACGGGGTATGCACTGTCGTTTTGTACCAGTTAATGAAAAACACCCATACAACAGTGGACCCCACGCAAAAAATCTGGACCAATCAGAACCTGACTTGGCGCAGGATCAAATGCCGCCAGGTTCCATTCGTTTGTGGAGCTCTATTTTACAGCCTCTGACGAAGGGACGTTTTTTGCCTCTTTGTTTGCGCTGTAAAATAGAGCCTCCGACGAAGCTCGCGCCTGCGTCGCGCGCTATATCCGAAACGAGCGCGCTGCAAACGACTTTTACAGCACCATATTTTAGAGCCTCTGTTGGAGTGCTCTAAGAACACAGCAAGATGGTGGACAAGTTCTGGCTGAGCAGTTCTACAAGTAGATCATTGACTCTGGGCAGGCGTGAGGTGATTTAGTACTTTACAATTGTGGTAAGTTGGCACCTCAAATTCACCATCTTTAGTTCGAATGCAGCTACTCCCTCCGATTCATATTAATTGATTTCAATATAGATGTATCTAGAACTAAAATGTGTCTAGATACATCCATATTAGAGTCAATTAATATGAACCGGAGGGAGTATTTGTTTTTCTCAGTACGATAACAATCACAAATTAGTCTATACAAATTCAGCAGCTCAAACAAGCTTTAAAATTATATAAAGCTTCACTGAACTTAAAAGTAGGGAATCTCCACATTTTTTGTTTGAATTGTAGAAACAATTGAGAGATTTTAACACATGGATAAATTTAGGCGATTTTAGTGTTTTCTCTTTATGTTTATCCATTTTTTTCTCAAATTCAAATTTAGTGAATGACGTGATTAATGGATTTGCCCTTCGGATGCCAACTCGGTGGCCATTGTTGTAGTTGTTGTCGCGCAAGAGGAATAGAAGCTGGCGTAGCAAAATTTATTAAATTTACAAATTCCTCGCGCCTAGCACCATTACCGATGCATGAGAAGTCATAGTCAACCCAGAGTGTTCGAAGAAGATTCTTCGCTTTTATTCTCGTTGCAACGTACGGGCAATTTTCCTAGTATATAATAATGGATGTCCTTAACTGATAAAATTTCTCAAACTTTCTGCGACATTGACACACCAATGAAGCTACATATAATGGACGACCGTAACTAATAAAATTTCTCCCTAATCGCACCAATGGACACTACTAATAGATCTTGAACGACGATACGTCCGGCACCATAGCTTCATCTTCTTTCTGACTTTCTTAATGCTATGACGACCGTGGCTCTGCAAAAACACAAACAAAGACAGGTCATGTTAGAATACAGAAATAGATACATACTGTTCATGTAGGAATGATATAGCTGACTTAAGGACTGAATTTATCAGAAAACAACTAGTTACCTGATTTTAGCCTCATTATGGAGCAGCTCCTGGGGCAGGTGCCCTCACCGGTGGCACGGGTCCTGCTCTCAGATCCATCAAAATATTCAGAATCCTCCCATAACTAAATACGTGTACAAAGAAAAAACAGTATTCACTTACCCGAGCAACTTCCATAATCAGCGGGAATGTCGCTTTTGCAGATATCCATGAGACCGACGAAGTTTTCTAAAATCATGTGTGCCGACAAGACCTGGTCGAAGCCACCGTCTCCTAAGTGGCAGAGGCAGATGGGCGTGTCTTTCATGAGCGACTTAAGGCCGTCGCAGCACTTGCCTGGGTATGGAGGCGGCGGTGCCGTTTGGTTGGTGAGGAAGTCCTTGCATGGCATCAGCCCCATAATCGATGGCAGACACTCTTTCGGCTGTGGTGGCATTGGTGGACTTGGCGGCGCTGGCGGCGAGGGCGGACATAAAATTGAACCTAAAATCGGAGCGAAAATCGGACACAGTATCGGTGACAAAAACGGCCACAAGCAGGCCGGTCGTACCCTCGGATTATTCGGTGGTTGTGCTGCGGTGGTGGAGGAAGTAGGGGGTTCAGGCTTGACGGCCGCCGAAGGCTGTGGCATGGCGGCGATCATGGCGATGGCGAGGAACAAGGCGAGGAGGTGGCACTTGGAGGGCGCCATGGATGGATCTCTTTGTTTCTGTGTGCCGTGTGCGTGCTCTACTGCTCTGAATGGCCTCACCAACATATGGTGCTGATCCATTTATATAAGGGGTGCATGTGTTGAGATAAGGATACAGAGATGTGTTCAGTTAAGATCGATTTCCTATCCCGTCACATGAGGGACGCATTTGGTACGTACGTCGTCATCTCCACAGGTCTTTCGGCTTCCTGTTTCACATAGTTCGGAATGAATCTGGACATTATCGAGTGGTAAGCACTGAGTTTGTTACCACGTGACCGCATGTGGGTCTTATGCGTGCGTGATTTGAGCGGGAGGAGCTGCAGCTATTTTTGAGCCTGAAATTACGTCAAAGAAATGATAGGCTAGGTGCCGTTTTACAAAACACTGTAACTTTTAAACCCAATGACGAAATTACAATTTGTTTTCACTTCTAAAATCTCCACGACGAGAGCTTCAAAACTAGACCACGTTTTCATATGTTTCGATAAAAAAAATTTAACAAGCAACTTTGATGCGCGACAGAGCAACTTTGTTGTGCAGCAAAACAATTTTGATGTGCGACAAAGCAACTTTGGTGTGCAACGAATATGTACACTTTTTGGTACACGAAGGCACAATTTTGGTGATCCGTCGGAGCAATTTCAATGTGTGACGAAGCAACTTAAGTGCCCTGCAGATTAACTTTGGTGCCCGATGACGTAGTTTTTGAGCAACTTTTGTGCCCAACCGAGCAATTTTAGTGTCCTGCAAAGCAACTTTGGTACTCGACAGAGTAAATTTTGTTTGTGACGGCCAATTTTGGCGTCCAGCGAAGCAACTTTGGTGCCCACCGAATAAATTTTGATGGATGGTTGGGCAACTTTGGCGTCCAACGATGCATTGTGAATGTAGATTTACGTTGTGCAGCAAAGTTGCTTCGTTCCACACTAAAGTTGCATCGTCTCACATTATAATTGCTTTGTCGCAGGTAGAAGTTGCTTTAGAAAAAACTTCATCAAAATACATAGAAATGAGATCTAGTTTTGAAGAGCCTGCACTGCAAGAAATTTAAAAGTGAAAGCGGATCCTAATTTCGACATTTGAACAATTAAAAAGGATTTTGAACGTTTAAAAAGGAAAATTAATCTGAATTATTTCTTCTGGGATCAGGTCCACATACCAATGTGTACGAAATCTTTCCTTTTTTATCTTTTGGATGACGAGGACACTAACTTTCCTTATTTAGGGGTGAATTTTACAAGGCCTTGCACGGCTGGACGATCTATATTCAACGACCAATCGATCTTCTCAGGTACAACACCAACAAAAGCATTGACAACTTCGAGTTCTCACACTAAACATGCACTGAAAATCAGATTCAACAGCAACTCTGTGATTGGCCCACTAATTGACGCTATATTGAAATGATAAAAACAACAATACATAATGACGGCAGAATGCCCTTTATTATCTGACAATGTGCTCAACAGCGCATCTTGGATGTTTGATTACAAAGCACTAGCATGACAAGATATCATACACAAGGGGGTCAGGTTGAGATGCAGCTCGTTTCTGTGTGTAATTCGGACATAAGGAAGACCTCCATGAAAACACTGTGGTCCCGATATATTTGCAGAATCCGTTCTCTAGACAAGACCACACCAAGTCCTGCAAACTGCAATATAGAGTTGCTGTTAATGACAGATTCGGGGCGCACTGTGTGACACAACGTCGTTATTTAAGTTGTAGTAATCATGTAAAGTAATTTCCCCAAAATTACAGTGTTTATGGTTCACCCTCTTTGAGAGTGGTTTAATTAGCATGTTTACTGAATGAGACGACACAACAATTCAACCCTGATTCAGAGAATAAAAAATGGGGAAATACCTAATTACATAGCCATCTCTGCTTGTAAAGCTGCCAGTTCATCATCTTCGGTTTTGCTAGCAGCGGGCCGACTCGACTGCTGACCAGCAGGTACACGCACTGGAGCAGTGCTAGGAGCCGTTGTGGTAGGTGCTAGTAGCTCTGCCTCCAACTCCTCTCCCTCCAAATCCGCAAGTTCAGCTTCCAGTTCATCCTAGCGAATACAGTAAAAGGTTAGTGTTTGCTTTCGTGAATGCGTGCACATTTGAAAAAAGAAAAGCGTTGCTCCAATAGGCGCAGAGAGACATACTTCGTCGAAATCACTTGCTGCTCCAATAGGCGCAGATAGTAGATCCTGGATCTGCCTCATGTTCTCCATATTGTCATTAATTTCATCCATGGTCTTGTCAACATCATCAATATTTCTGGAAAAGAAACACATACATGCGATAAGACATTACAGACCAAGAAGCAATCGCTGAACTGAAAGAAGCAAAAGAGAAACACAAAAGCATTACATTCCAATGCTCTGATTTCAATTATTTACTCATAATGACAACAAGTGTATGACAATATAATTGTAATACTTGAAACTCTATTTAAATTGACAACCCCTCAGAGCACTCCTATTACAAAGAAAAGGAGTTACCAATTTGACATATCTGTAGCGTTGCGCTGACAGCATTGCCCGACCATACTGCTAATAACAGTTATTTGTCATCGATGGAAAAAGAGGGAGACCTTTTTTCGAATTTTAAATAGGGAGGATAAGAAGCTGTATGTATCCTATGGTGTTCTGTATAGAACTTTAATGTATGAAATAACATATTGCCTTTGTACCATACAAGCTCTTTTAAGACCTCTTGCCAAGTATATTGCACTGCACGTCCTTAAGCATTAATTATTGCACCACCTATAGACTATAGTAACAAAAAACTTATGTTTTCATCTGGTAAATCACTACACCTGCTTGGTTGATCTAAAGTACGATCTAACAGATTATGGTACCTAAGCTTTACCAGCACAGATGTGGCCTATTATCAGAGTATATACTAAAAAACATTAAGAATGAAAATTAGAAAGAAAAAAAAAACTCAAAGGCGAGATATTTGTCTATTATCATTTATTATTGCACCACCTATAGTAACAAAAAACTTATATTTTCATCTGGTAAATCACTACACCTGCTTTGTTGATCTAAAGATCTAACAGATTATGTACCTAAGCTTTACCAGCGCAGATGTGGCCTATTATCAGAGTATATACTAAAAAATATTAAGAAAGAAAATTGGAAAAAATAACTCAAATGCGAGATATTTGTCTATTATTACATACGTTGATTTGTGCATAGCTTTCATTGCTGATGCTCCAGTTCTCAATGCATCTACAGTCTCTGTTGTAGCTTTTGCACCTTCTAGCATTATCATCTACAATAAGAATACAGAAAGTAATGTAGTGAATATTAAGTTAGACTGTCCAAGTAATAAGTCAAAGAAGACAAACTGAACCACATTGCCTTTTGAGACTTTACCTGATCATGTATCCTTAATTGGAAATTCCCAAGCTGCTCGACCTGTTGCTCATATAGTCTTTTCCTCTTCAAGCACTGTATTGCAGCTATGACAAAGAAAAAAAAAGCATAACTATTAGTTAATTCATTCTCTGCGCATTAGCTTTGAAAGAAAGGAAACTAATCCCATTTGGTGACACTAAAAAGTATGGAGCAAGAGAAATGTATAGATTAATAATAGAAGGAAGGTCGACTATGTGTTTTATACAATATCGGGAGGAAACATAGAATTGTGGAAAGGAATAATACTTTCCAGCTAGGTCATTAGCAGCATAACAGTCAATAGGCATAGGTGATGCATTTTGGAACTAATGATCAAAAATTGAGTACCGGAGCACAACAGGAAAACTCAACACGCGTCAATGAATGTTGCAGTGTCTATTCAGAAGAGAGGGCCATGGACCAACCCATCCAAAATAGTCTGTTACTATAAAAGGCTATATGTGCATTTCATCTCTGAAGAATAACGATCATCGTATAGTAAATCATCTGAAGTTAATTAATCAATGGTGATAACTGGTAAGGAGTGAGATAACTAAGTATGAAAACTGGCATGATGGTTCACGAAATAACCTAACGGTACAAAACAATGAAAGGCAAAATAGCACGATAACAGCACAAGGCAACATGGGCTGTAATTAAAATACTTGGCTATGAAGATACTACCATTATTTTTAAATGGATAGAACATCACTGCACAAAAAGAATGAAATAACAGGCATTTTTCAGGAGTTTCTACTGAAAAATCAATGAATTTCTTGGAGCTGGTATAAGATACCTTTTTTGTTCTTGGCTTTGGTGAACGCCTTGGCCTTCTCAACCTCAAGATTTGCCTTCTTCATTAGCAAATTTTCCTTCTTTTCTAACATTTCAAGAGTCTGAAGCATATTAAGAAAGTTAGTTTGCAGACAAAAAGTGTAAGAAAATTAGAACATTACACAATAACATGTAATGGGACAAAACTTTATTCTGAAATAAAGCAAGTCATGTTCGAACCTATCCAGGCAACATGTAGTTAAGATATACATTTATGAGTTATACGAAGTTGAATTTGAGTTGTCAGATTATCTGATATTAGAATTGAATCCTTCCGTGCACTGAATGATTCAGAGGGGATTCAGAATCCAGAGGACTAAGAAGACAACATTTATGTACATAGAATAGAACCCTCTTGACCTTGCTTTGTACTCCTACTTTTCTTGTTTTGGAAGTGAGTGATTACAGCACTGAAAAGAACTCACTGAAACGAAAAGGCATATCCAAAACCTATGATTCTACTATCTCCCACACCTTCAGACCAGCCAACTGAACCCCTTTTTTGCAACTCTGTATAGTTAATAGCATCACCAAACTTGCACACTATTTCATTGATCAAATACATGCGGCCTGGCAAGTTCTTACTACATCAGAATCTCTTTACGCCGCTTGCTCTGAATGTGACAGAAAAGTTTTCCTTCCTTTATGCCACCACGGACCACATGAGATCTATCATCCATCACCCGTAATTACCACAAGTTCACAACCCGACTTTGCCTTCTTAGGTATAAATTCTAAAATCATCCTAATCCGTTGGTCGACCCAATACCAGCACGAAAACATCCCAGAGATAAGAAACATCACATATAGATTGCAGCTCACATGTAATTAGAAGTCACAACCAATCTAAATCCATATATGCACAGACCACAGAGCCTACACACTATGTCACCGCCCGATTAACTTCTACACTAAAATAGTAACATCGAACCATAGTACGGTGATAAGTGGCAACTACCCAAGAGTATAAATTATATTATCTAATCGGGGCGATGTGGTCAATCGATTGTCGATTCATTCACCTCGCTGAGCTTGTCGATGGAGGCCAGCGCGGAGGCCTGGCTCTGCTCCTTGGACTTGCCGAACACCCTGCCGAACATCCCCGACATGGCTGGCCGCCGGCCTGCCGGATCGCGCTCCGATCGGATTGAATCTGCGAGAGAGTAACAAAAAACAGGACAAGGGGTCAAAATCGAGCGGCGGATTCGATCGAGGGAGTCGAACAGCGGATGGATGGATAGGTACGTCGGAACTGGGGTGCTCCTCGTCTTGCTCGCGGGCGGCGTCTTGTGGCGGTAGCTTCGTCGGCGGGGCTCGTGGTCGGGAGTCGCTCTGCGGGGGAGAAGAAGGGGTAAAAGCGGGACGCGGAGTTATCGTTACCGGCCTCTCAAGTCTGATGAAGAAAAGAAAACGGTGCTGCTATCGCCTATCGGTATTGGAATCCGTGCTGGAGTTTGGGCGGGCCGGGCGCGGGCCCGGGCGGGACGCTAGGGCAGTGGTTTGTGGAGAGGGCGGGCCGGGGCTGGATGGGCTACAGAGATGTAGGTGCTTCAATTTAGGGAATCTCTAACTTTATTAGTGCAAAAAAATGGATGAACTTTTACAAAATGGTGATGTATTAGAAAAGTGAGTTCTGTTTTTAAACATAAAGTAGGACAGAGGATACCCTACTATTCGTCCACTTGCATCTATAGAATGGGCAAAGGATATTGAACATCTAAAAGGCAAATGGTGTTGGACCCATGGATTTACATATCATCTCTCGGCCATGGGTGAATTAGGAATGTGAAGTTCAAGATCTTAAATGTAAACATCGATCTAGAACCATTGCACCGTGGTACGTGGTGGTTAAATAACCCCCACTAGCCATCAGGTGGTCTACTCAACATTTTTATGGCTAATTCTCGTCTTAGGAAGCTTGTTTATTACATTAAGGTTAGTCATGGACTCATGGTTCTTTAAAATAGACTTACAATCACGGTTGATTTGGAGCGCATATGCTCCCTTTATTTAGAAAGCAATTTTTATATGTTTAATAATTTAGAAAAAATATTTGCTCATGTACCTCAACAATGTATGTGCTCACGCAATTTTTTTATGAGATACTGACATTTTTCATGGCATGTGAAAAAAAGACAAAAAAAAACCTCGTGAAAAGGCTTGTTTTAGCACTAAAGTAATTTTTTATAGAAGCCCCCCAAAAATGTCGGTTTTTTCTTGGAACAACTTTGTGATCACAGATGATGTGAAGATGTACATGCAAGATTTGTTCGTTGTAATTTTTTAACATTTTCAATGTGTTCAACATATTTGAAATAAAGGGAGAATTTGCACCCCAGAGCCAAAACGCCTTGTCCCTTACAATCACGGCTATCTAGAACATGTGTACATATTTTCTATTCCCTTTATCTTTTGTGGGTTAAAAGAAATTCTTGTTTAATGACCTGATCTGATATATGTGCAGATCCAACTCCAATTGACTATGCATTTGCTAGTGGCGACGTGGTCATGTGACAGCTGATGTACCCAAGCCGGGCACTCCAATATTTGTTGTTAAGGTAAGAAACATGTTACATTTTTTTTCCTGTATTCAGCCCTAGTTTGTACCTTATGTAAGACATCTATGTTGATGGTATTAATTTTATATATTTGTCTGAAGCTACACATCTGAACCTAAACTCATATGCTCCTGTTTGAATAAAAGAATGCAAAAAATAGCAAACAAAATCAAAATAATCTATAAAAAAATTACAACAAACATGAGAAGTGTTCTAACCGGAAAAAAAAAATCTGATGAGAAATAACATGTGTGGTGGTCTATGCAAAAATAACAAAATTAGATGTTGTTTGGAGCATTTGGATTTGTTGTTGCAATAATCAGATTTATCAATTTTTTGCACAGACCAATATATGTATCTTTTCTCGGGAATTTTTTAATGCTATTGTAACACATGTTCATCTTCATTGCATAAAAAATTTAGATTTTATTACTATTTTTCTGATTTTTTTATTGAAATGGAAGAAAGAAAACGTTGTCCATATTTGTTAGGCATCTTTACCCGTCATAGAGTCTTTGGGGTGGCAGTGTTTGATCACTGGGCTATTGTTCCTAGTGATCCTCTTTACAAGAGCATTGTCCTTGCCCTCTAGAACCGACACCTATACAACACGTTGCCCGTGAGTTCATGGTAAAGACCAGGAGGAGGAAGGTAAGACATACATCTACATGATGTAGAAACAGACAATAATAGCTTGTTTTAAACTGATTGTAGTATTAACTACATGCACACATATTTTCCAGGGCATGAGCGATGATGTTAGCATCAGCAAGTTTGTTGAGAAGGTCATGATGAATGAGTTGGTGCAACATGCAGCATATCTTCACTTGCATATGATGTAGTTTGAAGAATATGGAAGCCCTCGGAACCGGTACGTCGGGAGGCGGTAGCCACCACAAAACCAATCCAGGGGTCCCCTCCTCGCCGACGATACTGGTCTGCTCTGCTTCTAGCGGCTTTGTGGCCTTGGAGGTATGGCGAACCACGGCCCCTCGATGGCAAGGAGTTTTTGTTCCTTTTTAGGTTGTCTTTTACTGTTTTTTAGGATGTTGAGGTGGCGGCTATCCTCGCTCTGATGGTGTGTCTAGTGCTGGCAGAGGGCATGTGGAGTTGTGTGACCGGCGAATCTCATGGGACCCAGTCGATTTTCGTGTTCGTTGATGTGGTTTCATGTCGGTTTTTTCCGATCTACGGTTGTCATCATTGGCAACGCTTGTTGCTCTGATGCGCTCGTCCTTTGGGGCCTTAGCTTGACGAATTCTCGTCTGTCTACTACAACAAGCTTAAGCTTTGCACGACTCTGGTGATGGATGAGCGAGGACGTTGGCGCACCTTCGACTCGTGCTAGTGGATGTAGTCGTCACAAGGTGATCCAAGTAGCTATTTGTAATGTTTATTACTTGAGCTATTTGTACTACTTTTGATAATTATTAATAGATTGGTGGAATTTCGCAAAAAGAAAAAAAAGGAAGCCCTGGTTGCCTCCTATGTTAGGTTGTCAGCATGACATGATCTTGAAGTGGTCCATTTTCTTTTCACGCTGGAAACGGATCAAGTTCTTTTTTGGGCTACCGTGAGGTGATCTTCCAAGAGATGTGAAATGCCCACAATTGTTGCACTTCGATTTGCCGATGCAGAGAGATGGTAGAAGCGTGGCTGAGAAAGAGAACTGCTGGACTCACATAAGGGAGTTGTATGTGACAAAAGGCTTTCTACAAAATGAACAAGGGTGGTGGCAAAAGGTGGTGTATCATCCCTTGGGACACAATCTAATGGTCCATCCGATGATTTGTGATACGTTCCCCAATGGCACTACAACAACACAAACTAGATGAAGCCCCATGCGTTGCGGTGGGACATATGGAATACTTGAAGCCGAATGAGATTCTTTAAGCTCGTGTAGCTTAATTTGCCTGATAAAATAGTTCTGTTGAAATTATCAACCTGAATTGTTGCAAACACGAGAGGAAACTTCATAAGTACATGGTATATGATAGAATAGTTAGAAACATGAGGGGAATACGTGCAACGTAAGTGTTTATCAAGGCACTGCATGAAGCGGACTGCCGGACTCGCACATGTAATGGCCAGATGACGGTCATGACATATTAGATTGATCACTGCCTCAGAAAAATGTTAGCTTGCAATGGAACCATCATTACTACTTATCTGACATGCCATTTGATGAATGCAAATATTTTGCCACAAAATTTGGAGAAAATGACTGTATTTCTTACAAGTGTGTTGATTAAACCACGCAACATGTTATGTTACAGATAGTGTAGTGTTGAGAT
This sequence comes from Lolium multiflorum, assembly GCA_030979885.1. Taxonomy (NCBI): domain Eukaryota; kingdom Viridiplantae; phylum Streptophyta; class Magnoliopsida; order Poales; family Poaceae; genus Lolium; species Lolium multiflorum. Next base: position 271,491,529 of record CM061753.1, on the reverse strand, counting down.
GGCAATAAAAATAACCTAATGCAAACCTGCTAACCTGCTGACCAATAAAGGATTGATTTCTTGAACTTGCCACTTCTACCCTAAAGTAGTAACTGGTCATATGACAACTCATGGCAAATAAAAGCCATCAGAGATGTAGGAGTGCCACTAAAACACATCCAAATTTCCTAACAATACATGGAAAATAAATAATATGAGGAAACACTATAAATTGTGAAATCTACGCGTTCTGGACATCCGTGGCTCCTCTGCCTGATACATCTTGTAGATGTGAAGCCGCCGCTGGCCAGAGTTGCGACTTTTTTGACTGCAGAGGCTGATCATAGATGCAATAGAAGCCATGTAAAGCCTCTAGCCCTCCCGTAATCCAATTCTCGTGCCTGATTGCTACTTTCAGATAGAGAATTTAACGAATAAGGTTGAACCAGGTTAGAGTACAGACTTTGGGAGAACGTGTTTCCTCACGTTCTTCCCCTCCATCGACCCCGACTTCGTTTTCAGGTCGATAAATCCGAGTAGTGGAACGAGGCTCCGTTCCCCGAATCTAGCTACTATGGTATACATTTCACTAACTTTCAACGGTAGAATCGCGCCATACATGGCCTTGATTACATTAAGTAGGAAAATCATCTACCACACACATTGTTGTATCCCCACGGCTCACCCGCATCCCGGCGCCTCCAGCTCATGAGCTGGTCTGTTACAATTTTCATGGATATACTCAACATGATAGTCTATAAAAGATAGGCGGAGGAGATAATTCACTTCTTTGAAGAGGGCTCCAAGCGGTGCTGCATCGGTCGTAGGTGTTTGACGTGATTGCCTATTTAAGAATATGTCAATCTGTAGCAAAGATTGGGTGTTCGATCCCAAATGGTCTGCAGTGTTTCAGTGCGTAGCGCTTCACCGGCATTTCTTATACTTTCTGCTGAAACTCATTGACGAAGGTAGGATTCTTACATAGTCTGAAAGGAAAAAAAACTGAGCCGGTGGTGGATAGTGATACCAGTTCTGAACATCCAGCTGCACAAAAGCTTGCATGCTTACGAATCTCTAAAGAGTACTAAGACCATGCACTATGTAGTGCAAAAGCGAACCATAGAGGCCTTTGAATCGGTTCAATACGTAGTAGAGCATCGACTCATATGTTCTGACAGGAAAAGCGGCTCATTTTCATGGTTCGAACCATGCCAATAGAAAAGTAGTTTCTTGCATGCATGCTTACTATGCACGGAGGAATATGGAAGAGAGAGGAGAGCCTTTTCCTGTAATTAGGTCCCACGGTGGCAGTTGATGCGGTTCAATACATAGTATAGTTTTTGCTACCGAATCATATCTGACACACTTTTGCATTGAGTCGAATCCACATAGTACATGGCCTAAGCTCCCAGGGTTGAGAAGGCTTATGCTGAATTGGCGTGTCCCTTTCGTTGGACCCACTTGAGGCCCTGTTCGGCAGGGGAGTATTTTTGTGTTTTGGGGTGTCTTAACCCACAGGTTTTGGGTTGTTCCACCCGGTCCACCAAAAACACTTCAATCCACTTCCTCCTTAATTCCCTTCTCAATCTTACTCTTCGGCAAGCACAGGGATAAGACACTAGTTTTGTGCCAATAAAACTCCAATTTTTATACCAGATTTTCAGTGCCTTTTCTATTACAATAACACAGTAGCTCATGCATTAGAATAACATGAAATAACTCTAAAACCAGAGTGCAAATATCCTAAAATTTGTTGATGCAATAAGTACTGGAGGATTACTGATGCATTACAATAACTTATAAGGCAAGTCGTATCGGTCTAAACCAGACTACAATAATTCTGCCACAACCCTCAACATTGAACATGAAGTGCAAACATAATTTAGCTAACTACTCCGACACACCGACACACTTTTGAGAAGACATCAAATTCATTGTAGTTACTGCCTGCCTGAGATCATGGTCTTGTACCATACCGTGCCAGCGGCCTCAACCTCCTAAAACAAAAAAAGTAGATAGTTAAAAAAAAGGTTTTCATTTATAGGGAGGAACACACTATACACTAAAATTCAGTAGTTGTCCAGATACTTGTATTGCCTACTTGTTCTATGGAAGAGTACCAGGTTGTACATACAAATTTAAGCATATCTACAGAGAAGAAGTAACAAATCTATTACTAGGTATCCCTTTAAATATGGTATCCCTGTACCTCTGAAGCAAAACAAATCTATCTTTGTAGCCAGTAAATAGAAACTGAGACGCAAATATCTTGGGAAGAATTAGAAATTAGGTAGCATTGCTCGCGATTTGGCACCAGAATTAAGGCATTCAGTGCCAATTTTCGAACACGCACTTCTGATGACAACTTCAATAGCTAGCAGCGGGAGAAGATAGGTAACATTAGATTGTTGTTCAGTAATTTGAACTACTGAAAACCTAAACTATTGCACACAGCTTGAACTAAACGGGTACAACAATGATGAGCAGAGGTTCACTAAACCTGACTTGAATTTTTGGAGACAGCCAAACAGGCAGTAGCTATCGATTCTAAACTCTAGTTTAGAGGAAATTAAGCATTGCCACCAATCCAATAACTCTAAAGATATTGAACAGGCCAAGTTAGTTATTTCTTAGAACATAAGGTAATAATTGTAGTCAGTTGAACTGCTTTTGCATTCGTCTTTCGATGTTCATGTACGAGCCTTGATGATGGCAATCAACCAGAGAGTTTACAGCCTATAGTTCCAATTTAAAAAAATTACTACACAAGGAACAAGCATGCAAATTAAGATTGATTTCCATAATTTAGGATAGGGAATGGAGCAGAGGAACAGATAAGGAACAAAGGAGCAGACCTTTCGCTGCTTTCCATAATATGTAGAGAATTATGATGAAGGATTAAAGAGGCAAAAACTGTGGCCTTTAATTAGGCAGAGGCGTACCTATCTGACTTTTAAGCCAAGCCAGAGCACTTCCATCTTTCTCTGCAACAGCATTGATGAAAATCTCACAACTTTTTGGACATCTGAAGATATCATAGCATTTGACTTTCAAATCCCCTGTGACCCCTTCCAAGTTTCTCAACTCTGCCATGCATCTGGTAATTGAGAAATCCACTGTATCATCCTTGTTGCTTTCTTTTTCTTTGATATCAACAAATCTCTTCATCACTCCCACTAGAGCATCTCCACTACTCTGATTGGGCTTCTTAGGACTTCGCTTGGGCTTCTTATAAATCTTCAGCTTCTCTTTTGCAACACCAACAGCACTTGTGGATTCGTCTCTTTCAGAAGTCACTTGGAAATCCTCATCTACAGGCACCACCTTCTCCGACTCTCTTCCATCATCATGCTCACCATCACTTTCTATAGTTGTGATTTCCTCATCTCTCTCTGATGGCTCAGCCATAGATGTGAAGTTGAGGTTCCCCTCTGCAATTTGACCTATAAAAAGGATGTGAGTAACCAAGCAACGGTTGTAGGTGATTGTCAAGATGATTGAACTTACTTTCATACAGTGATCCAAGCAAATCATAGAGAGGGAAATATCCATTTTTCCTGAACTTCTTGATTCTTTTGCCGAAAGACTGCAACAATAAGACAAATGAAGTGATCTCATGAATGAATGTCATTATGATAAAACTTGTGACCAAATTTTTATACCAAGAGTAGGTGAGAATGAAACAACTTACAATTTCTAAGTTATCCCAAAGGTGTGGCTCTGCTTGTATCATGCATCTCTCCTCGTCCCACCCGACGCCACTCTGCTTCCTTGCATCCCTCAACATCCTATAGTCTCTCTTGAGATCCTTTTCTTTGTCTTGGATCTGAGACTTTGTGAACTGCACGTGTTTGTGCCGGGAGTTGAAGCATTTAACCATCATATTCCATGTTTCGCTGCTCCAACCATTCTGGCCTCTGTGGTATGGATTGTTGTGCTCTTGGAGTAGCTCCACAAGAGCCTTCTCAAGTCCACGATTCCATGACGCCCTTCGCTTATCAGCTACACAATGAGTACAAAATAGAAAATGAACTGTGAGTACCTAACCAGAAATTATCAAGGATTTAAGCAGAGAGAAAAGGTAATTAGCAAGCTCCATCTAGGACAAATTTACATCAACCAAATGCAAAGAAATTAGGAAGTACCTTTTGGAGATAGTTTTTTCGCCTTACTCAAATTGTACTTTGGAGATCCCGCGGGATAGAGTGGCGAGCCATGTCTTTTTGGAGCACCATTCCCTTTTGGAGCGCCATTTCCTTTTGGAGGCATATCTGCTCATTACAATTATTACATTATTTTCACAGAGATATTTGGAATTACATAGAAAACATTACAACTATTTCATTATTCCCACAGATACATTTGGAATTACATGGAAAACATTACAAATAGTTCATTATTCCCACAGATACATTTGGAATTACATGAAAAACATTACAAATAGTTCATTAGAATGAAAGGTACATTATTACAGCAAACAACTAAGCAAACAACTAGCTACTCTTGTTGTTGCTGGTAATCCAGCCACATTTGCCACGCAATTTGGTCCCTTAGGTTGTTTCCTTGGATGTTGTTCTCAAGGAAATTGTTCTCTTGTACGTTGTCACCATCATTGGGTAGGTTTACATAGGTTCTTGGGTCTATGTTATCCTCCTCCTCATTGTCCAACCAGTCTTCATCTCCATCATGCATTTTAATGATGTTGTGGATGATCGCTGCAGCAGCTGGAATCTTCACTTGATTCTCTAATTGATGAAAGCTTGCAACATTGAGAATAGGAAAACGCTTCTTCAATATGCCCAAGAGCCTTTCCACATGGTTCCTCATGATTGCATGACGAAGATTGAACAGCTCCCTATGGTTTTGTGGCCGCCGGTGACCATGTCCCCACTCCTTCAAGTGATAGCGAACACCTCGGTACGGTGCAAGAAAAAACTGGGTGTTCGCATAACCACCATCTACAAGATAAAATTTGCCCGGTGGTACTTGGAAACCCTTGAGCATAGCAGAGCTGAGAACTCTCGCGTCGGTGGCGGAACCCTCCCAACCACATGAGATAAAAGTTACATTCATGTTGAAGTCACACGCAAACATTACGTTTTGGCTTAGGGAGCCTTTCCTATTCCTCCATGGTGCTTGACTTTCGGAAGTAAGAGAGACGGGCACATGTGACCCATCTATTGCACCTATGCAATTCTGCAATGAAATGGAATGGAAGTGACTTTTTCGAAATTATAAAGAAATGGGTAAGAGAAGACATTTTGAAGTTGTCAAATAAGATGGAACCTGGAAGTAGGGGAAGAATCGATCATCCATAGCAATCGTTGGATGCGGTTCAGCAATGTTGGGAGGCCTCACAAAGCGACTTGCTAAAGTGGGAATGATGTTGAAGAACTCTTTTATGTAGGTGTGGAAAGTGGACCCGCTATGCTGAAACTCAACTTGAAGATCTTCAAATGATGCGTTATGGGATAGCATGTACAGGAAGAAGGCGAGTTTCTCTTCCACCTTAAGTCTACTGTCCAATATTAAGCCCTCATTTCTAAGGTAGGATGCCAACCATCTGAATATTTGTGGCTCCATCCTAAAGGCTGTCCGACAATTTTTAATGTGCCCATCTAGGAGACCCTTAACCCTCCTCTTGCCGTAGAGAATGGAACTATGGCGTTTGGTTTTTTCCCTACTACCCATTAGATGAAAGTACAATGCTGGAAAGATAAGAAACACCATCTCATCATCCTCATCAGCCTTCCTTTTCTTAACAAGTTCTACGCCCCGTGAACTCATTTCAAGACTATAAAAAAGCAAGCAAGTAATGAGAAAAGGAAGCTACTACGTAAGACAGTAATAGACGATGCATAAATCCGGCAAGTAGTGGCAAAATACGGAGGCAATGCACATACCAAAATCAGGTGTGCTGACCGGGTCCCAAGATGGCGGCGGTTCGTCCACTCCAACTAGAACAAAAGTTGCAGGTTCCTATAAATAGATATTACAGTTATATTATAACAACACATCCCCATATATAAAAATGTAGAAGGAATGTAAAATAATGGACAACACGTCCAGATTTGGACAAACCAACAAACCGGCAGCAGCCTGATGAGCCGCAAGCATACTCGATAAACAATGAAATGCCTTAGAATTTTACTAGGAGAAAAATACATAGTATGTAAAGATAGAAACCCCATTATCTTATATACTGATGATAATTGGAAAGAAGAAGATCAAGTTAACCATGTATAAACCAGACAGTAACTGAAGATAAACCATCTTATAGCTACTGAACTCAAACACTAGAAGAGCCCGGTCAGTTTACTGAACAGAGAAAGAAAGCTAACTAGTTGTGTATGAGGAGCCTCGTGTCCAAGATAGAGCTGAGTTCTGGACTCTGTCAGATAGACTAAGACTGCAATCTTCACGACCTTGTAATCTTAAGAATATGCCTCTACTTACTGTTCTAATAATGCACAACTGTCTTAGTTTTAGTTTCCAGACAGACTCACGTTTCCATCTGTATCCCCAGATCTTAACCCAGTGTGAATTGACACATCCTATGCACCAGTGTGAAGTACATACCTTACATTTCATAGCAAATCTATCTTACTGTCCCCACATATTCATGTTTTTTTACCAAAACAAAACAAAAATCTCAATTTCTTTGCTGCTAAGCAACATACCCAAACAGGGAAAAAATTGCATCTGTCCAGACGCGAAACCATGCTGCTGCCAAGGACAAAACATGAATGGAGAAATAAGACACGAGAACAGCGAATGTAAAACAAATTTCTTCTTAACCCTAGGTGAAGAACGGATCTCACAGGATATGACTTACAGGATAAAACTCCAGCTCGGCCGGAGAAGATGGACGACAGAGCGATCTTGGGCGGATACGGAGCGATCTTGGCCGGTGATCTTGGGCAGCGATCTTGGGCGGCGACGGAGCGATCTTGGGCGGCGATCTTGGGCGGCGACGGAGCGATCTTGGGCGGCGATCTTGGGCGGCGACGGAGCGATCTTGGACGGCGACGGAGCGATGTTGGCCGGAGACGACGCGAGAAGAAGAGACGGCGCGGGGAGAGGCGGCGGCGCGAGGGGAGGTGCAGGAGGCGGCGCGAGGGGAGGTGCGGGCGTTCGCTCGCTCGTTCGAGAAACGCGAGTGAGGGCGAGCGTTTCTAATCCCCTCCAACCCGACGTGGCCCGAGGTGTTTCTGGCGGGTCAAACGGGCCAAAACCGTCCGAAACCGGCCTACCGAACAGCCCGGACGGGGTTTCCAGTGGATTGAAATTGGGCCGGGTAAGACACCCCAAAACACAAAAATACTCCCCTGCCGAACAGGGCCTGAAGGTAAGTTACCGCCTTCGTCCTTGGTTTTTCTGTTGCAAATTTCCAGGACCACTTCATCTAATCACTTCTTATCTCTGAAATCCATCTAGCGGTTGGTCAACGCTGGCGGTCAGGCAACCCGTCCGCCGCCGGTCAGGCTCCCCGTCGGTCAAGCGCTCGCGGCTCCCTTCCTCCGCACCTCTCCCAGTTTCCTCACAGACACCGTGCGTGGAGAACCTTGACGGAGCCGTATCCGTTGATGACATTGACGCACACGATGCCTAGGAGCGCACAGCAGCGGCCCTTCTCCGTCCACCTCCCTCTAGGCGGTCGTCGGGGGAAGAAGGGCAGGCGCGGTGCGCGAGCGCGACCTGCCGATGCTGGGAACGGGCATGCGGGTCGTAGCCTTGTGGGGGCGGCCGAGGCGGAGCGAGATCGCTGCGGCCGCCGGAGCCCGGAGAGCGTGCTTGCGGTCGTCCCCGATGATCGTGCTCTATGCCGTCCCCTGCCAGGTCCCCGACGTGGTCGCCCGGATCTGGTCGGAGCTCGCCTGCGCTGGATGAAGCTCCCGTGCGGCGTTCATGGAAATCGCCATGAAGCCCGCTAAGTATGCCTTCAGCACCGTCCCGTCGCCTGGAGCCTCCGCACTAAAGGAATCGGGCCAAGCCGCCGTGAATCCTCACCGTCATCGGTTTCTTCCCCACCTACGGCTGCCGACGTGGCCATTGATTCCGACCACCTCTGGTTACCCCGAGCACCTCCGAGAAATCAGGGTGAGCCACGACACGACTTTGTTTGAAAGAACATTCCATGTCCATCGCTCCAGATTGGATGAATTGCATAGTTGTGCCACTTATCTAATCTGATTCGCTGGAAATCTGGTCGTCCTCATCGACTGAAAAATAATCACCATGTACCACTTACTGCCGTACTATTATTGACTGTTTTATGTCTAACAATAAGTGGTACATAGTGCTCTTTGAGCATATATCCATGTATATTCATCTGGAGCAGTTGAGATTATTAGACTACTATTGACCACTTCGGTAATTTGGTAAATGGAAGATCTGAGATTAAGTGGCAGTGTTTAGACACTGAAGTTTGCTTCAAAATTTATGGAGGAAGGGTGCAATGGTCTTGAAAGGTATGTTGTAATCTGCAATCTCACATAGTAAAAAAGCTAATTATTTCTCAATGCATCAGATGAATGACTTTTCTTTTGCTCTTGGTGGACAACAACTAATCATATTAGCAGTTCGGTGAAGTTTCTTTTATTCCAGAAGAAAATAACTTGAGGCAATAATTGGTTTCTGGTTTTATCATGCGTATGAGGCAGATTAAAACAAGTAATCTAATAGCTACCCATTTTCTTCCTTATGCAAAATCAAATGAATAGAATTGAGCTGGTTTCATGGCCAAATAACACCATGTTGTACTGAATGACTATAAAGTATATAAATTTGGTTGTAAGTTGAGTCTTTTTCTCCTATTAGTGTACTAACCTTTAAACTAATGTTTTTTGATATTTAATCAAGGAATATGCGAGATTATAAGCGAACTATACTATGGGTAGCTAGGTATCATGTCTAATCCTTGAACATGTGTAGGGATTGCTCGGTGAGGACGAAGAAATGTCGAAGTGAAGTTTGGCTCTCATTCAAGAAGGTGGAATCACTCGAGACCGTCGATTCTTTAATGTCTTTTACAGGCTCACATCAGGTGATTAATTCGAATATATTGGTTCATATTTACTAAGCCATTGTGGGTGCCTTAAAGACAGACCGATAAAAACTTTGTACTTTTAGAGGTGGCTTGAATGATTGTCCGTGGTGGGGCCGATAGTCTTGAGAATGTAATGTCTTGAAATAAATTAGTTTCTTCTGTTGGATATTCAGGTGTATTAAAACGTGCAATAGGATCAACATTATGTGATATGATTGTTCATGAGCAGTGTTTTGAATATTTTTCATTTGTATACTCTTGAAAAAGAATTAGTTTTATGTTTGTGCTTGACATGTAAGCACGTGTAAGATCGTCCAACTGGGTCAATAAATTACATGTCAGCCCATGTATTTGCTCAGGGTTCTTGCTAACAGGTGCCGCTGGTGGCGTGACGGCACAAGGCGACATCAAGAATGAAAAGCCGGGAGGCTTTGCGAGTTATGGTGAAATCAAGAGCGACAAGTCGGGGATTTTTGCGAGGTGTTGGCAAGGCTATTGCAGGGTGTGCACAGACGGCAGAAATATTTCGCAGAGAAGATTTTTGGGCTTTCCTTCAAAGGTCCAAAAACAAAAACCTAAACAAGTCGACTCGAAAAAGGCAAATCACGCCATTCTAGCTTCTTAGACCATCTCATGCTTTATATCAGCACATGTCTTTTGTTTCAAGTATATTTGTTTTTCTTAGCTTGGCACCACGGAATTGTCTAACATTTAGGTGTGGAAAAGCAATGCAATCCATATGCGTCTTCGGTTTGACTTATCGATCGTGCCGCACACCATCAAACATGGATGGTCATTGAAAGGCAGTAATGCATTTTAGATGAATACTTAAGATGAGCTATTGACATGAAAAAATTAACCAATAACAACAAAAATGTTGCGGAAAAACTAAACGATACATGCAAAGAACGGCGCGGCAAAGCGCGCTAGGTCCTTCTAGTTCGAATCCACGTACGGATGTCAGCCTTAGCTCATCAGGACCTGGCAGACTTGTTCCACCACTAACTCCACTCAGGCCTTTGATGATGGACAAAACCTCTGTGTTATATACAATTCTTTTTCAGGCTGATACTAACACTAATGGTGTCTGGCATTTATTGGGGGCTCCGGCTGGCATTCATCTTCAAAGACCTATAAGCTTGCCTTTGCTGAAGATTTATAACCTTTTGTCGAAAGGGTGAAGCGAGCTCTAGCCTCTGCATCAAAATGATGCATACACCATTTATTACTTTATTGAAAGGAGTCTCAAAGTTACCTTGTTACACTTTTATTACAACTCACGGATCACTTAAAGTCGATACATGTATCAACCATCTAAAAAGTGATAAACAAAAATGTCGCCAAATGATCAACATGATGTTAGCCTGCGATCAAGCTGACAGCCGCACCGGCAGAATAATACCTGAGTGACCGTCTCTAAACAGTTGCACCCAAAAAACCATGTCCTGGTATTGGTCTTCCGGCTGGAGACATAACCACATATGGGTCTAATGTATAGCAGGAGGGATAACCTGCAAAAATGAAGCATTTTTTTTTTTTTGAGAACACAGTACAACGCAGACGCTCACAAACACGCACGTACAAACACCCCTATGAACGCACACGCACACCCTACCCCTATGAGCACCTCCGAGGGACTGAGCCGGCATATCTTGAGGTTGACGAAGTCACCACTGGCGCCTCGCTGTTGACGGGCACGTCACCTACCACTGAAAGCATAGCGCCGGTTAAAGATAGAATCGTTCCGTACATGTCATATTGTTGCCCATAAGAGTGCGCATATACCAACTCTAATTTGGCATTTGACTCTCTTTTCTATTTCATGAAGCCAATTCCTGAATAGATTAGTAATATTTTTGGGTGGCGATATTCCAAATGACATATGAATGATCAGCCAAATAATCTTTGCAAGCGGATAATCAATGAACAAATGTTGAATTATCTCTTCTTTGTCACAAAAACAGCATGTCTTATTTCCTTGCCATTTTCTCCTAATAAGATTATCTTTTGTAAGAATCACTTTGTGGTGTAAGAACCACATAAAGATTCTGATTTTTAGTGGTACTTTCAGTTCTAAATATATTTCATTAAATAAGTAGTATGCACATTCAACAGATCGAGATACATGGACTTAACTATATACCCTCATGTAGCAGTCCAGTTCCAAACAAAAGTATCATTTTCTTTTGAGAGATTTACATGAACTAGTCGGCCCAGTAGATGCAACCATCTTTTCCATTTATATTTAGTAAGATTTCTTCTAAATGCTATATTTATAGGAAATCCTATTAAGACATTTGCTACTAAGACATCTTTATGTTGCACAATATCTTATAAGGAGGGATACTGCTGCGTTAGGGGCTTATCTCCTAGCCAGAAATCCTCCCAGAGCCGACTATCTAAGCCATTCCCTACCTTAAAGGAACCCCTAGAAAAGAAATATTCCTTCACTTTCATCAAACCCTTCCAGAAAGGTGAGTCGGAAGGTTTAGATTGGACTTGAGAAAGGGTATGAGAATGGAAATATTTATTTTGCAGCAGCTTTTGCCACACCCCCTTTTCGTTTAAGAGTTTAAATAGCCACTTACTAAGTAAACACTTGTTTTTTTTATGTCTAAAGCCTCTACCCCTAGTCCCCATTGATCCCTAGGTCCGCATATGATGTTCCACTTAGTTAGTCTATACTTCCTTTTGTGCCCATCACTTTTCCAAAAAAAAAATCTCGATTTGGGCTTCCCAATGTCCCTCCAAAAGCCAAAGCATTAACTTCGGTACTTTTGATGGATAGAACAAACACTAAAGAGTACAGACCTGCTCCAAGTGAAGGAAAATATGCACCTTCATGATGGATAGCACTATGTATGTTGTGCTGCCAATTCCCCGGAGACCAAAGATCATATCCCGTAGATCTGCCCTTTTAGCGCAACTTGTTCAAAATTTGTTGGTTTCCCATTGGAACGCTGCTCAAGATGTTCACACCATGTTTTCTAACACCAGTGCAAACTTCGAGAAGACTTTCTTCATGGAGTCCTTCATCATAGCGGCCTAGATTATTTGGAACCAAATCAATGCAAAAAGTGGCTGAGCTTAGCGTTGTGATAGGTGAGGCCACATATGCCCTGGCGGCTGGCGTAGTGCCAGGGCGATATATAACATGTGAAATATCTTAAACTACTTGGCTTACTCTTTTTTTATCAAATAATAAGATGTGCAACAGTTCCTAAAAAGATGCACAACATGTAGAAATGTACTTTGGTTCGCTCAATCGCGCGAGGAATTCTCTAATATAACGTAATATATAATCTGAAAATTCTAATGCCCTTTTTTGCACAACAGGCTACGGAGTGTCTGGAGGAGGCCCTTTCAAGGGATCAGTGGTATTTTTGTTGAAAACAATAAATTCTGCTATCAGCCCATTTCAGAAATGTTGACGCGAAGGTACATCAAGTTTCAGTGTTCTTGCACACTTGCTATTTTAGAAAGTTTGCCTGATATTTCTATGTGTTTTTTTTTTTGTAGAACTGGGACCTCGTTGAAGCCACCGTCAAGACTGTCTTGAGGGACTTTCCTGATCTCAGTCGACATTGGTAAAATGGTAAGAATCACTTTGCCAGCCATGAATCATAAAGGTGCCTGGTTGAATTCATCACCCTTGCAATGTATATAATTATGCAGGTTTGGGAGTTTCGTTCAAAGGAAGTGTTTACCAAAGAGTATGCAGTAGAATATCTTCTTGAACATATGCAAACAGATATGTCACGGGTGCTCGCCATTCACATCAGAGCAAACTACGACAAGCCTTTCTTAATGGAGGCCTTCATCATAGCGCTAGACTATTTGGAAGCAAATGAATGCAAAGAGTGGCGAGCTTAGTGTAATTCAGTGAGGCGGGGGCCCCCCCCCCCTCGAAGCAGAGCTTACTTATGCATTCATGGTGGTACATCACTAGTACTAGCACATGGTGCTGATGACCAAATCTTTATATAGACAATTAAAAGGGGAAAAAGATAGCTAGATGGGAGAAACTAAAAGGGTTCCTAATTACATTCATGATTTTACATGTCATATTATTATTCTGTTGCAACTTAGGTTCATGATTTTACACGTCATATTATTATTCCGTTGCAACGCACGGGTATTCAACTAGTTAGTGTAACGAAAGAGCTGAGACTAGTTTTGACATTTGATAGGCGATGGCATCTCATGTACGAATTACGATCATGTCATATTTTTATTACTTGTTTGATATTTTTTTCTGCACAACAAATGTAGCACTTAGTTTATCAGTAAAGTTTCTGGGGAATATTCATGTTTCTTTATTGCCGTGTCTATTTGATCTATGTTATTCTCAGGAGGAATTAGTGGTTATCATGCCTTCTTTGTGGTAATCTCTTGTGAGGTGGTGTATCACTGTGGTAATGTTCATTCTCAGATTGCCAACGCAATTTTTTCGTAGGCATGTTAGATTTCTAGGTGCGCGCTTGGTTTGCACGTAGTTTTCTTCTATCACGCTTAAAGTTTACAAGACCGATGAAACACATTTTCTGTAAGAACCAAGACCATCCGAGTCCAAGGAAAGACACTTTTTAAAGAGGGTGTGACTAGTTCTTAGTCTATTGAAAACTAACTCGTTTTTAATAGAATGATATTATCGAATCTTAGTTGCAACTCACCATTAGCACGGATCACGAAGTAAATATAATGATTTGGATGTACTTGCAACTTAAGTGCACGAATCACAACGCAAATCCGATATTGCAGGAACCTACTGAGCACCAAATCCGTTCCCAATTTACTGAAAACTAGCAATTCCATTTTTTTTTAAGCAAGGAAAGAAAGTCCAAAGCTATAGTGTTATATTTCTCGTTTCTTCACTTTCACCATGAGGCTGGATGCTCTGCCCTTTCTCCACTTCCACATAAAAACTTGAACTACCTCCATCCAAAAATAAGTGTCTCAATTTTATTTAAATAGGATACTAAAGAATTGAGCTTATCTTATCCATATGATTTGTTTGACAGACGTCCCCCGATTTACCGATATAGGTAGGGTAGATTTGTGGATTATTTCAGTGTTCTTCTACTCTGAAAGCCTCCACGAAAGCAGGATTCTTGTTTGCTTTGATGACAGTAGCTGGCTATAGTATTTGTTTGCTTCGGCTTGATTTATCTACCTTGAAGAGCTGTTTTGTATATAGATGCATTTTAATTAAAGATATATCTTGCAAAACTCGAGACATTTATTTTAGGATGGAGCGAGTACATATTAGTGATCCAAAAAAAATCGCAGAGATTGTATTGAACCAATAAATCATGCCATTTCATATCAAAATGTGCCACCAACCTATCTTCATATACACACTTCTTTAATACCTTAAGAAACTCCGGATGATCGCAGAGATGTTTAGCAGCATTTTGGTATAGATGCCACAAGCAACTTGTTATATTTTTCGCGTCTTCAGTTTCACCATGAGCCCATTTTTCATCTGCATTGAACATGATAGCTTAGGCTGGATGCTCTGCCCTTCCACCACCTCCACATCGAAGTTCCACACCACTGCAGCGACAATGGTCTTCATCTGCATAATTGCGATCTCCTTGCCAGGGCAGATCCTCGGGCCCGAGTTGAAGGCCATGAACTTATGAGAAGGTACATGCTTCATCTCACCGTTCTCTGAGAGCCATCTATCTGGGCTATAGTCGAGGCAATCTTTACCCCACACGCCCTCCATTCTTCCCATGGAGTGAATAGATATGAGGATGATGTCGTTGGCACGCACCTCATGACCACTTGGCATGATATCATCGGCGACCACCGTCTTGCGCTCGATAGGCGCCGGTGGGTACAACCTGAGAGTCTCATACAAGGCAGCTCTCACATAGACCAGAGATTTGGTCTCCTCTGGCTCAAAGATCCCCATACCAGGTACTTTGTATGATGCAATGGGTGAGAGTTCATCACGGATGACTGACATGGTGTAAGGGTTTTGGGCGAGGTTGTAGAAGGTCCATGGCAGGGTCGTGGCAACTGTGTCCTTCCCAGCAAGCATAGAGCCAATGAGAGTCGCACGGAGAAAGTCATCGTCCGCATAGTCCGGATCGCTGATGTAGCAAGACATAAGTGTTGTGAAGTGTATATGTGGATTGCCTAGCCCTTTCCATCAGTTCGGACTTTTGGTTCAAGTGGCTAGTGCATGAAGCTTAACATGGTATCAGAGCCCCAGGTCTCAAGTTTAAATCCTGGCTTTCACATGGTTTTCGCAATTAAGCCTAAAATTGCTGTTGCCCCCTCTTTAGCCACCGCTGTTTCGGTGTGCTCTTCTTCTTTCACGTGTTGACTTTCTCTTCTCTCGTCACACGCGAGTGGGGTGTTGTGAAGTGTATATGTGGATTGCCTAGCCCTTTCCATCAGTTCGGACTTTTGGTTCAAGTGGCTAGTGCATGAAGCTTAACAAGAAGATCCTCTAAACCATCTTGGTCTTCATCACTACCAACACGTCCACCGTTAATCTTCCTCCTCTCCATCATTCCCGTGACGAACCCTTGTAGCACCGCGTGTGCCGCGCTGAGCTTTCTCTCGGGGCCAATGTTTAGCCACCTCAATGCCTTCCAGCAACAGGCCGGCACGGTGTGCCGGAAAAAGGCCACTTCCAAGACCGTGTCCATGGCGGCTGGGGCGTCAACCGCTTCCTGTAGCGGCATCTCCAAGGACACGAGGCCAGGGTCCACGCCGAAGATACTCATGGTGGTCAGGTCAAACATGAACCTCGATAGCACTTCTTGCACATCGAACGGAGCGCCGTTGCCCGCCAAGCGAGCAAACAGCGGGAGGAGGCCCTTCTCCACCTTGTCGCGGCATCGAGCCGCCATACCAGCAACGAACCGCGGGCTAGTGACCACCCTTAGGAATTTTGCGCGCTGCCGACGGCACTGCTCGCCGTCGACGGTGAAGAGGCTGCCGCTCATGATGTCGAAAATGGCGGCGAACTCCGCCCCCTTGAGGAAGTTGGCGTAGTTCGCCGCGAGGATGTGTTGGACGTTCGCCGGGTCGCAGGTGACAAAGAACCGCATCCCGGTCCCAGGCTGTGACCTGACCCGGCGAGGACCAGGGTGAAGAAGTCAAGCAGGTTGTGGAGGTTGGCCACGAGGGAAGGGAACATGTACAGCAGTGGCCAGTTTGTGGGGAGCGATGCTGGATTCCTTGATCTACTACGGCTAGACCTGAAGTACAAGTACACGGGAACAAGTAGCAGCACCAACACTGAGAGCATCTCCACTCGTCCCCCCGAACAGGCCCCCGGCGAGCATTTTTTCCATCCGGACGGCGTAATTCGGCCCAGTCGCGCCCCCGGTTCCTCGTTTCGTCCGGATTTGGGCCGAAATCCATCCGGCGATCCCACGCCATCCCCGGCCCCCGGGAGCGCTCGGGGACTCGGACGAGTGAAAAGCGGGGAAGGGCCCGATCTGTCGGTGACTCGACACACGAACCCCACCGCCACGTCGCTCAAAATCTCCCCACCCCTCGTATCTCTCTCGCCGCCGGCCACCCCGCCGGCTTGTTGCCCGATTCCGCCGCCCCTCCTTCCCCACCTGCCTATATTCCGCCGTCTTTGGACGACGGCCTATCGGCTCTTCCGCCGGCCTTTTTCCGCCGCTTGCTCCTCGTCGCTCGCGGCTCGGGTTGCCTCGACCACGCCCGGTGTTCGTCCATTTGCCTCGCCGGCCATGGACTCGGACGAAGAGGAGGAGCAGATGTTCGTCGAGCTTATGCAAGAAGAGATGGCAGCAGCCGCCCAAGACGACGAGCACATGATGATCCTTGGTTGCTTGGCAAGCATGTACGCCGGACTGGCAACTGGTCGACGTGGTGGGTCGGCACGAGGTCGCCGGAAGTGCAAGCCGAGACAGCGAATGGAGGGCTACTGCATGTTGTACGCCGACTACTTCGCCGACAATCCATTGCACGGTGAGAGTGTTTTCCGGCGTCGTTTCAGGATGAGCAGAAAGCTATTTCTGCAAATTATGTATGCCATCCGCCACTTTGATCCCTACTTCAGATGCAAGGCGGATTGCACTGGTTTGGTTGGATTTTCGTCACTGCAGAAGTGCACAGTGGCTATGAGGATGCTGGCGTATGGAGCTCCCGGTGATACTGCAGATGACTATCTTCGGATGGCGGAGTCCACCGCCCTTGATTGTTTCTACCGGTTCTGCAGGGCCGTCATAGCAGTGCTCGGGGACTATTTCTTGAGGTCACCCACTGTCGAAGACACTCAGAGGATCCTTGCAACAAATGAAGCTAGGGGTTTTCCAGGGATGCTTGGAAGCATTGACTGCATGCATTGGCAATGGAAGAACTGTCCGTTTGCGTGGCAGGGAATGTACAAGGGTCACAAAAAGGCTGCACTGTGATACTTGAAGCAGTGGCTACCCATGATCTTTGGATTTGGCACTCTTTCTTTGGTATGCCTGGATCCAACAATGACATCAACGTCATAAACTGCTCCCCGGTCTTTTCCAAGCTTGTTGAGGGTCATGCTCCTCCGGTGGACTATGTGATCAATGGTCGGCACTACAACAAAGGATACTACCTTGCAGACGGCATCTATCCAAAGTGGGCAACATTTGTGAAGACTATCTCCAACCCTGGCACCCCCAAACTTTGCGAGTTTGTCAAGAAACAAGAAGCTTGCCGAAAAGACGTCGAGCGAGCATTTGGTGTCCTCCAGCAGAGATTTGCTGTCGTCCGGTTCTCCGCTATGACTTGGTCCAAAGATCAGATGTGGGAGGTGATGAACTGCTGTGTGTGCCTACACAATATGATTATTGAAGATTGAACGAAAGCATCCGGTTCCTCTGGCTGAGCAAGAAGCACCATATGAGAGAGAGGGTCCTCTTGCACAGCCTAATCACCAGGTGCCTCCATCATGGGCCGCCTTCATTGCTATGCGCCAGGAGATTCGAGACTCTACAATGCATCAGCTGCTGCAAGATGATCTGGTGGAGCACATATGGAGGCTCCGAGGCAACGCCAACGCTGACGCCAACTAGTCTGTCTTAATTTCTTTGAAAAATTGTGAAATTGTGTGCTTCATTTGTTTCAGCACTTGTTAAACATTGTACTGATTATCGCCGAATTTGTTTCAGCAATTTTCGTACTCTTGGTCGTCGAACTTGTTAAATTTTATGTTAAATTTGTTTGGAATATGTCAAATGGTCGAGGTTGGGGGTTTCCTGCCGGGGGGACGGCTGGAACTTCGGCGCTCCCCACGCCAAAAATTGATCCAATCCGGACGAAAATTTCGCCGGATTTGGGCGTGGAGAGTGCCAACGAGTGGGGATGCTCTGAGGAGATGAGCAGCTCTGGCGACAACGGAATCGACATTGGGCGCTATCACTAGTTTTCTTGTTGATTCTTCGACTGTTCTATAAGTAGTCAGGGGATATGAATACGCTGCTGTAACTACGACTATGCCGCAATTGACATGGCGATTGAAAAGTGACAGATATTGGATACGAAGGCACAGCTCTCTCCAGGGCCGGTGCTCGTTTCCATTATATAGCGATCAAAAGAGATCAACTCCTTCCAAGGACATATTTTTTTAGCAGGTGGTAGCTGGAGGGGTTCCGAGATGGAGCAGCATGTTTTCTTCCGAGTTAAAAGACAGCGAGTGTCGGCAGCGTGACATGGTGGCGAACACGTGTTGATGGATGGGCGTAGTGTGGGGGTGCTGCCTCGTGTCACGGTGGCGTTGACGATAGGCATGTGAAGGACATTGCCTTGATCCTATCTCAAAGATGAATCCACAAAATGGTGACAACAACTTCTGAAGCGTGTTCAACAGTACGTCTGTACTGGACCAATTTATGCTTCCGACTCAGCCTTTGAACAGGTTGGTGAGGCATCCGGTTTTAAAATGATGTAGATAGGTGTGAGGTAAAGGTGAGGGCCCTTACATGGCCACCCTTCACCAAGCTAGCTTGGAACTTACCATTATATTTCTTTATAAGCTTGTGTTAAATAATATAAATAAATAATACTACGTCCATCATTTTAATGCAGAGATCGGCTAGTCAATCCGATCTGACTGGCAACGTGCTAGCCACGCTATACAATTAACTAGATATATCAAACAGCGATGCTTTCGGGAGTGGATAAAGTGAGACCGAGCTACACATAGCTCTTTATTCTTAAAAAATCGGAAATCATATTTGTAAATTTTTAAAAATCTGAAAATAAATTCTAGATGTAGCCAATAATGAAATCTACAATTGTGCAAAATCTCAATGTAAAATTCGTTGTATTGTAGGCTATACAAAAATGATAAATGTGTGGATCTAAGTATAGTGAATAGTGCATATTTCAAAATTGTCAGATTTTGCCATTTTTGTGTAGCCCAGAATACAAAGAGTTCCACATTGATATTTTGTAGGTTTGTAGCATACACCATGTATCATTTTTTTCAGATTTTTTGGAACCTTAAAATATAATATTTGAGTTTTTTAAAATAAAGAGCTACATGTAGCTCGCCTTTCGTTTGCAATTTTTGCGATGTTTCTCCATTAATTTATAGACAAGTTCCCTCCACGATCAATGGCCGTTGGCACAGTGAAAGGTGTGGAGGACGCAGACGCCAACGTGCATACTATGTGTTGTATACAAATAGTATATGTTAGCTAGCATATCCCATGATCTTAGGTGATTGTTATCTGTTGTATGCTGATAACTTGATATGCTAATATAAATACAGATGGAGGTCTGCCGTGATGGGCTCGGCTCCTCAGCAGGGCCGGGCTGGCAAAATCCGAGTATGATAGTACTAGTGACTTGATGTTCACTTCTATCTGAATTTGATATTGTGTTCGGTTTATCCTTTTGTTTCTTGTATCGTGAGTTCAGTTGGAATGTAAAATTCCAAAGAGATAATAGATGTTGTGTATCTGTTATCACCCATATGCTCCAATGAGCAAGGTTGAGCAGTCATACCACCTCATTTTTTTCTCTTTCTAGAGATATTCAAAACATTGGTACAAATAGTCACAAACGATGATTATTGTAGAATTCTTATTATTTTGTTTGTACACAAATACCTATATATAAACATCCACGAAATCGCTGCCATCACCAGTTTTGACTAGGCCAAAATGTCGACATGTACTCGTGTGTATTTCCCTAAAGAGTTCTAAGATCCCAGGGTCTAAAGCGCTTGTGAAAGTTCGAGAAAGTATCTAGTGCTACATGGCACTTGTGTGCTATTCCACCAAGATGAGTCGTTTGTTCATTTTCAAGGGAGAGGATTAAACATTGCCCCAGGACCAGTTCTCATCCTGAAACATATGTGAATAAAGCCCTAGTTTTTTCACATTATCTCACATGAGTCCTTTGTAATCTCTCCTCTCTCTCCTCACTCGCACTCGCAGGTTCGATTCACCACAAAATGACTAGATTAGTGGAGCGCGAGGCAGCTGCACCTCAAGCCACTGCCCCCGAGAACGAAGCTAGATGAGCCCCCGCGTTCCTCTTGCATAGCGCCGACAACGGTTGTTCCCTATGGCATGTATGCTCCCAAGCTCTTGAACCCGCTTGCTTGGTTCCTCTTGATGTTTTCTTCCTTTGCTTTGGATGGATCCACCCAAAAAGTTCTTGCATGGAATGCCATGTGGTCATGGTAATGGTATTCCAAGTCCTCCGGATAGGCCATGCTCCAAGAGGTTCTATATTGTTCTTAAGTGTCCACCTCTTTCACTTCCACCGTATTGACTTTCAAAGCAAGATTTGCACCTTTGGCCATTCGTATAGCACAATTTCGGGAATCTTGAGAGTTTTGTTCGGCCACCTTGAAAACTTGCATCCCGTGCACCACTTGATAGAAGGTGAGTTTAGGATAGCTTTCCCTTCTCATGAGACTCTTGACGTCAATGGGTTCATAAGGAATCATGCAATCAATATACTTGTTCTTGATCCAAAAGTTATCAATATGTTGAGCACCCCCATTTCGAAAGGCATCGACAATGGTGATCAGCCTTCTATACATCTCATGATGATCTTCATTTGGGAGCCTCATGAAACCTGATACGTGTAATATCCCAGGTTTAGAGACGATCGAGGGGTAGATTTTAGAAAGGGATGTGCATTGCATCGTAAATTCTGGGGAAATTTCGCGCTTTTAAAACAAAACTGCATCGAAGGGGGACAAGTTTCTCTCTCGACACCTTACAGGGTTAGGGTTTCGAGAGTGCGACAAACTTGCTCTTATTCAACTAAACTAGGGTTTTGGAGAAGAGAGAAGGGATATTGCATCACAAACTTAAGTTGCATGATTGAATTCAATTTTAAGTTGCATGATTGAATTCAAACCTAAAGTTGAATTTGAATTTCAAATTCAAACATTAAATAAATATCTCATAATTCAATTGTGAGGAAATTCAATAAAGGAATTATAATAATACACAATATAAACAATACAAATAATAAGTAAAGCTCATTAGAGAAAACCTTGAGCTTTATTGATTCACACACAATATACATTGTCTTTACAATATTCAAAAATTGAAATAAAAGAATATTACAATACATTACAAGAATTGGCAAAATAGAAAAAGAAAATAAAAGAAAAGTACAATGTCATATTCTACCCTAAAACGACAAACTAATCTTCATTTCCGTTTGAGTTTGATGATCTTCATCTCCATTTGATCATAATCTGGAAACCTGTACTCAAACACAACAAACACAAGTTATGCCAAGTGGCATAGCCACTGGGCAGGTTAGAAAGAAAATAGAATTGGAGAGGATATGACCAACAGCTCTGCCGAGCTGATCATCTCATAGCCAAGTACCAAGCTAGATACCAAGCATCTGGTACACACACACACACTAGCTGCTCACACAGCTAGTGTGCATGCCCAACAGCAAGACACCAAGGGTGCATGCTGCACAACACACACACTCCAGCCAGTGAGTCATCAGGAGTGCCAGGCCAAGCTGTCGACCAGGAGAGCAAGGAAAGGGTGGTATATAAGCCTCCACAGTAAACCCTAAGCCAAATCCATCGACAGGCTGCACTGGGTAAGTCACCAGCAAACCAAGAACACAAGAACAGGAAGAACATCATTGCTGTTCAACCTGTCCAAAATCATCACAACACCAAATCAAGCACCACCAGCTTGCAAGGAGGAGCAGGGCAAGCATAAGATCAACACAGCAGCTAAACCTCTACACCAACAACTTTTCTAGGAGCTGGAGTGAGGTATAAAGCAAATCAACCTGAGCAAAACACTGATTTGCTCATAAATAAGCATACACTTGCATCACAGAAGCAAAGTGGGTAGAAACCCTATGTGTGAGTCATCATATGGCTAATAGCCAAATTGGTGCAAGTAAACAAGAGAGAAACCAATAGGAAGTCACCCTGGGAACATTGGTTATACCAAACCAGAGGCATAACCAAAGACATCCAGCAAGGGATGATCCTATCTAGCTAGCCAAAGTTACTTAGCACCTATGACCAATACACCATCAGACAGATAGACAAATTGTGTCTATTCTTGTTTGTCAACATCAAAGATCACTGGAAATCCAACATGGGATTAACTAGATGGCATTCACCAAGCCACAACCAGCCACAGAGAGAGGGGAGCCACCATGACAGCACCAAAGGGCTGTCAGGGTCACCTCAACCCTTAACCACCAAGTCCAGCACATACATCATCACCCATAGGGTTCATAATGAGCTAGGGTTCCCAACAATTGGTTGGCATCCTTCTAGCTCAAGCAAATCAATTAAAAGAATCATCACTGAATTACAGTTCATCTCAATTATTCAGTAAACAAGCACAAGCCACTCGGATAAATGACACACACTGGATAACCAGCACTGGAGTCTTGCATATGGTCCAAGGGATCACTGCAAGCCTCAACAGATGCTTGATTAAGCAATGGCCTGCACAGCACCAGGTCTGGTGACACACAGGCACCAGATTAAGCATCAGGGGGCACAGACAGTATGAAACAGCAACATTTACAAGCAAATGATGATCATGTGATCATCAGAAGCTTGCTAGAGCATGCCAGTACATGCTAGAGCCAACCTAGCAACAAATCATGAATCATTTGACTAAAACAACACCAATTCATCAACAGTTGCTTCACAGCTAATCACATAAATAATTTATGATTATATCCAGAAGCACATCAAATGCTTGATGAATCATTGGATCATAATACACCAGCCAAACATATAATTCATCACTGTATAACACAGATAAGCCACAGTGATACTCAATTGAGCATGTCCATGAATATAAGCACAAGAGATAGCACATCAGGAGCACTAGCTCTTGCTAATTGCAAGGATTACACACAGTAATCAAGCCAGGGCAAGTAATTGAATACACATGATGATCTAGCAAGAGTAGTAACAAGCACAGAGGCACAGGGAGAGTTTCAAACAAGAAATGCAAGCATAAGCCAGCACATAGCTTAGGATAATTGCACAGAATCATGGCAGTAGCAAGGCCAAGCTAGTCACACATCAGCAGCAGCTAGAATCCATGGCAGCAGCAGCACAGCAGCGCATCCACAGCAAGCACAGCAGCAGAGCACATAGAAGTAGAGCAGCAGCACAAGCATGGGCATGGTCACAGAAGCAATGGCCATGGCCAGGCACAGCGCAGCTCAGGAGGAGAGAGCAGCGATAGAGGAGGAGCACACGTAGTAGAAGAAGGGTGGCGCACATACGGAGCGGAGAGTACCACGGCCATGGCGGCACGGCGGCACGGGCCGACCACGGCGGCGCCAAGCCAAGCCAAGCCTGGCGTCGCCGAGCACGAGCGCTCCAACACCACCAGCGGCGCTCACGGCGCATCACCGTTCGTTCGGTGAGCGACGAATCGCCGCGGAAACCTCCCCGTGCGGCGCGTTGGGGGCGAGCCAAGGGGGAGACGAAGACCAGATCGAGACGGAGGATCTGGTGCGCCGTCGAGAGGCGGTCCAGATCCACCACACCTCGTCGCCGGCAAGGGCCGGAGATGGCCGGAATAAAGCGGCGACGGCGGAGGCGATTTCGGCATCGCAGGAGCTGAGAGGGAGTTAGGGTTAGGGCGACGCGGGGGAGACGACGCGACTGGGTCGGTTGGACCGAGCCCAGTGGGCTGGTCGAACCTAACCAGCTCGACTGCCTGACAGGTGGGCCCAAGGGGCAATTCAGTAACTTCACAAATTCATTTAAAACCAGAAACTTTGAAATTAAATAGAAAATGGATAAAAACTCTAAAAAATAATTAAAAATATGAAAACTGCTGAGCATAAAATTCTCTATCAGAATAAAATATCAAAAGGAATTTTTGAAGATAACTAAGAATAAGTCCTATTTGATGATTATAATAATCATTTAAATCACACTTTATATTTTCAATAATGAAAATAAGTCCATAAATTCTTTTGGACTTTAAAAACACCTTGACAACATTTCAAGGTTGTATTTTGCCCTAAATAGAGTATCCCCAAATCATTCTTAGCATTAACCTCCCACATGAAATAATAACGACATCGGAAGGGGGGAACAAACCCTAAAACTGGAATCATGCATCAATGCTTCTTTAACCATTGCCCTTATCGGACAATGATGCTATTTTTCAGCAACAGAGGACAAGGGTCAGT
The DNA here is from genome assembly GCA_030979885.1 of Lolium multiflorum. NCBI lineage: Eukaryota > Viridiplantae > Streptophyta > Magnoliopsida > Poales > Poaceae > Lolium > Lolium multiflorum. The sequence goes on along the minus strand of CM061753.1, from coordinate 271,466,841 downwards.
CCACACCATCCAACTGCAACACTTTGCAGTGTTCAAGTTCATCACTTGCTCATGTCATTCGAGTATTTTTATCAAATTACTTGCAAAGTACTATGCTTATCACTATTGCATAAAAACCAAAACCACTATTTTCATAACTATGAATATGACTATGTGGTGGGCAATGGAACCATGGATTGTGTTGATATGGTGGAGGTTCCATTGCAAGGGTTTATATCCATCTAGGATTAAACAACAAATGTCGTCCAGTGATTCTTGTGTCGTAATACCCGTGTTAACCATAAGATCTGGAGTGGGACGGAATAGTCAATCGTATTTCCACCTCTTGTACATCAACGGATGCGCTTACCGTAGCAGTTGTATCTTGCGAGAACAACCGGAGGGTTGGGATCCCATTCTAATTCCCCACGGTAATGCGGTCTATGATGGGTTGCAGCTGCCGGCGAAGGAGTTTATGGTAGAGCCCAGAACTGTTGTCGCGGTTGGGGTCCATCCTTAATTGGTGTAAGAGGACCGGCGAGGACCCAGGGTCGGGGTTTGCAACAAAGGGTGGGTGTGCGAGGTAGCGGAGGAATATGATTGGCTATGACCTTATACCGGGCATCACACCGAAGGAAGTGTGAACGGGAAAGCTGCCCGGTTGGCACCAAGGTTAAGATCTCTTATGGGTAAAGCAACACACCTCTGCAGTGTAAAGAACCGTGACTGTCACTCCCTGTTCGGGATATGGAACTACGAACGCGGCGGAAAGGAGCTCCATGAAGTTCTAGTAAACCGGTGAAGGCTGACGGACATAGTTCTTTGAAATAAAAGCAACCTCTTGAAGAAATGCTTATCAAAACCTGCATTGGTATTAGACTTTCTGGTCTAATACCGTAGCTAGTGCATTAAACACCTCTTTTCTATAATGAACTTGTCGAGTACGCTTGTACTCATCCCACTCTTAAATCCCCTGCTTAGATTGTCTGAACCATCTGGAGGAGGACAACGACAACCCTGAAGGAGCCGAGATCATCGGCTATGAAGAACCAGACCTCTCTGGAGGTGTTGAAGGCGTAGACTACCTTATAGTCTACGGAACCGGGGAGGATTCCGGAGGAGATTAAGTTTAGACCAACCAAGTAGTAGCAGTATCCGAGCAGTACGAACTCTTAGTACTTAGCTGCTCGAGGGAATAAATGTATCACCTAGTAAGACTTCTATATTGTAAGCTAAGACGGGTTCACCTCGAACCCAGGAGTATCCCTCTTAGGACCCAAGAGGAGCTCCGAGATGATATGTACATTATGCTTGTAATAATAAATGAATGAGTTATGGACCTGCTATGTTCTGTTGTACTACTCTGAGGGATGTAATATTTACAGAATGGTACTTCGTGAATGTTATATCAATGACTGGCATACTACAACATGTAGTGGTATGCAGGGTCACCATAGTTGGTATCAGAGCAAAAGCTTTGACCTTAGGTTGGAACCTAGTAAATGGGACCGAACGTTAGGAGTCAAATAGGATTAGTAAAGAATTCTCTAAAAATATGGTGTATATTCAATTGAGAATACAACAATCATATCTTTTAGTGCGATAATTCTTTATTATCTCTATTATGATGCATTATTACTAATCTTATATTCTTTCTATTTCTACAGCCAACTATGGCAAGTTCACGTCCGGGACGAAACGTGAAAGTGATGGATTCAACACTGAGTGAATATGAAGGAGGACTCGCAGATATTCTTCGTGCCATGTTACTTGAATTTGGGTGTGATCCCCAGATCCAAGTAAAGAAATACATGTACTACGACGGTACTGTATTGGCAAAGTGTAGGGTAGGACTAAGACTTCCAGAATCCCTAGGAATGAGCATAGTGATGCCAGCAGGTGAGGCTAGAACTACCCAAACAGCCTACCATATAGCCATTATGAGAGCCATCACTGATATTCGGGAGCATAAGACGAAAGAGCTTATGGGTTCTGAATTCTCACACATTCCTCATATGGAGGAGGAAGATGATCCTATGCTTAACCACATCAAATTTGCAAAACGCAAACCAGCAGAAGCCGCTAAGTACATGGACAATAGCCGCAACTTACTGTCATTGTTCTTTCAGTTGAACCGACACTTGTCGGGAGCAATTGATACAATGCTAGAGGAGTTTACTGAGCCCAAGGAGGAGACAAAGGGGAAGGAACCCATGGAGAATGAAGTGCACACCAGTATACTCAGCTGGTGACTACATTAGTATTGACCATCCTGAACTAGAAACTACACCCATCACACCTAGGTACTATCCTAGTAGTTCCTATAAAGGTTATGAGGGTGGAGAGGAATCCGGAAACAATCAGCGTTCCGAGACTCCTATAGAGAACTCAACAGGTTGGCGTTGGGGGTCAGACACCGAAAACTCTGGCAATTCAGTCATAAATAATGCGGAGATGAATGAGGACGCCACAACACAGTTCCTGAGCAATCAATATAATAGGGGTGACTATGAGGAGTACCCTATATTGATCGAGTCAGATACTGATGGAGGTAATACCTATGGCGGAGTCACAGGGGAGTATACCCGATGGGTGGATTATGATGTTTTGAATAATCAATTCATGAACACAGATTTCTCCCTCGGATCATCCTCTGATTCCGACTACCAGCCAACAGGAAGACCCTACGTTCCAGATTCTGTCAGGAGGACGACACGTTTGACCGGATGGAAGCCTGGGATGTACCGGGAGTGAAGTACGACTAGAGACAACCAAGGGAGGCGAAACTACAATACATAAGTACCACATGTATTGTAGTGTGTAATATTTGTAGAAATTTGTGCATATACTTCAATAAGTGAGTTTGCATACTCACATCGACCTGAGTATTGTAATAAGACCACTTAAGTATGTATATACATGGTATATGTTTTGAATGATTTGGATTTGCTTCTTGATTTCCATTGTGTGACTAGTTCTGTGCACAAAGTTGAGCTCAGAAAACTTGCGCATGGAGTAATTATGAGTATCACCTTGTGTTGCAGAACTAGGGGGATATGTCGGGACCGGTGATGTCTACGGGTGCTTCTATTCTTGTAGACAGTGTTGGGCCTCCAAGAGCAGAGGTTTGTAGAACAGCAGCAAGTTTCCCTTAAGTGGATCACCCAAGGTTTATCGAACTCAGGGAGGAAGAGGTCAAAGATATCCCTCTCAAGCAACCCTGCAACCACAAAGCAAGAAGTCTCTTGTGTCCACAACACACCTAATAGGTGCACTAGTTCGGCGAAGAGATAGTGAAATACAGGTGGTATGAATAAGTATGAGCAGTAGTAACGGCGCCAGAAAAGTGCTTTGCTGTCCAGGACTGGCGTGTGGTTGATGGTGGTGATATTGCAGGCAGTACAGATGCAGTAGAACAGTAAACAAGCAGCGATAGCAGTATTTAGGAACAAGGCCTAGGGATTATACTTTCACTAGTGGACACTCTCAACATTGATCACATAACAGAATAAATAGATAGATGCTAGACTCTACACTCTCTTGTTGGATGATGAACACCACTAACTGCGTAGGATTACACGAACCCTCAATGCCGGAGTTAACAAGCTCCACAATATTCGATGTTCATATTTAAATAACCTTAGAGTGCACGACAGATCAACACAACTAAACCAAGTACTAACATAGCATGCACACTGTCACCTTCACGCTACGAAAGGAGGAATAGATCACATCAATACTATCATAGCAATAGTTAACTTCATAATCTACAAGAGATTACAATCATAACCTACGCCAAGTACTACACGATGCACACACTGTCACCATTACACCGTGCAGGAGGAATAGAGTACTTTAATAACATCACTAGAGTAGCACATAGATGAATAGTGATACAAAACTCATATGAATCTCAATCATGTAAGGCAGCTCATGAGATCATTGTATTGAAGTACATAGGAGAGAGATTAACCGCATAGCTACCGGTACAGCCCTTAGCCTCGATGGAGAACTACTCCTCCTCATGGGAGACAACAACGTTGATGAAGATGGCGGTGGAGATGGCAGCGGTGTCGATGGAAAAGCCTTCCGGGGGCACTTCCCCGTCCCGGCGGCGTGCCGGAACAGAGACTCCTGTCCCCCAGATCTTGGCTTCGCGATGGCGGCGGCTCTGGAAGGTTTCTCGTACCGTGGCTTTTCCGTCTCGAAGACTTAGGTCAGGGGCTTCTTATAGGCGAAGAGGCGGCGTCAGAAGGGGTCTAGGGCCACCAGACACTAGGGCGGCGCCCCCCCGGGGCCGCCACCATGTGTGGGCCCCCTGTGGCCCCTCTCTGCTCTCGGGTGTTGCTTCATGCAATCCTAAGATGCTGGGCGTTGATTTCGTCCGATTTCGGAATATTTCCTTACTAGGATTTCGAAACCAAAAACAGACAAGCTGGCCCTTCGGCATCTCGTCAATAGGTTAGTTCCGGAAAATGCATAAATATGACATAAAGTATGCATAAAACATGTAGATATCATCAATAATGTGGCATGGAACATAAGAAATTATCGATACGTCGGAGACGTATCAGCATCCCCAAGCTTAGTTCTGCTCGTCCCGAGCAGGTAAACGATAACAAAGATAATTTCTGGAGTGACTTGCCATCATAATCTTGATCATACTATTGTAAGCACATGTAATGAATGCAGCGATCAAAACAATGGTAATGCAATGAGTAAACAATTGATTCATATAGCAAAGACTTTTCATGAATAGTACTTCAAGATAAGCATCAATAAGTCTTGCATAAGAGTTAACTCATAAAGCAATAATTCAAAGTAAAGGTATTGAAGCAACACAAAGGAAGATTATGTTTCAGCGGTTTCTTTCAACTTGTAACATGTATATCTCATGGATAGTTGTCAATGCAAAGTAATATAACAAGTGCAATATGCAAGTATGTAGGAATCAATGCACAGTTCACACAAGTGTTTGCTTCTTGAGATGGAGAGAAATAGGTGAACTGACTCAACATAAAAGGTAAAAGAAAGGCCCTTCGCGGAGGGAAGCATCGATTGCTATATTTGTGCTAGAGCTTTGGTTTTGAAAACATAAAGAGAGCATAAAAGTAATATTTTGAGAGGTGTTTGTTGTTGTCAACGAATGGTAGTGGGCACTCTAACCCCCTTGCCAGACAAACCTTCAAAGAGCGGCTCCCATGAATTATTTTTATTTTTGGGTGGCACTCCTTCCAACCTTTCTTTCACAAACCATGGCTAACCGAATCCTCGGGTGCCTGCCAACAATCTCATACCATGAAGGAGTGCCTTTTTATTTTAGTTTTATTATGATGACACTCCTCCCCACCTTTGCTTTCTCAAGCCATGGCTAACCGAATCCTTCGGGTGCCGTCCAACAATCACATACCATGGAGAAGTGTCTATTTAGGTTAATTAATTTGGGACTGGGAATCCCATTGCCAGCTCTTTTTGCAAAATTATTGGATAAGCGGATGAAGCCACTAGTCCATTGGTGAAAGTTGCCCAACAAGATTGAAAGATAAACACCACATACTTCCTCATGAGCTATAAAACATTGACACAAATAAGAGGTAATAAATTTTGAATTGTTTAAAGGTAGCACTCAAGCAATTTACTTTGGAATGGCGGAGAAATACCATGTAGTAGGTAGGTATGGTGGACACAAATGGCATGGTGGTTGGCTCAAGGATTTGGATGCATGAGAAGTATTCCCTCTCGATACAAGGCTTAGGCTAGCAAGGTTATTTGAAACAAACACAAGTATGAAGCGGTGCAGCAAAACTTACATAAAAGACATATTGTAAACATTATAAGACTCTACACCGTCTTCCTTGTTGTTCAAACTCTTACTAGAAATTATCTAGACCTTAGAGAGACCAATTATGCAAACCAAATTTTAGCAAGCTCTATGTATTTCTTCACTAATAGGTGCAAAGTATATGATGCAAGAGCTTAAACATGAGCACAACAATTGCCAAGTATCAAATTATCCAAGACATTATAGCAATTACTACATGTATCATTTTCCGTTTCCAACCATACAACAATTTAACGAAGAAGAAACTTTCGCCATGAACACTATGAGTAAAGCCTAAGGACATATTTGTCCATATGCAACAGCAGAGCGTGTCTCTCTCCCACACAAAGAATGCTAGGATCCATTTTATTCAAACAAAACAAAAACAAAAACAAATCGACGCTCCAAGCAAAGTACATAAGATGTGATGGAATAAAAATATAGTTTCACTAGAGGAACCTGATAATGTTGTCGATGAAGAAGGGGATGCCTTGGGCATCCCCAAGCTTAGATGCTTGAGTCTTCTTGAAATATGCAGGGATGAACCACCGGGGCATCCCCAAGCTTAGAGCTTTCACTCTTCTTGATCATATTGTATCATCCTCCTCTCTTGACCCTTGAAAACTTCCTCCACACCAAACTCGAAACAAACTCATTAGAGGGTTAGTGCATAATCAAAAACTCACATGTTCAGAGGTGACACAATCATTCTTAACACTTCTGGACATTGCTCAAAGCTACTGGAAGTCAATGGAACAAAGAAATCCATCCCACATAGCAAAAGAGGCAATGCGAAATAAAAGGCAGAATCTGTCAAAACAGAACAGTCTGTAAAGACGAATTTTAAAGAGGCACCAGACTTGCTCAAATGAAAATGCTCAAATTTAATGAAAGTTGCGTACATATCTGAGGATCACTCACGTAAATTGGCATAATTTTCTGAGTTACCTACAGAGAATTAGGCCCAGATTCGTGACAGCAAGAAATCTGTTTCTGCGCAGTAATCCAAATCTAGTATGAACCTTACTATCAAAGACTTTACTTGGCACAACAATGCAACAAAACTAAGATAAGGAGAGGTTGCTACAGTAGTAACAACTTCCAAAACAAAACAAAATAGTAGCAAAATAAACACATGGGTTATCTCCCAAGAAGTTCTTTCTTTATAGCCATTAAGATGGGCTCAGCAGTTTTAATGATGCACTCGCAAGAAATAGTATTTGAAGCAAAAGAGAGCATCAAGAGGCAAATTCAAAACACATTTAAGTCTAACATGCTTCCTATGAAAAGGAATCTTGTAAATAAACAAGTTCATGAAGAGCAAAGTAACAAGCATAGGAAGATAGAACAAGTGTAGCTTCAAAAATTTCAGCACATAGAGAGGTGTTTTAGTAACATGAAAATTTCTACAACCATATTTTCCTCTCTCATAATAATGTCCAGTAGCATCATGAGCAAATTCAACAATATAACTATCAAATGAAACATTCTTATCATGAGTCTCATGCATAAAATTATTACTACTCCCAACATAAGCATAGTTATTCTTATTAATTGTAGTAGGAGCAAATTCAACAAAGTAGCTATCATCAAATATAGGAGGCATATTGTAATCATAATCAAATTTATCCTCCATAACAGGCGGTACCAAAAGACTACTATCATTATAATCATCATAAATAGGAGGTAAAGTATTATCAAAGAAAATTTTCTCCTCAATGCTTGGGGGACTAAAAATATCAAGCTCATCAAAACCAGCTTCCCCAAGCTTAGAATTTTCCATAGCATTAGCAACAATAGTGTTCAAAGCATTCGTATTAATAACATTCCCATTAGCATGCATATAAAGTTCCATGGGTTTTTTAATTCTCTCTTCAAACACATCATGTCCTAATTCAAGATAAAGTTCATAAAGATCTCTCATATTTTTGTTGTTTTCCATTATGCCTAACTAGTGTAAACAAGAAACAAAAAGATGCAATTGCAGGATCTAAAGGAAATTGCTTCGAGTACTTACAACGGCGCCAGAAAATAGCTTGGTAGCCGAGATCTGGAGTGTGAGTACCTTTTACCTTTCCTCCCGGCAACGGCGCCGGAAAAGTGCTTGATGTCTACGGGTGCTTCTATTCTTGTAGACAGTGTTGGGCCTCCAAGAGCAGAGGTTTGTAGAACAGCAACAAGTTTCCCTTAAGTGGATCACCCAAGGTTTATCGAACTCAGGAGGAAGAGGTCAAAGATATCCCTCTCAAGCAACCCTGCAACCACAAAGCAAGAAGTCTCTTGTGTCCCCAACACACCTAATAGGTGCACTAGTTCGGCGAAGAGATAGTGAAATACAGGTGGTATGAATAAGTATGAGCAGTAGTACGTCCAAAACGTATCTACTTTCCCGAACACTTTTGCTATTGTTTTGCCTCTAATTTGTGTATTTTGGATGCAACTAACACGGACTAACGCTGTTTTCAGCAGAACTGCTCTGGTGTCTCGTTTTTGTGCAGAAATCCAACTTTCGGGAAAAACCTCGGAATTTATGCAGAAGGCCCTATTTTCCCAGGAAACTAACGGAGCCAGAAGGGCAATTGTAGTGGAGGCAGGGGCCCCACACCATAGGGCGCGGCCCGGGGGCCGCGCGGCCCGTGGTGTGGCCCCTCGGCCGGCCTCCGACCCTCCTTCGGACTACTTATTCGCCTCGACCTAAAAACACCCAGAGAAGTCGAAGTCGCGAAACCCTCCGAACGCCGCCATCGCGAAACTCCGTCGCGGGAGCCAGTCTCCGTTCGGCACTCCGCCGGGACGGGGAATTGGAGGAGATCATCACCGCCAACGCCTCTACATCAACCAGCCATGTTTCCCCCATCCATGTGTGAGTAATTCCCCGCTGTAGGCCGAAGGGGATGGTAGGGATTGGATGAGATTGGTCATGTAATAGCATAAGATTGTTAGGGCATAGTGCCTAGTGTCCGTTATTGGTACTTTGATGATATTGTTGCAACTTGTTATGCTTAATGCTTGTCACTAGGGCCCGAGTGCCATGATCTCAGATCTGAACATGTTATTGTTTCATGAAGATAATCATTGTTTATGGTCTTACCTATAAGTTGTATACACATGTCGCTGTCCGGAACCAAGTGACAAGAATTGGGACAACCGGAGGGGATGGTAGCGATGTGAGGATCACATGTGTTCACGGAGTGTTAATGCTTTGCTCCGGTACTTTATTAAAAGGAGTACCTTAATATCCAGTAGTTTCCCTTGAGGCCCGGCTGCCACCGGCTGGTAGGACAAAAGATGTTGTGCAAGTTTCTCATTGCGAGCACGCACGACTATATATGGAACACATGCCTATTGATTGCTTTGTACTTGGACACCGTTTTATTATTATCTGCAAATGCCCTGTTATGATTGTTACATGAGTTTCTCTCATCCATGCAACGCCCGTCATCCGTCCCCGTGCCTACGTATTTTAATCCTGCTGTTTACTAAAATCACTACTCTGTCTCTGTTACTCTGCTGCTGTTATTTCACTACTCTACTGCTATAAAACTGTTACTACTGATAAACTCTTGCGAGCAAGTCTGTTTCCAGGTGCAACTGAATTGACAACTCCGTTGTTAAGGCTTCCAAGTGTTCTTTGTCTCCCCTTGTGTCGAATCAATAAATTGGGTTTTACTTCCCTCAAAGACTGTTGCGATCCCCTATACTTGTGGGTCATCAAGACTATTTTCTGGCGCCGTTGCCGCGGAGCATAGCTTTATTTGGAAGTTCACTTGGATTAATATTGTTCGCTGCAAATTCTCCATCATGGGTAAACCTCGCGATACTAAGATCGCCATATTACCATCCACTACAAGAAAAGGTACAATTTTGAATACCTCTGCTGCTCTTGATTCACCATCTGTGATTGATAAACTTGTTTCACCGCCACATGCTTCGCATGTGGGTACATCTGCTGAATCTGAACACTCTCATAATATTGATAATGTTTCTGCTGTGCTTGATGATAGTGGTTCATTGGGATCCTTTCTAGATGCTACAATTGCTAGGTCTAGACAAATTGAAAATACTGAAACTCCTAATGCTACTACACCTGTTAGTTCACCTGAACTTGGTTATTTTAGTGATGATCCTGAGGAAGATTATGTGGAGCTTAATGATGATTTTATTGAAAAATGCAATGCTACTACTGATGCAAGAAAAATTAAAAAGTTGCTTGCAGAACATGTTGTTAGATATAAACTGTCTCCTGATCCTAAATTTGCCACATCTCCTATAAACATTAGGGATAAAGATTATGATTTTTCTCTTGATCTATCTCATATAGCTATTGTTGAGAAAACACCCTTTTGTGGTACTGAAAAAGAAAGTGCTGTTGAACACATGACTGAGCTATCTACTCTTAGTAGCTTGTTTTCTGATGATGTTAAGATGCGTACTTACTTTGTTGCTAAAATATTTCCATTCTCATTAAAGGATGACGCTAAAACTTGGTATAATAATTTGCCACCTAATTCTATTAAAAGTCCGAAAGAATTGCTTGATGTTTTCTTCCGCAAATACTTTCCTGCTAGTGCTCAACATATTGCTTTGCAGAGAATTTATAATTTTAATCAGGAAGATGAAGAGAAATTGCCTGAGGCTTGGTCGAGATTCTGCTCTCTTATTAGAGCTCGGCCTGAGCATGATCTGGAAAAGCATGATTTACTTGATATATTTTATAGTGGACTAACCATTGAGTCTAGGGCATACCTGGATAGTTGTGCTGGTTGTGTTTTCAGGAAAAGAACTCCGGATGACGCTGAAGAATTATTGGCTAAAATAAGCCGGAATCATGATGAATGGACTACGCCTGAACCAACTCCAACTCCAATATTGAAGAAGAGGGGTTTAATTGAATTGAATGATGAAGATATGAGGGAAGCCAAGAAGTCTCTCAAGGAGAAAGGTATTAAATCTGAAGATGTGAAGAATCTACCTCCTATTGAAGATATATGTGAGATAATTCCCCCTTCATCCATGATTGAGGTAAATTCCCTTCAACGCTTTACTAGGGAGGATATTCCGTATTCAAAGCCTCCTGCACAATGCTTAGATGAGTTTGATAATTATATTGTTAAGCAAGAAAATTTTAATATGAGAGTAGAGAATCATTTAATGGAAAATTCTCAAGCTATTAGTGAATTGCATGATATTGTGGAGAGAACCTCCAATGATGTTAAGATGCTTGTTAAACATTTTCAAATGATTCAAACTCAAATTGATCAACTCACTAAAGTGCAAAATGACTTGTTAGGGAATAATTCTAAAGAGAAACATGCTTATGAAGTAACAACTAGAGGCGGTGTCTCTACCCAGGATCCTCTATATCCTGAAGGGCATCCCAAAAGAATTGAACAAGATTCTCAACGCATTGAACCTAGTGCTCATTCTAGGAAGAAAAAGAAGAAGAAACATAAAAATGTTGTAGAATCCTCTGAACCTGTTAATGATCCTAATAGTATTTCTATTTCTGATGCTGAAACTGAAAGTGGTAATGAACATGATAATGATAATGATAATGTTAAGAATGATACTCCTGATAAAGAAGAGGTTGAAGAAGAACCTGAAAAGCATGCTAAAAATAAAAAGTACACTAAAGAAGACTTTATTGCTGAGAAACATGGTAATGAAAGAGAACCTTGGGTGCAAAAGCAAATGCCTTTTCCTGCTAAGAAACTAAAATCAAAGGAAGAAGAACACTATAATAAATTTTGCGATTGGATGAAACCTTTATTCTTGCAAATCCCTTTGACTGATGCTATTAAATTGCCACCTTATTCAAAGTATATGAAAGATATTGTTACTAACAAAAGGAAAATCCCCAATGAGGAAATTTCCACTATGCTTGCTAATTACTCTTTCAATGGCAAAATTCCAAAGAAGTTGGGCGACCCAGGTATACCTACTATTCCTTGTTCTATCAAGAATAATTATGTTAAAACTGCTCTATGTGACTTGGGAGCCGGTGTTAGTGTTATGCCTTTTTCTCTTTATAAGAGACTTTACTTAGATAAGTTGATACCTACTGATATATCTTTGCAAATGGCTGATAAATCTACTGCTATTCCTGTTGGTATATGTGAGAATGTTCCTGTTCAAGTTACTACTAACTGCTTGATATTAACTGATTTTGTTGTGTTGGAAATGCCGGAAGATGATAATATGTCTATTATTCTTGGGAGACCTTTTCTTAACACCGCAGGGGCTGTTATTGATTGCAATAAAGGAAAGGTTACTTTCAATGTTGATGATAGGGAGCATACCGTTTATTTTCCCAAGAGGATTGAGAAAGCGTGTGGAGTTAATACTATTTCTAATGTGAGAACTATCAAAGTGGGAACTATTGATTGTCCTATATATGAGCCTAAGGAAGAATATCAAACTCTCGTGATTGGATCCATATCAATACAATTCAAGGTAACATGATTGATTTGAGGTTTATTTCTTCTTATGCTATGTAAAATTTATTTGGTGACAAGACTTGATCAACCTTGTTAACGAATACCTTTTATATGCATAGGGGAGGTAAACAACATATCTTTCTTCCTCCACTTGCTCTAGTTGCTGTAGCACTTTTAATTTGCAAAGTTCTTGAGTTATTCGAAGATTTCAAAAAAATTCCTGGCCAGTAATAATAAACTAAATACCCAGAAATGTGCGTTTTTCAAAGTTTTCAAAAATTCACAAAAATTATACCGTTGGTCCTATTTTTCTACGAGACACCTGGGAGCACCAGAGGATGACCTGTGGGGCACCAGGCGCCAGACCACAGCCGGCGCGGCCAAGGAGGTGGCCGCGCCACCATGTGGTGTGGGTCCCCCTCTGCCCCACTTTGCCATCTCTTCCTCCCAGACTTTTCTCTCTCCCAAAAAAATCGACACCAAGTTCCTCTCACTCGCGTTTTTGCTCCAGAGCTCCAGATTTTTCGATATCTTTGCTCAGCCCAGATTTCTGTCTGAAATTTAGCACATTTGCTCTTCGGTATGTGACTCCTCCACCCATCCAAGTAGAATTTCGTTTGGTTGAGTACATCTTGAATATTTTGCTGCTGTAGGTAACATGTTTAGTGAGCTTGCATGCTTGTTCTAAGTGGTAGAAACTAGTTTTGATGCATGATTAGTACTCTAGCAAGTTCCTATGGTAGTTTCCCTCAATTATATGTCACCAAACCAAATTTTTATGTCATTTGTTGAAAATTTCAGAGAAGCTATGAAGAAGTTTAGCTTTGGGGAGTTGTTCAAGAAGGGGACAACCAGCACCGGGAGGCCTTCTAGGGCCGCCACCCGGATTAGGCAATCATACAATGAAGACATCCTCGCGCCTAGTTTCGCGCCTGAAGAGGACAACGGTCCCCCTAATGCTTCTACTTTTCCATGTTATGATTTTCTAAGGAATGCAGGGATACTGGAGGATTTCTTAACCCTTGTCAACAGGGCAGGGTTAACCACTTATATGGGCGATGAAAGGGAGCAATACTACTTGCTCACCAAAATCTTCGTCGAGAGTTTCCAGTTCAACAACAAACACTATGAGCCAACAGTTGCGTTCAGGATTTATGGTAATACTGTGACTATGCCATTGAAGGATTTTTGTTGTGCCTTGGATATTGCCCCTGTAGGTACAGCAAGTAGGATTGATGACAACCCCCGGGACTTGCTGGAGCTCTACCGTGGAATCACCGATGATGATTGTCGCACCATTCAGCGGGGCAAGATAAGAAACATTCAACTCCCCGCCATTAAATATTTTGCATACTACATTGCTACTAGCATTCTTGGTAGGGAGAACACTAGTAATATCTCTAGCTACCATCTTGCTTTCCTGAATATTGCACTTACTGGTCATACATCTTATCACCTTGGTGCTCTTATTGCTCGCCGCCTGACTACCAGGGGGCCTATTTTTGGAGGAACTATTGCGCTGCGTGTTTTAACTTTTCTTAATCTTCCTATTGATCCTAATGATGTGCCATTGGCCCCTAGGAGACTTGATATTACTGCTATGAAGAGTCATCATTTTGTTACTACTGACTCTACTTTAGATAGTATGGTGTATAGAATGTTGTTTTCTGACGGGGAGGAGAAGGAAATCCCTCTTCCCCAACCTGGTTTGTTGAGTATTGACAGGCAGTCATGGTCGTGCACTAAGGAGGAGGTGGATGAACATTTGAAGATAAAAGACTTCCACCAGCAACATGACTCCGAGGACGTCGGGACCTCCTACGACCACACCGTCACATATCCGGGTGCTTCTTCTAGCACATACCCGGAATACGACCCATCTTCATATTACGGAGACACTACCTCATGGGATCGATGGGATTAAACTCCACTTAGGCCAAAAGCCTAAGCTTGGGGGGAGGTATACCGGCATCACTAATTCTTTGCATATTATGGTTGCTGGATACTTGCACATACTTGTTTTGTTCGTTTGAGTGGTTTTCTAATGAGAGGAAGATGATATTTGGGGAAATGCTGCCTGAAAACAGATTCTGGAACGTTACTGTAAAAATCGTCAAAAATAGCCAGAGCGTCATTTTGAGCTGCCAATTTTTGTGCAGGTTCCCCAGGTTGTTATCTAACTTTCATTAGTTGAACACTTTTCGATCTGAGCAACGTAAGATTTTTGTTAAAATCGATTTCTGTACTGCTGTCAGGTTTTGGCAGATTTCTGCCATCTCGCTTTTCTGTGTTTCTTTTAGTTTGCTATTTCTTGTTTTTGTTTTGTTTCCTTCCCAAAACACAAAAAGACCAAAAATATTTCTGTTATTTCTCTTCACCATTTGTTTGCTTTAGTTTCTTGCATTTGTTTCACTTTATTTGCTATTGCTAGTTTGCTATAAGAAAACCCAAAAAGATTTTGCTTTGTTTGTTTGTTTCCTCTTGTTTTTATTTGCAATTCAAAAACACCAAAAATATTTGCTGTTCTTCTTTGGTTTGTAAAGTTCTTTATGAGTTCAATGGTCTTCGGTGGCTGGAGCGTGGTTTTCATTTCATATTATCCAAGCTGCACAAGTGAAAAGGCAATAATGACGATCTACGACAATCTGATTGTGGTGAGAGGCTGGTATGAACTCTATTTGTTTTCATTTTTGTACATATACTCATCCATGTGAGCATGCTTAGTTGGTTCATGTGAGGTATATGTTATTTGAGAAAGTCTAGTAGTTTATGATCTCTCATGTTTAGCTCCAATTTATTAATATGAGTAGCATGTCATGGATGTTTGCTTGCATTGTTTTATTCATAAGTAAGTATGGCATTGTGGTATCCTCCTCTGAATAATTCATTTATATCGACTTGGCACATGCTCACGCATGCATATGACTGAACAAAAAGTCAATTAAGCCTCGATGATTTATATTGCTTCAGAGTTCTTGTATCACTTTTATGCCTCCGTTAATTTATTTTGCCGCAAGCATGATTATGACAGTTACTGCTCTCTTGATTTGTCGCTCCCTAGTCTATTGCTAGCCTTCACTTGTACTGAGCGGGAACGCTGCTCGTGCTTCCAAACACATGAAAACCAAGTTATTCCAAAGTGTCCACCATAAATACCTATGCATGGCATTTCAAACCATTCCAAGTAAATTCTCGTGCGCTACCTTTAAAACCTTCAAAATGCTTCTCAATTTGTGTTTATGTTTCATAGCTCATGAGGAAGTATGTGGTGTTTTGCTTTCAACCTTGTCATTTACTTTTGACGGACTCTCATATGGACTAGTGGCACATCCGCTTATCCAATAATTTTGCAAAAAGAGCTGGCAATGGGATTCCCAGTCCCGAATTAATTAACTTAAATAGACACTCCTCCATGGTTTGTGATTGTTGGACGGCACCCGAAGGATTCGGTTAGCCATGGCTTGTGTAAGCAAAGGTTGGGGGAGTGTCATCATCATAATAAAACCAAAATAAAAAGGCACTCCTTCATGGTATGAGATTGTTGGCAGGCACCCGAGGATTCGGTTAGCCATGGTGTGTGCAAGAAAGGTTGGAAGGAGTGCCAAATAAATATGCAATAATTCATGGGAGCCGCTCTTGAAAGTCCGGTTGGCGAGGTAGTTAGTGTACCCATTACCATTCGTTGACAACAACAAACACCTCTCAAAATAATTTTACTCCTGTCTTTATAAAAATGAAAAGCTCTAGCGCATGTTAATCCCTGCTTCCCTCTGCGAAGGGTCAATCTTTTACTTTTATGTTGTGTCTCCATTATTTCTTTGAGCACTATCTTGAGAGCACAACTGTCATTCTTAGTATAATATGCTTGTCTCAAAATATGATTGATTGTGGTATAACTTTGATGCATTTATCTTTTGACAATCACTACTTCTAGTCTTTCTATGAACTCCAGAGGTGCCCGGGCATTTATGTTTTGCCAATCAAATACAGGCAAGCGAGATACCACTTTATCATACTCTCTTATGAACATTGCAATCTTGCTTATATACATGATTCATGATGCTTCTTATTAATTGTTGGTACCTCTCCATGATTGACATAGCTGTTAGATGATCTTATTTGCATGTATCTCATTATGAACTGCTTAAGTATTAGCCATTGCATGAGAATATATACATCATATGAGCAAATGTGTTCGTGAAAGTTCTTTTATCGCTCAGTTGTTAACTGAATTGCTTGAGGACAAGCAATAAGCTAAGCTTGGGGGGAGTTGACGTCCAAAACGTATCTACTTTCCCGAACACTTTTGCTATTGTTTTGCCTCTAATTTGTGTATTTTGGATGCAACTAACACGGACTAACGCTGTTTTCAGCAGAACTGCTCTGGTGTCTCGTTTTTGTGCAGAAATCCAACTTTCGGGAAAAACCTCGGAATTTATGCAGAAGGCCCTATTTTCCCAGGAAACTAACGGAGCCAGAAGGGCAATTGTAGTGGAGGCCCGAGGGCCCCACACCATAGCGGCGCGGCCCAGGGGGGGCCCGCGTGGCCTGTGGTGTGGCCCCTCGGCCGGCCTCCGACGCCCTCCTTCGGACTACTTATTCGCCTCGACCTAAAAACACCCGGAGAAGTCGAAGTCGCCAGAAACCCTCCAGAACGCCGCCACATCGCGAAACTCCGTCGCGGGAGCCAGAAGTCTCCGTTCTGGCACTCCGCCGGGACGGGGAATTGGAGGAGATCATCACCGCCAACGCCTCTACATCAACCAGCCATGTTTCCCCCATCCATGTGTGAGTAATTCCCCCGCTGTAGGCCGAAGGGGATGGTAGGGATTGGATGAGATTGGTCATGTAATAGCATAAGATTGTTAGGGCATAGTGCCTAGTGTCCGTTATTGGTACTTTGATGATATTGTTGCAACTTGTTATGCTTAATGCTTGTCACTAGGGCCCGAGTGCCATGATCTCAGATCTGAACATGTTATTGTTTCATGAAGATAATCATTGTTTATGGTCTTACCTATAAGTTGTATACACATGTCGCTGTCCGGAACCAATGGCCCCGAAGTGACAAGAATTGGGACAACCGGAGGGGATGGTAGCGATGTGAGGATCACATGTGTTCACGGAGTGTTAATGCTTTGCTCCGGTACTTTATTAAAAGGAGTACCTTAATATCCAGTAGTTTCCCTTGAGGCCTGCCACCGGCTGGTAGGACAAAAGATGTTGTGCAAGTTTCTCATTGCGAGCACGCACGACTATATATGGAACACATGCCTATTGATTGCTTTGTACTTGGACACCGTTTTATTATTATCTGCAAATGCCCTGTTATGATTGTTACATGAGTTTCTCTCATCCATGCAACGCCCGTCATCCGTCCCCGTGCCTACAGTATTTTAATCCTGCTGTTTACTAAAATCACTACTGCTGTCTCTGTTACTCTGCTGTTATTTCACTCTGCTGCTATAAAACTGTTACTCGATAAACTCTTGCGAGCAAGTCTGTTTCCAGGTGCAACTGAATTGACAACTCCGTTGTTAAGGCTTCCAAGTGTTCTTTGTCTCCCCTTGTGTCGAATCAATAAATTGGGTTTTACTTCCCTCGAAGACTGTTGCGATCCCCTATACTTGTGGGTCATCAAGTAGTAACGGCGCCAGAAAAGTGCTTTGCTGTCCAGGACTGGCGTGTGGTTGATGGTGGTGATATTGCGGGCAGTACAGATGCAGTAGAACAGTAAACAAGCAGCGATAGCAGTATTTAGGAACAAGGCCTAGGGATTATACTTTCACTAGTGGACACTCTCAACATTGATCACATAACAGAATAAATAGATAGATGCTAGACTCTACACTCTCTTGTTGGATGATGAACACCACTAACTGTGTAGGATTACACGAACCCTCAATGCCGGAGTTAACAAGCTCCACAATATTCGATGTTCATATTTAAATAACCTTAGAGTGCACGACAGATCAACACAACTAAACCAAGTACTAACATAGCATGCACACTGTCACCTTCACGCTACGAAAGGAGGAATAGATCACATCAATACTATCATAGCAATAGTTAACTTCATAATCTACAAGAGATTACAATCATAACCTACGCCAAGTACTACACGATGCACACACTGTCACCATTACACCGTGCAGGAGGAATAGAGTACTTTAATAACATCACTAGAGTAGCACATAGATGAATAGTGATACAAAACTCATATGAATCTCAATCATGTAAGGCAGCTCGTGAGATCATTGTATTGAAGTACATAGGAGAGAGATTAACCACATAGCTACCGGTACAGCCCTTAGCCTCGATGGAGAACTACTCCCTCCTCATGGGAGACAGCAGCGTTGATGAAGATGGCGGTGGAGATGGCAGCGGTGTCGATGGAGAAGCCTTCCGGGGGCACTTCCCCGTCCGGCGTGCGGAACAGAGACTCCTGTCCCCCAGATCTTGGCTTCGCGATGGCGGCGGCTCTGGAAGGTTTCTCGTACCGTGGCTTTTCCGTCTCGAAGACTTAGGTCAGGGGCTTCTTATAGGCGAAGAGGCGGCGTCAGAAGGGTGCAGGGCCACAGGACACTAGGGCGGCGCCCCCGGCCGCACCGCCACCATTTGTGGGCCCCCTGTGGCCCCTCTCGGCTCTCGGGTGTTCGGAAGCTTCATGCAATCCTAAGATGCTTGGGCGTTGATTTCGTCCGATTCCGAGAATATTTCCTTACTAGGATTTCTGAAACCAAAAACAGAGAAAACAACAACTGGCCTTCGGCATCTCGTCAATAGGTTAGTTCCGGAAAATGCATAAATATGACATAAAGTATGCATAAAACATGTAGATATCATCAATAATGTGGCATGGAACATAAGAAATTATCGATACGTCGGAGACGTATCAGCATCCCCAAGCTTAGTTCTGCTCGTCCCGAGCAGGTAACGATAACAAAGATAATTTCTGGAGTGACTTGCCATCATAATCTTGATCATACTATTGTAAGCACATGTAATGAATGCAGCGATCAAAACAATGGTAATGCAATGAGTAAACAATTGAATCATATAGCAAAGACTTTTCATGAATAGTACTTCAAGATAAGCATCAATAAGTCTTGCATAAGAGTTAACTCATAAAGCAATAATTCAAAGTAAAGGTATTGAAGCAACACAAAGGAAGATTAAGTTTCAGCGGTTGCTTTCAACTTGTAACATGTATATCTCATGGATAGTTGTCAATGCAAAGTAATATAACAAGTGCAATATGCAAGTATGTAGGAATCAATGCACAGTTCACACAAGTGTTTGCTTCTTGAGATGGAGAGAAATAGGTGAACTGACTCAACATAAAAGGTAAAAGAAAGGCCCTTCGCGGAGGGATCGATTGCTATATTTGTGCTAGAGCTTTGGTTTTGAAAACATAAAGAGAGCATAAAAGTAATATTTTGAGAGGTGTTTGTTGTTGTCAACGAATGGTAGTGGGCACTCTAACCCCCTTGCCAGACAAACCTTCAAAGAGCGGCTCCCATGAATTATTTTTATTTTTGGGTGGCACTCCTTCCAACCTTTCTTTCACAAACCATGGCTAACCGAATCCTCGGGTGCCTGCCAACAATCTCATACCATGAAGGAGTGCCTTTTTATTTTAGTTTTATTATGATGACACTCCTCCCCACCTTTGCTTTCTCAAGCCATGGCTAACCGAATCCTTCGGGTGCCGTCCAACAATCACATACCATGGAGAAGTGTCTATTTAGGTTAATTAATTTGGGACTGGGAATCCCATTGCCAGCTCTTTTTGCAAAATTATTGGATAAGCGGATGAAGCCACTAGTCCATTGGTGAAAGTTGCCCAACAAGATTGAAAGATAAACACCACATACTTCCTCATGAGCTATAAAACATTGACACAAATAAGAGGTAATAAATTTTGAATTGTTTAAAGGTAGCACTCAAGCAATTTACTTTGGAATGGCGGAGAAATACCATGTAGTAGGTAGGTATGGTGGACACAAATGGCATGGTGGTTGGCTCAAGGATTTGGATGCATGAGAAGTATTCCCTCTCGATACAAGGCTTAGGCTAGCAAGGTTATTTGAAACAAACACAAGTATGAAGCGGTGCAGCAAAACTTACATAAAAGACATATTGTAAATATTATAAGACTCTACACCGTCTTCCTTGTTGTTCAAACTCTTACTAGAAATTATCTAGACCTTAGAGAGACCAATTATGCAAACCAAATTTTAGCAAGCTCTATGTATTTCTTCACTAATAGGTGCAAAGTATATGATGCAAGAGCTTAAACATGAGCACAACAATTGCCAAGTATCAAATTATCCAAGACATTATAGCAATTACTACATGTATCATTTTCCGTTTCCAACCATACAACAATTTAACGAAGAAGAAACTTTCGCCATGAACACTATGAGTAAAGCCTAAGGACATATTTGTCCATATGCAACATCGGAGCGTGTCTCTCTCCCACACAAAGAATGCTAGGATCCATTTTATTCAAACAAAACAAAAACAAAAACAAATCGACGCTCCAAGCAAAGTACATAAGATGTGATGGAATAAAAATATAGTTTCACTAGAGGAACCTGATAATGTTGTCGATGAAGAAGGGGATGCCTTGGGCATCCCCAAGCTTAGATGCTTGAGTCTTCTTGAAATATGCAGGGATGAACCACCGGGGCATCCCCAAGCTTAGAGCTTTCACTCTTCTTGATCATATTGTATCATCCTCCTCTCTTGACCCTTGAAAACTTCCTCCACACCAAACTCGAAACAAACTCATTAGAGGGTTAGTGCATAATCAAAAACTCACATGTTCAGAGGTGACACAATCATTCTTAACACTTCTGGACATTGCTCAAAGCTACTGGAAGTCAATGGAACAAAGAAATCCATCCCACATAGCAAAAGAGGCAATGCGAAATAAAAGGCAGAATCTGTCAAAACAGAACAGTCTGTAAAGACGAATTTTAAAGAGGCACCAGACTTGCTCAAATGAAAATGCTCAAATTGAATGAAAGTTGCGTACATATCTGAGGATCACTTACGTAAATTGGCATAATTTTCTGAGTTACCTACAGAGAATTAGGCCCAGATTCGTGACAGCAAGAAATCTGTTTCTGCGCAGTAATCCAAATCTAGTATGAACCTTACTATCAAAGACTTTACTTGGCACAACAATGCAACAAAACTAAGATAAGGAGAGGTTGCTACAGTAGTAACAACTTCCAAAACAAAACAAAACAGTAGCAAAATAAACACATGGGTTATCTCCCAAGAAGTTCTTTCTTTATAGCCATTAAGATGGGCTCAGCAGTTTTAATGATGCACTCGCAAGAAATAGTATTTGAAGCAAAAGAGAGCATCAAGAGGCAAATTCAAAACACATTTAAGTCTAACATGCTTCCTATGAAAAGAAATCTTGTAAATAAACAAGTTCATGAAGAGCAAAGTAACAAGCATAGGAAGATAGAACAAGTGTAGCTTCAAAAATTTCAGCACATAGAGAGGTGTTTTAGTAACATGAAAATTTCTACAACCATATTTTCCTCTCTCATAATAATGTCCAGTAGCATCATGAGCAAATTCAACAATATAACTATCAAATGAAACATTCTTATCATGAGTCTCATGCATAAAATTATTACTACTCCCAACATAAGCATAGTTATTCTTATTAATTGTAGTAGGAGCAAATTCAACAAAGTAGTTATCATCAAATATAGGAGGCATATTGTAATCATAATCAAATTTATCCTCCATAACAGGCGGTACCAAAAGACTACTATCATTATAATCATCATAAATAGGAGGTAAAGTATTATCAAAGAAAATTTTCTCCTCAATGCTTGGGGGACTAAAAATATCAAGCTCATCAAAACCAGCTTCCCCAAGCTTAGAATTTTCCATAGCATTAGCAACAATAGTGTTCAAAGCATTCATATTAATAACATTCCCATTAGCATGCATATAAAGTTCCATGGGTTTTTTAATTCTCTCTTCAAACACATCATGTCCTAATTCAAGATAAAGTTCATAAAGATCTCTCATATTTTTGTTGTTTTCCATTATGCCTAACTAGTGTAAACAAGAAACAAAAAGATGCAATTGCAGGATCTAAAGGAAATAGCTTCGAGTACAACGGCGCCGGAAAATAGCTTGGTAGCCGAGATCCGGAGTGTGAGTACCTTTTACCTTTCCTCCCCGGCAACGGCGCCAGAAAAGTGCTTGATGTCTACGGGTGCTTCTATTCTTGTAGACAGTGTTGGGCCTCCAAGAGCAGAGGTTTGTAGAACAGCAGCAAGTTTCCCTTAAGTGGATCACCCAAGGTTTATCGAACTCAGGGAGGAAGAGGTCAAAGATATCCCTCTCAAGCAACCCTGCAACCACAAAGCAAGAAGTCTCTTGTGTCCCCAACACACCTAATAGGTGCACTAGTTCGGCGAAGAGATAGTGAAATACAGGTAGTATGAATAAGTATGAGCAGTAGTAACGGCGCCAGAAAAGTGCTTTGCTGTCCAGGACTGGCGTGTGGTTGATGGTGGTGATATTGCAGGCAGTACAGATGCAGTAGAACAGTAAACAAGCAGCGATAGCAGTATTTAGGAACAAGGCCTAGGGATTATACTTTCACTAGTGGACACTCTCAACATTGATCACATAACAGAATAAATAGATAGATGCTAGACTCTACACTCTCTTGTTGGATGATGAACACCACTAACTGCGTAGGATTACACGAACCCTCAATGCCGGAGTTAACAAGCTCCACAATATTCGATGTTCATATTTAAATAACCTTAGAGTGCACGACAGATCAACACAACTAAACCAAGTACTAACATAGCATGCACACTGTCACCTTCACGCTACGAAAGGAGGAATAGATCACATCAATACTATCATAGCAATAGTTAACTTCATAATCTACAAGAGATTACAATCATAACCTACGGCAAGTACTACACGATGCACACATTGTCACCATTACACCGTGTAGGAGGAATAGAGTACTTTAATAACATCACTAGAGTAGCACATAGATGAATAGTGATACAAAACTCATATGAATCTCAATCATGTAAGGCAGCTCATGAGATCATTGTATTGAAGTACATAGGAGAGAGATTAACCACATAGCTACCGGTACAGCCCTTAGCCTCGATGGAGAACTACTCCCTCCTCATGGGAAACAGCAGCGTTGATGAAGATGGCGGTGGAGATGGCAGCGGTGTCGATGGAGAAGCCTTCCGGGGCACTTCCCCGTCCCGGCGGCGTGGAACAAAGACTCCTGTCCCCCAGATCTTGGCTTCGCGATGGTGGCGGCTCTGGAAGGTTTCTTGTACCGTGGCTTTTCCGTCTCGAAGACTTAGGTCAGGGGCTTCTTATAGGCGAAGAGGCGGCGTCGAGAGTGGGGCCACCGGACACTAGGGCGGCGCCCCGGGCGCGCCGCCACCATGTGTGGGCCTGTGGCCCTCTCTGGCGGCTCTCGGGTGTTCTGGAAGCTTCATGCAATCCTAAGATGCTGGGCGTTGATTTCGTCCGATTCCGAGAATATTTCCTTACTAGGATTTCTGAAACCAAAAACAGACACAACTGGCCTTCGGCATCTCGTCAATAGGTTAGTTCCGGAAAATGCATAAATATGACATAAAGTATGCATAAAACATGTAGATATCATCAATAATGTGGCATGGAACATAAGAAATTATCGATACGTCAGAGACGTATCAACCGGTAGGTGAGGAGAGTGAAGCGCAGCGCATGGAGCGCGAGGCTAAGCAGAAGGAAGAGGCTGATGAAGCAGCCAGAAATCAGTTTCCACCACCACCACCACCCATGACGCAGCAGAACTTCGTCCAGTACATGCAAATGATGGAGGAAAGGCAACGGATAACGTTGGAGCAGCAGAACAAGTTCTTCCAGGAGCTGCTTCAACAAAACAAGGTGGAAAGACCTGACAACCCGGGAGTCACTCTGTCAGACTTCCGAATACTAAGCCTATATCCTTCGCATACGCGCCCGAGCCTATGGACGCGGAGGATTGGCTGATGGACACTGAGCGAAAGCTCAACACCGTTGGATGCAATGACCTGGAGAAGGTCAGATACGCAACACACTTGTTGTGTGGACCTGCCGCATCATGGTGGGACAATATAGTAGCCGTTTATCCGGCTGGAAGGTATTCACCTGGGAGGAGTTTAAGAGGAAGTTCAGGGAATCCAATGTCCCTGAAAGCATTGTGGAGTTGAAGCGTCGAGAATTTGAAAGTCTCGAGCAGAAGGACAAGGCCATCCTGACTTATGTCAGGGAGTTTTCGAAATTGTCTCGGTATGCTGTTGAGGAGGTCAACACCGAGGACAAGAAGAAAAAGAGGTTCATGCGGGGATTGAATCCCCAGTTTAAGGTTCAGCTTAGGATGATGAGAGCAACAGAGTTCCAAGAGTTGGTGGATGCAGCCATCACTCTTGAAGATGACTTCAAGCAACTGCAGGATGAGAAGAGGAAGAAGGCTAAATTCGAGCCTAAGAGGTTTGTCATCAACAAGCCTAATACAGGCTTGAGTTTCAAACCAAGGTACAACAACAAAAACAACAACAACAGGAAGGCTCCAAGCAATCCTAGCATGGCGCAAATAGTCTGCCGAAGTTGTGGATACACAGGGCATTACTCGAAGGATTGCAAGAAACCAAGAGTGATATGCTTTGGTTGTCGCGAGGAAGGACACATGCTTAGGGATTGCCCTAAGAAGAAGAGTGGAGGAGGTCAATCAGGAGGAGGAAGCCGAGGAGGAAACAACGGAGGGAATTGGAAGAACAAGAAACCCTTCGGCAAGTTAAACTGCACCAGCTTGGAGGAGGTGGTTAACTCCGATCAAGCAGTGATAGGTACGCTCCAGATACTTACTCATCCTGGCAAAGTACTTTTTGATACTGGTGCAACTACATCATTCATTTCTCAACAATTCATCATCAAACATGGGATTAGTTGCACTAAGTTAGATACACCCATAACCATACTTTCTGCGGGGGGAACGATAGTAGTAACCCATACCAAACAAAAACAAGTCATCATGATCAATAAATGCGCGTTTGACGCAGACCTGTTCATTTTACCGATGAAGGACATTGATGTCATTCTTGGTATGAACTGGTTAGAAGCTAACGGAGCATTGATCGACTGTGTGAACAAGACTGTGTCTTTGAAAAGCCCCGATGGAAGTAGAATGATCTACCAAGGAGACAAGCATACACAGATCGAAGTCGAGCTACAGCTGAACAGCATGAAGGAGGTGAAGTTGGAAGATATACCTGTAGTAAATGAATTCCAGGATGTGTTTCCTAAGGAATTACCTGGAATGCCACCAGATAGGGAGATAGAATTCACTATCGACCTAATTCCAGGAACAGCTCCGATTGCTAAAGCACCATATAAGATGGGGCCTAAGGAGTTGAAAGAACTTAAGGAGCAATTGGATGACTTGGAACAGAAAGGATTCATACAAGAGAGTGTTTCACCATGGGGATCACCTGTGATCTTCGTGGATAAAAGAGATGGAGGTAGAAGGATGTGCGGAGACTACAGGAATTTGAATAATGTCATAATCAAGAATAAATACCCACTTCCTAGAATACAAGATCTATTTGATCAAGTTAGAGGCGCGGGAGTCTTTTGTTAAAAGCAGTTTGTGTACTAATAAATTCTTTAAGCATGGCTTCAAGTCCAGGGGGTGTATTCCTATTATTGTTGTAAGAATTCCCATAAGAATTACCATAACCGTTACCATTATTATAAGGATATGGCCTATAGTTGTTACTAGAATTGTTCCGATAAGCATTGTTGTTGAAATTATTATTTTTAATGAAGTTCACATCAACATGTTCTTCTTGAGCAACCAATGAAGCTAACGGAATATTATTAGGATCAACATTAGTCCTACCATTCACAAGCATAGACATAATAGCATCAATCTTATCACTCAAGGAGGAGGTTTCTTCGACAGAATTTACCTTCTTACCTTGTGGAGCTCTTTCCGTGTGCCATTCAGAGTAATTAACCATCATATTATCAAGAAGCTTTGTTGCGGCACCTAGAGTGATGGACATAAAGGTACCTCCAGCAGCTGAATCCAATAGGTTCCGCGAAGAAAAATCCAGTCCTGCATAAAAGGTTTGGATGATCATCCAAGTAGTCAGTCCATGGGTTGGGCAATTTTTAACCAAAGATTTCATTCTTTCCCAAGCTTGGGCAACATGTTCAGTATCCAATTGCTTAAAATTCATTATGCTACTTCTCAAAGATATAATTTTAGCAGAGGATAATATCTACCAATGAAAGCATCCTTACATTTAGTCCATGAATCAATACTATTCTTAGGCAAAGATAGCAACCAATCTTTAGCTCTTCCTCTTAATGAGAAAGGAAACAATTTTAATTTTATAATGTCACCATCTACATCCTTATACTTTTGCATTTCACATAGTTCAACAAAATTATTAAGATGGGCAGCAGCATCATCAGAACTAACACCAGAAAATTGCTCTCTCATAACAAGATTTAATAAAGCAGGTTTAATTTCAAAGAATTCTGCTGTAGTAGCAGGTGGAGCAATAGGTGTGCATAAGAAATCATTATTATTTGTGTTTGTGAAGTCACACAACTTAGTATTTTCAGGAGTACCCATTTTAGCAATAGTAAATAAAGCAAACTAGATAAAGTAAATGCAAGTAACTAATTTTTTTGTGTTTTTAATATGGCAAACAAGATAGTAAATAAAGTAAAGCTAGCAACTAATAATTTTTTGTATGTTTTGTTTTAGTGCAGCAAATAAAGTAGTAAATAAAATAAAGCAAGACAAAAAACAAAGTAAAGAGATTGGAAGTGGAGACTCCCCTTGCAGCTCGTCTTGATCTCCCCAGGCGCAGAAAAGAGCTTGATACGCGTACAACACGCGTCCGTTGGGAACCCCAAGAGGAAGGTGTGATGCGTATAGCAGCAAGTTTCCCTCAAGAAACCAAGGTTTATCGAACATAGGAGCCAAGAAGCACGTTGAAGGTTAATGGCGGCGGAGTGTAGTGCGGTGCAACACCAGGGATTCGCAACGTGGAACCTGCACAACACAACCAAATTACTTTGCCCCAACGTGACAGTGAGGTTGTCAATCTCACCGGCTTGTTGTAACAAAGGATTAGATGTATAGTGTGGATGATGATGTTTGCAGAGAATAGTAGAACGAGTATTGCAGTAGATTGTATTCGATGTTAAAGAATGGACCGGGGTCCACAGTTCACTAGTGGTGTCTCTCCCATAAGATAAATAGCATGTTGGGTGAACAAATTACAGTTGGGCAATTGACAAATAAAGAGGGCATGACCATGCACATACATGTTATGATGAGTATTGTGAGATTTAATTGGGCATTACGACAAAGTACATAGACCGCTATCCAGCATGCATCTATGCCTAAAAAGTCCACCTTCAGGTTATCATCCGAACCCCCTCCAGTATTAAGTTGCAAACAACAGACAATTGCATTAAGTATGGTGCGTAATGTAATCAACAAATACATCCTTAGACATAGCATTGATGTTTTATCCCTAGTGGCAACAGCACATCCACAACCTTAGAACTTTCTGTCACTGTCCCAGATTTAATGGAGGCATGAACCCACTATCAAGCATAAATACTCCCTCTTGGAGTTACAAGTAAAAACTTGGCCAGAGCCTCTACTAATAACGGAGAGCATGCAAGATCATAAATATCACATAGATAATAGATTGATAATCAACATAGCATAGTATTCCATATTCATCGGATCCCAACAAACGCAACATGTAGCATTACAAATAGATGATCTTGATCATGCTAGGCAGCTCACAAGATCTAACAATGATAGCACAATTAGGAGAAGACGACCATCTAGCTACTGCTATGGACCCATAGTCCAGGGTGAACTACTAACACATCACTCCGGAGGTGACCATGGCGGTGAAGAGTCCTCCGGGAGATGATTCCCCTCTCCGGCAGGGTGCCGGAGGCGATCTCCGAATCCCGAGATGGGATTGGCGGCGGTGTCTCTGGAAGGTTTTCCGTATCGTGGCTCTCGGTACTGGGGTATTCACGACGAAGACTTTAAGTAGGCGGAAGGGCGGAGTCGGAGGGCTGACGGGGCCCCACGCTAGGGCCGCGCGGCCCCTCCTGGGCCGCCGCCCTAGTGTGGCGGCGCCTCGTCGCCCCACTTCGGTTCCCTTTCGGTGTTCTGGAAGCTTCGTGGAAAAATAGGCCCCTGGGCGTTGATTTCGTCCAATTCCGAATATTTCCTTACTAGGATTTCTGAAACCAAAAACAGCAAAACAGCAACTGGCTCTTCGGCATCTCGTTAATAGGTTAGTGCTGGAAAATGCATAAATATGACATAAAGTATGTATAAAACATGTGAGTATCATCATAAAAGTAGCATGGAACATAAGAAATTATCGATACGTTGGAGACGTATCAGCCGCCGGGACGGGGAATTGCCCCCGGAGTCATCTCCATCGACACCACCGCCATCTTCATCGCCGTTGCTGTCTCCCATGATGAGGAGGGAGTAGTTCTCCCCCGAGGCTGAGGGCTCTACCGTAGCTATGTGGTTCATCTCTCTCTCCCATGGTGTGATCTTTATGTGATCATGAGCTTTGTATCACTATTAATCTATGTGCTACTCTAGTGATGTTATTAAAGTAGTCTATTTCTCCTCCATGATGTAATGTTGACAGTGTGTGCATCATGTAGTACTTGGCGTAGGTTATGATTGTAATCTCTTGTAGATTATGAAGTTAACTATTACTATGATAGTATTGATGCGATCTATTCCACCTTTCATAGCTATTGTTGACAGTATGTATGCTATGTTAGTACTCGGTCTAAATTGCAACGGTCTATTATGCACTCTAGAGGTTACTTTAATATGAACTCCGGATGTTGTGGAGCTTGTTTACTCCGGCTTGAGGTGTGCTTTTGTAGCCCTACACAATGAATGGTGTTTGTTATCCAACAAGAGAGTGTAGAAAGTAGCATTTATTTATTCAGTTATGTGATCAATGTTGAGAGTGTCCACTAGTGAAAGTATGATCCCTAGGCCTTGTTTCTAAGCATTGAAACACCGTTTTCAACAAGTTCTGTTACATGTTTGCTTGCTGCCATCTTTATTTCAGATTGCAATTACTACTTACAATCATCCATATTAAATGTATTTCACTATCTCTTCGCCGAACTAGTGCACCTATACATCTGACAAGTGTATTAGATGTGTTGGGGACACAAGAGACTTCTTGTATCGTAATTGCAGGGTTGCTTGAGAGGGATATCTTTGACCTCTACCTCCCCGAGTTCGATAAACCTTGGGTGATTCACTTAAGGGAAACTTGCTGCTGTTCTACAAACCTCTGCTCTTGGAGGCCCAACACTGCCTACAGGAATAGAAGCGTGCGTAGACATCGTTAGCATCCGCACCCCTTCCGTATTAAGTTGCAAACAACAGACAATTGTATTAAGTACGTGCGTAATGTAAACAATACAAATATCCTTAGACAAAGCATTGATGTTTTATCCCTAGTGGCAACAGCACATCCACAACCTTAGAACTACTGTCCCAGATTCAATGGAGGCATGAACCCACTATCTAGCATAAATACCCCCTCTTGGAGTTACAAGTATCAACTTGGCCAGAGCCTCTACTAGCAACGGAGAGCATGCAAGATCATAAACAACACATATATGATAGATCGATAATCAACTTGACATAGTATTCCATATTCATCGGATCCCAACAAACACAACATGTAGCATTACAATAAGATGATCTTGATCATGATAGGCAGCTCACAAGATCTAAACATGATGGCATAATAGGAGAAGACAACCATCTAGCTACTTCTATGGACCCATAGTCCAAGGATGAACTACTCACACATCAGTCCGGAGGCGGGCATGGTGATGTAGAGCCCTCCTGTGATGATTCCCCTCTCCGGCAGGGTGCCGGAGGAGATCTTCAGAATCCCCCGAGATGGGATTGACGGCGGCGGCGTCTCAGTAACTTTTCTCGTATTTTGGCTCTCCATACTAGGGTTTTCCGATACGAAGGAATATATAGGCGAAGAGGCAACGTCGGGGGAGCCAGGGGGTGGGCTCCCCATACCCTGGCGCGGTAGGGGGCCAGGCCGCGCCGCCCTATGGGGTGGCCCCCTGCTGGCCCTCTCCGACTCTTCTTCGATGTTCTGGAACCCTTCGTGGAAAATAGGGCTGTGGGCTTTTGTTTCGTCCAATTCCGAGAATATTTCCCATGTAGGATTTCTGAAACCAAAAATAGCAGAAAACAGGAACTGGCACTTCGGCATATTGTTAATAGGTTAGTACCGGAAAATGCATAAAAATGATATAAACTATGAATAAAACATGTAGGTATTGTCATAAAACTAGCATGGAACATAAGAAATTATAGATACGTTTGAGACGTATCAGCTACCTTTAAAAAAGTTCATTCCTTGTCTTTGCAATACATTGCTCATGGGAAAGTAGCCTAAAAACTATTGTAGTAATGAATATGTCGCTTATGTATCTTAGTTCATATAAGTAGCTTGTTGAGCGGTAACCATGTTTCTGGGGACGCCATCAACCTGTCACACCTTTGTTGAATATCATGTGAGTTGCTATGCATGTTCATCTTGTCTGAAGTAAGGGAGATTTGCCATGAGTTAAATGGTTTGAGTATGCATATTGTTAGAGAAGAACTTTGGGCCGCCAACCAAAGCCATGTATCATGGTGGAAGTTTCAGCTTGGACATTAATCCTCAAATCTCTTATGAGAATATTATCTGTTGTTGAATGCTTAAAGCATAAAAGAGGAGTCCATTATATGTTTTCTATGTTGTCCCGGTATGGATGTCCTCAAGTTGAGATCTATCAAAATTGAGAGATCAAATGCGATCTATCTCCTTGGACCTTTGTATAGGTGGCATAGAGGTACCCCTTTGTGACACTTGGTTGAAACATATGTAATGCAATGATAATCCATGGAAATCCGAGCTAATTAGGACAAGGAGCGGGCACTATTAGTATTCGATGCATGAGGCTTGCAACTTATAGGAGGTTTTATGCATAACCCATATGAATTATTACTACCGTTGACAAAATTGTTTCCATGTTTTCAAAATAAAAAGCTCTAGCACATGAGTAATCCCTGCTTCCCTCTGCGAAGGGCCTTTCTTTTACCTTATGTTGAGTCAGTTTACCTACTTCTTTCTATCTTAGAAGCAAACACTTGTGTCAACTGTGTGCATTGATTCTTACATACTTGCTTATTTGCACTCATCATATTACTTTGTGTTGAAAATTATCCATGAGATATACATGTTGAAAGTTGAAAGCAACTGCTGAAACATAAATCTTCCTTTGTGTTGCTTCAAAACCTTCTATTAAGAATGTATTGCTTTATGAGTTAACTCTTATGCAAGACTTGTTGATGCTCGTCTTGAAAGTACTATTCATGAAAAGTCTTTGCTATATGATTCAGTTGTTTAGTCATTATCTATTTGTTAACAAACTATAGACAATTTCTTTGAATCACTTCATTCATCTCATATGCTTTACAATAGTATTGATCAAGATTATGATGGTAGCATGTCACTTCGGAAATTATCCTTTTTATCGTTTACCTACTCGAGGGCGAGTAGGAACAAAGCTTGGGAATGCTTGATACGTCTCAAACGTATCTATAATTTCTTATGTTCCATGCTAGTTTTATGACAATACTCACATGTTTTATATACACTTTATATCATTTTTATGCATTTTCCGGCACTAACCTATTAACAAGATGCCGAAGTGCCAGTTCCTGTTTTCTGCTGTTTTTGGTTTCAGAAATCCTACACAGGAAATATTCTCGGAATTGGACGAAACAAAAGCCCACGGTCTTATTTTCCACGGAGTCTTCCAGAACAGAGGAGACGAAGAGGGGCCACGAGGCGGCCACACCATAGGGGCGTGACCCCACCCCGGCTGCGCCGCCATATGGGGTGGGCCCCTCGAGTCCCGACTCGCCCCTTCACCTATATAATCCTTCCGTCGCGAAAACCTAGTACCGAGAGCCACGATACGAGAAAGTTCTGAGACGCCGCCGCCGTCAACCCCATCTCGGGGGGTTCTGAAGATCACCTTCGGCACCCTGCCGGAGAGGGGAATCATCACCGGAGGGTTCTACATCACCATGCCCGCCTCCGGACTGATGCGTGAGTAGTTTATCCTTGGACTATGGGTCCATAGCAGTAGCTAGATGGTTGTCTTCTCCTATTGTGCCATCATGTTTAGATCTTGTGAGCTGCCTATCATGATCAAGATCATCTATTTGTAATGCTACATGTTGTGTTTGTTGGGATCCGATGAATATGGAATACTATGTCAAGTTGATTATCAATCTATCATATATGTGTTGTTTATGATCTTGCATGCTCTCCGTTGCTAGTAGAGGCTCTGGCCAAGTTGATACTTGTAACTCCAAGAGGGGGTATTTATGCTCGATAGTGGGTTCATGTCTCCATTGAATCTGGGAGTGACAACCCCTAAGGTTGTAGATGTGCTTGTTGCCACTAGGGATAAAACATCAATGCTTTGTCTAAGGATATTTGTATTGTTTACATTACGCACAGTACTTAATGCAATTTCTGTTGTTTGCAACTTAATACTGGAAGGGGTGCGGATGCTAACCCGAAGGTGGATGATAACCCACAAGTATAGGGGATCGCAGCAGTCTTCGCGGGTAGTATAACCCAATTTATTGATTCGACACAAGGGGAGGTAAAGAATACTTATAAGCCTTAACAACTGAGTTGTCAATTCAGCTGCACCTGGAAAAGCACTAGTAACGGGTGATGTGAAAGCAGCAGTAATATGAGAGCAATAGTAACAGTAACACAGCAGCAGTAATAATATGAGAGCAATGTCACCAGAAAATAGTTGATACTACTTCCAATGACATGTAGAACAAGTATATAATGATGAGAGATGGACCGGGGTTCCCAGCGATCTACACTAGTGGTAACTCTCCAATAACAAGTAACAAGTGTTGGGTGAACAAATTACAGTTGGGCAATTGATAGGAATCAAAGCATTAAGAAAGAACATCCAGATTATTAATTATGTAGGCATGTTTTCCGTATATAGTCGTACGTGCTCGCAATGAGAAACTTGCACAACATCTTTTGTCCTACCAGCCGGTGGCAGCCGGGCCTCAAGGGAAACTACTGGATATTAAGGTACTCCTTTTAATAGAGTACCGGAGCAAAGCATTAACACACCGTGAAAACATGTGATCCTCACATCACCACCATCCCCTCCGGTTGTCCCGATTTCTGTCACTTCGGAGCCATTGGTTCCGGACAGTGACATGTGCATACAACTTGTAGATACAATCTAAGCAATAAGTATAGAGCTCAAATATAAGATCATGCCACTCGGGCCCTAGTGACAAGCATTAAGCATAACAAGATTGCAGCAACAATAACTTCACAAACTTTATAGATAGACTAATCATAATGTATCATCCATCGGATCCCAACAAACACAACACCGATTACATTAGATGAATCTCAATCATGTAAGGCAGCTCATGAGACTATTGTATTGAAGTACATGGGGGAGAGTATACCGACATAGCTACTGCTAGAACCCGTAGTCCATGGGGGAACTACTCACGGAGCATGGTGGAGGCGGTGGCGTTGATGATGATGGCTTCCGGGGCACTTCCCCGTCCCGAGTGCCGGACGAGACTTGTCCCCGAATTGGAGTTTCGCGATGGCGGCGGCGCCCTGGAGTCTTTCTGGAGTTTCGTCAATTGGTACGGTGTTTTTAGGTCGAAAGGGATTTTATAGGCGAAGAGGCGGCGCAGGGGGGCACTGGGGGCGCCTCACCCTAGGCCGGCGCGGGCCCACCGCGCCGCCTTAGGGTGTGGTGGCCCTCGGCCCCTCTCCGACTCTTCTTCGGTGTTCTGAGCCTTCCGGGAAAAATAGGAGGTTCGGCGTTGATTTCGTCCAATTCCGAGAATATTGCCCGAACAGCCTTTCTGGAACCAAAAACAGAAAACAGGAACTGGCACTGTGGCATCTCGTTAATAGGTTAGTTCCGGAAAATGCATGAAATCATCATAAAGTGCA
The DNA here is from genome assembly GCA_030979885.1 of Lolium multiflorum. Lineage (NCBI taxonomy): Eukaryota > Viridiplantae > Streptophyta > Magnoliopsida > Poales > Poaceae > Lolium > Lolium multiflorum. The sequence continues at coordinate 271,432,402 of CM061753.1, read as the reverse complement.
AGCAAAACATGTAAGTATTGTCATAAAACAAGCATGGAACGACAGAAATTATGGATACGTCGGAGACATATCAGCATCCCCAAGCTTAGTTCCTGCTCGTCCCGAGGAGGTAAACGATAAAAAGAATAATTTCTGTAGTGACATGCTACTTACATAACCTTGATCATACTATTACAAAGCATATGAAATGAATGAAGTGACTCAAGGCAATGATCTATAGTTGCTAACAAGTAGATAACATATAGCAAAACTTTTCATGAATAGTACTTTCAAGACAAGCATCAAAAGTCTTGCACAAGAGTTAACTCATAAAGCAATAAATTCAAAGTAAAGGCATCGAAGCAACACAAAGGAAGATATAAGTTTCAGCAGTTGCTTTCAACTTTCAACATGCATATCTCATGGATAATTGTCAACATAGAGTAATATGATGAATGCAAATATGCAAGTATGTAAGAATCAATGCACAGTTGACACAAGTGTTTGCTTCTAAGGTGGAAGGAAGTAGGTAAACTGACTCAACATAAAGTAAAAGAATGGCCCTTCTACGAGGGAAGCATCGATTGCTATATTTGTGCTAGAGCTTTTATTTTGAAAACATAGAGAGAGCATAAAAGTAAAGTTTTGAGAGGTGTTTGTTGTTGTCAACGAATTGTAGTGGGCACTCTAACCCCCTTGCCAGACAAACCTTCAAAGAGCGGCTCCCATTTTATTTTATTTTTGGGTGGCACTCCTTCCAACCTTTCTTTCACAAACCATGGCTAACCGAATCCTCGGGTGCCTGCCAACAATCTCATACCATGAAGGAGTGCCTTTTTATTTTAGTTTTATTATGATGACACTCCTCCCAACCTTTGCTTACACAAGCCATGGCTAACCGAATCCTTCGGGTGCCGTCCAACAATCACATACCATGGAGGAGTGTCTATTTAGTTTAATTAATTTGGGACTGGGAATCCCATTGCCAGCTCTTTTTGCAAAATTATTGGATAAGCGGATGAAGCCACTAGTCCATTGGTGAAAGTTGCCCAACAAGATTGAAAGATAAAACACCACATACTTCCTCATGAGCTATAAAACATTAACACAAATTGAGAAGCATTTTGAATTGTTTAAAGGTAGCACTCAAGCAATTTACTTTGGAATGGCAGGAAATACCACATAGTAGGTAGGTATGGTGGACACAATTGGCATAGTGGTTGGCTCAAGGATTTTGGATGCATGAGAAGTATTCCCTCTCGATACAAGGCTTAGGCTAGCAAGGTTGTTTGAAGCAAACACAAGTATGAACCGGTACAGCAAAACTTACATAAGAACATATTGCAAGCATTATAATACTCTACACTGTCTTCCTTGTTGCTCAAACACTTTTACCAGAAAATATATAGACCTTAAGAGAGATCAATTATGCAACCAATTTCAACAAGCTTTACGGTAGTTCTCCACTAATAGGTTTAAACTACATGAAAAAAACTTAAACATGATCTACTTGAAAGCTCAAAACAATTGCCAAGTGTCAAATTATCCAAGACATATGAGGCATTTTCTGTTTCCAACCAAATAAGAATAAGTGATGTAGCTTCCAACTTTTATCATTGAACATTAAAAGTAAAACGAAGAACAAGTGTTCATATGAAAAAGCGGAGCGTGTCTCTCTCCCAAACAAGGATTGCTAGGATCCGATCTTATTCAAACAAAACAAAAATAAAAGCACACAGACGCTCCAAGTAAAGCACATATGATGTGACCGAATAAAAATATAGTTTCAGAGGAACCTGATAAGTTGATGAAGAAGGGGATGCCTTGGGCATCCCCAAGCTTAGACGCTTGAGTCTTCTTGAAATATGCAGGGATGAACCACGGGGGCATCCCCAAGCTTAGACTTTTCACTCTTCTTGATCATATATCATCCTCCTCTCTTGACCCTTGAAAACTTCCTTCACAACAAACTTCTCATAAACTTCATTAGAGGGGTTAGTACTCAAAAAATTTGAATCCACCTTGGTCCTGTAGTGGCACATTGCAAGAACTCAATAAAACATTAGCTACAGCTCTCTATGTCTAGAAAAGCTCGCTTAAAGTCCACAAGAGACAATGCAAAAAACAGAGACAGAATCTGCCAAAACAGAACAGCCAGTAAAGACGAATTTTAATAAAATACTTCCGTTGCTCAAATCAGAAAACTCAAAACTAATGAAAGTTGCGTACATATCTGAGGAACACGCACGTAAATTGAAATATTTTTCTGATTTTTCTACAGAGAAAACAGCCCATATTCGTGACAGATAGAAATCTGTTTCTGCGCAGAAATCCAAATCTAGTATCAACCTTCGATTAGAGGCTTCACTTGGCACAACAAAACACAAAGCTAAGATAAGGAAAGGTTGCTACAGTAGTAAACAACTTCCAAGATACAAATATAAAATAAAGTACTGTAGCAAAATAACACATGGGTTATCTCCCAAGAAGTTGCTTTCTTTATAGCCATTAAGATGGGCTCAGCAGTTTTAATGATGCACTCGCAAGAAATAGTATTGGAGGCAAAAGAGAGCATCAAAAAGCAAATCCAAAACAAATTTAAGTCTAACATGCTTCCTATGCAAAGGAATCTTGTAAATAAACAAGTTCATGAAAAGCAAAGTAACAAGCATAGGAAGATAGAACAAGTGTAACTTCAAAAATTTCAGCACATAGAGAGGTGTTTTAGTACCATACAAATTTCTACAACCATATTTTCCTCTCTCATAATAATTTTCAGTAGCTTTATGAACAAACTCAACAATATAACTATCACATGCAGCATACTTTCCATGATTTCCAAACACATAATTTTTATCAAGTTCAAGAATAGCGGGATTAAAACTTTCAAACTCACTTTTATCAATAACATAACATGATGATTGATCAATCTCAAGAGATATGGGACTCATAGAATAAGTCAAGAATTCTCCAATCCCATTTTCATTAGTAGTACCATTAATATTATCAAGTAACATAGGACCATCATCTAGAGATTTATCATAAACATTTGCTAAGCAAAATTCTTTAGTACCATGCATTTCGACATCAGGCACAAACAAAGCATTATCATAAGATTTATCAAAGTAGCATGGATTATCATAGATAACAGTAGCATAATTATTTTCACAAGTTTTACTCATAGGTAGTATTTCAAGAGAATCCACAGGAACATAACATTCAACCTCTTTCGGTAAGCATGGAGGACAATCAAATAGTGTAAGAGATAAAGAGTTACTCTCATTAGAAGGTTGGCATGGGTAGCTAATCCATTCTTCCTCCTTTTGTTCGTCGCTCTCCTCTTCTTTTTCATCCAATGAGCTTTCAGGTTCATCAATTTCCTCCTCTTTTTCATCCAATGAGCTTTCAAGTTCATCAATTTCTTCTTCCACAGGTTCCTGCAAATTGTGAGTGCATTCTTGTGCATTAATGTGTCTCTCTTTATAATCAAGGATATAAGGATTCCTACTGTAGCATTCTATGCAAGAATTAAGGATAGTAGAGACATAATCTTTAAGGTCCTTACAAATAGCACAAGTTTCATAATTCTCAACCATGAAGGATTCTATCTCGGAGGCTCCCATAAATAAGACAAATTGTTCTACCTCTTCGAACCCATAATGAATATAGCAATTCCGATTATAGCTCTCAATAAAATATTCCTCACTAAAGCCACATTAAAATTTAAGATGTTTAGTATCCTGTTGAGAGCAACAGTTTATATCATGGCGTCTAAGCAAGATTCTAGCAATTGTATTCAATTTTTCTATCATAGCACTCATTATTTTACCAGTTCTTGATTCTCTATAACAATTATAACATTCCATAAGCTCCAAGTAGGTTGTTGGTTCTCCCATGACAGCAGTTTTTAATTTTTCGGTTTTTCAAATTTTTATGGATTTTTGGGTATATGAGGAAAATAAAACAAAACTGAAATAAACTAGACAAAAGTAAACTAAGCAAAGTAATACTAGACAGAAATAAACTAAGCACAAGTAAACTAGGAAAAAGTAAACTAAACAAAACAAAATAAAATAAAACAGAGAGAGAGGTAGAGTGTACTCCCCAGGTGAACTTATGAGTAGAGCTATGCCTCCCCGGCAATGGCGCCAGAAAACAGTCTTGATAACCCACAAGTATAGGGGATCGCAGCAGTCTTCGCGGGTAGTATAACCCAATTTATTGATTCGACACAAGGGGAGGTAAAGAATACTTATAAGCCTTAACAACTGAGTTGTCAATTTAGCTGCACCTGGAAAAGCACTAGTAACAGGGTGATGTGAAAGCATAATATGAGAGCAATAGTAAAATAACACAGCAGCAGTAATAGCAATATGAGAGCAATGGCACCAGAAAATAGTTGATACTACTTCCAATGACATGTAGAACAAGTATATAATGATGAGAGATGGACCGGGGTTCCCAGCGATCTACACTAGTGGTAACTCTCCAATAACAAGTAACAAGTGTTGGGTGAACAAATTACAGTTGGGCAATTGATAGGAATCAAAGCATTAAGAAAGAACATCAGATTATTAATTATGTAGGCATGTTTTCCGTATATAGTCGTACGTGCTCGCAATGAGAAACTTGCACAACATCTTTTGTCCTACCAGCCGGTGGCCGGGCCTCAAGGGAAACTACTGGATATTAAGGTACTCCTTTTAATAGAGTACCGGAGCAAAGCATTAACACACCGTGAAAACATGTGATCCTCACATCACCGCCATCCCCTCCGGTTGTCCCGATTTCTGTCACTTCGGGGCCATTGGTTCCGGACAGTGACATGTGCATACAACTTGTAGATACAATCTAAGCAATAAGTATAGAGCTCAAATCTAAGATCATGCCACTCGGGCCCTAGTGACAAGCATTAAGCATAACAAGATTGCAGCAACAATAACTTCACAAACTTTATAGATAGACTAATCATAATGTATCATCCATCGGATCCCAACAAACACAACACCGATTACATCAGATGAATCTCAATCATGTAAGGCAGCTCATGAGACTATTGTATTGAAGTACATGGGGAGAGTATACCGACATAGCTACTGCTAGAACCCGTAGTCCATGGGGGAACTACTCACGGAGCATGGTGGAGGCGGTGGCGTTGATGATGGCTTCCGGGGGCACTTCCCCGTCCGGCAGGGTGCCGGGACAGAGACTTCTGTCCCCCGAATTGGAGTTTCACGATGGCGGCGGCGCCCCTGGAGTCTTTCTGGAGTTTCGTCAATTGGTACGGTGTTTTTAGGTCGAAAGGGATTTTATAGGCGAAGAGGCGGCGCAGGGGGGCACTGGGCGCCTCACCCTAGGCGCGGGCCCAGGCTTGGCCGCGCCGCCTTAGGGTGTGGTGGCCCTCTGGCCCCTCTCCGACTCTTCTTCGGTGTTCTGGAGCCTTCCGAGAAAAATAGGAGGTTCGGCGTTGATTTCGTCCAATTCCGAGAATATTGCCCGAACAGCCTTTCTGGAACCAAAAACAGCAGAAAACAGAACTGCACTGTGGCATCTCGTTAATAGGTTAGTTCCGGAAAATGCATGAAATCATCATAAAGTGCAAGCAAAACATGTAAGTATTGTCATAAAACAAGCATGGAACGACAGAAATTATGGATACGTCGGAGACGTATCAGTGGACTTTTTAGGCATAGATGCATGCTGGATAGCGGTCTATGTTCTTTGTCGTAATGCCCTGAGTAAATCTCATAGTAGTCATCATGATATGTATGTGCATTGGTATGCCCTCTCTATTTGTCAATTGCCCAACTGTAATTTGTTCACCCAACATGTTATTTATCTTATTGGAGAGACACCACTAGTGAACTGTGGACCCCGGTCCATTCTTTTACATCTGAAATACAACCTACTGCAATCATTGTTCTCTGTTGTTCTTTGCAAGCAAACATCATTCTCCACACCATACGTTTAATCCTTTGTTTACATCAAGCCGGTGAGATTGACAACCTCACTGTTAAGTTAGGGCAAATTATTTTGATTGCATTGTGCAGGTTCCACGTTGGCACTAGAATCCCTGGTGTTTGATATGTCTCCGACGTATCGATAATTTCTTATGTTCCATGCCACATTATTGATGTTATCTACATGTTTTATGCACACTTTATGTCATATTCGTGCATTTTGGAACTAACCTATTAACAAGATGCGAAGTGCCATTCTTTTTGCTGTTTTTGGTTTCAGAAATCCTAGTAAAGAAATATTCTCGGAATTGGACGAAATCAAAGCCCAGGGGCCTATTTTCTCACGAAGCTTCCAATTCCGAGAATATTTCCTTACTAGGATTTCTGAGCCCAGCGAACCACTTCGTCTTGTTAATAGGTTAGTTCCAAAAATGCAAATATGACATAAAGTGTGCATAAAACATGTAGATAACATCAATAATGTGGCATGGAACATAAGAAATTATACGTCGGAGACGTATCAGCATCCCCAAGCTTAGTTCTGCTCGTCCCGAGCAGGTAAAACGATAACACAGATAATTTCTGGAGTGACATGCCATCATAATCTTGATCATACTATTTGTAAAGCATATGTAGTGAATGCAGCGATCAAAACAATGTATATGACATGAGTAAACAAGTGAATCATATAGCAAAGACTTTTCATGAATAGCACTTCAAGACAAGCATCAATAAGTCTTGCATAAGAGTTAACTCATAAAGCAATAATTCAAAGTAAAGGTATTGAAGCAACACAAAAGAAGATTAAGTTTCAGCGGTTGCTTTCAACTTGTAACATGTATATCTCATGGATATTGTCAACATAGAGTAATATAATAAGTGCAATAAGCAAGTATGTAGGAATCAATGCATAGTTCACACAAGTGTTTGCTTCTTGAGGTGGAGAGAAATAGGTGAACTGACTCAACATTGAAAGTAAAAGAATGGTCCTCCATAGAGGAAAAGCATCGATTGCTATATTTGTGCTAGAGCTTTGATTTTGAAAACATGAAACAATTTTGTCAACGGTAGTAATAAAGCATATGTATCATGTAAATTATATCTTACAAGTTGCAAGCCTCATGCATAGTATACTAATAGTGCCCGCACCTTGTCCTAATTAGCTTGGACTACCGGATCATCACAATGCATTGTTTTTACCAAGTGTCACAAAGGGGTACCTCTATGCCGCCTGTACAAAGGTCTAAGGAGAAAGCTCGCATTGGATTTCTCGCTATTGATTATTCTTCAACTTAGACATCCATACCGGGACAACATAGACAACAGATAATGGACTCCTCTTTTATGCATAAGCATATAACAACAATTAATAATTTTCTCATTTGAGATTTGAGGATTGTTGTCCAAAACTGAAACTTCCACCATGGAACATGGCTTTAGTTAGCGGCCCAATGTTCTTCTCTAACATATGCATGCTTAACCATATGGTGGTAGATCTCTCTTACTTCAGACAAGACGAACATGCATAGCAACTCACATGAAATTCAACAAAGAGTAGTTGATGGCGTCCCCAGTAAACATGGTTATCGCACAACAAGCAACTTAATAAGAGATAAAGTGCATAATTACATATTCAATACCACAATAGTTTAAAGCTATCTGTCCCATGAGCTATATATTGCAAAGGTGAATGATGGAATTTTAAAGGTAGCACTCAAGCAATTTACTTTGGAATGGCGGAAAATACCATGTAGTAGGTAGGTATGGTGGACACAAATGGCATAGTGGTTGGCTCAAGTATTTTGGATGCATGAGAAGTATTCCCTCTCGATACAAGGTTTAGGCTAGCAAGGCTTATTTGAAACAAACACAAGGATGAACCGGTGCAGCAAAACTCACATAAAAGACATATTGAAAACATTATAAGACTCTACACCGTCTTCCTTGTTGTTCAAACTCAATACTAGAAATTATCTAGACCTTAGAGAAACCAAATATGCAAACCAAATTTTAGCATGCTCTATGTATTTCTTCATTAATGGGTGCAAAGCATATGATGCAAGAGCTTAATCATGAGCACAACAATTGCCAAGTATCACATTACCCAAGACATTTATAGCAATTACTACATGTATCATTTTCCAATTCCAACCATATAACAATTTAACGAAGGAGAAACTTCGCCATGAATACTATGAGTAGAAACCAAGGACATACTTGTCCATATGCTACAGCGGAGCGTGTCTCTCTCCCATAAAGTGAATGCTAGGATCCATTTTATTCAAACAAAACAAAAAACAAAAACAAACCGACGCTCCAAGAAAAAGCACATAAGATGTGATGGAATAAAAATATAGTTTCAGGGGAGGAACCTGATAATGTTGTCGATGAAGAAGGGGATGCCTTGGGCATCCCCAAGCTTAGACGCTTGAGTCTTCTTGATATATGCAGGGGTGAACCACCGGGTGCATCCCCAAGCTTAGAGCTTTCACTCTCCTTGATCATGTTGCATCATACTCCTCTCTTGATCCTTGAAAACTTCCTCCACACCAAACTCGAAACAACTCATTAGAGGGTTAGTGCACATTATAAATTGACATATTCAGAGGTGACACAATCATTCTTAACACTTCTGGACATTGCATAATGCTACTGGACATTAGTGGATCAAAGAAATTCATCCAACATAGCGAAAGAGGCAATGCGAAATAAAAGGCAGAATCTGTCAAAACAGAACAGTTCGTATTGACGAATTTTAAAATGGCACCAGACTTGCTCAAATGAAAATGCTCAAATTGAATGAAAGTTGCGTACATATCTGAGGATCATGCACGTAAATTGGCTTAATTTTCTGAGTTACCTACAGGGAGGTGGACCCAGATTCGTGACAGCAAAGAAATCTGGAACTGTGCAGTAATCCAAATCTAGTACTTACTTTTCTATCAACGGCTTAACTTGGCACAACAAAACACAAAACTAAGATAAGGAGAGGTTGCTATAGTAGTAAACAACTTCCAAGACACAAAATAAAAACAAAGTACTGTAGGTAAAAACATGGGTTGTCTCCCATAAGCGCTTTTCTTTAACGCCTTTCAGCTAGGCGCAGAAAGTGTGTATCAAGTATTATCAAGAGATGAAGTGTCAACATCATAATTTGTTCTCATGATAGAATCAAAAGGTACCTTCATTCTCTTTCTAGGGAAGTGTTCCATACCTTTCTTGAGAGGAAATTGATATTTTATATTACCTTCCTTCATATCAATGATAGCACCAACAGTTCGAAGAAAAGGTCTTCCCAATATAATGGGGCAAGATGCATTGTATTCAATATCCAAGACAACAAAATCAACGGGAACCAGGTTATTGTTAATGGTAATGCGAACATTATCAACTTTACCCAAAGGTTTCTTTGTAGAATGATCAGCAAGATTAACATCCAAATAACAATTTTTCAGCGGTGGCAAGTCAAGCATATTATAAATTTTCTTAGGCATAACAGAGATACTTGCACCAAGATCACATAAAGCATTACAATCAAAATCTTTAATCTTCATCTTAATGATGGGCTCCCAACCATCCTCTAACTTTTTAGGAATAGAGGCTTCACGCTCTAGTTTCTCTTCTCTAGCTTTTATGAGAGCATTTGTAATATGATGCGTGAAAGCCAAATTTATAGCACTAGCATTAGGACTTTTAGCAAGTTTTTGCAAGAACTTTATAACTTCAGAGATGTGGCAATCATCAAAATTCAAACCATTATAATCTAAAGCAATGGGATCATCATCCCCAATGTTGGAAAAAATTTCAGCAGCTTTATCACAGGCAGTTTTAGCAGTTTCAGGCAGTTTTTCGCGCTTTGCATTCGAAGTGGAAACATTGCTAACACCAATTCTTTTATTAGTATGAGTAGGAGGTGCAGCAACATGTGTAGCATTAGCATTACTAGTGGTGGTAATAGTCCAAACTTTAGCTATATTCTTCTCTTTAGCTAGTTTTTCGTTTTCTTCTCTATCCCACCTAGCACGCAGTTCAGCCATTAATCTTATATTCTCATTAATTCTAACTTGAATGGCATTTGCTGTAGTAGTAATTTTATTATGATGATTCTCATTAGTCATAACTTTCGATTTCAAAAGATCAACATCAGCAGCAAGACTATCAACTTTAGAAGCAAGTATATCAATTTTCCCAAGCTTTTCTTCAACAGATTTGTTAAAAGCAATTTGTGTACTAATAAATTCCTTAAGCATGGCTTCAAGTCCAGGGGGTGAACTCCTATTATTGTTGTAAGAATTCCCATAAGAATTACCATAGCCGTTGCCATTATTATAAGGATATGGCCTATAGTTGTTACTAGAATTGTTCCGATAAGCATTGTTGTTGAAATTATTATTTTTAATGAAGTTTACATCAACATGTTCTTCTTGTGCAACCAATGAAGCTAACGGAACATTATTAGGATAAATATTAGTCCTATCATTCACAAGCATAGACATAATAGCATCAATCTTATCACTCAAGGAAGAGGTTTCTTCGACAGAATTTACCTTCTTACCTTGTGGAGCTCTTTCCGTGTGCCATTCAGAGTAGTTGATCATCATATTATCAAGAAGCTTTGTTGCTTCACCAAGAGTGATGGACATAAAGGTACCTCTGAATCCAATAAATTCCGCGAAGAAAAATTTAGTCCTGCATAGAAGGTTTGGATGATCATCCAAGTAGTCAGTCCATGGGTTGGGCAATTTTTAACCAGAGATTTCATTCTTTCCCAAGCTTGAGCAACATGTTCAGTATCTAATTGTTTAAAATTCATTATGCTACTCCTCAAAGATATAATTTTAGCAGGGGGATAATATCTACCAATAAAAGCATCCTTGCATTTAGTCCATGAATCGATACTATTCTTAGGCAGAGATAGCAACCAATCTTTAGCTCTTCCTCTTAATGAGAAAGGGAACAATTTTAGTTTAATAATATCACCATCTACATCTTTATATTTTTGCATTTCACATAGTTCAACAAAATTATTAAGATGGGCAGCAGCATCATCAGAACTAACACCAGAAAATTGCTCTCGCATAACAAGATTCAGTAAAGCAGGTTTAATTTCAAAGAATTCTGCTGTAGTAGCAGGTGGAGCAATAGGTGTGCATAAGAAATCATTATTATTTGTGGTTGTGAAGTCACACAACTTAGTGTTTTCAGCGTTGGCCATTTTAGCAACAGTAAATAAAGCAAACTAGATAAAGTAAATGCAAGTAAACTAATTTTTTTGTGTTTTTGATATAGCAAACAAGATAACAAGTAAAGTAAAACTAGCAACTAATTTTTTTGTATTTTGATTTAGTGCAGCAAACAAAGTAGTAAATAAAACTAAGCAAGACAAAAACAAAGTAAAGAGATTGAGAAGTGGAGACTCCCCTTGCAGCGTGTCTTGATCTCCCCAACGGCGCCAGAAAATATGCTTGATGGCGTGTATTTCACACGTTCGTTGGGCAACCCCAAGAGGAAGGTATGATGCGCACAGCAGCAAGTTTTCCCTCAGAAAGAAACCAAGGTTTATCGAACCAGGAGGAGCCAAGAAGCACGTTGAAGGTTGATGGCGGCGGGATGTAGTGCGGCGCAACACCAGAGATTCCGGCGCCAACGTGGAACCTGCACAACACAACCAAAGTACTTTGCCCCAATGAAACAGTGAGGTTGTCAATCTCACCGGCTTGCTGTAACAAAGGATTAACCGTATTGTGTGGAAGATGATTGTTTGCAGAAAACAGTAGAACAGTGCAGAGATTGTATTTCAGTAAAGAATTTGGACCGGGGTCCACAGTTCACTAGAGGTGTCTCTCCCATAAGACGAACACATGTTGGGTGAACAAATTACAGTTGGGCAATTGACAAATAAAGAGAGCATGACCATGCACATACATATCATGATGAGTATAGTGAGATTTAATTGGGCATTACGACAAAGTACATAGACCGTCATCCAACTGCATCTATGCCTAAAAAGTCCACCTTCAGGTTATCATCCGAACCCCCTCCAGTATTAAGTTGCTAACAACAGACAATTGCATTAAGTATTGCGCGTAATGTAACTAGTGACTACATCCTTGAACATAGCACTAATGTTTTATCCCTAGTGGCAACAGCACATCCATAACCTTAGTGGTTCTTGTCACTCCTCCAGATTCACGGAGAGGCATGAACCCACTATCGAGCATAAATACTCCCTCTTGGAGTTACTAGCATCAACTTGGCCAGAGCATCTACTAATAACGGAGAGCATGCAAGATCATAAACAACACATAAGCATAGCTTTGATAATCAACATAACAAGTATTCTCTATTCATCGGATCCCAACAAACGCAACATATAGAATTACAGATAGATGATCTTGATCATGTTAGGCAGCTCACAAGATCCGACAATGATAGCACAATGGGGAGAAGACAACCATCTAGCTACTGCTATGGACCCATAGTCCAGGGGTAGACTACTCACACATCACACCGGAGGCGACCATGGCGGCGTAGAGTCCTCCGGGAGATGATTCCCCTCTCCGGCAGGTGCCGGAGATCTCCTGGATCCCCCGAGATGGGATCGGCGGCGGCGTCTCAAGGTTTTCCGTATCGTGGTTCTCGGTGGGGTTTCGTCACGGAGACTTTTTATAGGCGAAAGGGCAGGTCAAGAGGCGGCACGGGGCCCCACACCACAGGGCCGCGCGGCCAAGGGGGGGCGCGCCGCCTAGGGTGTGGCCCTCCGTGGCCCCTCTTCGTCTCTCCTTCGGACTTCGGAAGCTTCGTGAGAAAATAGGCCCCTGGGCTTTGATTTCGTCCAATTCCGAGAATATTTCCTTACTAGGATTTCTGAAACCAAAAACAGCAGAAAACAGCAACTGGCACTTCGGCATCTTGTTAATAGGTTAGTTCCAGAAAATGCACGAATATGACATAAAGTGTGCATAAAACATGTAGATAACATCAATAATGTGGCATGGAACATAAGAAATTATCGATACGTCGGAGACGTATCAGCATCCCCTTCTTCATCGACAACATTATCAGGTTCCTCCCCTGAAACTATATTTTTATTCCATCACATCTTATGTGCTTTGCTTGGAGCGTCGGTTTGTTTTTGTTTTTTGTTTTGTTTGAATAAAATGGATCCTAGCATTCACTTTATGGGAGAGAGACACGCTGTAGCATATGGACAAGTATGTCCTTAGTTTCTACTCATAGTATTCATGGCGAAGTTTCTTCTTCGTTAAATTGTTATATGGTTGGAATTGGAAAATGATACATGTAGTAATTGCTATTAATGTCTTGGGTAATGTGATACTTGGCAATTTTTGTGCTCATGTTTAAGCTCTTGCATCATATACTTTGCACCCATTAATGAAGAAATACATAGAGCATGCTAAAATTTGGTTTGCATATTTGGTCTCTCTAAGGTCTAGATAATTTCTAGTATTGAGTTTGAACAACAAGAAAGACGGTGTAGAGTCTTATAATGTTTACAATATGTCTTTTATGTGAGTTTTGCTGCACCGGTTCATCCTTGTGTTTGCTTCAAACAACCTTGCTAGCCTAAGCCTTGTATCGAGAGGGAATACTTCTCATGCATCCAAAATACTTGAGCCAACCACTATGCCATTTGTGTCCACCATACCTACCTACTACATGGTATTTCTCCGCCATTCCAAAGTAAATTGCTTGAGTGCTACCTTTAAAATTCCATCATTCACCTTTACAATATATAGCTCATGGGACAAATAGCTTAAAAACTATTGTGGTATTGAATATGTACTTATGCACTTTATCTCTTATTAAGTTGCTTGTTGTGCGATAACCATGTTCCTGGGGACGCCATCAACTATTCTTTGTTGAATATCATGTGAGTTGCTATGCATGTTCGTCTTGTCTGAAGTAAGAGAGATCTACCACCTTATGGTTAAGCATGCATATTGTTAGAGAAGAACATTGGGCCGCTAACTAAAGCCATGATTCATGGTGGAAGTTTCAGTTTTGGACATATATCCTCAATCTCATATGAGAAAATTATTAATTGTTGTTACATGCTTATGCATAAAAGAGGAGTCCATTATCTGTTGTCTATGTTGTCCCGGTATGGATGTCTAAGTTGAGAATAATCAATAGCAAGAAATCCGATGCGAGCTTTCTCCTTAGACCTTTGTACAGGCGGCATAGAGGTACCCCATTGTGACACTTGGTTAAAACATGTGCATTGCGATGATCCGGTAGTCCAAGCTAATTAGGACAAGGTGCGGGCACTATTAGTATACTATGCATGAGGCTTGCAACTTGTAAGATATAATTTACATGATACATATGCTTTATTACTACCGTTGACAAAATTGTTTCTTGTTTTCAAAATAAAAGCTCTAGCACAAATATAGCAATCAATGCTTCCCTCTGCGAAGGGCCTTTCTTCTACTTTTATGTTGAGTCAGTTTACCCATTTCTCTCTATCTTAGAAGCAAACACTTGTATTAACTGTGCATTGATTCTTACATACTTGCTTATTGCACTTGTTATATCGCTTTGCATTGACAACTATCCATAAGATATACATGTTACAAGTTGAAAGCAACCGCTGAAACTTAATCTTCCTTTGTGTTGCTTCAATGCTTTTACTATGAATTATTGCTTTATGAGTTAACTCTTATGCAAGACTTATTGATGCTTGTCTTGAAGTGCTATTCATGAAAAGTCTTTGCTATATGATTCACTTGTTTACTCATGTCATATACATTGTTTTGATCGCTGCATTCACTACATATGCTTTACAAATAGTATGATCAAGGTTATGATGGCATGTCACTCCAGAAATTATCTTTGTTATCGTTTTACCTGCTCGGGACGAGCAGAACTAAGCTTGGGGATGCTGATACGTCTCCGTATCGATAATTTCTTATGTTCCATGCCACATTATTGATGTTATCTACATGTTTTATGCACACTTTATGTCATATTCGTGCATTTTCTGGAACTAACCTATTAACAAGATGCCGAAGTGCCGTTCCTTTTCTGCTGTTTTTGGTTTCAAAATCCTAGTAAAGAAATATTCTCGGAATTGGACGAAATCAACGCCTGTGTTCCTATTTTGCCCGGAAGCATCCAACACCCGAGAGCCACCGGGAGGGGGCACAGCCCACCAAACCCTAGGCGGCGCGGCCGGGGGGCCGCGCCACCCTATGGTGTGGGCACCCCTTCGACCCTCGCACCGCCTCTTCGCCTATTTAAAGCCTCCGTCGCGAAAACCCGATACGTTCGACGAAACCAGAGAAAACCTTCCGAGCCGCCGCCATCGCGAAGCCAAGATCGGGGACAGGAGTCTCTGTTCCGCACGCCGCCGGAATGGGGAAGTGCCCCCGGAAGGCTTCTCCATCGACACCGCTGCCATCTCCACCGCCATCTTCATCACCGCTGCTGCTCCCATGAGGAGGAGTAGTTCTCCATCGAGGCTCGGGGCTGTACCGGTAGCTATGTGGTTCATCTCTCTCCTATGTACTTCAATACAATAATCTCATGAGCTGCTTTACATGACTGAGATTCATATGATGATGCTTGTAATCTAGATGTCATTATGCTAGTCAAGTGAGTTTTACTTATGTGATCTCCGGAGACTCCTTGTCCCACGTGTGTAAAGGTGACAGTGTGTGCACCGTGTGGGTCTCTTAGGCTATATTTCACAGAATACTTATTCACTGATGAATGGCATAGTGAGGTGCTTATTTATATCTCTTTATGATTGCAATGTATTTTGTATCACAATTTATCTATGTGCTACTCTAGCAATGTTATTAAAGTAGTTTTATTCCTCCCACGGTGTAATGGTGACAGTGTGTGCATCCGTGTTAGTACTTGGTTTATGCTATGATCATGATCTCTTGTAGATTGCGAAGTTAACTATTGCTATGATAGTATTGATGTGATCTATTCCTCCTTTCTTAGCATGAAGGTGACAGTGTGCATGCTACGTTAGTACTTGGTTTAGTCGTATTGATCTATCTTACACTCTAAGGTTACTTAAATATGAACATTGAATTGTGGAGCTTGTTAACTCCGGCATTGAGGGTTCGTGTAATCCTACGCAATGTGTTCATCATCCAACAAGAGTGTAGAGTATGCATTTATCTATTCTGTTATGTGATCAATGTTGAGAGTGTCCACTAGTGAAAGTCTAATCCCTAGGCCTTGTTCCTAAATACTGCTATTACTGCTTGTTTCTGTTTCCTGTGTTACTACTGCTGCAATACTACCACCATCAACTACACGCCAAGCTATTTTCTGGCACCGTTGCTACGCTCATATATATTCATACCACCTTATTTCACTATCTCTTCGCGAACTAGTGCACCTATTAGGTGTGTTGGGGACACAAGAGACTTCTTGCTTTGTGGTTGCAGGGTTGCATGAGAGGGATATCTTTGACCTCTTCCTCCCTGAGTTCGATAAACCTTGGGTGATCCACTTAAGGGAAAACTTGCTGCTGTTCTACAAACCTCTGCTCTTGGAGGCCCAACACTGTCTACAGGAAAGGAGGAATAGACATCGTGTTGCGCCGCACTACACTCCTTCACCAACAACCTTCACGTGGCCTTCATCTCCTACTTCGATAACCTTGGTTTCTTAGGGAAAAGCCTGTCTATCACACCTTCCTCTTGGGGTTCCCAACGGACGTGTGCTTCACGCGTCATCAAAACCTTCGGCTTGGTTCCGTAGAGCACTATACTTGTTTCTCTTCATGCTTTCACTTCCCATGAAGATTATGGATAAACCCCCCAAGCTTCCTTGGCGGTGGTGAAGTTCCGAACATAGGCCAAGTCCTTTGTCCCCACAACGGTTTAAATCATGTTCAAGGCAATAGAGTTGAGTTGGTTATCAACCTCTTCTCTTCTATTCAACTTGTTGGGGTTGTAAGGCTTGTAACCTTCCTTAATTATTCTCCAAAGCTTATTGGAGGCACTGCAAACATGAGAGCGAAACTCAAATTTCCACTTACTAAAATCTTCAACATTAAACTTGGGTAGATCACCTCTATTGTTTATATGAGGGTGGGGAACCGGGATATCGGGAGAGCGGAAAGGTGGAGGAACGACATTGTAGCTCTCATCAACACCCGTTCTAGGAGAAGTGCGAGGGGTTTTAATTTTGTATAAGTGATCACCATCCAAGGGCTTTGTAGTAGAGTGTGAGCCCGAAGCATCTCCCTATACTACAAGGTCCTTGTCCTTATCCTTTTCCTCTACGACGGGAACGGTGGGAGGGAGCGATGTTATAAGCCCCGAAAAGTATATCTTCATACTTTCGATTTGAGCTTCCATGGAGGATCTTAAGGACATTTCCATTGACTTGAGATCTTCCATGGAGGCCGGCTTTGTGGCCCCTTCCGGAGTCTCATCGTTCAGCATACTCTTAGCCGGTTAAGCCCGAAATAAGATCCTAGGATCTGATACCAATTGAAAGGATCGTATGCCGCACCTAGAGGGGGGGAGGCTGATTAGGTGCTACCCAATTTTTAGTTCTTTTTCAATTTAGGCTTGACACAAAGGTAAATTCTCTAGATATGCAACTATGTGAATTTACCTATATGACAAGATATACAACTAAGCAAGATATAATATAGCTAATAAGGATAGAGATAACCGAGAGTGGAGCACACGTAGACACAAAGATGATTCCCGTAGTTCCTTCCTTTTGAGGGGAAGTACGTCTACGTTTGGAGGAGTGTGGTCGCCACAAAGGCCTCACTCAGGTCTCCCGTGAGCAACGCCACAAAGGTCTAGCCCACTTCCACTAAGGGAATTCCTCAAGGCGGACGGGCATTTACAAAGTTCTTGGGGCACACATCCACAACTGTAATATCCCAGGTATTGGGGTTACAAAAATAGAGGAAACAGATGTGTGCATTGCATTCATGCATAGAAAATCTGGGAAATTTTCGTGCTTTAAAGTAAAACAGTCACAGTAACTGAAGTTTCACTTGACCTTGGTGGAATTGAAGTAGCTCATCAAGTCAAGCGCTATAAACCTCAATGTGACTTTGTTAAAACCTTGTTTTGGGTAGAGATGATTTGATCTAAAGGGTTAGATCAAATGGAAGTAAAATAAACACAAGAACTTATTAATCAAGGAGCAACTACTTGATCTTATTAAAGACCATATCATGATATTTCTGGTCATAACATATGAACACCAATTCAATTGCAAATCAAGTAACA
Source organism: Lolium multiflorum (assembly GCA_030979885.1). NCBI lineage: Eukaryota > Viridiplantae > Streptophyta > Magnoliopsida > Poales > Poaceae > Lolium > Lolium multiflorum. The sequence goes on along the minus strand of CM061753.1, from coordinate 271,414,218 downwards.
ATAAAATAGAGAAGCCATTCTTGACTAATCTTCTCCATGTCTCAAACTAATCTATGATCCTACCATGAACCTCATGGTATTCATTCTACTTTAATCTTGGAAGCATGACAAGGAGATCAACTCCAGAAATATATATCTTTCTCTATTCCATATTATTATACATCAAACCAAGAGAGATGAGAGTTCTATGTTAATTCTTAGAGAAGCCATGACAAGCTTTGAGCTAAACCTTGGATATACATCCAAGTATTCAAAACATTATCTTCAAGAGAAACCCTAGGATCTTATTCAAGATATTTTCTAGAGAGAGAATCCATTTATGTTAACCATAGATATTGGTGACCACATCATTCTCTATGGAGCCTAACCTTAGGTTAGTATTAAAGACCTTCCCAAATAAGAGAGACCAAACATACTAATTCTAGCTTGACCTATTTAAGAATCAAGGACAACCTTTGAACTAAAGTATTAGGAACAACAATTTCATCTTGGAGTGATGAGATACCCTGTTATCACATGGAATAATACTATATCCATGAATTAATAAGATGAGGAAGAGACTAACCCAATTAAGCTATACAAATGGAATCTGAGCCTAGATACCTAAGGTGATATTAGGAGTACACCATAAAACCTTGAATAAACTATTCCTATGAGAGAGACCTCAAGCTAAGGAGTTACACTCAAGTTAGTTTAGCCAACACTTGAATTTGTGAGACAGATCTAATCATAGAACCTGATGATTATATCATCATTCCTTGTAAATAACTTTAAGTGAATATCTCAGGCATTTTCCTTGGATATAAAACTAGTGAGACAATCATGACCATGTCCATCCTAGAAAGTAAAATAGAAGTGCAGTACCTTAATTGATCAAGACAATGCTTGATCATGGAAGTGAGAAACCTAGTTAATGAGAGATACCTTAGGAAGCCAAACCTTGATCATTATAAATTGAGTGATGATCATAAACCATAAGAACTTGAGAAAGAGATATTAAGAACAAGTTGATCATGCCTAATCCATGATCATGCTCTTGAGATATGTGAGGATAAGTTAAACCCTAATAGGATAAATAGATATCATTCACCACATGAAATTATAGGAAGGTAACTAGTAAGCAAACCTAGGCTAAAACCCTAACCTTAACTTGTGATCACTTGGTGATCGTAAGTAGAATCCTACCACATCTATATTCCATAGATTTAAGAAACTAAGAAAACCTTAGAGTTAAACTCTATACTTTTTATGGTGAGAAACCATACATCCATATGACCAAAGTTAACTATAAAAAGAACCATATCTACTTTAGTTACTACTAGCAAATATGCCCGCGCGTTGCTGCGGATATGAAATGTGTGTTCTCTTTAAATATATAGTATATCATAGATTAGCCAATAGTTTTTGTTGCCTCCTTTGCTCTCACAATATAATTAGTCGTTGGCTTCATTTGTGGCTCCGGCCAACATGCTCAGTCAACTATTGTTATATGTTCTCATGGGCATGTCGGCCAACTACGCCAATAGCACTCATCCATAAATGGGCGCCGGGTACAAATAGTAAAGATAAAGTCAAATCGAGTTCAACTCTACCCGAACGTGACACTTTCTTCTCTAGCTAAATCTTGAATTTTACTACTGGTTATTTTTTATTTGAAGGAACAAAGAAGGCCCCAAAAATTAGGGTCACATTCTTGTCGGATCGTGTTACCGCCGAGAATGGCAACTTCATCTAAAAAAATAGAATGGCAAGTTTCTTTTACGAATAATGGTATGTTTTTCTAGATGTCTTTAGTGTACACTATAATGCATGTTTAATCTTATTTTTGAAAGGTGCCATGATAACACATTGTATTGAGAATTAATGCAAGGCTGGATAAATCATGACAATCTACAAAAGAAAACGACTTCATAGCTGATCCCAAAAAAAATCGAGATTATCACCATCCTAATATCCACAAGGATCGCATAAGCTAATCAGGCCAAGAAGTGCTCTAGATCTTCCAATTAATATCAAATACTAACATCTTTGATACAATTTTTCTTTGCTTTGCCAAGAGCTCTTTGTTTCCATGATGTATCAATGTTTGTATTTGTTTCGGTGGTAGAGGTTTTCTTTGTCTCACATTTAAGTTAGATGTACCAACTTCTTGTTCTGTTGCGATAAATGTCGGGTCTTGCTTCTTTCTTTTCTTTTGTTGATAGGCTTGATGGTGTTTTTCGAGCAGAACTTCTTGTTCTGTTGCGATATATGCCGGATTCACCATCGCAATTGATTCTTTGCATGGTGTGTTGCGCTTCCATTTGCGATACGCTCTTACTTGTTCTATTCTAGCTTTCTTTTTTTCTGGGTTCATATTTGCATACCTCTGCCTATCTTGTGCGCATCTTTTTACCCTTTGCTCCTGCTCATTTCTTTTCTTTTGCCGATAGGCTTCACGGCGTTTTTCAAGCATTTTCTCCTTTTCTTCTTCGGTGCATCTTTTTGTTCTTGGCTCTTTTGTTTTCTTTTGATGATAGGCTTCACGACGTTTTTTTAGTTTTTTCTGCTTTTCTTCATTGGTCATCCGTGCATACCGCTCTCTGTCTCGTTTCCTTCTCTCTTCTTCGGCATCCATGATTTGATATTGCGACCCAAATGCGCTTCCTACATCAGAATTTTAATATCAATTAAATTGAAGCTAATACAACTTCTACTCCTATTCTATTATATTTTGAAACCCGCGAGCAATAAAAAATTCTTTATATCCATAGTTTGAAACCAAAAACTCTGAAACTTCCTTATATTTTCAGCATCGATAATTAATATAAATGTATTTGCAGTTATGGAAAATATAGAAATGTTGTATACGCAAAACACATAGAATGTAATTTTAAACTTTGAAGAATTGCAATTCAAAATTATACTGGGAAGCTAGTAGTACCGATACAACAACACGTTGTTTCAGTTTACTTTACTATCACGTGATCTTCAGAAATTAGACACATGCATTTGAGATTGTACATAAGCCATGAAACGAGTGAAACAGTGCTGCGAATCCCGTTTTGGTCTTTTCCACGATCCACCGCGACTGCCAGAAGAGTGAGCCTGCGCTGCTATAGAGTGCGGGCGGTGTGGCGCCGACTGTTATACTGTATTACTGTATACTAGGAAACTTGCCCGTGCGTTGCACCGGGAGTGCAAATTTAACTTTTACTAAAAAACTTCATGCCCTGAATTTGTGGACATGAAAAGCTTCCGCGAGAAGCGAGAACCCAATTTTCCATACTTCGTAGCATTTGCATCTCTCATTGTAGCAAACGAATCTTGTATTTATGTTAGCATGAAGAGGGTTCCACGGTGTCTATGGTTTCGGTAGAATTGATTCAAAACCCTGTTGACATTAATTTCTATAAGGATGTATTATCTGGTATCTGACACTAAACACAATGTTGTTGCTTGTACTGATGTGCTTTGAAGGAAGTAACAGGCCATCTTATCAGTTTGGTTCAGCTTTTAGGCACCTGAACTTTGTATAATCTTCAGTTTGTACGGATGCCTTAACTTGTATAAAATCTACGACCCCTATAACTCATATACCTTGAAGTAGAAGTAACGGGTCTGATTTATTTTTCTGTTTGCTTTTTTCTCCATTGGCAAATTGTCTTGAAGTAGTGAAGCTCAAGTTAAAGTAGTTCCACAGTGGAGACGTTGCTAAATATCTGAGAGTATGTTGTGTGTGGTCTTGAATCAATGATCAGTTTTTTTTTGTGTGGAGCAGAATCATCGATGGACAGCTTAATCCGATGAGAATTAACAAAGCCAAAGCGATGATGCCGCGATATTAGGCCCGTGCGCCAGGCCGCCTGCCCCTTCATAGCCGCAGTTTTCCCCACGCTAGAACACCACCTATCTTCATTCTGTGTCTTTAATCAACCCTACGCACACCGCACACCGCACACCATGACCAGACTACAAAATCATTCGATCGATTCTCCAAGAAAAAATCCCAATCGATCCCCCAATCATCTAGCTTTCAAAGGAGAGAAATCCGACAGCGGTCGCGAATCGTTTCTTCAGCAGCCGAAGATCTCCGACTGAATCTGGATGGCATCCAGCGAGTGGGATCGTCCCCGAGCTAGCAGAGCGAGGCAGGACAAGGGCGCACATCCCACGCGGGTGAGCCGTAAGCAGCGTCGAGGCTACTCGGGCGTGACGTAGCCTTCGGCAGGCGGCCACTCCGGCGAGCGGCGACTCGAACCGCTCTATTCGGTGTTGCTGCTTGTGCGTCTGTGCTTGTTCAACCTGTGCTGAGTATTACGCATCGCAGGCTTCCGTCGATCCGAGACTTCCGTTGCCAACAGAACAGCTCTCCGTCGAGTTTTTGCGATCTATTTGATGAGATTGTTTGTTGGATTTATGTGGAAATCAACCTGGAGGAGCCGGGGCGTCGGGCTATATGTAGTTGGTTTTTTTCGGGAGCAATCGAATTTGTACCGAACAAGCGTGGTCTGCGCGGACGCGGAGGTGAGAGGGACGCGTTCTCATGGCAGAGTCCGTGTGCTGCACGGGCGAGATGAAGGAAAGGAAAGAGAAGGAGTTCTCGGTCGATAGCACAAAGCGAAAACCAGCGAGGACCGTGGGTTGATTACAACGACTAGCTAAATACCCGTGCGTTGCTACGGGTTATTTTCTATCGTCACATATATGATGTATTTAAATATAGTATACACATAAATATCAAAGAAAATAGCCACATATTATTATTATTATAAATATTAAAATCTTGCTTTGTAGATTTTTATAAATGTTAAAATATTTATGTCCGTTTGCAACATGAAAGCCGTCATCCTTTCGGGCGTTGGCGCTCTTCTCGGTGACCTTGCGTATCCCTTTCCTTCCACGTTAATTAGTTCCTAAAAGTAATTATGTTGCCATGGGGCATTTAGTTGAGAATGTGCATCTAAAATAACCTATCCGATATCAGTACCCAATATCATGTATTGAAACGCTTGGCTTCGAGTAATGCTAGTTGCACGATATATAAAATCCAGTCTGTTAACTGTAAAGGACACAATAGTTCTATGCAAAAAGGGACGCAATGAAAACAAAAACTGTTTCAGGCTTGAACACCTGTGGCCCTCCTCCCCACCCAGCTCGTTCGTGCACACCTTGAGCAGCAAGATGAAGGTTTATGTGTCTAGCTCCTATAGAATCCGCGGTGGTGTCGACCGAGTGCGCCTACGTACGCAACAGTGTGTTGTTCCCGACGACGCCCCCTGCGACGTCTCGTGGGAATTGTGCGCCTCTTGCACCGCGCGCCTCCGCAGTTCCACGGGCTCCTGAATTGCCCAGGTGTTCATGTCAAATTGTTCTGCTGCGTATGCTCTCTCCCTGGACATGTCATCAAGGGTGCCTCCTCATATGCATGTGATGTCTCGCCGGCATTGTGCTCCTCTTGCACCACCAGCGTCTATTCCGTTTTACTTTTACCAGAAGAGCCGGCGTGGCATCAAACTCCTCAGCCTCCGGCTCCTGGTCGTCCAGCTCCAGTGATCGATGGCAGCGGCAACCTCCAGTCCGAATTGGCGCCACGGATGTCATGGATGAACTTGCTTCTCTGAGAAAATTTTGAATCATCAGATTGCCAGATGGATAGGAGTGCGTTGGTTCTGCATCGAACTCGATCCTCCCAGCATATCGACGGCCAATAGGGTCATCCACGCCTCACCATGGAGACATGGATTCTCTACCCTCCACCCCGCCGAGCTGGAGCTGGACACCCCCGATGCAGACATCGGTGATCTGTCGCAGTTCCTGGAGAAGCCCCTCTGCGACCTCCGCGTGACCCTCCTGTGGCAATTTCTGTCTAACGTATTGGTTGGTCTCGTTTCCTCGGTCAATCTCAACGTGGTTGATCTCGTTTCCTCGGTCAATCTCGACGTGGTCGATCTGGTCGCCTCGTTGCTGATCAAGGACGGGCGAGCACATATATATTGAAGCATGTTGTGCTAGCTAGGCTAATTTTGTATGGATAGAACTCTGCTCGGCAACGTCTGATGCGAGGACTATGGAAAGAAACGGAGCAGCGACTACAAAGCCTAAACAAGATCGAGATGGAATTCTTTCCTTGTACGAAACCGACCTGGCGCATAGCAAGGAAACTTTCCTTGTACGTTATGGTTTTTTTTTTTTCCTACGTAGCATCCAAAGGGCACAGCGACATGGTTTTTTTTTACCGTGAGTGCGTGGGTCTCTTATCTCTTCGGTTACGTGCTTGGTTTTCTTTATGTACGAGGCCTAGACAGTTGATCGCGCGAAGCCGGTTTTTTTGACGGACGAAAATTTGTTCGGTTTTTTTGACCTACCAACACCACCGATTCGTAACTTATTAGTAGAGAAGAGATATATGTGAGTAGCGCCACACGTACAGCTGCGCCGGCAAGGCGGCAGCCTCCGCGCAAGTCGCGTGCGAGTGTCGATGAATACCTTGCGGCCTGGCGGGAAGGAGGAGCGGGGCGCTGTTGCCTGGTGATCTCGAAGCGCTTAGGATCGTCGAGTTTGCTTCGGTTCGTCGTCGTTGCTTGATATGTCGTCTCCTGTGCCTAACCGCAATCGATCGCTCCTCCATTATTTAAAGCAAGAAGCAAGAGGACGACTCGGTGATCCGAGTTTGGCAGGTTCTCGCCCAGCGATCGATTGAAGGACTACGATGGGTACCAGGTGGAGACTCATCATGCAGAGTTCGCTCAAAAAACTTAGGCCTTTCCAACCTTTGTGGGCCGGTGGGCCTCAGTAGTTGGTAGTCCGGTTTCCGTACCAAGAGGAATCGATTTAAATTAGAAAAATCCGTTTCGTTTAGCAATCGGAAAAAGACGACTTACGAAACGTTTTTTTCAACGATAGATCAATCGAAGGAACGACACGGACGAAGCGACGACGGACGAAACCAAGCTCAGGGACGAAACCACGGAAACGCTTCTCCCTTTATTATTAGGTATAGATAACAGTGGATTAAGGATAACCATAGTGGAATCAAATAAAACTAATTCTTAATATCTTAGTAACTAAAGAAGAACATAAAATGTTAATAAAGCCACCATCTTATCATGGTTAGGGGAGATTAACCCTAGCACATGCAATATGGTGCCATTTTATCTCTATAACTAAAATTATATCTCAAACCTAGTTATTGTATCACTATGGTGATTACAATATAAACCTAGACCATAATTGAGAATCAAATACATGGCCATTAGGTAAACATCATTAGAACCCTAGTATGGCATATTAAAATAAAATGTTGCTCACATGAAATAATATGCAAGTGATTAATTCCTCAAATGGAAACCAAGACATAATAACAATCTCTGAAATACTTTGAGATGAAAGTATCTACTCTCATAATTATAAACAGAATTGATTGCATAATAAAAAAAAGTGAATTAAAGTAAAAATATAAGTTTATGTCTAAATATTATTTTGAGTAAGTTCACAAATATGCAAGTAATCTAATGTAAAATATGAATTCAAATAGAATAGTGAAACAATAGTCAGTATACTAAATCTTGAATGAATTAGCATAATTACAAATATCTGCAAACAGTATTGAATTCAAATATGAATTCAAATAGGAAATATAAAACAGAAAATAAAAACAGAAAAGAAAAAGAGGAGAAAAACATTACCTGGCCGAGCAGCCCACCATCACAGCCCAACTACTGGCCCAACAGCACGGCCCAACGTACCCCTTCGTTCCAAAAACATCTCTGGGGGTCGTCCTCATCCTCTCAGTGAGCTGGAGGGCAGCACGGCGCCGTGAAGCTCTTCTCCCCCGCGCTGGCAGCCTCCCCTTGCTCGACGGCGTGACGAGGATCGCTTCTGGCGCCATATAAAAACTCTGGATAAACCCTAGTTGCTCTCTTCTTCCTCGTTGTCCCATTTTCCTCCACACCGTAACCCTGGACCTCACCGGTGACCTCTATCGCCGGTGAACGAGGCCTCCCCGAGCCAATCTGAGTACACCAGCGCAACCGCCGTCCTCGACTTGCTACGCCCACGGAAGGAATCGAGCCGCCGTGCTCGAAATCGACGCCGACGAGCTCATCCTCCCGAAGGCCGGCGACACCAAATTCCGGCGAACCAGACCACGGCGAGCTTCTCCGACCTCATCATCGTGTTCCTGGTAATCTTGCGCACCTCCAGAGCTAATTATTGCATCCGTGCGCATTCCGTAGCTCAACTTTGTGAGATGACCGGAGCCCGCCGCCGCAGATGTTGGTCGCCGGCGATGTTCCGGTGACACCCTCGAAAAACCGTCACCACCATTAACTTCCTCGTGTCACGGGGGTTCGAACGCAATCACTGGCGCGTCTCCGGGGGCCTTAAATCGGCGGCACCGTCATCGGCTGTCCGCCGGCGTTGAGCCGCCGGCATGGTCGACGTGGCCGTGGGGCCATCACGAGTTTTTGACCAGTCGTTGCCTACGTGGCAACTGACTTGGTCAATGACCCCACCAGTCAGTAGGTATAATCCAACCGGTAACTTTAGTAATTTCATTTAAATTTAAATCCAGAAATTGCTGCAGCTTCAAATAATTATAGAAAATTCATTTTAACTCGGAAAAATATAAATAAGATATCGAAATTCTTAGAAAAGTAAACTCTATCCAATAAAAATATAATATGAAATTTTTATTTTTAATAAAAATTCAATTATTTAATACTTGTTAATTAAGCATTTTCCTTTAATTCTTAAAACAATTAAAATTCAGAAATTAGGAAAACTTTTCAAATTAAATAAAAACCAGTAAATAAACAAAGAAAACATTAAAAGTAATTTTCTTTATTTGTTATTTTGTTAAATCATTATTAGAGAGATTTAAACCCTGAGTAATAATTACCCTAAATTATTAATTGTTCAAAAATAACAAAATGGCAAATTCAATATTATTTTATTTGCAAAGTTATTAATAACTTCATCCATACTGAAGTTATTAATCCAAGAACTAATTAACAATTAGGAAACCCTAAGTTCCATATTGAATTAAGAACACAAACCCATAATTTTATGTGGGATACTAAAAACCCTAGTACCATTAGGAACCCTAGCTCCATTAATCCATATGAACCCTAAATGGCTTCCAAAACCTAAACCCTAGATATAACAAGAGATCATGTACTTCCTCTTGATCCATAGAACCATAATTAGTAATTTAATACTTACCATGTCCACATAAAATATAGGAGCTAATCACTAAGACTTTAGCATTCCATGTGCTCATCTCATCAAACCTAGATGATCAAATAGGAACACCTAAGCCTAAACCCTAGTTATTATCATCAAAATTATCAACCTTACTCATACCTATATAGCATCACACCATTGTGATGAACCCTAATAGCAACCATTACCATTATCTTACACTACCTAACCATACTCCACTAAAAACCCTATCAGTGTGAGATAATTATTAATCATCCTATTCAGGAAACCACCATTCCTTACTTAGTAGATCCAATAGGAAACCCTAGATACCACACCATTAATTGAAATACTTCTTCTTACCTAAGTAAGATGTTCTTCTAAAGTTATTCTTTGAAAGTAAATAAAGAATCATCATCAACCCTGCTTATAAGGACCTATAAACCTAGCTAGCTATCACCAACAAGATGAACCAATCTTGATAGCAACCTTGTATGAACAATTGCTTAGGATGTCTAGGCTTAACTCAACCTTACAAGCCTAGGTATTGATGAATCCAACATTGTTGTGATCCATCTACTACCTACTCCAGAAACCAATTAGAACCATAGAAAACCATAGAACTCCACAACCCTAATTATCATACTTGTTCTTTACTAAACAACATGTTCTTCAAAAGTTATTCTTTTGAAGTATATGATAATTAATCATTAACCATACCATCTAGTACTAAAACTGACAACTGTTCTATACATGTTAACATTAAGCCAATTATCATTCTTTGTGTGCTCAATTGATTACTATGCTTTATTATCTACCTGTTTATGATACCAAGTAATCACAATGGAATAAGAACCTTGTTTGTAAATCACTCTAAAAGTGCAACACACCCTGAACCAATCATTATAATTCACTGATCCTAAATCATCGGGGTTAGGTCACGCTTAGAGCGATTGCATCTCATACTTATGCATTGTTGCATCCTTGCCAATCTTTTAAACATCGTCCTTACCGGACGATGATGCTATTTCAGAATTATTGCGTATCGAAGACCTTGCCTGCATAATCTTGCAGTCAAGAAAGGCAAGTTCATCACTTGCTCATATCATTTGAGTATTTCTATCAAATTACTTGCAAAGTACTATGATTATCACTATTGCATAAAAAACCAAAACCACTACTTTCATAACTATGAATATGACTATGTGGTGGGCAATGGAACCATGGATTGTGTTAATATGGTGGAGGTTCCATTGCAAGGGTTTATATCCATCTAGGATTAAACAACAAATGTCGCCAGTGATTCTTGTGCCGTAATACCCGTGTTAACCATAAGATCTGGAGTGGGACGGAATAGTCAATTGTATTTCCACCTCTTGTACATCAACGGATGCGCTTTACCGTAGACCCTTGATCCAAGAGAGGACAAGTGGTACCCTTGATCCAAGAGAGGACAAGTGGTAGGGTGGGGGTCCCGATAAAGTCCCCACGGTAATTGCGGTCTATGATGGGTTGCAGCTGCCGGCGAAGGAGTTCATGGTAGAGACCTGAACTGTTGTCGTGGTCGGGGTCCGTCCCTAAGGGGTGTAAGTGGACCGACGAGGACCCAGGGTCGGAGTTTGCAACAACGGGTGGGTGTATGAGGCAGCGGAGGAATATGATTGGCTATGACCTTATACCGGGCCTCACACCATAGGAAGTGTGGACGGGTCATTCCCGGGCACCAAGGTTAAGATCTCTTATGGGTAAAGCAACACACCTCTGCGAGTGTAATGAACCGTGACTGTCACTCCCTTCGGGATATGGAACTGAACGCGGCGGAAAGGAGCTCCATGAAGTTCTAGTAAACCGGTGAAGACGGACATAGTTCTTCGAATAAAAGCAACCTTTGAAGAAATGATTATGAAAACCTGCATTGGTATTAGACTTTCTGGTCTAATGCTGTAGCTAGTGCATTAAACACCTCTTTCCTATAATGAACTTGTTGAGTACGCTCGTACTCATCCCACTCTTAAATCCCCTGCTTAGGTATGGAGGCATCGACGGAGGATCTACAGTGCAACTCAAAGGTCGAGGAGTCAACAACTACTTCAAGAGACAGGACCCTGTCAGTGGAGTCAGATATCACATCCAACAAGGAGAAAACATAGTTTAGCCATAGAAGGGAACTAGCTTCCTAAACCTAGCTCCTATTTAGCTAGAATCTATTCATAGCCCTATAGCTAGTCAAATACTCTACAAATAGAGTTCGTGATAGGATTAAACTACGAGTCGTTCTTCTGGAGTTTATTTGCAGTTTTACCTCATTGTACAGTAGAAGGCTGTGATGATCTTATGTAACATAATCAATTAATGTTGTAATTCTATAGACATGCCTTGGACCCGCATATGTTTCTGTTGTACCACTCTGAGCGATATAATACTAATGGAACGGTGTTTCATTGGTGTTATATCAGACTTGCATACTACACCATGCAGTGGTATGCCGGGTCACCACAGCTGGTATCAGAGCAAATGCTTTGACCCTAGGATTAAAACCCTTTAAAGGAGACATATAGGATTGGTAGTGTCTATAGGAAGTTGTTTTAGTCGAACCAGATCTTCTTATGACTTGAGATGGATATTCACTTGAGAATAATCCTGACACACTTGAGTCAACATTTCTTACCTAACTTACCAAGATAAAGTAAAGTTAGTCAGCTAATCCCAAGTATGTAGAACATCAATAAAGACTTTAAAACAATAGATGAGTAGATCACAGTTGGTATACAATACATGGTAGTCCAAAGAGAGGATACAACCATAAGGAAGCTATCCTATTGGAAGATGTATACCAACACATGTTATGATTAAATAAAAATATTCAGACCTGTAATAGGAACGATATCAAGTGATAAAGATAGGTAAATAAAATATCCTACTAGAATGTGTATACTAAAATAAGTAATAGGGTAAGTAAAATTATCTAGACATGTGAAACAATTGATAGTAAGTAATAACTAGGAGTCATATGAGGTAGTATAGACCATGATGAGTCAATCATGGGAAATAAGGAAGAGAGATAGAAATAAAATTTGTCTACTTACATGGTAGAGTTGCTAATCATATATGATTCACCTGAGAATCGTTATGTGATGGACTAGAACCTTATAATTAATTAAGAGGAGTACATTAAGAAGCCAAGTGCAAAACAATAGTGTAAGAATTATGCTTCAAAACAATGGGAAGTGTGCCAAGCACATCAAGACCATATGTTTATGGAAGAAACACTTTGAAGTATCGGAGCAATATTCCAAATTTTTATGAGTTAAGAGTAGCAATATTAGAACCCAGATATACCATGTGAAATAGTCCTCAACCAAAATGGAAGTTAAGTTAGTACTTCCAAAGAAAATTAGGTTAATTACAACTATCCTAGACCACTTTGTTTCAAGTTTATCTCATTGCAATTGTGCAATTCAGGTAAATGTCAAGACAAAGAGTAGAATGCCAACTATATGTGCTAAGTATCACAATATAATCTATCTTATGTGGTGTTATATACTACACATCAGAGCCTGATGTTTAGAGATGTCTTACTCAACAATCATATTCAGGCCTATGATGATGTGTATTATATGCACAAAGCTGAATCTTCTTGGATTTTATTGGATTTTCATTGTTTGACTAGATCCATACATGAAGTTCGACTTTGATATGCAAATGCATGTTGCAATATCAAGTTCTGACTTGATGCTATAGATCTAGAGGGTAATAGTATTCGTGTGAGGAAGCGACGAATTCTGGAAGATTCTAAAGACAAGATGAAGGTTCATCAAATAAAGGAAACAAAGTTGTGGGAAGTAACCACAATACTCTGAAGGAAGTACCAATCAAAACTCATGCTTACCTCAACAGAGGAGTACTTTAGTACAGTAGAAGCATGAAGGGGAGAAATATGATGATTATGGTGAAGCTCAAGCAGATCCCTAGTCATCATGGAAAAGGGAATGCATGTGAAATCACTTCGGATACTATATTCATAGTGTCAGCCAGTGGTTTTCTTGCAACAATAAACCCTCGAAAAAAGGAAGATGACCTATGAACCCATAGCAGATATAAGAAGACCATAGTTGATATCAGAATACCACAATTGATATAGGATCAATACTGGAAGGTAGAGTAGAAGATATCTCGTCCAGTTGATCAGAACCTATAATAGAATCCATTTTTAGATAACAAATAGCTACAATTGGTATCAAGTAGTCCACCATTGCATTATTTGTACCAAGAAATTGTGAACAAATAAAAACTTTGTTAGCCAAATAACTATGATCTATAATCATTCAGTCGAAGGATTCACATTGGATGTCCACAATTGAGTGGATACACCACAAACATTCTTCGTGAGACCTTAGAAGAAGTACAACCATAAGTTAGAACTAGACCAATATTCTAACCATAAGTTCAATGGTTGGAAGAAAAGGAGTTGAAGACCATAAGAAAACTCTAAGGGGTAGAGTAAAGATTGAGTTGGGTATACAACAACTCAATACTTTAAGCTTGATAGAAGCAGAAGGTCTGATCTGAGAGGAAGTTCGATCTTATTTTCATAAGATTAACGAACACTACTTTCAGAAAGATGTCAGACTAGAAGCCGAGGTGCATACCTCGAGGAAGTAAGAAGTGGACTATAACTTGAGAAAGTGAGTAAAATTTACTCAGAAGTACCGAAGCTCAAGTAAGTCAAGCATAAGGAAGTTGGACAAAGGAAATACCGTAGACCAATAAAGCCTAAGATGGCCAAAGAATGAAGACGATTGGACATACCAATATCAAAGACTAATAGAATGATTCCTTTCATGGAACCTAAAGAACACAAAATAGTTATAGGTATCAACTATAAACCATGATTGGATGAACTAAATGAGTCTAATCCATTCTTAGAGGAATAAACCACCATGATCAATTCCATAGTAAGTACCTTACCAAGTACCATTATTGCAGTTTTGGTAGTAATAGAAAAACAAAGACCTATTTTATCAAATAGGAGAATGTTATCCAATTAGTCTTCAATTAAGACTGTCAGGACAAGAAGAAGTCTTAACCATTGAATCTTCAATGAGAAAGGAAACAAGCTTATAGAGTTGGAAGAAATCAATGAATCAAAGTAAGAACCATGGTTCAGAGACAAACCCTAATGGATTCCAGTAAGAATCTGGACAAGGGATATATTCAATTATATCCAGTGAGATCACCAAGGAGTTTGAGAAAAGATGTAGTCTGCACAAGTCAGATCCACATTCCGAAATGTGAGAGATATCAAACTTCGAGGACGAAGTTTAGTTTAAGGGGTAGAGACTGTAATATCCCAGGTATTGGGGTTACAAAAATAGAGGAAACAGATGTGTGCATTGCATTCATGCATAGAAAATCTGGGGAATTTTCGCGCTTTAAAGTAAAACAGTCACAGTAACTGAAGTTTCACTTGACCTTGGTGGAATTGAAGTAGCTCATCAAGTCAAGCGCTATAAACCTCAATGTGACTTTGTTAAAACCTTGTTTTGGGTAGAGATGATTTGATCTAAAGGGTTAGATCAAATGGAAGTAAAATAAACACAAGAACTTATTAATCAAGGAGCAACTACTTGATCTTATTAAAGACCATATCATGATATTCCTGGTCATAACATATGAACACCAATTCAATTGCAAATCAAGTAACAATAAAATAGAGAAGCCATTCTTGACTAATCTTCTCCATGTCTCAAACTAATCTATGATCCTACCATGAACCTCATGGTATTCATTCTACTTTAATCTTGGAAGCATGACAAGGAGATCAACTCCAGAAATATATATCTTTCTCTATTCCATATTATTATACATCAAACCAAGAGAGATGAGAGTTCTATGTTAATTCTTAGAGAAGCCATGACAAGCTTTGAGCTAAACCTTGGATATACATCCAAGTATTCAAAACATTATCTTCAAGAGAAACCCTAGGATCTTATTCAAGATATTTTCTAGAGAGAGAATCCATTTATGTTAACCATAGATATTGGTGACCACATCATTCTCTATGGAGCCTAACCTTAGGTTAGTATTAAAGACCTTCCCAAATAAGAGAGACCAAACATACTAATTCTAGCTTGACCTATTTAAGAATCAAGGACAACCTTTGAACTAAAGTATTAGGAACAACAATTTCATCTTGGAGTGATGAGATACCCTGTTATCACATGGAATAATACTATATCCATGAATTAATAAGGTGAGGAAGAGACTAACCCAATTAAGCTATACAAATGGAATCTGAGCCTAGATACCTAAGGTGATATTAGGAGTACACCATAAAACCTTGAATAAACTATTCCTATGAGAGAGACCTCAAGCTAAGGAGTTACACTCAAGTTAGTTTAGCCAACACTTGAATTTGTGAGATAGATCTAATCATAGAACCTGATGATTATATCATCATTCCTTGTAAATAACTTTAAGTAAATATCTCAGGCATTTTCCTTGGATATAAAACTAGTGAGACAATCATGACCATGTCCATCCTAGAAAGTAAAATAGAAGTGCAGTACCTTAATTGATCAAGACAATGCTTGATCATGGAAGTGAGAAACCTAGTTAATGAGAGATACCTTAGGAAGCCAAACCTTGATCATTATAAATTGAGTGATGATCATAAACCCTAAGAACTTGAGAAAGAGATATTAAGAACAAGTTGATCATGCCTAATCCATGATCATGCTCTTGAGATATGTGAGGATAAGTTAAACCCTAATAGGATAACTAGATATCATTCACCACATGAAATTATAGGAAGGTAACTAGTAAGCAAACCTAGGCTAAAACCCTAACCTTAACTTGTGATCACTTGGTGATCATAAGTAGAATCCTACCACATCTATATTCCATAGATTTAAGAACCTAAGAAAACCTTAGAGTTAAACTCTATACTTTTTATGGTGAGAAACCATACATCCATATGACCAAAGTTAACTATAAAAAGAACCATATCTACTTTAGTTACTATAACAGTGGATTAAGGATAACCATAGTGGAATCAAATAAAACTAATTCTTAATATCTTAGTAACTAAAGAAGAACATAAAATGTTAATAAAGCCACCATCTTATCATGGTTAGGGGAGATTAACCCTAGCACATGCAATATGGTGCCATTTTATCTCTATAACTAAAATTATATCTCAAACCTAGTTATTGTATCACTATGGTGATTACAATATAAACCTAGACCATAATTGAGAATCAAATACATGGCCATTAGGTAAACATCATTAGAACCCTAGTATGGCATATTAAAATAAAATGTTGCTCACATGAAATAATATGCAAGTGATTAATTCCTCAAATGGAAACCAAGACATAATAACAATCTCTGAAATACTTTGAGATGAAAGTATCTACTCTCATAATTATAAACAGAATTGATTGCATAATAAAAAAAATGAATTAAAGTAAAAATATAAGTTTATGTCTAAATATTATTTTGAGTAAGTTCACAAATATGCAAGTAATCTAATGTAAAATATGAATTCAAATAGAATAGTGAAACAATAGTCAGTATACTAAATCTTGAATGAATTAGCATAATTACAAATATCTGCAAACAGTATTGAATTCAAATATGAATTCAAATAGGAAATATAAAACAGAAAATAAAAACAGAAAAGAAAAAGAGGAGAAAAACATTACCTGGCCGAGCAGCCCACCATCACAGCCCAACTACTGGCCCAACAGCACGGCCCAACGTACCCCTTCGTTCCAAAAACATCTCTGGGGTCGTCCTCATCCTCTCAGTGAGCTGGAGGGCAGCACGACGCCGTGAAGCTCTTCTCCCCCGCGCTGGCAGCCTCCCCTTGCTCGACGGCGTGACGAGGATCGCTTCTGGCGCCATATAAAAACTCTGGATAAACTCCAGAGCTAATTATTGCATCCGTGCGCATTCCGTAGCTCAACTTTGTGAGATGACCGGAGCCCGCCGCCGCAGATGTTGGTCGCCGGCGATGTTCCGGTGACACCCTCGAAAAACCGTCACCACCATTAACTTCCTCGTGTCACGGGGGTTCGAACGCAATCACTGGCGCGTCTCCGGGGGCCTTAAATCGGCGGCACCGTCATCGGCTGTCCGCCGGCGTTGAGCCGCCGGCATGGTCGACGTGGCCGTGGGGCCATCACGAGTCTTTGACCAGTCATTGCCTACGTGGCAACTGACTTGGTCAATGACCCCACCAGTCAGTCTCTGTAGGTATAATCCAACCGGTAACTTTAGTAATTTCATTTAAATTTAAATCCAGAAATTGCTGCAGCTTCAAATAATTATAGAAAATTCATTTTAACTCGGGAAAATATAAATAAGATATCAAAATTCTTAGAAAAGTAAACTCTATCCAATAAAAATATAGTATGAAATTTTTATTTTTAATAAAAATTCAATTATTTAATACTTGTTAATTAAGCATTTTCCTTTAATTCTTAAAACAATTAAAATTCAGAAATTAGGAAAACTTTTCAAATTAAATAAAAACCAGTAAATAAACAAAGAAAACATTAAAAGTAATTTTCTTTATTTGTTATTTTGTTAAATCATTATTAGAGAGATTTAAACCCTGAGTAATAATTACCCTAAATTATTAATTGTTCAAAAATAACAAAATGGCAAATTCAATATTATTTTATTTGCAAAGTTATTAATAACTTCATCCATACTGAAGTTATTAATCCAAGAACTAATTAACAATTAGGAAACCCTAAGTTCCATATTGAATTAAGAACACAAACCCATAATTTTATGTGGGATACTAAAAACCCTAGTACCATTAGGAACCCTAGCTCCATTAATCCATATGAACCCTAAATGGCTTCCAAAACCTAAACCCTAGATATAACAAGAGATCATGTACTTCCTCTTGATCCATAGAACCATAATTAGTAATTTAATACTTACCATGTCCACATAAAATATAGGAGCCAATCACTAAGACTTTAGCATTCCATGTGCTCATCTCATCAAACCTAGATGATCAAATAGGAACACCTAAGCCTAAACCCTAGTTATTATCATCAAAATTATCAACCTTACTCATACCTATATAGCATCACACCATTGTGATGAACCCTAATAGCAACCATTACCATTATCTTACACTACCTAACCATACTCCACTAAAAACCCTATCAGTGTGAGATAATTATTAATCATCCTATTCAGGAAACCACCATTCCTTACTTAGTAGATCCAATAGGAAACCCTAGATACCACACCATTAATTGAAATACTTCTTCTTACCTAAGTAAGATGTTCTTCTAAAGTTATTCTTTGAAAGTAAATAAAGAATCATCATCAACCCTGCTTATAAGGACCTATAAACCTAGCTAGCTATCACCAACAAGATGAACCAATCTTGATAGCAACCTTGTATGAACAATTGCTTAGGATGTCTAGGCTTAACTCAACCTTACAAGCCTAGGTATTGATGAATCCAACATTGTTGTGATCCATCTACTACCTACTCCAGAAACCAATTAGAACCATAGAAAACCATAGAACTCCACAACCCTAATTATCATACTTGTTCTTTACTAAACAACATGTTCTTCAAAAGTTATTCTTTTGAAGTATATGATAATTAATCATTAACCATACCATCTAGTACTAAAACTGACAACTGTTCTATACATGTTAACATTATGCCAATTATCATTCTTTGTGTGCTCAATTGGTTACTATGCTTTATTATCTACCTGTTTATGATACCAAGTAACCACAATGGAATAAGAACCTTGTTTGTAAATCACTCTAAAAGTGCAACACACCCTGAACCAATCATTATAACTCACTGATCCTAAATCATCGGTGTTAGGTCACGCTTAGAGCGATTGCATCTCATACTTATGCATTATTGCATCCTTGCCAATCTTTTAAACATCGTCCTTACCGGACGATGATGCTATTTCAGAATTGGAGTTATTGCGTATCGAAGACCTTGCCTGCATAATCTTGCAGTCAAGAAAGGCAAGTTCATCACTTGCTCATGTCATTTGAGTATTTCTATCAAATTACTTGCAAAGTACTATGATTATCACTATTGCATAAAAACCAAAACCACTACTTTCATAACTATGAATATGACTATGTGGTGGGCAATGGAACCATGGATTGTGTTGATATGGTGGAGGTTCCATTGCAAGGGTTTATATCCATCTAGGATTAAACAACAAATGTCGCCAGTGATTCTTGTGCCGTAATACCCGTGTTAACCATAAGATCTGGAGTGGGACGGAATAGTCAATTGTATTTCCACCTCTTGTACATCAACGGATGCGCTTTACCGTAGACCCTTGATCCAAGAGAGGACAAGTGGTACCCTTGATCCAAGAGAGGACAGGTGGTAGGGTGGGGGGCCCGATAAAGTCCCCACGATAATTGCGGTCTATGATGGGTTGCATCTGCCGGCGAAGGAGTTCATGGTAGAGACCTGAACTGTTGTCGTGGTCGGGGTCCGTCCCTAAGGGGTGTAAGTGGACCGACGAGGACCCAGGGTCGGAGTTTGCAACAACGGGTGGGTGTATGAGGCAGCGGAGGAATATGATTGGCTATGACCTTATACCGGGCCTCACACCATAGGAAGTGTGGACGGGTCATTCCCGGTTGGCACCAAGGTTAAGATCTCTTATGGGTAAAGCAACACACCTCTGCAGAGTGTAATGAACCGTGACTGTCACTCCCTGTTCGGGATATGGAACTGCGAACGCGGCGGAAAGGAGCTCCATGAAGTTCTAGTAAACCGGTGAAGGCTGACGGACATAGTTCTTCTGAATAAAAGCAACCTTTGAAGAAATGATTATGAAAACCTGCATTGGTATTAGACTTTCTGGTCTAATGCGTAGCTAGTGCATTAAACACCTCTTTCCTATAATGAACTTGTTGAGTACGCTCGTACTCATCCCACTCTTAAATCCCCTGCTTAGATATGGAGGCATCGACGGAGGATCTACAGTGCAACTCAAAGGTCGAGTCAACAACTACTTCAAGAGACAGGACCCTGTCAGTGGAGTCAATATCACATCCAACAAGGAGAAAACATAGTTTATCCATAGAAGGGAACTAGCTTCCTAAACCTAGCTCCTATTTAGCTAGAATCTATTCATAGCCCTATAGCTAGTCAAATACTCTACAAATAGAGTTCGTGATAGGATTAAACTACGAGTCGTTCTTCTGGAGTTTATTTGCTTTACCTCATTGTAAAGTAGAAGGTGTGATGATCTTATGTAACAGAGTCAATGTTGTAATTCTATAGACATGCCTTGGACCCGCATATGTTTCACCACTCTGAGCGATATAATACTAATGGAACGGTGTTTCATTGGTGTTATATCAGACTTGCATACTACACCATGCAGTGGTATGCCGGGTCACCACAACAACCGAATTGGAGACTCCCAATATCTGTAACAACACAACAGTAACAACAAGCAAATCAATCACAAGCAACTAGGGTTTCAAAAAGAAACACTAGCAAAGGGTCCCTCAAACAAATGAGGGGGGAATGTAAATCGCTTCGGTGAAGATGTAGATCGGGGTCTTCTCCTTCGATTCTCCAAAGATCAAGAGCTTTGGGTGGTTGGAGGATGAGATCTAGTGAATCTTGTATTTCTTGAGGTGGCTCTAATGGTGGGTGAACTTGAGCAGAAATGAGCAACCAACACTTGAGGAAGAAGGGGGTATTTATACCCCCAAGAAATCCACCCGTTGGTGAAAGCTGAGGCCGAATATTTCGGCCTAAGTATGGGTCGGATTACCCGCCCCCCCGAATATCCGGCCCTCGACAAAATATCCGGCCAAATATTCGACCCTAGTCCAGGGGGTTGGCCGCTCAGGTCCTTAGCCGTTTTTCAGCCCCCCCGGATTATCCGGCCTGGTGTTAGTTTCCTGCTTCCTTTTTCTTCTTTCTCAACACAAATCCACCACAACTAGTTTCTGCACTATATTAACGCACATTAGTGTATCACATGCATTGTCATCAAACATACAAAACTATAAACCGAGAGATGTTCTTTCAACCACCGTATCCTCCTTCTTGATCCAACAAGTATGGTGTATAGGTAGATGGGATATACATGCCAACAACTCGACGGCGTTGGAGGCTATGGTGGAGAACTCCACCAGGGCTTTGCCAAGCTGCTGCCGAGGAGGAGATGGGAGAGGAGAGGGGGCGGAGGCTAGGGTTTGGTGTGCCACACCCCTTCCCCTCCCTCTAGTTATATAGGCCATAGGGTCGGCCAAATTGGCCCCCTTTCCAAGCCTAGGGCAGGTGGGCCTCCTAGGGAGAAAACTTACCCCTTAAGTTTCGCCTTCGATAGTCCCTCACTCCCTTCGGCCTTTAGGGTTTCCATTCGGCTGGCTGCATGAGCCTTGCGGGGCTGATTCCCCATGCCCATGTAGGCCTGGGCACTTCCACTTGGTCCAAGTGGGCCTCTGGGAAGGTGTGGGCCCCACTGGTGGCCGCTCTAGAACCTTCTAGAGAACTTCCATACATACAATGCTGGAAAATTCCCGAACTTTTTTGAAGCCCTAAAATGACTTTCCCATAAATGAATCTTATTCTCCGGATCATTCCGAAGCTCCTCGTGATGTCCTGGATCTCATCATAGACTCCAAACAAACCTTCAGCATCACGATCATGAATATCCCATTTCTACCCAAGCGACGTTGAGCATTAAGTTTGTGACCCTACAGGTTCGAGAATCTATGGACATGATCGAGACACCTATCCGATTAATAATAAATAGCGGGACCTCCGCAATCGCAGAACACAACGTCACGCAACAAAAATCCTAGACTTGCTAAACCACAGCTAATCTCGACGACATTGTAATCCCATCATCAATACAAACAACAAGCACCATGTAAGGTTTCTCCTCTAGTGTCCTGAAGCCAGGTAAAACCCTCGCTGTCTCCCGTGTCTTGTGTTTGTACACCGCTGAAATCACCGTCATGCCGTTTTCCCTAAACCCAATTTCATCACGTGTGAACATTGCCGTGGTTACCCCACGTCACACCCGGACGCTGCCCTATCCGCCCACGTCCACGCTGCCACCCAAACGGATCAAATAGAACACAAAATGTGTCACATTTGCGTCTCTGCCTTGGATATGGCCTTAGTCTCAAACTTGCATTGTGCATCTTATTCTTATACAAGGATGTAATAATATGGAAATAGTCCAAATTAAAATTGAAATATTGAGTATGGTTGGTTAGTTTGCTGTACACTAATATAACGGGGATATTTTGTGTGGAAACGGGGACATATTTCCAGGTGCAGCTCACCAAGTCGGCTGTCATTTCCAAAAATATTACGGAGTAGTAGGTCGTGTGCTATTTCGTGTGTTTGCTGGTGAGCGGCACGATCCCGATCCAAAGGACCACATCGCTCGCACATGTGTATGCCGGTTTCCACCTCTCCTTCTCTACCGCCTCTGCCTGCCTGCCTGCCCTCTCTCCCCAAATCTCAAACCTCCCCGCCCCCTCCCGGCGGCCCCCAAAACCCTAGCCCGCCGCCGCCGCCGATTTCGCCGCCATGGACGACAGCCTCTACGACGAGTTCGGCAACTACATCGGCCCGGAGCTGGCCGACTCCGACGCCGACGACTCCGACGCCGCCGCCTCCCCATCCCCCACGCAGTCCCGCTCCCCCTCCCCGGCGCGCTCCCCTTCCGGATCCCCCACCGCCCGCCGCCCCGCCGCCCTCATGGACGTCGACGACGACGACGGCTACACCGACGCCGCCCAGGGCGCCATCGTCCTGGCCGAGGACAAGAAGTACTACCCCACGGCCGAGGAGGTGTACGGCCCGGGCGTCGAAGCCCTCGTCATGGACGAGGACGAGCAGGCGCTCGAGAAGCCCATCGTGGCGCCGCCGCGCGACGTCAAGTTCGAGGTGGGCACCCGCGCGGGCGCGACATCCACCTACGCCTCCACCGACTTCGTGCTCGGCCTCGCCTCCAACCCGCTGCTCGTCCGCAACGTGGCGCTCGTGGGCCACCTGCAGCACGGCAAGACGGTCTTCATGGACATGCTCGTGGAGCAGACCCACGAGGTGGACACCTTCGACTCCGAGGGCGAGCGCCACGTCAGGTTCACCGACACCCGGGTCGACGAGCAGGAGCGCAGGGTCTCCATCAAGGCCGTGCCCATGTCGCTCGTGCTCGAGGGGGGGAACGGCAAGTCGTATCTCTGCAATATCATGGACACGCCCGGGCATGTCAATTTCTCCGATGAGATGACTGCCGCGCTCAGGCTGGCGGATGGGGCTGTGCTTGTTGTCGACGCTGCTGAAGGTGTCATGGTAATTCGCTCATCCTATTGCTTTATACATCTCTGCTCTAGTGATGGATTAATAACCTCTCAAAGTAGGACCATTCATCTGGAATTAGTACTTGCTTCCCTCTTTTGTTGAGTGACATAACTAGAGGCCTGAAAGTGTTGCTTGAGCGGTTCTGAAGGCAAATAAATAATGCGTTGCTTCAACTTGGTTTGTGTAACCTTAACTTCTTACTCGGTTAGAGTTTGGAAGTGGTTTGCTGGTGCTGAATTTGACGCTATAACAGCTGCACCTGCTGATGACAAGCATGAGCAAACATATAGTGCTAATATTCTAAGAAAAAGCTAAAATTCTCTTTTACGTCTTGTTCTATTGTATTTTTATTTGGTTCAAGTATTACGCTCAGTTAAAGCTTGTAAGGCAATGATAACTCAATAGGGTATCCAGCATTCAACAGTTTTCAAGGCAATTAAATAGTATGTTACTTGAACTTGGTTTGTGTAAGCGTAACTTCTTATTCGGATAGAATTTGGAAGTGGTTTGCTGGTGCTGAATTTGGGACGCTAACTGCTGCACCTGCTGATGACAAGCATGATCAACCATATAGTGCTAATATTCTAAAAAACAGCTAAAATTCTCTTTTGTGTCATTGTTCTATTGTATTTTTATTTGGTTGAAGATATGCTCAATTAAAGCTTCTAAGGCATTGATAACTCAATAGAGTTAATATCTAAAATCTATTTTTCTTGAAACTGCCAGCACCATTTTATCATTGCCACTTTTGTGTCTTCTTAATAGATGGAACACACATTATCATAAAACTAGAACAAAGTAGTAACGGCCTTGACAAGAAAAAACGTTGTCATTTAGTCAGTGCCACCCTCATTTTTTGTTCTAAGCTTGTTCTTACTGTATTAGCTAAACCCAGTTCGACAGTGAGCTTATATAGAGGAGCTTATATGCTTAAGCCTGCAAACCTATGAACTTCCATACAGTTTTTGCTCAAATAATAAACTGCAAATCTGCAACATGCACTAGAGTTATATAAGTTTGTTGTTTAAGTTTTTCCTTCTGCTAAAATAGTATCTTGGCTGCATGCATACAAGCATCTCCAGAAATGAAGTACTTAAGCTATGCTTCAATTTTTATTGGAAGCATCAAGAGTTTTGTTATTTATGTACCTGCATTGATGATTAGGTAAACACCGAGAGGGCGATTCGTCATGCAATCCAAGAAAGACTCCCCATCGTTGTTGTGATTAACAAGGTACAATTCCAGCTGTTTTCTTCTTGATTCAGTTGCAAGCTGAAACTGACGTTTGCTCCATTGTGTTATTGCAGGTTGATAGACTAATAACAGAGCTAAAGCTGCCACCAACTGATGCATATTTCAAGCTACGGCATACACTGGACACAATCAACGATCTAATCTCATCTTGTTCTACCACAGTAGGTGGCACTCAACTGGTAGATCCTGCTGCTGGAAATGTTTGTTTTGCGAGTGGTTCTGCTGGCTGGTCTTTTACCTTGCAATCCTTTGCTCATCTTTATTTAAAGATTCATGGGATACCATTTGACCATGAGAAATTTGCATCTCGTCTATGGGGTGATTTGTATTATGACCATACCTCTAGAACCTTCAAAAAGAAGCCACCAGCAGTAGGAGCTAACAGATCATTCATTGAGTTCATCCTTGAGCCTCTGTACAAAATCTATAGCCAGGTTGTTGGAGAGCAGAAGAGAAATGTTGAATCAACTCTTGCTGATTTGGGTGTGACACTAAGCAATGCAGCTTATAAACTTAATGTTATGCCTTTGCTAAGACTTGCTTGCCGCTCAATTTTTGGCACTGCTACTGGCTTTACGGACATGTTAGTGAAAAATATTCCTAACGTGAAAGATGCTGCAGCAAGGAAGATAGAACACATATACACCGGTCAACAAGATTCAGCACTTGTGGATGCAATGAAGAAATGTGATTCTCAAGGCCCCCTTATGGTCAATGTTACGAAACTGTATCCTAAGCCTGACTGTAGTGTCTTTGATGCCTTTGGACGAGTTTATAGTGGCACAATACAGACTGGTCAGACTGTCCGGGTCCTTGGAGAAGGCTATTCTCCTGATGATGAGGAGGACATGACTGTCAAAGAGGTCACCAAGTTGTGGGTCTATCAGGCACGGTACCGTGTTCCAATAAGTAAAGCCCCTGCTGGTTCTTGGGTTCTTATTGAAGGTGTGGATGCATCAATCATGAAAACTGCAACCATATGTCCCATGAACATGGATGATGATGTGTACATATTTAGACCTCTACGCTTCAATACCTTGCCTGTTGTAAAAATAGCAGCTGAGCCTCTTAACCCAAGTGAGCTACCTAAAATGGTGGAAGGTCTCCGTAAAATCAGCAAGAGCTATCCTCTTGCAATTACTAAGGTAGAAGAGTCAGGAGAACACACTATCCTTGGAACTGGCGAGCTGTATCTGGATTCTATAATGAAGGACCTCAGAGAGCTCTACTCTGAAGTAGAAGTGAAGGTATAAACAATGCACTTAACTTGCTTTTTCTTCTTTTTTTCTTCTTTCTTGAAGCTTTTTTTTACTTGACTTTGTTACCTTTTTTGTACACAGGTTGCAGATCCAGTTGTGACGTTTTGTGAAACAGTTGTTGATACTTCCTCCATGAAATGTTTTGCTGAAACACCCAACAAGAGGAACAAAATTACCATGGTTAGATTTTATTTCTGGGATTTTTGTGCCCTTCTTTCTTCATGATGGTAAATAAGCATACAAGGTTAATTAATTGTGGCTTTTTTTTATGTCTGTGACAAAATTTGCAGTTAGCTGAACCATTAGAGAAGGGCTTGGCAGAAGATATTGAGAATGGCCTTGTTAGTCTTGATTCCAGACAGAAAGAAGTCACTGACTTCTTTCGCCAACGCTACCAGTGGGATGTGCTTGCAGCAAGGTCAATATGGGCTTTTGGACCTGATAAGCAGGTAAGATGGCAAACTGCTTATTGACCTATCAGTAGGCATGTAACAAGTTGGGTCTTATTGGTTGGGTTCTCTCATCTGTTTATTAGAGTTGTATGAATCCCGCCAGCCTGCTGATTATGTGTTTGCAATTAATGCTGAGTTGGTCATATGCCACAAACTTTCCACCAGATCATCAGTTTATAGTTTCATCCATATCATAATCCCATCATTTTGTGGACTGAACATATCTTACTTTGACATACAGGGTCCTAACATTCTACTGGATGACTCTCTTTCGGTAGAGGTGGATAAGAACTTGCTAAATGCAGTCAAAGATTCAATTGTCCAAGGGTAGGGTACTCTGCTGTACTGTTAATTCAAAATTCACTCAGAATCTTTGTCAGTGCCTTAATCATTTTATTTATTGCCATAACCACAGGTTTCAGTGGGGTGCTAGAGAAGGTCCCTTGTGTGACGAACCAATTAGGAATGTGAAGTTCAAGATCTTAAATGCAAACATCGCTCCAGAACCATTGCATCGTGGTGGTGGTCAAATAATCCCCACGGCTCGTCGGGTGGTCTACTCAGCCTTTTTGATGGCTAATCCTCGTCTCATGGAGCCTGTTTATTATATTGAGGTTAGTCACAGACTCCTGGTTCTTGAAAATAGACTTATCATTGTTATCTAGAACAATGCGTACATATTTTATATTTGCTTTATCATGTTGGGTTAAAAGAAATTCTGGTTTGATGACCTGATCTGATGTCTGTGGCAGATCCAAACTCCAATTGACTGTGTCTCTGCTATATATACGGTCCTGTCTCGGCGACGTGGTCATGTGACAGCCGATGTTCCCAAGCCAGGCACTCCAGTATATGTTGTGAAGGTACGAAACATGTTTTTTCTTCTGAATTCAGCCTTTTTTTTTTACCTTAAGTTAAACCTGCATGACTCTTGCTGACTGTATTGTTTTTGTAATTGTCAGGCATTTTTACCTGTCATAGAGTCTTTTGGCTTTGAGACAGATCTCAGATACCATACACAGGGACAAGCCTTTTGTGTGTCAGTGTTTGATCACTGGGCTATTGTTCCTGGCGACCCTCTTGACAAGAACATTGCCCTCCGGCCTCTGGAACCAGCACCTATACAGCACCTAGCCCGTGAGTTCATGGTAAAGACCAGGCGAAGGAAGGTAAGACATACATCTAGATACTGAACAAACATACTATAATAGCCTCTCTTAAACTGATCGTAGAACTAATCGTATGTACACCCATTTTCCAGGGCATGAGCGAGGATGTTAGCATCAACAAGTTCTTTGATGAGGCTATGATGAATGAGCTGGCGCAGCAGGCTGCAGATCTTCACTTGCAGATGATGTAGTTCAAAGAATGTAAGCCACGGTTGCCTCTGTTAGGATAGCGTCATGACATGATCTTCAGATGATGCAGTGGTCCATTTTCCTTTCACACTGGAAACCGATCAAGTTCTTTTTGGGGCTACCATGTGGCGATCTTCCAAGAGATGCAAAATGCCCACACTTGTTGCACTTGGATCTGTGCGTTCTGATCTTTGTCTATTATTGTAACACATTATCATACACCGAGCACCAGCTGTCTGTCATGTATGTACTATTTGCTCTAACATCTACGGCATCTAACTAATTAGTGTAACGATCAAGAGCTGAGACTAGTTTTGACATTTGATAGGGGAGGGCATCTCCAGTGATGTTGGCATTGTTGGTTTAATTCTCTCTTTGTTTCTTTCCTAAACCGATGCACATTGAGCACCTTATTCAGCATGTAATGTGCTTTTTTGTGTTGTAAACTCTTGTGCGCTGGTGTGTCAGGTTCTGTTGGTTCTCAATAGCACATAATCTTTTGCATGATTTATAGGTACGTGTCCACCAACTATTGGTTGATAACTTGATATGGTCCCCTGTGTCACTTAAGTACTTTTTATTGCCAAAATTTGTATTTTGTTAGTCAGATCTGTATGGTGAGTTATACTTTGCTTAAGCTTGTGGCAAAGTTAGCTCTGGACCAGACATCATGTATCTGACAGTTTGCTGACTGCAGTATGCAGTTAAAAAAAGAACGTTTACTGCCGTGACAATTAAAACTGTCGAGTACTCCTCCGTTTCATAATTTTTATCACAGACTCGGATGTATATATCCACAATTTTTTTTAGATACATCTAAATTTACGACAAGAATTATGAAATCATATGGGTATGACAACTCCGTGATGCTAGCAACATATAGCTCTTTATTTTTAAGAACTCAAAATTTGTATTTTAAAGTTTTGAAAAAATCTAAAACAAGTATTGGAGGTAGCCAATGATGTATGCTACAAATGGTGCAAAATCTAAATGCAAACTGATTTGTGTTATAGGCTACATGAAATTGACAAAATCTGACAAAATTAGTAGTCTTGAAATGTGTACTACTCCCTCCGTCCTAGTTCCCAAGGCACAATCCTAAAAACTATTTATCCCATAAACCACCACCTTCTAGGCATAATTCTATTTAATGTGGAAGTAATACCACTTGGGAACTCGATCAATTTTCTGCATGCACCGTGTGAATCCAATCAAGTTTTTTGCATGTACAAGCTAGTCGCCTCCTCTTGCACCAATTTTTCTACATGCACCATGTGAACCCAATCAAGGCAGTAATTATAGATGGTTTTTATGTGAGAAAACTTGACCCAATCAGCTAGTACCTTGGACCAAGATATTCAATTTTTTTGACTTGGGTACTAGGACGGAGGGAGTATTTACTATAAAATTTATCAAAATTTATTATTTTTGTGTAGTCTATAATATAATATAAAGTAGTTTGTATTGAGATTTTACACCATTGTAGTATACATCATTGGCTATCTCCAGAATTTCAATTACGATTTTTTTTCAAAATTTTGAAATATAAATTCTAAGTGTTTAAAAATAAAGGGCTACGTGTAGCTGAGGCTCCATTTGAAGTTTTCCTATCATGTAGGCTCTTATACATTTTTGTATCTGTAACTTGGCCACGAACATGTTGACCGATATAAGGGAAGCTCAACTGGGGCATCATGGTGCCCGGACAGTACACCATACATTATGACCATACAATTACATCATGGGTGCTAGATTGCATCATAGGTGTATAAAAGAGAGAAAATCACTTTTCAAATATCAATAGGAGAGAGAATGCACTTTCCAATTATCAGAAACAGAGACAAATCACTTCCTAGTTTGCTGTGCATGTTTCCTTTTCTGATTCATGGTGCCCAGGCATCATGGTGCACCAGTTAGTTTACCCCGATATAAGTTCATATATATATATATAGATACAAATGCGTGTTCGTCTCAACTCTCAAGTTGATTTGACCCAACTACGTTACACGTGCACACCATAGTTTTTCCAAATGAGAAAGTGAAAGCCCAACGACTTGTCACTTCTCCAAAACCCGCATCTCCCGTCCGTCGTCTTCCTTTCCCCACACCATTTCGAATCCCCAAAACCCTAGCCTCACCTCGCCACCCAAGCTCCCCACGCGCTCCCATGGACGCCAGCGGCGGCGGCGGCCGCCTCTTCCAGTCGCCGGCGCCAGAGGACGAGACGATAGCGCGGAAGCGCTCCCGCCGCGTGAGCTTCGCGGACACCACCGCCGTGCACGTGTTCCAGCGCGACGAGGACTTCGAGACGCCCCCGGAGGAGCGCCCCGCCTCCCCCTCCCCGTCCCCGGCGCCGGAGGGCGACGAGACGGAGGAGGGAGACGAGGAGTTCGTGCGCGCGCCCTTCGGGTTCCTGGGGGATGTCGATCTCGGCTCCGACTCCCCCGCCAGCGCCGCCGGGTCCCTCTCCTCCTTCGACGGAGGTAACCCCCTCCTTCGTTTGTTTGTCTCGCCGGATTCCTGGGCGAATTAATTCGTTTTTATTTTATTGCCGGCCCACATTTCGAGCCTCCCAGAAGTGCTGCATTCTATACAGTTAATTTGAGCATTAATTTGAGGCTCAGATCGCTGCATTTGTCAAGCCATTTTTTAGCTTATGTTTGTTTATGAGTGGTTCCTCACCTCAGTTTAACTGTTTAAGTGCTCAATTCAATGGTTTATGTTAAGGCTGACCTTAAGTCTTGAACAGGGAAGGAGGGTTGCCCAGTGTCATTTGTTTATGTTTCTGGGACTGTTGGAACGAGTTACATTTTTCCCCGAGGTTTGGGGATTTAGTTCAAATTATTTAGGATCCACAAATTCATCTCCCCACTACGGGAGAACAGGGCGTTGCCGTGCGCCACTTTGCACGGCAAAGACACCTATACGCACGGCAAAGGCTTTGCCGTGCGCGTGCGCACGGTAAAGTTTGCCCGGCAAAGGTAGCGACGGCAAAGCCAACGTTGCCGTGCGCGTGCTCGTTTTGCACGGCAAAGCCCTCTGCCGTGCGCTCAGTTCTCTGCCGTGCGCCAAAGTCTGTGCCGTGCGGCACTGCGTTGCCGTGCGCTGGATGCTTTGCCGTGCGCGCGTACGTTGCCGTGCGGCCAACACTTTGCCGTGCGCGCATACGTTGCCGTGGCTGCTCTGTGCCGTGCGCACGCTTTGCCGTGCGCCGCCTCGCACGGCAAAGTGCTTTGCAGCACACCCCCAGGACCTCCCAGGTCTACAGGCTGCCGCCACGTGGCCCCTTTGCCGTGCGTGTGCACACGGCAAAGTGACCAAATGTCCTTTGCCGTGTGCACACGCACGGCAAAGGGCCCTGTTTTTTCATTTTTTTGCTGTTTTTTGCTTATTCCCTGCATTTCAAATATAGCAATTGACAATAAAGCATATACTCATATAATCTTCAACATAACATCACCAAACACTACGGGAACACCACAAATACATCAAACACACATATTCATGCATTACATAGAGTCCATAGTCCATCCACACAAGTTACATAGAGTCCATAGTGCAATGTCCAATATTACAATCCATTACAAGCATACAATCCGACAAAGTGCACGAAGACCATGCCATCAACCTTGTCCTCCTCTTCCGCCGGCCTCATCGTCATTTCCTTGTGACATATAATCTATAAGGTTGATGGAATGAACATTTGCATTTGCATATTGAACACTTGAACAAGTACAAGTACCGGGTTGTGCACAAGAGGACTCACCGCGGTTCATGCTCCGGATGATGTTCAAGTTGTTCACGGTGAGAGGTGTCCCCGCTGAGTGGGCGGTGGCGGCATCCACGGCATGGAGTAAGGTGGAGGAGAATACTCCCATGGAGAGTACTCTCATGAGCGCATTCAGTCCTGCATGCTGGGTTCTGCATCATCGTATGCTGCTGTGTGCTTCGCCTTTGCTCTGCCTCTGCTCTTCGTGCCGCCATCTCCTACGTTGTGTTGCCGCGATGTCATTAACATTTCAATGGAAAGCATGTAAAGGAAATGTAGAGACCCGAGGAAGAACATACCCCGACAGCTAGATCCGAAGCCCGTGGCCGGGCTCTACCTCGGGCGGCCTTACGACCACGACGGATCGGCGGAGAGAGGGAACCTCGCCGGGTCGACGCACCCGTCACCAAACCATAGGCGGCCATGCTTCAAGCCTTCTCCCGCAAGCACCGCGACCTCAGGGTCAAAGTCCTCGGCCTCTGGATTGGCGTCCTCGCCGTGCTTCGCTTGAACTTGGAGACATACGCCGTGCACTGGGTCTCGGATTGCGGGTTAACCCACAAGGACCCCGAGGATCAGGCGTCTTCCTTTGCTTCATCTTCTTTAGCACGGCAAAGACGTTAGGCTTCGCTGTCCTGACTTCCTGCAAAAGAGAACATGTAATTGAGTGAAGTGACACACCCTTGCGGAGTTAACAAATATATAACATGAATTCAAAGAATGAAGGAACCATTAATTTGCTCACCTCCTTCTGCAGGTGAAGAGAGATGGGGATGCTGCCTTGGATATGCGATCCACCTCGCATCTCTGCCCGCTTCCTTGCCCTCCTCGTGCTTCTTGAGGCACTCCACCACATGACCATCGCACGAAAGCACCTATCGTCGTTGCCGACGTACTGAGGAGGGTTCTACATGCACAAGATAAACCCATTATGGTAAAATAAACTACATGGCGATAAAGAAATCAATAACACATAAATGCAAATACTGCAACTGCCATGCATGAGCGTGTCGCGCCCTCCTACTCATGTGGACGAAGCGGTCGGCGTGCCAGTCGCGGACGCATTGAATACGTGCCTCGTAGTGCATGCCAGTCACCCTCTTCCTTGCAAGCCGGTGTAGGACATCATCGCACGCATTCTCCTTGCCCTCGGCCCTCTTGAAGTATTTCTGCAACCATGCACATAGGTAAAACAAGGGGCATTAGTGCAATTATTGTGAACCAAGGAGAGTGTATGAATGGTAAGAAGTCAAAAGTCACGTACCCAGAATTTGGCAACAACCATATCCGCCGCGGTGCCGCGGCGAGGATCTTCCGCGAGGCTGTAGTGCGCCCACCTCCAAGCTACGTCGCACCACCAGTAGGGAAGTTGACTATCCCAGGGAAATACCACCTAAGTAGGCCCCCAAGGATGTTCGAGTACCCACGTGGCGGTCTCTGCGTCGGGTCTTCAAACTGGAACGAGCTGCACCATGAAACGACAACATCAATATGTATGTGATAATAATTTTGATAATGACAAAATTGCGATAACGAAATGCCAAAAAATAACATGTACCTCCTTCCATAGGGCACAAGAACAACGTGCCTGTAGCGCCCTTCAGCGAGGGGAGCTGTGTTATCCCACGCCGATATGGCTTCCTATCACGTGGCCTCGGCCTCTCCAAGCTGGAACGTACTGGTAATCCTCCGGCTCACACCACTCTAGGCTTGGATCAGGATCGAACACTAAGTTCCCCCCTCATCCTCCGAGAGGTCCTCCCGTCCTCTCCCTCTGGTCCTCCCCACCCCTCCTCCCCTCCTCCTCCCCCCTCCTCCTCCTCGTCCTCACTCTCCTCCTCGTCATCATCATCGCGGGAGGGGGCTAGGACTAGGAGTGAGTACCCGCGTCGCATTCTTCCTACGCCCGTGGGAGCGACAGGAGGGGGCAGGAGGGGGAGGGGCCCCGCCGAAGTCCCTACACCTACCAAGTCCTTGAGCTTCTTTTTAAGACCGCCACCCCTTTTTTTGGCGGCATGCTTCAATCACCTGCAAACACAAATGAAGAGAGTGGTTTATTAGTACGCAATATTGTAAAGAGATAAATATTAGTGAAAGCAACAGAAATATAAGTAGATGAACATTAATGAAAGCAACAAATAATGCAAAAGGATGAACATTAATTAATTAGTGGAAGCAACAAATAGCTACCATAGAGTTCTCTCAAATATAGCACGGAGTTCTTACAAATAACCTAGCTAGACAATCTCTATTACACGGAGTTATTACAAATAGGCTAGCCTCACAATTAATACTACATAGATCAGTAGCCTGTGTCGCCATCCGTGATTGGACCGCGTGTCTCCTCATCGTCATCAGGCTCGGCGAACCAATAATCATCAATGAAACCTGGAGGTGGTCCATCTGCATCGAGGTCAATCCCTGCTTTGAACGCCTCGAGCAAACTCAGGTCTTCCGGGGCACAGACATCCTCAGCTTCATCTTCTGCATTGTCTCCATCCATGCCCGCGTCTTCTTGTTCATCGTCTACGACCATGTCATCGATAGTCAAGCCGATTGTGAAATGGCCGGGAGCCCTTCTTCCTGATAAAACTCGACACTCCTTGCTGGGGTCTACGCGGCGTAATCGTCCTTGTTTGGCGGGGCGGCCTATTGCGTGAAGGCACCGTCATCACAACATCCCATCCATGTAGACGTTTTGTCGGGTTTCTGCACGCGTATGGGAGATAGAATACTTGAAAGGCCTGGGTTGCCAAGATGTACACATCCTCTCCCTTATAAATGGAGTTCCTTTCAACTTCGACCAACCCAATTTCAGGATCCCGTCTCACCCGACGTGGGTCAAACCAATGGCATTTGAAGACGACGGGATTTAGCCCTTTGTGAAACCCGTAATTCAGCTCGTATATACCCTCGACTCTTCCATAGTAATGGAGCCCATCATCACCTTGACATACCACCCCACTATTTATTGTCTTCGCGTTGGGCCGGCTTGTTGTGTATTGATGGGTCTGGAAGCGATACCCGTTCACGTCATAGGAGTTGAACGCTTCTACGGAATGGTCAAAGCCCCTAGCAATTTTTCTTAGCTCTGACTTCATCTCTTTGTCAGTTCTTGCCTACAAGTTTAGCACAAGAAGTTTAGAACGAGAAATGACCGATAAATGTAGGAAGTGCTAGCTAATTTGGATAGAATAGTACCAAATTACAAAACCAGCTACTGAAACCGAAACCGCCTCCCTTATCGAAAATTTGCTTGGATTCTTCCGGGGTAGGCTCCCTGTGGGTATTCTTCCAATGTATAGCCTTGAATTTCCTATACCGATGAAAAGAGGAAGAGTTAGCCACGAACATACGAGTGAACGTTTGCGAATAATTAAATGGTTCGCACTTACTCGATGTACGGCTTCACTTCGACCATGGTGTTTAAGACATACGAGTGGATCAAGGTCCGCTCATGTAGGTCCGTTCTGTACGGCTTCGAGCCACTTGACTTGCCACCAAGCCCCACGAAGATGCTAAGCTTGGGTACTTCTTCATTGTTGGCGGCATTTAAACGGAGGACCGGGTTGTGCTTTGTGGGAATGTTGGGATCATAGTGCTTAGTGGTGAAGTTTGCCACCTCCACGTTCAGGACTGCCTCGGCTATGGATGCTTCGATCTTGCATTTATTGCCGTCATTTGACGAAGCTTTGTGTTTCTCTCTCGGGACCAAGCGCCAACGGCCCCAATTCGGCCCCCCTTTAAGCACTCCTCCGCGAGGTGCAGGATCATGTGTTGCATCGGATTAAAAACCCTGGAGGAAAGATCTTCTCCAGATCGCAAAGCAACACGGGTGCCTCTTCATCCAGCTTCTCAATCACTTTAGTGTCTAACTCCCTAGCACAAATCGCGGAAGAAAAAACTCAACCTCGCTAGCACTCGCCAAGTCTTCTCGGGGACATAGCCTCGAATCATCACCGGCATTATCCGCTCAAGCCATATGTGGTAGTCATGACTCTTCATCCTTGTACTCGCCGTTTCAATGTTCAGGCCCTCATCCAGTTGGCTGCGAACCCATCGGGAAAAACAAGGAGTCCTTCATCCATTGGAAGACCTCCTTTTTGGGCCTTTGTGAGGCAGAACGGAGCGTGTGGCTTAGTCCAAGTTTTTTTGGCACCATTAGGTGGCATGTTCAACTCCGGCCTATCACACCACCTTTCTTGATCAATTCGAGCCTTTATGTTATCCTTCGTCTTCTCGGTGTCCACAATCGTGCTCCAAATGGCTTCACTGATATTCTTCTCGGTGTGCATTACATCAATGTTATGCGGGAGCTCGAGAAACTCAAAGTAAGGGAGCTTCCATAAGCACGGCTTGTGAGTCCATTGGTGTGTCTCCCCATATCCTAAGAAACCATTCCCATCGGGGCTAGGCTGAAGAGCATCTAACTCGGCCTTGATTTCCGTTCCGGTCTTCGGAATTGGCTTCGGGCCACGGACAACACGGCCTTTCTTGAAACTCTTTACATCACTCCTGTATGCATGCCTCCGCTCAAGGAACTGTCGAGCTTCATCAAAGCATGAATACTTGCCTCCCTTGTTTAGCCAGAAGAAAGTCACGGCCTGCACTGTGGGCAAGGCCACTTCCCATGTGTACACCACCCGCAGAACAAAGCACGTGGGCAGGTCATGCAGGGACGTGTGGTACCACACATACATATCGAAGTACTCCTTCTTTGATGCGTCATATGTTCGGATCCCGCGACCTTCCCAGCCACGAACCAAGTCATCCACCAGCGGTTCCAGGTACACATTCATGTTCTTGCCCGGGTATTTGGGCCCTGGGATTATCATCGACACAAACATGTTCTCGATCTCATGCAGACGCCAGGGGAGGTTCATGGGAATAACAAACACGGCCAACAACTATACTGCAGCCGACATACCATATGGATTGAACCCATCATTGATATCGCAACTCTACGCTGCAGGTGGAAATTTCTTCACAAAGTTCTTCCATGCAGTACCATCCGACGGATGTATCATCTTGTCGGTGTATCTGTTTCCTTCCACGGCCCACCTCATCTGCTGGGCGTATCCTCGGTCATGAAGAGCCGCTGGATCCTCGGTAGAACTGGAAGATAGCGGAGGATATTCTTGGCAACCGTGGTCCGCCTCTTCTGACCATCACCATTGCGGTCTACCTCAAAGTACCTAGAGGAATTGCATTTGATGCAATAATTTGTGTCAGCGTGCTCCTCTCTGAATAGCATGCATCCCTTTGGACAAGCGTGTATCTGCTGAGATGACATCTTAAGGTCACTGAGCAATTTGGTCGAATAGTAGAAGTTTTGCGGCAAGAGGTGCCCTTTCGGCAGAAGGCTGCCTACGATGACCAGAAGTTCATCGAACCCATCTCTGCACAAGTTCCTATGGCACTTCAAGGCCATAAGGCGAGCGATGGCATCTAGTTGGGTAACCTCTGTATTTTCATGTAGGGGTTTCTGCGAAGCAAACAGAGCCTCATAGTACTCCTTTGTGTTTTCCTCCGGGTCCTCACTTGTCTCCGCATCCTGAGGTGTCTCCACCTCTACATGAGAGCTTTCAGGCACATTACCATTAGCCAAGTTTTCTAAGCACCTATCAAAACCAGTGTCATATTCCCCCCTAGGTTGAATCTGCCGCACCTCCTTCCTAGCACGTTTCTTTGCCTTTTCTCCATGGTAAGTCCAAATCCTGTAGGACGGTGTGAACCCAAACTTGATCAGGTGCATACTCATAGTTTCCTTGTCCTGTGCCTTTCGGTTAGCGCACTTACTACAAGGGCACCAAACACTTATAGGTCTGCTAGGGATGGCAAACGCCCTATCCACAAACTGCTCGGTCTTTTCTCCCCATTCATCAGTATAGTTCCACTGACTGATTCTGCCATCGTACATCCAGCCACGATTATCCATCCTCTAATCAGCAACAAAACAGACGAACATAGCATTTATATATCAAATAGGAAATAAATGCATCATATATTTATTTATGTTACGCGTGCATCAACCTGAAACTCTACTAGGTGGGCTCTAGCAAGGATCCGTAGATTGAGTACGTTCTCGTGCTCTACCCGTCAAGAGAATTTCACCTCCGCTCTCCCGATACACGTCTCGGCAAAAAGCCGAGAGGTGTGCATCCGGAGAACAACGGGAGGCGCAAATCTGTCTCGGATCGGGGTAGAGCACGGAGAACGTACCCAACTACGCATCCGCCGGCTGTCCCGATAAATGCCGTAAGAGTTACGGTTCATAATATGCGAGACCACTAATGCATATTTATCCGCGTAACCCTTACGGTCGGGAAGAGACGCCTAGGTATCGCGACAGACTTGGTGATCTAGACATAAAGAAAAACCTAGGTACAAGAGAGGCGAACGGATTCTCACCCTCGAAGCGTGACCGACAGCCGGCGAAGAAGACCAATGACCCTCCGGCAACGCTCCTCAAGCACCCCGACAACGCCGGCCCCTGTGTCCACCTCGAAACATCGTCTGCATAGCGAGAAAAATAAATTAGTCATTCAAGTCAAGACTAAATTCTGCCTCAAATTCCTATTTGCTAAATGGCCCTAATTTTGACCTACCGAGACCTAAATTTTTCCGTACGCTCGTGTATGCAAATTTCACAAAATCAATGCATCTCAATGTGCTTTACGTGTCTTATCTTGATCCATGTAAAGGCATAAGGCAAAGTATTTTAACTTCATGCATGATATGAATAAAATACCAGCTCATGTCAAAATATCACACAAATAGCTCACAGATTTTCAAATTTATCTACATCTAGCAGCGTTCATTTCAATGTAACACACAAACAACCCGTCGGGTCGGGAACACACAAACACACCTTGCTGCAGAGATTGGCAGATTGGCGGAATGGGCAGTAGGCCGTCGTTTCGGGTCAGCAGGCCGTCGGGTCGAGGCAGCAGGGTGGAGGACCTCCCGTATCCCGCCGGAATCGGAGCAGGCGGCGGGGGCGGCGGCGGGACCTAGCTCCCTAGCTCGGCCGCGGTGGCGGTGGGGGAGGGGAGCAGCAGCAGCGGTGGGGGAGGGGAGCAGCAGCAGCGGCGGTGGGGGAGGGGGGCGGGGAAGCAGCAGCGGCGACGGGGGAATGGCGGCGTGCGTGGCTGGCGGCAGTGGTTGGGGAGGGGCGGTGGTGTCCGTGGCTGGCGGCAGCGGCGGGGGAGGGGTGGCGGTGTGCGTGGCTGGCGGCAGCGGCCGGGGAGGGGCGGCAGTGGCTGGCGGCGTGGCGTGGATGCAGTGAAGGGCGAGGTCGATGCGTTTGTGGCTCAGGTGCCCCGACCAGGTACCTTATCCCCACACTTTGCCGTGCGCCGTTCTTTGCCGTGCGGCAAAGGGCCTTTGCCGTGCGGGCACTCTTTGCCGTGCGCATGGCGGCCTTTGCCGTGCGGCAGGGTTCTTTGCCGTGCGCCTGCGCACGGCAAAGCATTTTTTTTTACCACTTCTATAACACTAAGAATTTTATTTGTAAATTATCAATAACATTAAGTTTTATTTGTAAATTATATTAAACTTGTTTTTCAAAATGTGTATTATTTAATACTATATGTTTCATGTTTTTCAAGAAATGTGTGATTAACCATAACCCTAAATCCTAACCCATTGATCTAGCCACATTAATCATAACCCTAACCCTAAATCATATAACCCTAAATCATAACCCTAACCCTAAACCCTAACCCTAAATCCTAACACATTAATACTTAACCATAAATCCTAACACATTAATACTTAACCATGCATCATAAACCCTAACTCTAACCCTAAACCCTAAACCTATACCTAACCATAAATACTTACCCTTTAACCTAAATCTTTGGTTCTCCATGTGTATATGTACTAAACAAACCTAAAAGAATGAAAAGTTACATTGGTGCACCGGAGAAATCTAGGGGTAGACCCGGCACGCGTTCCTGTTTTGGGGGAGGAGGGGATAACGACCGGAGCACCGGAACCCCACCAAACCTTGCATGTGGACCTATTCTATGTGTCAAAGTGTGATGCAAGGTGTGATTCACAAAATGGTGCATGGCATGGATCCCCGGTCGACATTCCTCACCTTCGGGCGATAACACTTAACATTCCGGACGTGTACGGAAGTGTCCCGCCGCGGGTATATCGGGGGGATGTGCCAAAGGTGCCACACATGGTTTTCCATATGTCCATGGACTAAACAAACCTAAACCTATGAAAAGTTACATTGGTGCACCCTCGCGCGGAGAAATCTAGGGGTAGACCCGGGGCACACGTTCCTGTTTGGGGGAGGAGGATAACGACCGCCGGAGCACCGAACCCCACCAAAACTTGCATGTGGACCTATGATATGTGTCAAAGTGTGATGCTAGGTGTAATGGTGCAAAAGTAGCTCCCCTAAACCCTAAACCCTAAACGAGGCTTCGAGCCCTAAACCCCTCTAAATCCCTAAACCACGACGCGGAGCTGCAGAACCATGCATCATAAACCCTAACCCTAACCCTAAACCCTAAACCTATACCTAACCATAAATACTTACCCTTTAACCTAAACCCTAGCCCTAGCCCCTAAACCCTAGCCCTAACCCTACACCTAACCCTAACCAGTAGATCAGGCACACCGTCGATCGTGTGATAATGGCTCTAGCTGCGGGTATATGTGCCAAAGGGTCCCAATCTTTGGTTCTCCATGTGTATATGTACTAAACAAACATAAAGGAATGAAAAGTTACATTGGTGCACCCTCGCGCGGAGAAATCTAGGGGGTAGACCGGGGCACACGTTCTGTTTTGGGGGGAGGAGGGGGATAACGACCGCCGCACCGGAACCCCACCAAACCTTGCATGTGGACCTATATTCTATGTGTCAAAGTGTGATGCAAGGTGTGATTCACAAAATGGTGCATGGCATGGATCCCCGGTCTGACATTCCTCACCTTCGGGCGATAACACTTAACAGATTCCTGGACGTGTACGTGAAGTGTCCCGCCGCGGTATATCGGGGGCTAGAGTGCCAAAGGGTGCCACACATGGTTTTCCATATGTCCATGGACTAAACAAACCTAAACCTATGAAAAGTTACATTGGTGCACCTCGCGCGGAGAAATCTAGGGGTAGACCCGCCGGGCACGCGTTCCTGTTTTGGGGAGGAGGGGGATAACGACCGCCGGAGCACCCCACCAAACCTTGCATGTGGACCTATGATATGTGTCAAAGTGTGATGCAAGGTCTAATGGTGCAAAAGTAGCTCCCCTAAACCCTAAACCCTAAACAGGCTTCGAGCCCTAAACCCTCTAAATCCCTAAACCACGACGCCTGCAGAACCATGCATCATAAACCCTAACCCTAAACCCTAAACCTATACCTAACCATAAATACTTTCCCTTTAACCTAAACCCTAGCAAGCCCTAGCCTAAACCCTATAACCTACTGGGAACCAGTGTGATAATGGCTCTAGGTGCTGGTATATGTGCCAAAGGGTCCCAATCTTTGGTTCTCCATGTGTATATGTACTAAACAAACATAAAGGAATGAAAAGTTACATTGGTGCACCCTCGCGCGGAGAAATCTAGGGGTAGACCCACGGGGCACACGTTCTGTTTTGGGGGAGGAGGGGGATAACGACCGCCGGAGCACCGGAACCCCACCAAACCTTGCATGTGGACCTATATTCTATGTGTCAAAGTGTGATGCAAGGTGTGATTCACAAAATGGTGCATGGCATGGATCCCTCGACATTCCTCACCTTCGGCGATAACACTGATTCCGGACGTGTACTGAAGTGTCCCGCGGTATATCGGGGGGACGTGCCAAAGGTGCCACACATGGTTTTCCATATGTCCATGGACTAAACAAACCTAAACCTATGAAAAGTTACATTGGTGCACCCTCGCGGAGAAATCTAGGGGGTAGACCCGCCGGGGCACGCGTTCCTTGTTTTGGGGGAGGAGGGGGATAACGACCGCCGGAGCGAACCCCACCAAACCTTGCATGTGGACCTATGATATGTGTCAAAGTGTGATGCAAGGTGTGATTCACAAAATGGTGCATGGCATGGATCCCCGGTCGACATTCCTCACCTTCGGGCGATAACACTTAGATTCCGGACGTGTGTGTAGCCGCGGGTATATCGGGGGCTAGTACGTGGGTGTGCCATGGTTTTCCATATGTCCATGGACTAAACAAACCTAAACCTATGAAAAGTTACATTGGTGCACCTCGCGGAGAAATCTAGGGTGGAGACCGCCGGGCACGCGTTTGTTTTGGGGGAGAGGGGGATAACGACAGAGCACCGAACCAAACCTTGCATGTGGACCTATGATATGTGTCAAAGTGTGATGCAAGGTCTAATGGTGCAAAAGTAGCTCCCTAAACCCTAAACCCTAAGGGGAGGCTTCGAGCCCTAAACCCCTCTAAATCCCTAAACCACGACGCCGGAGCTGCAGAACCATGCATCATAAACCCTAACCCTAAACCCTAAACCTATACCTAACCATAAATACTTTCCCTAACCTAAACCCTAGCCCTAGCCCCTAAACCCTAGCCCTAACCCTACACCTAACCCTAACCAGTAGATCAGGCACACCGTCGATCGTGTGATAATGGCTCTAGCTGCTGGTATATGTGCCAAAGGGTCCCAATCTTTGGTTCTACATGTGTATATGTACTAAACAAACCTAAAGGAATGAAAAGTTACATTGGTGCACCCTCGCGCGGAGAAATCTAGGGGTAGACCCGGCACACGTTCCGTTGTTTTGGGGGAGGAGGGGATAACGACCGCCGGAGCACCGAACCCCACCAAACCTTGCATGTGGACCTATTCTATGTGTCAAAGTGTGATGCAAGGTGTGATTCACAAAATGGTGCATGGCATGGATCCCGTCGACATTCCTCACCTTCGCGATAACAGATTCCTGGACGTGTACGCGAAGTGTCCCGCCGCGGTATATCGGGGCTAGACGTGCCAAAGGGTGCCACACATGGTTTTCCATATGTCCATGGACTAAACAAACCTAAACCTATGAAAAGTTACATTGGTGCACCCTCGCGGAGAAATCTAGGGGTAGACCCGCCGGGCACGCGTTCCGTGTTTTGGGGGGAGGAGGGGGATAACGACCGCCGGAGCACCGAACCCCACCAAACCTTGCATGTGGACCTATGATATGTGTCAAAGTGTGATGCAAGGTCTAATGGTGCAAAAGTAGCTCCCTAAACCCTAAACCCTAAACGGGGAGGCTTCGAGCCCTAAACCCCTAAATCCCTAAACCACGACGCCGAGCTGCAGAACCATGCATCATAAACCCTAACCCTAAACCCTAAACCTATACCTAACCATAAATACTTTCCCTTTAACCTAAACCCTAGCCCTAGCCCCTAAACCCTAGCCCTAACCCTACACCTAACCCTAACCAGTAGACAGACACGTCGATCGTGTGATAATGGCTCTAGCTGCTGGTATATGTGCCAAAGGGTCCCAATCTTTGGTTCTCCATGTGTATATGTACTAAACAAACCTAAAAGAATGAAAAGTTACATTGGTGCACCCTCGCGGAGAAATCTAGGGGGTAGACGGGCACGTTCCGTTGTTTTGGGGGGAGGAGGGGAGAACGACCGAGCACCGGAACCCCACCAAACCTTGCATGTGGACCTATATTCTATGTGTCAAAGTGTGATGCAAGGTGTGATTCACAAAATGGTGCATGGCATGGATCCCCGTCGACATTCCTCACCTTCGGGCGATAACACTTATTCCGGACGTGTACGTGAAGTGTCCCGCCGCGGGTATATCGGGCTAGACGTGCCAAAGGGTGCCACACATGGTTTTCCATATGTCCATGGACTAAACAAACCTAAACCTATGAAAAGTTACATTGGTGCACCCTCGCGCGGAGAAATCTAGGGGTAGACCCGCCGGGCACGCGTTTGTTTTGGGAGGAGGGGATAACGACCGCCGGAACCGGAACCCCACCAAACCTTGCATGTGGACCTATGATATGTGT
The DNA here is from genome assembly GCA_030979885.1 of Lolium multiflorum. Taxonomy (NCBI): domain Eukaryota; kingdom Viridiplantae; phylum Streptophyta; class Magnoliopsida; order Poales; family Poaceae; genus Lolium; species Lolium multiflorum. The sequence continues at coordinate 271,370,560 of CM061753.1, read as the reverse complement.
CAAAGTGTGATGCAAGGTGTGATTCACAAAATGGTGCATGGCATGGATCCCGGTCTGACATTCCTCACCTTCGGGCGATAACACTTAACGATTCCTGGACGTGTACGAAGTGTCCCGCCGCGGGTATATCGGGGGCTAGACTGTGCCAAAGGGTGCCACACATGGTTTTCCATATGTCCATGGACTAAACAAACCTAAACCTATGAAAAGTTACATTGGTGCACCCTCGCGCGGAGAAATCTAGGGGTAGACCCGCCGGGCACGCGTTCCGCTGTTTTGGGGGAGGAGGGGATAACGACCGCCGGAAAACCCCACCAAACCTTGCATGTGGACCTATGATATGTGTCAAAGTGTGATGCAAGGTCTAATGGTGCAAAAGTAGCTCCCTAAACCCTAAACCCTAAACCGGAGGCTTGAGCCCTAAATAAATCCCTAAACCACGGCCGGAGCTGCAGAACCATGCATCATAAACCCTAACCCTAAACCCTAAACCTATACCTAACCATAAATACTTTCCCTTTAACCTAAACCCTAGCCCTAGCCCCTAAACCCTAGCCCTAACCCTACACCTAACCCTAACCAGTAGACCAGGCACACCGTCGATCGTGTGATAATGGCTCTAGCTGCTGGTATATGTGCCAAAGGGTCCCAATCTTTGGTTCTACATGTGTATATGTACTAAACAAACCTAAAAGAATGAAAAGTTACATTGGTGCACCCTCGCGCGGAGAAATCTAGGGGGTAGACCCGCCGGGGCACGTTGTTTTGGGGGGAGGAGGGGGATAACGACCGCCGGAGCACCGGAACCCCACCAAACCTTGCATGTGGACCTATTCTATGTGTCAAAGTGTGATGCAAGGTGTGATTCACAAAATGGTGCATGGCATGGATCCCCGTCTGACATTCCTCACCTTCGGGCGATAACACTTAGATTCCGGACGTGTACGGTGAAGTGTCCCGCCGGGTATATCGGGGCTAGACTGTGCCAAAGGGTGCCACACATGGTTTTCCATATGTCCATGGACTAAACAAACCTAAACCTATGAAAAGGTATATTGGTGGAACCTCGCGCGGAAAAATCTAGGGGTAGACCATCCGGGGCCCACAGACAGCCGTTTTTAGGGGGAATGACCCCCGGAGCACCGAAATGCAACCAAAACTTGCAACTGGACCTAAAACCTACCCTAACAAACCTAAGAGAATGAAAAAGTACATTGTGCACCCTCGCGCGGAGAAATCAACGGGGTAGACCCGCCGTCCCGCTTTGGGGGAAGGAGGGGGACGGCGCACCGGAACCCTGATATTTGTGGGGGATGAGCATGGAGACTAATTTTGTATTGCACATTGTCTTAAGTAACACTAATAAATAGTCATCAAAAAGTAAAACTAATAAAAAAATAAATATAAGTATTAGATGAAATAAAATAGAAAGAAAAACAAATAAAATGAAGTATGGCGCACGGCAAAGAAGGAGTGCACGGCAAAGGCGTCTTTGCCGTGCATTTTATCTGCGGCAAAGGGAAGCCCACGGCAATGTCCCAGTCCTTTGCCGAGCACAGTTTCTTTGCCGTGCGGCCTCTGTTGGCTTTGCCGTCATGGTTTCTTTGCCGTGCGTGTTTGAGGAACTTTGCCGTGCGAGGGAACGTTGCCGTGCGGCATGGGTGAGGTTGCCGTGCTCTTTATCTTTGCCGTGCGCCACCCTGTAACTTTGCCGTGAACATATTCTTTGCCGTGCGTGCCTATTGCGGCGCACGGCAAAGAATTCTTTGCCGTGCGGTGCCTCACGGCAATGATATGCTGCACGGCAGCGCCTGATTTTCCTGTAGTGCCCTGTCCAGACATAACCATTAATTTTAGTTGCTTTCAGGGCTTTTTTTTTTGCTTACTTAATTGGTGGAACCAAGATTTAGCTGGGGCATTTTTAGCTTAGTAAGAATTGGGGGTGAGGTGCACCTTAGAGTGAGAGATCTCGATGGCCTCTCCTGGGGTCTGGATGGCCAATGGTGCGGGAACGATCGTTGCCACCTCCCCGAACCTGCAGACACAAGAAATCGGGTTAAGACATGAGCTTGTTAGCTTCAAGATCTTGACCAGTCCGAAACGAGATACACCCTCATGGCGCTCTATTCACGCGCTTAGTAAGCTGATTGTTTTTGTTTTGTACATGCTATACCTGTGAGTAGTGGGTGGGGGGTGCAAGGGTACTTTTCTTGTTGTTGATAATGACATTGTTTTAGTTTAGGATTTGGTCCAAGATGGAGACTATCCATTTATTATGATGTCATAGCTTTTCGTTGAGTCTTATGCCGAGTGTGTCATCGGGACTACTTAAGGTTGCCTTTATGCTTTATTGTTAGAATTTGAGCAATTTGGGTTCCGAAATCATTTTGCGTATCCAACAGTGTGCAGAAAGTGACTATTGATTGATAGACTGCTGAATACATATTTGTCTTGGATATTTGAATTGCTTAATATAGTAAGTGCCAGATATTGTTAGCGTCTGCTCAGTAAGATCTTCAAACCACACACTGTGAATGCATACATGCTAGCAGTTTCACTATATCTTTCCCCCTCGAAATGTCGCTACGATTTGTGGTATTTTACAGCAATGACAAATCAATTATTCTTTGTAGAAGTGCTATATCTTCTTACTTACATGATCGTTGTCTTGACAGATGGCAACTTCTTTGGGGTTGTCTCAACAAGCTTTATTCAACCGGGGAGACCATCAGATTCTGGAATGTCAGAGGATAATTACCATGATCAAACCTTAGATTCCCACACATTCTCTATGCATTATAACAATCTTATTCCTCCAGATGACTGTTCAGCACACTCAGCTGGAAGTCTAAGGTTACCCGATTTAGAATCTACAACACCACTGAAGGAACTGAAGGGATCTGAGTCTGTAAAATCGAGTGCTGGCCGGGATGGGTTAACTGACATGAGTTTGTGTGCAGAAAACGATGAACGTTATGATTACACCAAGTTGTCACCCACATTGAACAATTTACTGCAGGAGGTCCAGGAACCCGAGTCTCCTAAAGATGGAGCTAACCAAATCATGAATTCGGAAACTGTTCTACATACTCCGAGAACACTAGTTCAGCCGCTGCCAATTTCAGAAGGCTCTATATCTTCGCTACGCTCCAAAAGGCAGCAAGTCTTCACTCCTATTCCTCATTCCACTAGTAATGCGGCGGACCAGGAGACAGGCTCTTTGGGGAGCGAGTTTATGAAACATGGTAAAAGAATTTCTGCTCTAGGCCATGTGCTAAAGTTCAGGCTTCATGAATCACCTGCTCCTCCAAGGCAGGAGCTGAATGAGGCCACTGAGTTTCAAGATACTTCGTGCAATGTCCTTGCGCTACCCAATCGTGAACACAATTCTTATATGGATTCAGATGGTAGTGGAAGAAAAAGGAGCAGCGAAGAAAATGTCTGTGCTGAACATGCGTTGCCAGAAAAAAGAGCAAAGGGACCAAGAAGCCCAATAACATCACAGAAACAGCTTCCATGTGTGTCATTGTTTTCTCGTAAGGCAGAAGAAAATCAGAGTGAGCCTCATGATAGTGGACAATCATTAGGTGATGATTGCAACAAGGTAAGACTAAAAATTGCCAGTTTAACTGTGTCCAAACTGTTGAAGTTATTCATGTTTCTTGTTCTTCAAAATGTTTGAACTTTAGAGTGACTAGTCTCTATATGAAATCTAGTGTTTTCCTCGTGCAGGTAGTGTTCACCGTATGTGATTCCATGAAGCAAATGCGAATTTGCCCAGCATCTATTAGTAAGCTTAACCCACAACAGGTATGCATTTTGCCCTGCTATGGGACTAAGCTATTGTTCCCTTCTGTTCATTCACTTTGAATACTTCAGAGACTCTTGCAGTACTGCAGTAGTCTTATTTTAATTTAATATGCTTCAATAACAGGTCCTACAGAAACTGAATCACGGTTCTTAGTTATTCCTTAGATTTACTTGGGAAAATATGTTGTCATCCTTAGGACTAACCTTGGCTCCACATAGTTAGGGTCTTCTAAGTGACACGATTCATGTGTTTGACATGCAATATCCTTTAATTCTCAAGAGTATTTGAGGTAGCATTATCTTCTGTAATAAACAGCCGAGGTGGCTTGAAAAGGAAATTCATGATTACTTCTGCAATCAGATGACCACCATTCGTTCAAAGACGGTTTGATTGTTTTCAAACTATCTATGTCTATTCTCAAATCTGGAAGCTGCAAATTCCTGAGTGAATTACTCTCTCAACCAGTTTAGCCAGACTTCTAGATATCAGTCTGATATGGATATATGGTCTACTTGCTTATTTGGAGTTTGAGTACAGTTGCTAATTGCATGTGTTGAGCAATCTAAAAAAGAGTAAAGTTGTTAATTGTTATTCAGAATTTATAGTTCTCTAAACCTCTTTTGTGAACTTTTTTCCGCGAGGTCATTTATTTTTTATAATGTGTTCAATTCGATATTTCAACCTTATGATCTAGTGTCCGGGATGTCTCGTGGAAATGTTCTATGCAGCGTGAGTTTGTTGTATCTGATGTATGTTTCTTTTTTAATGAAGCTTGATATATTCGGAGATAAGCTGGGGAAGATTCATGCGGCTAGAAAATATAAGAGACTTGCTGCTACTGTGGTATGCTATCCATCATTTAGTTGTCATATTGTCTGTCACTGTTAGAAAATTACTTCCACTTATCTGATGTGTTTGTTTTCTGAACTCAGAGGATTCAAGATTCCAGACTAGCTGAAGCAAGATCTCTCCATGACAAGCTTTTACATGAAAAGACAAAATTGCAAATAAATTCTGTTAAACTGGATAAACTGCAAGTAGGGATTTCTTCGTCTTCCTTTCAGCCCTCTTGATGGTTTCTATGGTGCAGTGCAGTTAGCTTACCCCTGTTCTGTTTGGTGTAGAACAAAGCACAGCTATGTCATGTTGGAATTCAAGAATGCAGCTATCTGAAATCCAAGATTTCACAGCTTCGTCGTTCCACAGCGGGTGCTACACAGGATAAGGGAGGCCCTCTTGGTGCAGCAACTTCGATCAATGCACAGGTACAGCACCACGTTCCACTGTACTTCGCATAACTATGGTCCCATATCCATAGTATTAGATCCTGCACTTTTTTTTTTTTTTTTTTTGTGTGTGTGTGTGTGTTGCATATCAATATATGACACCGTCAGGCATTCCTTTCAAATGATTATACTTGTTTCATTTGCCAAAGTTGTAAGAGTCAGTCATCTGGACAACCCAAAAATATCTGAAATTGGACAGTGTGTATATTTTGTTTAGTTGCTGTTGTGTTTCATGAAGCTGATCTATTACTTCTGGCTATCAAACTATCAGTAGCAATACTTCTTGCTGTAACAGTGCTACTACTGCTTCTGCGGCTCTTACTCTCACTTCTCTCATTTGTTCTTATTCTTGTTTATCCTTTGTTTTTCCGTAAATTCAGTTGCTTTGACCATCATCTATTTATATACTCGCATTTGCTAAGTATAGTACTTGTGCATACCTTCATGTATTCTCTCACACATACAATTATGAGGAACATATCCTGTGTTTCCCCAGGAAGTACATGCTAGGATTGCTGAAAAGAAGCTTGTACTCAGCATGGTTCAAAAGAAGGCAGAGAAGCTTAAGAGTTCGCTTGAACATTTTTGCGACATTAAAGGTGATATTGGCGAAGTCGTGAGGGTTGCTGAAGAGCAATTGGAGATGAGAAACCGGCGTCAGATCATCAGCCAGCAAGCATCGGTATTAGTGCATGCCTTAGATCTACCGTAATATACTTTCTCCCTTCAGTGACTTACATTTATTTTTGTTTTTCAGCTCTGGACGCTGAATGACATTGTTAAAAGAGAAAATAAGCGTGACGTCATCCTCAACTATCACAATTTGCTGTTCCAAAGGTACTATCCTACAATCACCTGCCCTTTTGCATAGTATAGCAACCATGATTCAGTGGTGGAGCCAGAACATTAACCTTTTGTGGTCAATTTAAAGTTGCGTAGTCAAATATATGAATATTTTATAATATTTGGCACGATTTCTACCTGTGTACCAAAAAAACTGTGTAGTCAATTGACTACACAACTAGTATGTGGCTCCGCCACTGCCATGATTCCCAATCCACTGTGGAACAGGACACTGCCAGGTTACTTTTTCAAACCAATTACTGACTTTAACTGGCTCAATGTGCTTCAAACCTTAGTTTTTTTGTATGCTACTGATGAACCTGCATGGACTTGGCAAATGGCAAGTTGCAGCTCTTGTATTTACCGTGTTTTGCAAGGATATCTCTGTGCAATGTAAAGCCTGTTTTCAACCAGCTAAAACTTTGCACTAGTATAATGAACCCCATGTCAGAGGTTTGTTGGTGTGTAACCCTGAGCCTAGGCACAAATTCATGCCACTCTTGCACCTGCTAGTGACTGTTAGTTTGCAAAACATTTGGTAGCAACAAGCCAATAGCGAAACACAATCTTCCCTTTATATCATGTGTCTGTCTTACTTGTTTGGTTACTGTACCTTTGGCAGGATCATCTTAAACATCAGCGATATGTCAACCATATTTGTGAATAACTCACTGTTGGGATCCAAAATAGAACAGGTGAGATGAGGAAACTGATCTTTTCTTCTTCTGTATGTAAGAATCTCATGATACTCCCCTTGGTCAGGCATTCCCAAATTTGAACGCATCGGTGGCATTCAATTTTGTTTTCAAAGCTGAGGAGAACCAAAGACTTAGTGACTTGCGATCCTTGCAGAAGAAGTCAATGGTGAGTTTGCTTTTACTTTGGAAGTTCTTAGATGTGAGACAATTTGGACTAACCCTTTTGAGTAAAGTTAAAGTAATGGTTTTAATATTTTTTTTTGAGACCGCAATGGCTAGCATATGAAGTCGCATATGAAATATATTTGTGTGCCCTAAGCAGACATTGGAGGGCATTACATTTTGTATCACAGACAGCAGACACATTTTATACGACATTTCTATATGAATTTGTAGTTTCAGAATGTTATTACAGACAGGTATAGTAGTCTGCAGTTATGTGTTTATGCCTATAATGTTTTCACCTTGAGCTGTGTCAGTTTGAGTATTATGACACTTGGCTTTTAGCTTTGACTTGGTCCCCTAACTTTTGAAATTAAGGTAGAAGCGGGGCCTGAACATAGGTGGGTGAGTTCACAACCGTGTGCGCTTATCAAAAGTCCAAAACAGCTGCCATGTCTTGGAAGTGACATAACAAATTCAGTCTAATTGTCCCCACGTATTTGTGCAGGAAACAAGTTTGCTTCTGGGAAATCTTGTTGATGTCCTAGATGAAATTGATGATGCTAAAGGGGAGTTATTGAATCTGACCTCTGCAAATTTCAGCATGGATTCCCAGACAGGTCTCCTCTCTATCCCTTACTTCTGTATTTTAGAATGGGGCTGCATGCACATCCATTTTCAGACAAATCGTCAAGATTATGCTGTTAGTTGCTATTTTGCTTTACGGAAAGGAGGTAAGCAGACAGTCCATAGGCTAGGGTGTAGATGTCGTCATGCTTTGACTGCTGAAGGTACACCTGGAAATGAGGAGGATTTTGTTTGATCTAGACAACAGTTACGATTTATCATAGTTCTCACTGGATTTTATATATGAAAGTATTTGATGTGGAAAAACTAAAAAGATAGTGGCATGATAGCAGTTGTGAGCTTGCTGTAGTGCTCTCTTGACCTGGCAATTGTGTAATAATAACTCTGAATCTGTACCATTTCAAGCAGGGCAACTTATCTTTAGCCTTCGCTTCATGAGTTACAAGAGCGCCAAGAGGGTTGCTTTCACCATCGACATGACAGACTTGAGCCGGTTAGTCCAGCGAAACCAACCAGAGCTTAGATACCTTTACATCTCTACGCTATTTGCTTACAACTGTATATGTCCTAATAATTTGGAACAGCGCGGTCTACCCTGCTGAGCCATCGGAGTTGCCGATCAAGGTATGCCAAGCTCAGACAACGCTGTCCCAGCCAAGCGTGGACAAGCTGACGGCCTCCATCAGGGACCTTCAGCCGGGGCGCACGATGATCCTCAGGCTGTGCCGGATGTTGTCCCGGCTGGTTAACACGTTGCCAGGCTGACCTGCCAGACTGCTATGCGTTGCTGCACATGAAGTCTGGTAGGAAGGATAGCATCACCTTATGTAGATACCGCTCTCCTTCTTGGACAATGGAGTGGGTTTTTTTTGCCTTTTGCAACTGGAGTGCTCGTGAGTCGTGATCCAACTGACTGCTAGACTAGAGCATCTCAGCCGGAAAGTTTTCTCTTCTTTGAGCTAATGAGTTGCTGTATGTAAGCATTTCTTGTGAATGCTGAAGTAATGGGACCTGACGCACTGGCACTGCCAAGCGAAGCCGCTGTGCTCACTAAAAAGATGTTAAGCTGTCCTGAATCTCAGTCACATAGAATTGCATACTACCCCCTCCGTTCCCTTTTAATTGACACTGATTCAGTATTTATACTAAATCAAAGTCAATTAAAAAGGAAATGGAGGGAGTCTAAATTTGCAGTCCGAAAACTGTGTCATTTTGGCACAATACAACTGAAGTTTGCCTATTAAGTCATGTACAGAGGTGGAGATTCTTAGCCAGATAAAAAATAAAATAAAACAAGAGAGGTGCAGATGGAAATGGGTACTGGAGAAATTTGCTTTTGTACCATTGACAACCTACACAATGGATCATTTGCCATCCTACAAAGCTACAGCTCTTATATACCAAACACAAGCAAGTTTAAGTGCTTATTTTATTTGCCATCGCTTTTAGTCAGTCACTAGCGTGTCTCACAATCCATCCAAAAATTCCTATCTTACCTCAGCGTAGAAAAATTTCTATCTTAGGTGGTAAGGCTTAAGGAACCAGTCAGCATTCAGGCGTGGCAATGTCAAATCTACAACATAGGCTAGACGTCGAGCTGGACAGCAATATTCATGAACGTATTACTGTTATGGATGGATAATCCAAGAGCACATGAAACAGAATATTGTCCCTAAAAGATACATCACAACTAAGTGAAAACTATATTGTTCTAAACGTCTCACAAGTGGCTACCCAGTACAGATTCAATCTTACAAAATGCTTGATAATATCCGAATGAGATATTTTCCTTTAAGAAAAGGCAGTGATAGGGTCTCACGATTGAACATACATGATAACCACCATGATTAGAGGTACAAATGGGGAACGCAGATTTCGTGCTCCCGAGCTCCAGTGCTCCTGGTTAGTTCAAAAAATTCAAAACCATATCTATGAGTCTTACAAAAATTGAATTTTTTTTTTGGATGTAGTTCATGAATTATCCCACAAACATGTAAAATATAAATTCCAAATATTTTGTATTCTGAGCTGTAAAAAAATAACAAAAATGTAGATCTGTAGAAGTATGTTTCAAATCCCCAAATTTTATCAGATTTGTCATTTTTGTGTAGCTCACAATACAAAGAATTTCAAGTTACGATTTTACATGCTTGTGGGATACAACACTAACTATGTGCAGAATTATTTTCAGATTTTTTTAAAACTTGTAAACCATGATTTTAATTTTGTTTGAACGACGAGAGCACTAGTGCTCAGGAGCAAATGATACTTTCCGTACAAATGGGTCACTATTAGGATACACTCTACCCTCTTTGATGCAAAAAAATGAAATAAATATGATGATGTTATAAAAAAAAGTTAGTTCATTTTTAGACTAAAGTGGGTAGAGGGTACCCTAATATTGATCCACTTGCATCATTAACCATGATCTATCTCATTGGCCGGTTGTTTAACACTGGAATGAATAACGATTAAGTAAAATACTTCAATGTCTCGGGATGCATGTATGTATGAGGACCGGTACGCTTCACCCATCAGAGAAATAGTTCTTTCTTGAACATGTACATATAAATTTCTTTTTCTATCAATGCATCAAAACAAAACCCTATATACTCAGTATTTTTTTCTACTCGTACTATTAACCCACTTGCATCATTAACCATGATCCACTTTATTTTCTCAGTATGTAATAAGAGTATGGAGGTACGTATTTTTGCTACGGTGACAAAACAAAACCCTATATATTCAGTATTTTTTTTTTTGGATTTTAAGTTGTGCTCAATGTCTGGCCTCCTTATGCTTATTTCCTGGCTCCGCCGTTGGTCCAAAGGGGCCATGATGTCAAAACGCCCAAAATGATAGCGGGCGACCAAACACGTACGCTATTTATCTTTGTCACCATTCAGGTTATTTCATCCAAATACCATTCAGGTTATTTGATCCAAATACACTGCAAGGTCATGTAAATACCTGACCAATAGTGATATGTGAGATTGGACACTGATATTTACTAGTTTTTATGGCATCCAAACACGCCAGCCAAACCTAAATACGGCATGGGATCATAAGCATTTGCCGTGTCCTGATCCTGATACAATTAGAAATGAAGAAATCCTATCCTTGTCACTATGATGCAAAGGGATGAGGTAGGTAACATCCCGAAACAAGTTCAGCATACCCTGAACATCTGATGATAACGAACAAAATTGACAGCAGCAACGCATATGACACCTAAGACATGCTACAAAACTGGTGCACCATATTCAGATTCAGAAGAACATGGCTGTTATAATACCAACACATAGATACTGGACAAGCACATGGAAAATAACACTTGTTTTTGGATAATAACTTGTAGATTCTACACTTGCGTATTCATGGTAGTTGAAATCAGCTATATATCAGGATAAGCAATTGCAGAGCTGGAGTTTTAGGCTTAGTTTTACACATTCTAGCAATTGCTAATTACCAAAATCAATGACACATAGCAGTACACAGGCACGGATAGAAGGGCTTCTGAAAGACTGAACTATATTTGCTTCCTCCCCATTTGCCAGTACCAGTTCAGCTTCACTTGGCAGCGTCAGGTGCCACTTGTGAAGAAAGGAATTGCTTGCAAACACTAGTGAGCCTACAACATTTCATTAGCTGAAAGAACAGATAACTTCGATTCCCAGATGCACAAACACTAAGTAGGGTCACAAGCACCAGGTTTGCTCACTTTCAACAGAATAGCCAGTCGTCCTAAAGAAACACAATACCCAGTTAAATGTTCACACAAGGCTTCAGCTTTGAGAGTTGTACTTACAGGTACAGAAGATCAGCTTCTGATGGACAATAAGAAGTTAACTAGCCGAGCTATCATACGGCATGGGATCACAAGCATTTGCCATCCTGCTCATGTCTACAAAAGCTGATGCATTAAACAAGAACAAATCCTTATCCCAGTCACTACAATGCACAGAGAAGAGGTAGGTAATATGTCAAAAAAGCTCATCATACCCTGAACATCTGATGACACTGACCAAAATTTGACAAGCAAAGCAAATGGCACCTAAGACATGCTACAGAACTAGCGCACTATATTCAGAAGAACATGGCTGTTATAATACCAACACATGGAAAATAACACTTGTTTTTGGATACTTGTTCTAACTTCAAGACTACTTACGTATTCATGCTAGTTGAAATCAGCCATATCTCAGGAGAAGCATGCCTACACGCGAAACAGCATGATCTACAGTCAGCGATTTCCCAAAAGGAGCGGAGCAATCTTGAAAAACATATGGTGCATTAACTATGCATTCAGAAGCGAAAAGGGTCATCGAATGTGAGATCAGTTGCTTTCTGCATGCTCGAAATAGAGTCCTCTTTAGGCAACACCAGCAGCACTGCAGAAACCCCTGTTTGAAACCGTAGACTCTGCAATTTCTCTCTTGTGCCGTTCACCTTGCCAGTGGAAGAGTGTTTTCTTCTTGCAACACAACATGCAAAGACTGCAGCTCCTGGGAATTCATGGCGACGAACTTGAGGAATTCAAATTCGTTTTGATCCCCTCGGAATTCGTGGATGACCATCTTCTTGACACGTGATCTCAAGCACTCAACCGGACTTGCCTCCTGCCAGAAGCTGGCATGAAGCTCCGTACTGTGTTCATTGGCAGTTAGTCAGTTACAGATGGATCATGCAGGGCAGACTGCAAAATGTGAACCAATGCGTGAAAAGACCAGTTACATATATATATGGTGCTGGCTAGCTGCTAGATACCATTCAAAAACGACTGTCTGGCTGAAGTAACCAGCTGCCGATGATACAATTCTGTTTATGGATCATGATCTCGAAAAAGCTCAGAACCTGAAATTAATTTTGGTAGCTTTTGAGCAGTTGTCGGGATTGAAAATTAACTTCCATAAAAGTGAATTGTTCTGTTTCGGTGATGCCCAAAATGATACAGCTCTTTATACAGAGTTGTTCGGTTGCGGGCAAGGCCAATTTCCCATTCGCTATTTGGGTATTCCGATTCATTACCGGAGACTCACGATCGCTGAATGGAAAATAGTAGAGGAAAGACTACAGAAGCGCCTTAGTAGTTGGAAAGGCAAATTGCTATCTCTGGGAGGAAGATTGGTACTCATTAATTCGGTACTGACAAATATGGTACTGTATATATTATCATTCTTCCTTTTGCCAAAAGGAGTTCTGCACAAACTCGATTATTATCGATCCAGATTCTTTTGGCAAGGAGATAGTGAGAAAAAGAAATATCGACTGGTTAAATGGAGTGTAGTTTGTAGTCCTAAAGATCAAGGCGGGCTTGGAGTTCATGACCTAGAAGTCAAAAACACAGCTCTGCTAGGTAAATGGCTTTTCAAGCTCCTTACCGAGGACGGGATTTGGCAAACTATACTCCGAAGAAAGTATATAGGCTCCAAGACGTTATCTTAGGTGGTTTGGAAACCTGGAGATTCACACTTCTGGGCTGGTCTAATGGCGTCAAAAAATAACTTTTTTCGTCATGGTACTTTCTCAATTAAGAATGGAGCACAGATACGGTTCTGGGAGGATGCTTGGTTAGACAATGCACCCCTAAGTGAACAGTATCCTGCGCTGTATAGTATCGTTCGTCGCAAGGGAGATACCATTGCCACAGTGATGGCTACCTCTCCACCGAATGTGACGTTTCGACGCGTTTTGCTTGGGCAAAGGCTAGAGGCATGGAATGCTTTAATTCATAGGTTGGGGGATGTTAATCTATCGCCTGAACCAGATGAATTTAGGTGGAATTTACATGTAGATGGCTCTTTCTCGGTGAAATCCTTATACACTGCCATAATCCATTCTGATTTACCAGTTGATAATAATAAAAAAATTTGGAAGATGAAGATACCACTAAAAATCAAAAAATTTGGATGGTACCTTCGTCGAGGAGTCATCCTCACCAAACATAATCTTGTTAAGCGGAATTGGCAAGAAAGCTCTAGATGTGTTTTTTGTCATCATGATGAAACTATTAAACACCTCTTCTTCCAGTGCCAGTTTGCGAGATCTATTTGGTCTGTCATCCAAGTAGCGTCTACCTTGTATCCTCCCACTAGTGTGGCCAATGTCTTTGGTAATTGGCTTCATGGTATAGATTCAAGGTTCAAGTTGCTTCTTAGGGTGGGGGCGCTAGCAGTTATCTGGGCGCTTTGGCTGAGTAGAAATGACAAGATTTTTAATGACATTAACTCCTCTTTGTTGCAGGTTATCTACAGATGTACGGGGATTCTTCGTTCATGGTTACCTCTTCAGCGTATGGAGAACCGAGACCTATTTACGGAGGTCACGATTGGAGGCTACGGCGAGGGATACTTTTTCCCTACATGGGTGGCAGCATAGTCTACGGATTGAAGCCCCACCCCCATCTTAGGCGTTTTACGTTTCATCGTTCCGATATGTATTTCGCCTAGTTTCTAGTTTGGCATCTTTTTATTCTAGACTTGACTATCATAAACGGCTGTGTGCATCCTGGTTATGCAGATGCTGGATGTAATTGCTTCTCAAAAGTAATAAAGCATCCTTTATCAAAAAAAAAAAAAGCTACCTCGATGTGCAGAGTGTCAATGTTGGGAAAGCATCTGAGGAAGCTGGCCAACATCTTGACCTCCCTGAGGATAACGAAATTCACAGTCACCGCCAATATCCTGACGCTTGGAATCGCAGTGGTTGTACTCGCCATTGTGTTAAGCTGCAATGCAGTCCACCGAGACAGGCAGAGATCATTAATCATCAAGTTTTCTACTATCATAGGGAATATCATGATGGATGGATCAATGTACCGGGTAATCTATAGCTTTGAGAGACAGGTCCAAACCATTTTACTATTTTATTTTTGACCGTGAACTGTGAGGCAACATCCCCACAGCAATTTTATTACGTACTCAACCCAAAAAGCAAGTCCTATGTACATAAAGGAAAAGACTAGACTAGAAAAAATACAATACAAGAAGACACTAAGGCAGAGTCCTGATTCAAGAAAGCAGGCTATCCTTATGCTTGGGTTTAATCCTATGTTGCAGCAAAGATATGTCATGTACAAATTTGCAATTCCACTCTGAACATATTCCCAAATATTCCAGCAGGCAGTGATTAAGACCTCCATAAAAAATGCATGCCCAAAACTTGTTTTCGCCTGTTCCATTACACCAGCTGCAAATCATGATGCGGGTTCCAGTCAATTTGCAGGTAATTCCGAATTCTTATGCTTTACTTGCACTCAAAAGATAAATGAAGGTCCACATCATTACTCATCAAGTTTTCTAGGAAATATCATGTTGGATGGATCATGTACTAATTTTGAGAGACTGCATTGCATTGAGGTGCACCAAGAAGCAATAGTATCAAAATCAATTGACTAGCTACTTTATGATCACAGAGGAGAAGATGCTGAATGGATCGAGGTGGATGGCATAAGCTGAGAGAGAGGGAGAGAGATGGAGAGATAGCGGTAGTGCAGTATTGCCGTACGTACCTCGATGAGGGTGTCGCGGATCTGCAGCCTGTGAAGTCTTCTTGTATCCAGGTGGCCGAGCACCCGCAGGTTGGCTGCATGATCGATCTTGACCATTGCAGGAGTAGCAGGCAGAAACAAGACGAGCCGCTCCAGCAGCGGCGCGTCCACCACCGCCAAGTTTTCGTCCCTGGACAGCATAACGAGCGCGCATCGGAGGCTTGGGCTGCAGAGGTGGATGCGGTTGGCTGTTGTGCCGGCGAGCTTCAGGATCTCCAGAGCGGTGCAGGCGGTGATGAGGTGCTTGAGGTCTCGGTCTTCTATGGCAGCCGTTACCAGGGTGAGCTGCCGGAGGTTTGGAAGCGAGACACCGGCGCCGCGGGAGAGGTCGACGGGGAACGCCCAGGAGCCTAGCATGAGCTCCTCGAGCGAGCCGCAGCGGAGGATGTCGGCGGGGACGAGCGGCAGGATGTCGTTGGCCTGGCAACGGTTGGCGAGGTGGAGTTCCTGGGTGTGCTTCGCGGCGACGAGGCGCGGCCAGCCGGGGAGCTCACGGTCGAGGGAGGCGAGCCTGAGGTCGTGGAGGGCGACGGTGCGGAAGTGGCCTTCGTGCTTGGCGAGGACTCGCGGGACCAGGGCGTCGCGCGCGGGCTCGGGGAGGGCGGCGTCGCGGAGGACGAGCGGGGTGGAGCTCCAGAGGTGGCGCCAGCGCCTGGCGAGGGCGGCGGTTTTGGCGGCTTCGGTGACGGGGAGGTGCTGGGTGATGATTTGGTGGAGGAGGTCGTCGCTGAGGGCGCTGAGGCGGTCCCGGCGGCGGCCGGCAGCGGAGAGGGGGGCGGCGCCGTCGGCCATGGCGGCGAGGCGAGGCGAGGGTTTGGTTTGATTTTGGTGGAAATGGAGCGGCGGCCCAGCGGTCTAGACCAACCTGGAATGTTCTAGAGGATGTTTTCTTCCCGGATGCCGGAGCTCACGCTTAAAACGAAGAAATGCCTTTTCCTTTTGTTTTTTCGAAACTGAGGCAAAAACTTTACCATTGATGGATGCGGAAGAAAAGAGCTGGCCCGTTTTCTAAAGAAAACTGGCTAAAACCCGTGGCAACACAATACCATACACAAGCCCTGAGGCTGCGTTCTACACGAGTCGGCGACCCACCAGGTCAACACTAGACCTCAACGTAATATAGGGAGGCAAAAGACCGAAGCCACTGCTTCAACTACCACGCCGACCCCAAGGTTGTGCCCCGCTTGGCTGAAGATGAACCCGCCTCCGTCGAACCATCAAAACACTCCACATGTCCCTTAGTCCGATGGACTGTCCGTAGTTTCTCTCCCCTCTCTCTATTCTTCAGTATTAGAAGCACCAAAGCAACCAAGTTCCAAAATCTATGTCAAGAAAAATAGTACTTCGAAACGAAACAAGTGTATCTTTCATAAGAAAGAGCAGCCGGTTGATTGCCTAATCAACTGAATTAAGGAGGAAGCTAGCATATGGAAAGGGTAAGCACTAATCTCTAGGTTTAGAGGCTCTCATTCCCCCCCCATCTCGCTCTCAGCCAGCTACACCTGTCCGCCTTCCTCCTTACCGGGCCGCTCCTTCCTCCTCTCTGCCGGAATAGCCGGTCGGAGATGGAGAGGAGAAGGCGCCGGTTGTAGATATTTAGTTTCTTTTTTGTAGTTTTTGTCCCTTTGTGGTGTTTTGGAGCTGCACCTCGGATCTAGGCGACAAGATCTGGGGGTTAGGGTTCTTCTTCTTGCTGCTATGGCTCCTGTGGTTGGAGCATGGAGTCGAGGAGGGAGCCACTGTCTCCGCAAATAAAGTAGGGGCCGCGGATCTTGTGCTGTTGTTGGGGTGCTGCGAAGCAGAGCCTCCCCTGACCGGCCATGGAGGCGAGGGGGAGGGGCGATGCTTTCTGCGACGCAAAACGGAGCTTCTTCTGGCCGGTCGTGGAGGCGAGGAGGAGAGGTGAAGCAGTGCGCTCTCCCCGGCGAAGAGGAGATCCTGGTACTTCTCTCTGACTCTCGGTTTGGTGGATTCTTGGGCAACTCTTCCTCCTCCTTGTGGTTGTGGGGACAGACAGGAGGGTGCGAGCCCCAGAGTTCGTCGATCTCGAGTTCGGAGGCACACTGGTGAGCGTGCGGTGCTCAGACGGAAGCTCTCAATCAGCGGCAGATCCCAAGCATCGGCAGCCGCCGCTATCTTTGGCCAAGGGGGCCTCTCCGCACCTCGGGAGAATTTGCTCCGGGGAGAATCAACTTCCTCTAGGCCTTAGTGCTGCGGTGGAAGATCTTCAATCTCGGCACGGTGGTCCATCCTGGCGATGAACCAAGTGGCGTAGTCCCCGGCGTCGCCGCTAGCGATCGTGGCCCGATTTAGTCAACGGCGCGGTGGAGAAGAAGGACTTGATTGCTTTTCACTTTATCTTTTTGGGGTCCTTCTTGTAATATTTCAGGACTCTTGTGCTACTTCTACTCAAGCCAAGGTCCTTTTTGTATTTGTACCCACCGTTTAATGGAGCTTCTCGGTCCTTCGGGGCCTTATCTGTTCAAAAAAAAATCTCTAGGTTTCTAAGAGATAGCTTTTTAACATACATTCTGAAAAATACTGCAATGAATTCTCAAGGTTTGAAACATTCATGAATTCAATAATACTACACGCATGCAATCCGACTGAGAATTGTCATTTCATAGTTATCAAATCGTATATTTTGACTCCAGGCTACCTATTGTAGATGTCTAAACATTTTATTTTCTCGGTATCTAATAAGGGTATGGCAGTACGTATTTTTGCTACGGTGACAAAACAAAACCCTATATATTCAGTAAATTTTGTGGGGATTTTAAGTTGTGCTCAATGTCCACCCCCTTATGCTTATTTCCTGGCTCCGCCGTTGGTCCAAAGCTTGCACAGCCTGCCAAACAAGTACGCTATTTATCTTTGCCACCATTCAGGTTATTTGATCTAAATACACTGCAAGATCATGTAAATACCTGAGCAATAGTGATATGTGAGATTGGACACTGATATTTAGTTCTTATGGCATCCACACAACACGCCAGCCAAACCTAAATACGGCATGGGATCACAAGCATTTGCCGTGTCCTGATCCTGATACAATTAGAAAGGAAGAAACCCTATCCTTGTCACTATGATGCAAAGGGAAGAGGTAGGTAACATCGCCAAACAAGTTCAGCATACCCTGAACATATGATGATAATGAACAAAATTGACAGCAGCAACGCATATGACACTAAGACATGCTACAAAACTGGTGCACCATATTCAGATTCAGACGAACATGGCTGTTATAATACCAACACATAGATATTGGACAGCACATGGAAAATAACACTTTTTTTTTGGATAATAACTTGTAGATTCAACACTTGCGTACTAATGGTAGTTAAATCAGCCATATATCAGGAGAAGCAATTGCAGTACTTCTGGAGCTGGAGTTTTAGGCTTAGTTTTACACATTCTAGCAATTGCTAATTACCAAAATCAATGACACATAGCAGTCGGATAGAAGGGCTTCTGAAAGACTGAACTATATTTGCTTCCTCCCCATTTGCCAGTACCAATTCAGCTTCACTTGGCACCGTCAGGTGCCATTTGTGAAGAAAGGAATTGCTTGCAAACACTAGTGAGCCTACAACATTTCATTAGCTGAAAGAACAGATAACTTCGATTCCCAGATGCACAAACACTAAGTAGGGTCACCAGCACCAGGTTTGCTCACTTTAATTAAACAAAATAGCCAGTCGCCCTAAAGAAACACAATACCCAGTTAAATGTTCACACATGGCTTCAGCTTTGAGAGTTGTACTTACAGCTACAGAAGATCAGCTTCTGATGGACAATAAGAAGTTAACTAGCGGAGCTATCATACGGCATGGGATCACAAGCATTTGCCATCCTGATCATGTCTACTAAAGCTGATGCATTAAACAAGAACAAATCCTTATCCCGGTCACTGCAATGCACAGAGAAGAGGTAGGTAACATGTCAAAAAAGCTCATCATACCCTGAACATCTGAAGACAACTGACCAAAATTTGACAAGCAAAGCAAATGGCACGTAAGACATGCTACAGAACTAGCGCACTATATTCAGAAGAACATGGCTGTTATAATACCAACACATGGATATTGGACAACACATGGAAAATAACACTTGTTTTTGGATACTTGTTCTAGCTTCAAGTCTACTTACATATTCATGCTAGTTGAAATCAGCCATATCTCAGGAGAAGCATGCCTACACCCGAAACAACATGATCTACAGTCAGCGATTCCCCAAAAGGAGCGGATCAATCATGAAAAACATTGGGCAAAATAACAATGCATTCAGAAGCGAAAAGGGTCATCGAATGTGAGATCGGTTGCTTTCTGCAATCTCGAAAGAGTGCCCTCTGTAGGCAACACCAGCAGCACTCCAGAGATCCCTGTTTGAAACTGAAGACTCTCCAATTTCTCTCTTATCTCGTTCACCTTGTCAGTCAAAGAAATGTTTTCTTCTTGCAACACAACATGCAAAGACTGCAGCTCCTGGGCATTCATGGCGACGAACTTGAGGAATTGGAATTCGTTTTGATTCCCTCGGAATTCGTGGATGACCATCTTCTTGACGTCTGATCTCACGCATTCAACCGGACTTGCCTCCTGCCAGAACCTGGCATGATGCTCCCCACTGGGTTCATTGGCAGTTACAGATGGACCATGCAGGGCAGACTGCAAATGCGAACCAAAGAGTGAAAAAGATCAGTTACATATATATGGTGCTGCTAGATACCACTGAAAAATGATGGACTGACTGAAGGAACCGGCAGCTACCTCGATGTGCAGCGTGTCAATATTGGGAAAGCATCTGAGGAAGCAGGCCAGCATCTTGACCTCCCAGAGGACACCAAAATTCACAGTCACCGCCAATATCTTGACGCTTGGAATCGCAGTGCTTGTGCTGGGCACTGTGTTAAGCTGCAATGCGGTCCACCAAGACAGTTCTACATCATTTTTTTTTATTACTCAGCCCCACAGAACACAAAAGGAAAGACTAGACTAGAAAAAATACAAGAAGAGGACACTTAAGGCAGAGTCCTGATCCATGAAAGCAGACTATCGTTATGCTTGGGTTTAATCCTATATTGCAGCAAAGAGATGTCATGTATAAATTTGCATTTCCACTTAGTGAAAGAATGCCTCTCCTGTCTGAAAATATTCCCATTGAGAATCAACCAAAAATTCCAGCAGGCAGTGATTAAGACCTCCATAAAAAATGCATGCCCAAAACTTCATTTCGCCTGTTCCACTACCAGCTGCAAATCATCATGCGGGTTCCAGTCAATTTGCAGGTAACACCCAAAACATAAATGAAGGTCCACATCATTACTCATCAAGTTTTCTATGATCATACTACTACTGTAGGAAGTATCATGACGGGTGTAATAATTTTGAGAGACTGCATTGGATTGAGCAATAGTATCAAAATCAATTGACTACTTTATGACCACGGAGGAGAACATGCTGAATGGATCGATGTGGATGGCACAATAAGTTGAGAGAGGGAGAGATAGCAGTATGGACGTACCCCGATCGCGGTGTCGCGGATCTGCAGCCTGTGAACTCTTGTATCCAGGTGGCCGAGCACCCGCAGGTTGGCTGCATAACCGATCTTGACCGTGGTAACCTTACTGGGCAGAAACAAGACGAGCCGCTCGAGCAGCGGCGCGTCCACCACCGCGAAGTCCTCCACCCTGGACAGCCCAACGAGCGCGCACCGGAGGCTTGGGCTGCGGAGATGGATGCGCTTGGGTGTTGTGCCGCTGAGCTTCAGGATCTCCAGAACGGTGCAGGCAGTGATGAGGTGCTCGAGGTCGTCGTCTCTTATGGCAACCATTATCAAGGTGAGGCACCTGAGGTTGGGAAGAGAGATGCCGGCGCCGTGGGAGAGGTCGACGGGGAACGCCCAGAAGCCCAGCAAGAGCTCCTGGAGCGAGTCGCAGCGGAGGATGTCGGCGGGGATGTGCGGCAAGGCGTCGTAGGTCAGGTTCGGGGTGGAGCGGTTGGCGAGATAGAGTTTCTGGGTGTGCTTGTCGGCGAGGAGGCGCGGCCAGTCGGGGAGCTCACGGTCCAGGGAGGCGAGCCTGCAGTCGAGGAGGACGACGGCGCTGAAGTGGCCTGGGTGCTCGGCGAGGACTCGCGGGACCGCGGCGTCGCGCGCGGGCTCGGGGAGGGCGGCGTCGCGGAGGACGAGCGGGGTGGAGCTCCAGAGGTGGCGCCAGCGCCTGGCGAGGGCGGCGGTTCCGGCGGCTTCGGTGACGGGGAGGTGCTGGGTGATGATTTGGTGGAGGAGGTCGTCGCTGAGGGCGCTGAGGCGGTCCCGCCGGCGGCCGGCAGGGGAGAGGGGGGCGGCGCCGTCGGCCATGGCGGCGAGGCGAGGCGAGGGTTTGGTTTGATTTTGGTGGAAATGGAGCAGCGGCCCGCCAGCGATCCAGACTGATCTGGAATGTTCTAAAATGAAAGGGGTGCCATTGTTTGTTCCAATATTAGTCATTTTTAGCTGTAAAAAAATTCATTCGTTTAAGCCGCTGAACTAACTTCAAAACATTATTGGTTTCAAACAAAACTTCTGAACATTATTTTTCTGCTAAAACTAACAAAGAAACTGATAAACAGACATTGTGTCTAATCGTTCAGAGTCACCACGGCGGTTTGTTTTAACTTCTTTTTTTGAGGAAAGATTTGTTTTACCATCCCCCCGATTTGTTCTAACTTCTTTTTTTGAGGAAAAGCCACCACGGTGGATTATATTAATTTAGGGAAACACATATACATTGTTCGCAATTACATCAACCATAAACTCAGGTGGATCATCCTTCTACATTGGAGATTATCCACCGCCTCTCTAGCTAGAACATGCGCTGCAAAATCTGACTCCCTAGGACAGTGTTCTAAAATCACATCATTAAACTCTCTACAAAGAAACAAGCAATCTTTATAGATTGCAGCAGCAGGTCCCTGTGTGTGGCCTCCATTCTTCATCACATCAATAATTCCAACACAATCTGAATTTATAACCAGGTTCGAATAGCCCATAGCTTCAACCATCATCAATCCATCTCTAAGCGCCATAGCTTCAGCAGTGGCTGCAGAGCTTTTGTTTTAACTTAAAGTTGTAGAAAAATGGTTCCAAAACAGAGGGCATAGTTTTGGTGATTGTAAACCAAGTACTCCAGAGATGACTGCACAGAGCATCGATCAGCCATATCTTCAGCTCGTAGCAAGAGAGACAGACAATGCAGTTAACGGAACAAATATCTCACAAGTTCATGACAAAACAGAGCAAGGACAGGACAGGACAGCCATGTTAAACGACTACTCAAGATGTCAGGGATCCACAACACAGCATAAAGCTCATACAGACAGAAACATGGTATACCACTATACCAATTACCAAGTCCTCGCCCGCCATATATACAGGAAGGCCTCAGCATATATGTCCATATTATACTGCTAGGATTATTCATGTACATGAGTGGCACCCCGTTGAGCTACGCCGCGTCGTTGAAATGTACAGGGAGGAGGATGGATGGCCTGCGGAGAACAGGAGGATCTTACGCCTTATTGGCCTCCTCCAAAGCCTGGAACACGTCTGTGCGCGTGACAATCCCTGAATGTTGGAAATAAAACGTGTTTGGTTAGAAGAGAGCTCCTGTTATCGCAAGGAAAATAATGTTTACACAGCTACAGTTGAAGAATCATTCGAATTTTAAGTGTTCTGTTGAGAAACGGTGAAAATCAACCAGTTACGGGTGAAACTTGGTTAAGGGCAGTGTGGCAAACTTGAGCACTTTTCAGCTGAAACCCGCAGGAGGCCAGGAAGATTCTGCCGCTAGTTCAATGTTCAGGAAACATGATGCTCGATAAAGCAGAAACAAAATTAAAATGTGAAATGCATTGTTCATACAAGTACCGCTGGAGACCGGTGGGTTCCCATCCAACTTGCAGAGACCAAGTATTTTTAGTGCAACTTTCAATGCAAGCAGCTTCAATCAAAGGTTCTAAACAATACTTTTACAGACCATGGTAGGACATAACATGAACGTAGGTTTCATAGAAACTACATTGCAGCCAGTATCAATTATGACAACTCAAACTAACATATGCAAGTAAACGGCCACAGCTACATATTTTTCAGAGATGAGCTATATTTTTCAGATTCTCAGGGAGACATCCTCCCCGGTTCCATTTCATATCATAAAATGAAACCACGTTCTCAGAACAAAGAAAAAGAAACAAACATCCATGTCCACCTCCAAAAGCTATAGCCTAAATCCAGCACCACTAAACCAAGTCTAGCTACTCAAAAGCCACCACCATCTAGGAGCACCAAGCCAAACTTACAGCTCAGCGTAGACCAAGCAAAAGCCTAACAACACAGCTAACAGTTCTTACATCAAGGAACACAAGAGGAACAAAAGATCCTGGGAGGGGAAAATGCACCCTAAACCCACACCATTTTGACCGGACTTTGCTTTTTCACAGCACAACGTGCACCGAAGCCTCTTCTTCTGGATGCTCCTTCAGGTATTCCAGCGAGGCTCTCCCTCCATGTGCCATCTTGGCAGCCGGAGCCCACGAAGCAATCCAGTCGAAGGAGGAACACTTCAGGTTAGCGCCAGCCTCAGTGGTGCTTTGATCTTGCTCACCAAGTGATCCACAAACAAGTCCACATCCTTCCACACTTGGTCCTTGAAAGGTACCTTCCAGTTCCTCAGATAGGAAAGGATTACCCTCCACACCTGCTTCAAATTCAACCAGGTAAGTCTGTTGAACACTAAACTATTCCTAGAATTCCAAATCCCCCAAAGAATAGCAGAGGAAATGAAATTAAATTGCATAAACTTTTTGTTACACAACCATTTACTTGCAACATCCAAATATTCTCCTATTCTACATCTAAAAACCTCCTCAACCAGACTCCAGATTTGTTTGGCAACAATACAATCAAAAAAGAGATGATGCACATTCTCAAATTCCTTACAGAAAGAACATTCCATAGGTTTTGGAAAGCCTCTCCTTCTCAAGTTATCCCTAGTCATTATCTTATTTTGAGACAGAAGCCAAAGGAAAATCTGGATCCTTGGAGGGATTTTCAGATCCCAAACAGCAGGTAGGTAAATTGGTGTCACACCCCTAAAGTTCACAATAGCATACATAGATTTTGAGGAGTAAATCCCATTGGTTTCATAGGACCAAATGAGTTGATCCTCATCCTCATTAAGCACTATAGTCTCAGCAATAGCTAGCAGTTCCTGCCATTGAGACATCATATCATTAGAAAAGGTCCTCCTAAAATCACATCTCAAATTTACACCATCCCATAGCTCACTAACAGTCTTAGTCTGTTGGTTGGAAATAAAATAGATGTCCCAAAACTGAGTGGCTAAATTAGAATTACCAAACCAAATGTCCTCCCAAAATCTAACACTCCTACCATTTCCTATTTTCCATTTATATCCAAATCTAACAGCTTCTGCAGCCCCCATCACACCCTTCCAGAAAGTTGATGGGTGAGCATCATGACAACAAAGAATGTTTGGATCCTTAGTATTATATTTACTGTCTACGATTTTCCTCCATAAAGTTCCTTCCCCCTGAATATACCTCTTAATCCAAGATCCTAAGAGACAAAGGTTTAGGTCCTGCAAATGGGGAATCCCCATGCCACCAAACTCTTTTCTCATACAAATAGATGGCCAATTAGCTAAATGTATCTTGTTATTCCCTTCCTCATCACTCCACATACAATTAGCTAACTGTGTGTTTATCAACTTCAAAGCCCATTTAGGAAATTTGAAAAAGGAAAGCAGATAAATGGGAATACTAGCTAAAACAGACTTCACTAGCTCCCTTTTGGCAGCAGAGGACAAGAGTTTCCCCCTCCAACCAGCTAATCTACTCAAAAGAGAATCAATTAGGGGTTGTAAATCCTCTCTTTTTAGTTTATCATAATGTAAGGGAATCCCTAAATATTTGATTGGGAAAGATCCTAAAACACAACCAAAAGTTTCCAGGAAAGTGTTACACTCCTCTATATCAACATTGATAGGAATCAGTTCACTTTTATGATAATTAATCCGCATCCCAGAAATTTGTTCAAAACAGGTCAAAATCCACTTCAAGTTTGTTGCAATCCTATTACTCTTTTCCAAAAAGAGCAACGTGTCATCAGCATATTGAAGACACACCACTCCCCCAGGAACAAAGTCAGGGCATAAACCTCTAATCAAACCCTCATTACCCCCTTTGATAAGCATTTTAGAAAAAACATCTACTACAAAGTTAAAAAGACCAGGAGACAATAGGTCTCCTTGTCTTAAACCCTTGCCTGTAAGGAAGAAATCACTTTCAACCTCATTAATTTTCACACCCACTGATCCTCCAGTAGTTAGCTGCTTGATCAGTCTAATCCAGAAAGGGCTAAAGCCTCTGAGCTGCAAAATCTCATAGAGGAAATCTAAATTAACCCTATCATATGCCTTCTCATAGTCAATTTTGAAGACAAAACCCTCTGTTTTCCTCCTATGAACCTCATGCACAATTTCATGTGCAGTGACCACACTCTCTAGAATGTACCTGCCTTTAATAAAAGCAGACTGATTATAAGAAATCAATCTTCCCATTATTTTGGCCAATCTATTCGTCAAGACTTTACAGAAGATTTTAAAACTACAGTTAAGTAAACTTATAGGCCTAAAACTTCTTCATACTTCTAGCATCATTTTCTTTTGGGATTAGAGTTATCATAGCAAAATTTAAACGAAAAATATCTAAGTTATCTACAAACCAAGCATCAAAAAGGTTCATCAGGTCCTGGGCAACTAAATCCCAATATTTCTGATAAAAGAAAAAGGACAAGCCATCAGGACCAGGGGCACCATCAGCATAAGACCCAAACACAGCTTCTTTTACCTCTTCTAAAGTAAAACGACTCCCTAGCATAGCATTTTCCTCAGCAGTTACTTTTTCTTCAGGAAGAAAAAAATCATCTACCAACCTAATGTCAGGTCTTTCTTCCACCCCAAACAAATCCTTATAGTAACTCTTAGCTATTTCTAACATACTTTTTGTATCAGTTACAGGTCCTTCTGGACCATCTAAAACAGGAATCATTTTCTTTCTCCTCCTTTGGTTAGCCAAAGCATGAAAATAAGCAGTATTTCTATCTCCTTCACACACATCTCTATCTCTAGAACGTTGCTTAGCTTTTATTTCCTCAATGAGCCAGAAGGAACTGAGCTCTTCAAGGATTTGTTTAAACCTTTCAGCCTCTTCAACCAAAAGTTCCTGTGTTTCAGCTTTGATATCTAAATTATCATACTCTTCCATAAGGGATTTTTTCTTTTTCCTAATCTCAGCATCTATATTTGCACTCCACCCTTTGGCAGAGCTCCTAAAACACCTCACCTTGGCTTGCCAAATATCAAGAGGATTATTGCTATTAACATGGATAGACCAAGCTTTAACAACCACCTCTAAGAAATCTACTCTAGTACTCCACCATTTCTCAAATTTAAAACTACTTTTCTTAGGGACTAAAGCTTCACCAGAATCCCAACAAATGGGGGTATGATCACTACCTAGCCTAGGTAAGGCCCTTGCATTTCCTAAAGGAAACAAAGCCTCAAAACTAGTATTACAGAAAATCCTATCAATTCTACTCATAATCCTATTACTCTGATTATTACTCCAAGTAAAAGATCTACCAGCCAAGCCAATTTCTACTAGAGCCCACATATCTATCCAAGCATTAAATTTGTCAGCCCATTTGAAATCTATCACTCCATTACTCTTGTCACACTGATATCTTACCAGATTGAAGTCACCTCCAATCATGGCAGGTCCATCCCAATTCAAAAAAAGCTCATGTAACTCTGAAATGAAAGCATCTTTCCCCTCCTCATAGGGAGACCCATACACTGTAGTCAACCTAATAACCACACCAGAACTTTTAATCCTAGCCACTGTACTAACAGAAAACAGCTTAATATCCCAAGAAATAACCTCAAAAATATCACTATTTATACCAACTAGTATCCCACCAGCCGAACCAGCTGCAGGCAAAAAATTCCACTCAAAATTCCTATTTCCCAAAATAGTTTTCAGGAAAGACTTAGAGAATTTCTCTTTTTTTGTCTCTTGGAAACCAATGTAATCAACCTTTAGAGGGATCACAGTATCCTCTAGACATTTCTTCCTACCAGGGGCAGTAATCCCCCTAATATTAAAAAAGGAAATTAACATTGTAATCTCTTCCTAGGGTGCTTGCCCCGTGATTTCCTAATAACCTCTATCCATTTCTCCCCCTCATCATCATAGGGTTCTTTATATTGCCTACTACTATTTTGAGGAGGAGTGATACAAGTTCTTTTACTAGGAGATAAAGGAACACACATAGATCCATGAGCACTATGCTCCCTAGGGATCTCAAGATCTACTAACACACTCATATTAGAAACTATACTATTCTCATGGCAACTAGACAGGACACCCAAATTTCTTTCTTTTCCATCACTAGCACTAACAGCAGATATATCAATCCCTACATTCCTAGCCAAGTTCTCAAGGTAAACATCATCAAGCATTTTAAAAGCATTAGAATTCATTATACCTTTCATCTTCTTGTTGGGCTCCTCCAGGTTATTCTTCTTCTTGAATTCAATAGCCTTTTTCATCACATTCATAGATCTGTCCACTCTAGAGCTCTGCCTAGTAGCCTGCACAGGACCCCAAGCTTTCTTCTTCTTTGTCTTCCTCTGCTGTTCATTCTCCACTGACTCCTTATCAGGTTTCTCAAAGCTTGGCATGATATTCTCTGGCAAAGCAAACTCCTTATCACCCTCACTTATCTCCACACTGTCCAGGTCAATCCCTTGATTGCAAGCTAGGTTCTCCTGATCCTCCAACATGAAGTTCTGAATTTCTTCACCTAGAGTTTCACCAGCCAAGCTAGAGCCACTTCTCCAGATGAATCTCCCATCATCACCCACACAGCCATTTTTGAGGAGCAAATCATAAACCTCTGCACCACTAACATATTCCTTCACCTCTTCATTCTCAGTAACTAACCTTCTCACTACAGAGCCAGAGCTGGCAGCACCAGGATTCACCACCACAGAGTTTGATGAAGTATTCCCTGCTGCATTGCTTCTATCAGTATCCATGCCATCTTGCCTTTCATCATTCTGACCCTCATTTCCATTCTCATCATTGCCATCAGAAGGAGGAGGTGGTTGTGGTGGAGGGGGATCATCTGCCACCCCCATAGCAGGCTCACCCTCCACCTCAAACAGAAGCTGATGAAACTTTCCTTGAAAATGGAAAAGCCTACCAGCAGGAATTCTGGTAGCATCTCTACATTTTATCTTCACCCTCACTACCTCAGCACAATCCTTGAACACACTCATCCAATCAATTTCTTCTAGAATACCACACACAGAAACAGCTTGAATCTTCATGAATCTTCATCCAGGTTTCTTGCATCACTGCCACAGGGTCTGGATCATCATCCCAAGCCTCCACTTTCACCCATACTCCAGGCTTTGTAAGGCCAAACCTAGGATATCCAATCACCTGGTCTACTGGTAGGTGGGGGGGGAACTTAACCAAGTAGGACCATTGAGTGAGTTCCCTGATCTGCCATGGCCAATTTGTCCTATAGATGCCAGCAAATTCCTTGGCTAACTCAGCTTTTGTGATATTGCCTTCCTCAATCAGCACAAGTCCACAGTTCTTTGTAGTAGTCACAGGATTGACAACTACCTCAGGAATCTCAATATGGAAGAAACCCAGGCCATTAGCTGCACTCCCTATGTACTTGGCTACCTGAGGAGGTCTTTTGATGACAGGGCATCCTTCAACAGCATGGTTAGTAGCTTTACATATGAAACAGAATGCTTTCTTGTCACATGATTGTTTGAAGTGCCCAGGCTCTCCACATCCAAGGCAAATTGTATCCACATATGACATCTGGTTGGGAATTACCTGAGCTTCTCCACTCCCACCAGCTTTCTTCTTCTGCATCTGTTTAGCCATCCCACTCTTTGTTTTAGCTGCACTGTCACCTTCCTGACTCTGAGCATTCTGTGGCAGTTCATCATTGTTTTGGGCTATCCATTGATTGGACTGATACCCAAATTGTTGTGGGGGAAACTGTGGGTAGGGGCCTTGGAAAGCCCAGGGAGGAGGCATCCCACCAGGTGCAAAACCATAAGGTTGTGGAGGAAACTGTGGGTACTGACCAGGATTCTGTTGAAAGGGTTGCTGCTGCTGAGGATTCTGCTGAAACTGGTTGTTGTTGTTGAACTGCTGCCGATTCCAGTTATCATTCCTTCCCCCTCCAGATCCTCTTCCTCTGTTTCTTCCTCCACGGCCCCGATCCGCCATGATCACTTCCACAGACTCTAGATCTATCACCTCTACCTCCTCAACCCCCAGATAACATAAGGCTGGCCTATCTGGTGGTAATGGCGGCGGTGGAGGGGAACGGCGAACCCTAGGAAGCGGAGGAGGGCTTTTATATAGCACCGCTCGTGGAGATGGGGTGTCCAGATGCTGTGGAATATCCCATAGCTGCTCAAAAAGCGACTCAATCTCCTTTTCCTCCATGTCCGCAACTGTCACATGGCACCCACCAACCTTGGACCTGGTCCACGACGCCATGGACGAGCTTCTGGGAACCACCTGTGCCTCCTCCACCTTTCTGCTCCCGCTCAAACCGAGCAAAGCTGCTCCAATCAGATTTCTGTACCTTCCAAATTTTCTTCCGGGTTGTTCAGCAGCAGCGCGTGTTGGTGCAGGATCAACAGTGCGAGCCCCGCCTTCAGCTCCGTGACCGCAAGCCCCAATGGATGCGGCCTCTTGTTCCACCTCGGTGGAAGTTGCGCATGGGCTCTCTGCACCGCCAAATCGAATGGGGACTGTTCCTCCGCACCTCTGCTCTGCTCCGACAGCCGCCTCTCTTCCACAAACAAACTCTGTGCTGTGTCCTGCAATTCCAGCTCTCTCTGGAAGGCCGCCTTCACCAGCACGGTTCTCGGACCAGGCTTCTGCCCCTGCACCGGCGCCTGCAGCGCCATGATCACCCCTGAGGAAAACATGTTCTCCGGCTTCACCTGATCTCGTGAACCCTGATGGCGCACCGAGGGAGACGAGCTCTGGCGCAACGGCGATTGGCCCAAACGAGCCCACGCAGAAGCTGAAGCCTCCGCGCCGAGGCGGATCAGCTCGGCTCTCCGCATGCCCTCTGCTCGTCGGCCTCGACCCCGCCGCCATTGCCGATCTAGCTTCCGCACTCGCAGCGCCTTCGCGAGCTCCCATCTCGCCTTCCCCGCCTCTCTCACCAGACCGCCACCACCACGACCGCTCCCCCGCCTCCTCTCCCTCCTCATCCGTGCAGATCGCCAGCGTCAGCCTTCGATTCGCCTTGGATTTTGGTAGGAACCTAGCTATCGGCGGAGAGCTCGGGGTGGGTGGATTCGGAGTTGTGGAGGAGTCAAGTGGCGAGAGAAGGTGTTCGCGCGACGCGTGGAGAGGCACACTCCGCGCCTCTGGCCCGCCATGGACGCGGATCGAGGTGATCCCGCCATGAACAGGACCTCGGGTCGGGCTCGGGGTGGAGTTCCCCAGGAGTCGCGAGAGCGTGTCCATCTCCTCTTTCCTCGCTATCAGCTCTCCGTGTCATCACCCATGGTATCCTAAGAGCTCACTCAGTCCATTCCTTTTTTATCGGTGCTATTACTTGTTGATTCTGTGGTGGCCAGAGATGAGCTATATGAAAGGAGGGGCATCAAAATTCTTACCAATCACTTGCAGCTGTTCATTCACAACTGGTATCCTGTGAACTTTATGCTTCAGCATTAGTGCCGCAGCTTCTGCTCACGTAACAAGTTGCAAAGAAGGACATTAGCACATCTTACAGGGAGAACACTTGACGTTTCTTAGGAATGCAGGCTGCAGTGCACAGGCAAGAGAAACTTACCCAAGACAGTCTTGTCAAGTGTCAGAGTTATCGCAGGGGATGACATGACTTCTGCAACGGTCGAGTCCAGCTGCATCATAAGAGCAAGCAAGAAAAGATCACAATCGTCAGAGACCGAGTATAGGAAACTGTAGAGAGTATTGGTCCATGGTACAGTTCTGTGCACATATCCTGATGATATCAAGATGAAATTAACATACTCCAAACCCGAACTGATTGATTAGAAAAAAAAACTGTTGTGCTTGCCCCATGAATCGCCGCAATATTCAGTCATCTCGAAGTGAAATTCATGGTACACATTGGTTTAATATGCATTCAAGGCTGTTCTTAGAGGTTTGCTCAATGTAATGTAACCGTCGAATATTTGGGGAACCAACTCAAGGGACTTCAACATGTTGCTTGAGCATGCAACATAAACAGGAAACTCCACTAGTGACACTCTGTACCTAACGGTGGGTGAAATATACAATACAACTGAATCCTGCATCTCAACAGATGAACCAAAGCAGGCTCATTTCAGCAGATCTATCATTATCAAACGCATATAGGAGTAGTACATATACTTGTATCATCCGCATTCGATTACTCGAATAGTTGCAATTGCAGGTAATGGGGGAAATGCAAAAAAAAGGATGGACACTGACCCCATTGGAGGCCTTGGCCTTGTCTTTTTTGGAGACGACCCCGATGCACTTCCCCTCGCCGTCGAGCACGGGCAATCCGGACTGCGTGGCGAAGAGCGCGTCGATCTCGGCCAGCTTCTGGTCCGCCATGGCGACCTCCACCGGGCGCGACATCACCTCGCTGAGCTTCGCCGTGGGGCTCATCTGCCAAGGCAGCCGAATTGAGCCATCAGATTCGAGGAAGAGACCCAAGAGGAGCCGGACCGGGAAGGCGAGCGAGGAGGAAAGAGGTGAGCGAGGAAGGGAAGGCAACCCAACCTTGTCGGTGGAGACGATCTGTGACTCGAGGTACTTGCGCAGGTCCTCGTAGCTGACGAGGGAGAAGTTGTCGGGCCACTCGCCCGACAGCACGCCCTCCGGGTTCTCGTCGATCGCCGGGCGCATGTCCCCCAGCGCCGCCGCCACCACCGCGCCGCCCCTCCGCTGCCGCCGCCGCGCCGCCACGAATGAAGCGGGCGCCGGCGCGCGGCGCGGCTGGGAGGAGGGCGACGACGACAGGGTTCTCGCGCAGTGGACGGCGGCGGAAGGCGAGGACGCCATGGACGGCGATGGGCTCGGGAGGGATGGAGACGGAGATTTGGCGATGGGATCCCGGGCGGCGCGGCGTGTTGTGTTGCACGAGTGGGACGGTGGGTGGCGCAGAGTGAGGCTGGAGCTGGACTGGGGCAGTGGAGAGACAATGGAGTGCAGAGTGGTGTGGATGTTTCTGGAAGGATGTGGTGCCGTAGGGCCCGCCCGCAGGCGCATGGACGATGGTAGTGTGGCGAGTGTCACCTTCACGTCTTCACTGAGTTTCCAAAAAAAGCAAAATACACGTGCTCGTGCTCGTGCCCGTGCCCGAGCTGGATTTTATTCCTCCTAGTGGTTCAGACAAGAAATGGAGCAGTCAAGATTTTCTTTTGGAAAGTACTTCTTTCGTTTCGTAATTATTATTGTAGATTTATTAGATGTATCTACTTAGATGAAACGAAAGTAGTAATATTTCTTTGGAAAACGCTCACGTTCCCCCGGGGGAACAGCTCTCTTTTCCTCCCACTCGACGCTCGTTGGATCCTTTCAATCGAACCGTTCTCCTTCCGCCACGTCGCCACATTATCCGTCCGCGGACCGCGCCGTTCCGGACCGCGCCGCCCCCCGACCTCATTACTGCGCCTCGCCGCGCCCCTTAATCACGCTCTCGCGCGAGGTGGCGGAGGAAGCGAGCGGCGGCTGGGGAGCGGTTCCGGGAGATTCAACCGCCGCTGGCGACGATTTCCGCCGCCCACCGGAGAACGGCGGCGCCAAGCTTCGTAGTAGAGGTTCGTCGTCCTCTCGTGCTCCTCTCGTGCTCCTCTCATGGAACCCTAGACCCCGATCCCCGCCATTCGCTCCATTTCTGAACCCCTAGCTATGTAGGTTCATCGGCGCCGATCTCCTCCCCCGCGTCGTGTTCTTCTTCGTTGCCGATCTGTTCGGGTGAGTAGCTTCCCTCTCATCTCTTGTTCCTGGATGTCCTCCTCCCTGATCTGAAGCATGTCCCCGCCCCCTCACTAATGGGATTTCCTTCCTATTTCTGGCATTTCTGACATAGTATTGAAGGTAGAGAGCGCCCTGATCTATTGGGAGACGTGGAAGTGAGAATCTTCCACTTTTGCTACAGATGGATGTGAGTTTTTTCCACTGAAATATCATGCTGTACCAAACCTTTGCAGATGTTCCTTTCATTCTACCAGCAGATGTTCATGTGTTAGTTATGTTTGCCTTTGTTTATGTAGCAATATATAGTGTGCTCATGGTTCCATTTGCAGCATTTGATTTGGTTGTTTATGGTAGCATGTACCAAACCTTTGCATTTCCATGCCCATGTCCATGTATATCTGTCCATGTCCATGTGCATCATTTTTTTGTTAAATGTATGTGTATTGCTACATTATTCCATTTTTTTGCTTCATTTGTTTTTTGATATACAACTTGTTTTTTGTTCATTTTTTGTTGTTTCAGGTTTCCAAAAAAGCTGGGAAGCAACCTATGCCTAGTGCAGAGGATCAAGCTAAGTGGACTTCGAAAGACCGTTTTGCTGCGAAGCGTCTACGTGGTGTTGCAGATGAGTTGAAGCCTGAGAAAAGAGCTATTATTGAGCAGAAGAGTGCATTTAGTTCATTACTAAATGTTTCACCATTCAACATACCGAATGAGCTCATAGACTATGTTGCGCAGCATATCACACCGTCTCTCCGTGAGTTCAGAGTTGGGAAGAAGCGGATTGTTTTCACCAGAGATATGATTACCAAGGTGTTTGGTATACGCTCAGGGCAAACCCCAGTTGTTGAACTCAAAAAGTTTGAACAAAGTGCCCTTCGAGATGTTTACAGGGGTTCTAATCCTAGACCTGATATTCCTACCACCATCAAGGTCCTGAAAGGTTGTGATGATACTGATGAGGATACTATAGTTAGGTCCTGGGACCTCCTATGTATGGCTACTGTTGTTGATCCGAAGAGCAGCAATCATGTTGGTATGGACTACTTAGGTAGCATGCTTCATCCATCTAGAACCCATGAATATGCCTGGGATGAGTACATCCTGGAGCAGTTGATGCAAGAGGTTAAGAAGATGCAGAAGAAAAGGTTGAAGACTCCTTCTCTTAAGAAAGGGAATTCCAAGTTTGAGTTTTGGATCTCTGGCCCATTTGCTGCTCTTGGTGTATGTTTTCATTCCGACAAATTTGTTTCACTTCATGCACTTAATTCTACAAGCAAAGTTTTGGTTGTTCACGTAGTGTTGACTGTTTTTATCTTTATTTTATTTTTGCAGATAATCTATTTGGACCATCTTCAGTTTCCTCCCAGCAATCATGTCATAGACTATTCACTGCCAAGAGTTTGTCATGTCAAATGCAGTGATTTTGTTTTTGCAGTTCAATGTGACCTTTCCAAGTTGTTTCTTCACAACACCAAGGTTTTTGGTAGGAGACCGGTAAGGAAGTAACCTGCATTTCCATGGTTTTTTTTGTTATTTCCTTACTTGCTTCAATTAGGATTCTTATCATGTTTTTCCTTGTTCTTTTCTTTTTTGTTATGTGTGTAGTTCCTCGATATAAGTGAAACACCATATGCAAATGTACGACCTGGACGTGCCGAGGGAGCTCCTGTTGAACCTGAAGTGAACCCTTCAGCCTCATTAAATGATTGGCTTGTTTTCCCTAGCAGCCAGGAACTTGAGGTATTGTTCATGCTGCAATATTATTTATTTGTTGCTACTTTAGTGTTACATCTTTGCTACCTTCATTCACTTTGGTTGCTACTGATCTGTACTTGCTAATTATAGATTATCTTTTTGTATTTTGGTGCTGTAAATTTTGTATCTGTTTTTATGCTCCAATACTTTATATGACCTGCTACAATACTTAATATGAACTGCTCATATATCATTTTGCTACATTGAAATGATTATGTTTTTCAGGTTCCAGACCGTTATAAGCATTTGCATGAGAAACACAAGAGCTTGTTTGCTGCTGAATTTGATATAGCTAACAAGAATTATGTTGCTGGTGTCAAGCGTATGCAGTCTCAAAGGATGGCTGCTCTCCTTTGTGATGTTGATGCTGCATCGCAGACACAAGAAGGTCCAAGTGTTACATTCCAAAGTATGCATGGAGATGTAAACACTGATCTAGGAGAGGATGTTTCTGCAGATGATGATGAGCAGTCTGACAAGGAGGACTCTAGTGATGAGGATGTTGATGAGGAGGAGTCTAAGGGTGCTGATATTGCTGTGGATGATCCAGAAGAGGATGGTTCTGCAGATGATGATGATGATGATATTCCTACGGCTTACTCAGAAGATTGTGATTTTGAGCTTGCACCAAGACATAATGATGTTCCATCACACCGCGCTGCACCGGATGTTCCACAGCCAGCTATTATTAGAGACTCCTCTTTCCCATCTGAGGATGCTCGTGAACATCAATCTGTTGATAGCCCTGTGAGATCTCCGGTCCTAGATGATGCTGCTAAGCGTTGTAGGGAAATTGCACTTGCCAAGGCCCCTGATGCACCCCCTTTTGACCTTTTTGAGCCTGGCACCCCTGAATGGGAGGACTTTAATAACATCACTGTTTTAGTACCTGATGCGGGTGGTGGCTCTGCTGTAGGGATTCCTGCTGCATGCAGTGCTGCCAAGTTGCCTGCTCAAAATATGTCTGTTCCAGAGATTCCTAGTGCTGAGAGCCCTCCTACTCAGGGTTGTGTTGCGAAGATGCCTCTTCCAGAGAGCTCTGCTCATGAGAGTCCTGCTGGTGAGTTGCCTAGTGCTCAAAATATGTTTTTCTTCCATTTTGCTTTATTTTACTTTTCATTCTTTTTGTGACCTCTTTTTTGTGCTGCTGCATTAGTGCTTTATAGTTGCAACATTAGGGTACTTCATGTGCTACTTTAGTACATCACTTGTGCTACTTAGCATAGACTTCCTTTTACCCTTATTTCTGTTCATTTTTTATAGCACCACACTAGTGCTTATATAGTTGCTACATTACTGTACTTTAGTAGCTACTTTAGTACATCAATGGTGCTACTTAACATACACTGCTTCATTCCTTCTTTTTTGGTTCATTTTTATAGTGCTACACTAGTGCTTTTATATTTGCTACATTAGGGTACTTTAGTAGCTACTTTAGTACATCAATGGTGCTACTCCTGGGGTTTTTGAGCATTGTTTTTTTTTTGCTACCTTTAACATAGACTTTGCTCTTTATTTTCTCATATTTGATTTGTTTCCTTTATTCTTTTTGTAGTGATTGTTGTTCCTACACCCGCTGATATCCCCACCGCTGTCCATGCTGCTGTACCTGCTGATATCCCCGCTGACATCCCCACCGCTGTCCATGCTGATGCTGATACTCCTGCTGATATCCCCGCTGCTGTCATTGCTGATGATGCTATCCCTGCTGATATCCCCGCTGTTATTCCCGATGCTGTCATTGCAGATGCTATCGCTGCCGATATCCCCGCTGCTATCCCCGCTGCTATCCCTGCTGATATCCCCGCTGCTATTCCTGATGTTATTCTCGCTGCCGATATACCGGCTGCTGCAGTAGATGTCATTGCTGAGCCTGTCACTCCTGTTCATCCAAAGTCCACAGGTTTTGTAGCAGTCAATTAAAACGCTTCTTTTCTTTTTCCATTTTTGTTTTTGTTCTTAACAACATTTTTTGTTCTTTTCTTTGTAGGTGCCACAGTTGTTGAGACATCTTCAGCCAAGAACATTTCAACTTCTTCTGGTCCTGAAACACATGACAAGAAGAATAGGCATAAAAGGGCAGCAAAAGGGCCAGCTGACAGCACTCCTCCAAAGATGAAGAAGATTAAGGTCTCTCAAGATACACGTGACATCTATGATAAGTTTATTTGTCATGGTCGTAAGCTTAAGAGGCAGCCAAAGGACCGTGCTTGGTGAGTTTTTCTATACCTTGTTTGCTCTGTTTTTTTTTATTTTCTGATGTGTTTTCAATTTGTTTTCCCTAATTACTTTCTTTTTTTCTGCATTTGCAGTCCTGAGTTTGTGAGGATTGGACGCTACTATTGCTCATACAAGAGTTTCCTGGATTCTCTTAAGCCATGCCATTACCTAAGCAGTGAGGTTATGAATGTGTGGATTGAGAAGTTCAACCGTGAAGCAAAAATTATTGGTGACAATAATCCAAGGGCCAAGAAGAAGTTTGCCTTTACCCAGCTTATGGTGGTGAGCAAAACCATATCATGCTCCCTCTGTATTTTTTACCTTGCTAAACATGTAACTAGTTTCTAGTATCACCATTTTTTCCTTCATATGTAGGATAAGTTGATTGTCGATCCAGCAGCATTTGAGATAGAAGGTTGTTTGAAAGAGTTCAAGACTCTCAACTCAAAGTTCAAGCTATTAAAAGATGATCTTGTATGTTTTCATGTATATATTCATACATTTGTTATTTTGCTGCATTTTCATCTTGTGTTATCTTTTCGAATGACTTTTTTGTTTTTGTAGTTGTACTTCCCAATTGTGAAGAACAATCACTGGGCCGTGCCCTGCATAAACTTGTGTTTAAAGAAGTTCCACATTTTTGATTCAATGAGAAGTGCAAAGGATGGTAGCTTGCTGGAACAATTTGCTACCAATCTGGTTAGTTTTAGGTTATTACATGTTTAAATATCTTACATCTGTAGCAAACCTAATTTTCTTTTTTGTATCTTGTTTATGTAGTTCATAAACTTCAACAAGCTTCTCATTGAGTGCAATTTAACAAGATTCAATCTGGATGATTTCACCCTAGCTGACATTGAGCACCCACAGCAAACAACATTGTAAGTGTGCTTTTTATACCTTTTAATGTTGCTACAATAGTGTTTTCCCTATGCTACATTACTGTATATCTGCTGCTACTTTAGTGCAAACTTCAGTATCCTTATACCAACATCTTTTTTGATGCAGGTTTGATTGTGGGTTCTTTGTACAACTTTTCATGGAGAACTTTGACTCAAAAGTGATGGCTCAGTTTGATAACAATGCTATCCCAGATCATAGGAGACTTGTAGCAGCTTCTCTCATTGAGAACAGGGACAATGGGCAGGATGCCGTCGAAAAGTTGATGGAAGATGAGTTGATGAAAAGGAAGAAATACCCTGCTTAGTTTTAGTTCGCACAGTAGCCTATAATGTTGTGTCGTTTGTGGCACTGCTAGCTTCATAAACTATGTAGTTGAAAGTGTTGGCCACAACATGTTTCGATGTTTGTCTCGCACCTTTTGTAACCGCTCAAGACGGTGCTTTCCATGTACTGAAATTAAATGATATAAGCTACTGCATTGGGATCTGTTTTGTACTAAAGTGTTCAATTACTCTGCGCTATCATAATTGTTCTTTTTTGCTACCTGTTCCACAGTTTGATAATATTCCTCGCAACAAGCTGTCCATTTTCCTGGCAACATGCTGTCCATTTTTCAGTTAAATCTGGATGATCCATTGCATCTTCTCATTTAGCTACATTAATAACCTCCCTATGCTACTTTTATTGCCCACTTATGCTACTATTGCCACAACCATCTGCTACACCTTTTATTTATTTTTGCTACATTAATTTTGAAAGTTTGCTACTATTGCCACAATCATCTGCTACTCATCAGCATTACCATGAATTGTAACACAATAATAAATAAATCACAAATGTATCTGCTACTCATCAACTTAACAACTTCCATTATTACTTTTGTATCACAAATATATCTGCTACACATGTGAACTATTGTACAACTGAAATTGAACTTTTTTCATGTTGACGTATAGGAAAAATAGTAGTTACAAGTTTCCTGAATTCAAGTATCATATACTCAATTATGTCATCTATACTGTCTTCTCCGGTTGAGAGTCTTTTGCATCTTTAAATTGCTTTGCAAGTACCATATACTCGCATTCCTTCAAGGTGTGTCCTTCTTCATTGCAAAATGGGCATTTCTTCTTTCTATATTGTCTTTTTGGTTTTGGCTCTTTCATAACCTTTGGCTCCTCAGCTTTTTTCTTTCTCTTCTTATTAGCTTCATCCCTTAGCTCAACTAGTGGCTTCCTTCTTTGCTCCTTCTCTTTTGGACGACCTTTGGGCTTTACTCTGGTTGGGTTACGAAGATTGCTGTTTGAAGGTGTCTCGTGTGCTACTGGCTGCTCTTGCTGCTGCTGGTTTAGGTTGCTACCATGTTGCTGCTGTTCATGATGAACATTTGATGATCTTGGATCTGTAGCATCCCCATGTTCTTCTCCCTGACCTTGCTGCCCAGCTATTCTAGCTCTATGCATTGCAGCAACAACCTTCTTTGCCTCATCAACCATGTCTAACACTATTGCATATGTGTCATCAGCAATACAGGAATCTGCTGCCAAACTATTCAGTTTTCTGCAAAGGGAGTTGTACTTCAAAGTGTTGTTCACCGGAACACCAAACTTGCCACCGGT
The DNA here is from genome assembly GCA_030979885.1 of Lolium multiflorum. Lineage (NCBI taxonomy): Eukaryota > Viridiplantae > Streptophyta > Magnoliopsida > Poales > Poaceae > Lolium > Lolium multiflorum. The sequence continues at coordinate 271,331,007 of CM061753.1, read as the reverse complement.
TGATCCTGGATCAGGCACAGGTGTTGTTGCTGCCATTGACCAGCGATGGAGCATGTACTTTTCTGGAATGCTTCGTACATTCATGTGAACTATCACCCTTATGATATGAGGGCATATCAGTCCACACATCTCAAATTGGTTGCAGCCACATGTGTATGTTTCTTCCTCTAACCCAACTTGTACTCTGTATGTTCTGACGTCAAGTCCGGGGTTTGGGACAAGATCAAAACACAACTCTTCTAGCTCTGTTCGAAGCGGATAAAATCCAGTTGACATTTGCAGCATCTTCTGGAACCTGTCAAACACTTCTCTTGTGTAGAACAGCACTGCTTGCTTTTCAATGCTCCAGCTGCATTAATTTGTTTGTAGCAAATACAATTAGGAAATGTTAAACAATTTTCTATAGTATTTTTAAACTGCAGTGAATTACTGGACACTAAGAACTTGCTACATTTTTTCTAAGATGCTGCAATTGGTCTCAATAGATATAAATTGCTACAAGTATTTGCTATCTTCACTAACATGCTACAATACAAATTTTTGAAAACTTGCTGCAATGGTCTCACCTTCCCCAAAGTGGAGCTGTTGTAGTTTCCATTATGAAACCTGAGTTGTCTTCTCTATCAAGCATGAGGTTCTGGCATAATTCATACTGTTGCACAAAATTGAATACTGATTCACCTGGTCGCACCAAGGTCTTGAAGTAAGAGTTCAGTCCTTCAGAGCGTCCTGTGGTACTTGTGAATGGAAAGAAGTTGTGCCTAAAATACACTGGTGCCCATGTCTTTCTGCTCCCCCACATGTTTTCCAAGTGTGTGTTGCCATTCATTCCATAGACTTGCAGCATATGCTGCCAACATAACTCAAATTCTTCGGGAGTATCTGTTCCATATATGCATGAGTAGAATGCATCTGCAAATGGATTTCCTTCTCTCAAGTTTGGCCCAAGCTTTTTCCTAGCAAGACTCAAAACATGATAAAAGCAGCATCTATGAGTTGCGTTAGGGAACACCTTGCTAATCGCTGTTGCCATTGCTTTATCTTGGTCAGTCATTATGTTTTTCGGTGCCATGTTATCCATTGCCATCATCCAACGCTCAAAAACCCATCTGAATGTTTCAATTGATTCATCTGGTAGCAGAGCACAACCCAACACAATTGTTTGTGTGTGGTTATTGATTCCCACTATAGGAGCAAACGGCATATTATACCGGTTTGTGCAGAACGTTGTGTCAAAGAACACACAGTCCTTATACTTATGGTACAGCGATCTAGTCCTTCCGTCGACCCAGAACAGTGCTCTGACTGCATTATTTTCATCAAGTTGTGTGGCATAGAAGAAATTTGGGTTTTCAGCTTTTCTCCTCTCAAAGTACTCAACTGTCAGGCTGACATCTCGCAGCGTCACAGCTTCTCGCAGCATTGTGCGGATGTTTGATACATCCCTCTTGACATATGGCAGCCCTCTCACATCACCACCACGGACATCTGCTAGGGCTCCCATTATTTTTGATGTAGATATGTTCTGGTTGTGAAGTGTTTGCAGCAACTGGAAATCTTCCTCTGGGACCTTCCGGTGTGATCGGTAGAACCGTCTTCTCCCGACCATTGACACCATTGGGTGTGTGTGCTCTGCGTTGAAAACTGTGACTGTCCAAACTCCTGCACGCATGCCAACTACCATGTGAGCTTTGCAGTCATGTCGCAGCACTATGTTCCGCTGCCTTGTGTCTTTTACATCCATCTGCTCCTTGGCTTGTTTCCCTTTTGATTTCTGCGCACTGAAGCTGCTCATATCTGTTGCTACAAAACCTTCTGAATTGCTTCTAGCAGTTTTAGCTGTTCCGTCAAAAGGTTTGCCAGCATGAACACATTCGAAAACTCTGCTCAGAATTGTACCTTTTGGAGCATGTCGCGCTGTGCTGTACTTTGTATTGCCAATGTGTGTACCAAAACCTAGTTTGTATGCATAATTATTGTACACCTCTTTTGCTTCTTCTATGTCATCAAAAGTCAGGCCAACATATGGTACCATAGGCTGGGACAATATCTCTTCATCATAATCCTGAGCTACACTTGCAGCAGAACCAGCTTGCCCACTGTGAGGTCCTGGTACAAATTTTCCAGCAGCACTGCTTTCTGGTGCAGAACTTGTTTCTGGTGCAGCATTGTTCAGATCAAAACCCCTCAAGATGCTGTCAGCAACAAAAACCTGCATGTATGCATATTCCTGAGCTTCACTTGTTCAAGTAATTTGTCTAAAATGTAGTGTCAACTGAAACACAGTATTATGCTAACAATAGTTTTGCTACACCATGTAGCATCAAATTATTCATGCATACTAGAATGTAGCATAAGTTTTTTATCATGGCACACTTAAATTTTGTTTGTATATTGCTACATTTTTTTTTTGCAATTCTAATTCAATGTGTAGCAAGTGTAGCACCATATTTTTCAGTAGCTGTTAGCAATTGCTGCACAATCTATCAACAATCCAGGAGCAGCACCAGAACCATATGTAGCACTATCATTATCAAATGTAGCACTATCAAATCAAATGTAGCACTGTCTTCTAGCAAGACTATCAGATGTAGCAATATCAAATGTAGCACTATCTTCTAGCAAGACTAGCATTATCTTCTAGCAAGACTATCAGATGTACCAACTATAACACTGCATAGTACATCAAATTAATCAGTTAGCTACCCCAGTTGGCACATGTAGCAGAACCATATGTAGTATATGAAGCAATAAAAGTGTAGTAGGAAATCAAATCAAAATTAGCAGAACCTTAGTGAGCTGCAAATCAAATCACTGATGGAGCATATAATTGCAGTAGGAAATCAAATCAAAAGTAGCAATAAAAGTCGAAAAAATCGCGGAAATACACTCACCGATGGAGCAGCTTCTTCAACCTCCGGGTCTTGAGTGAAATACACAGGAGGGTTGTTGTAGGTACTTCGATTTGGTTGCGCCGACTGAACTCCGGCGCCACCGCTCGAGGATCCCGTCGGAAAACGACGGCCGAGATCTGGATTTGAAGAGGAGCTCGATCCAACCTGTGCAGCACGACTAGGTTCTCCGTTTGGGTAGAGGACGGATCTCAGCAGGTGCGCCATGGATGCGCCCTTCTCTGCTTTGTTTGTCGCCGGCCAGTCGCGCGCCGTCTCCGCCGGCGGCGTCGCGGCGGCGTCGCGGGAGCTCCAACCTCTCCCTAGCCCGAAGGACGTGCGGATTTCTGTGTTTGCTACAAATGGGAAATTTTTGCTACAAGTGCATGCATGGTAGCAAAAGCGGGAGAAGGTAACGGTTCGCTCGATCCGACGGCTGTTACAGGCTCGATCGTACGGCTACCGACCCGGGGGATCTGAAATTAGATCCCCCGGGGGACGCTCAGCGCGCGCCTATTTCTTTCTATTCAAAATAGTTTTTTTATGTATCTGCAAACTAAAATATATCTAGATACCTCAACTCTTAGGTAATTATTATTTTGAACGGATTTGTTAATTCTCCGTAGACTGAGAATTAACGTAAAGCTCAATAAACTTATGAACCGTCCGATTTTCGGTTCGCTTTATGATTCGCGTTTGTGTGGGTTTCTTATTTTCGGCCTAGTTATCCTTTTTTCGGCATGCTAATCCTCTCTCGCGTGAGAATTTATTCGCGAGTGCTGCTTTGATGTTGTTTGACGGTTGGTTCTTGTGTTTTTTGGTCTAGCGTTGCATTTTTTTTTCGACCCGTTGTTTCTTTCTCAATTGCATGTATGTGTTGCTTCTAGATAGGATTTTAGTTTCATTTTTTTCCGTTTCTCTTTTTTTCCCTTTTGTATATGTTTATTTCACTTGTTTTTCTTTCTATTTTTCTTCTCCGCCATTTCTTCCCTAGACTTACTTTTTTATATTTAAGCCACTTTTCTTTAACTCAAGGACACATTATTTTTGCTCATGTGTTTCCTATACACAATAATTATTGTTCCATACATAAACAAGATATGGTTATTTGGATGCAATATCTTGTTACCTAAGTAGATGAAATGTGTTTCTCGGGCATAATATCCCCCCCCCCCCAAATAAACGAAGTTAGTTCTTTGGACGCAATATTCTTGTTGAAAGTGGGTGAACTAGCGACTAGAGGTGGGGTGGAGGTGAATAGGAGCTACACAATTTTTGTATTTTAAAATTTTAATGTTGGTTGCGGAAACGTAAAGGTGATTTGATGAGGAAATCCCAAGTATCAACACTACACCAAGCACCAATGGACGAATCACAAGAAGTCGTGCGAAACAAATAAGAGATCATGTGAAAGCTAACTTAAGTTTATCTTATAACCTTGAACTTGATGAGACGGTTATTCTTTCATCTACTTTGTTGTTGGTTGAATTCGGGAACAAGGTTGAAGGAAGCCCACAAGAATGAAGAACAAAGTTATCAACAATAAGTGTCAAGCTATCACAAGGCCCAAAGAAATCTGTTGCTATCATTTTTGACTCTGATCTTTCGTAGTGCCTGCAACATATGGTTGAGAGACGGGCAAGTGGGGTATATAAAATTAAGCTACATCAAATTATCTTTCCAATAAATATAAACCTCACCTCTTTTTGAGTTGTGTAGATCCATTAATGGTTGTTTTGGTGGGAGGTGTCCTGGCACCGATTTTCTGAGAAGCTTCTCAATAACTCTCAAGTAGACTACTTTCCTTGAATGTTTTCACCCCTAAGCTGGTTACTTAGCTGGCCTCTTTTCACACCTAAGCAGGGGTTTGTCCCTTAGTATAAATAAGCTAGTTCTTCCTCTTGGAGGAGACTTTTGCCATTTTAGATTTCACAACAAATACATAGACTCATCTTGAGATTGGGGAGATCTTGATACCCTCATTCTCGTGATTCCTTGTGGATTTTCACCTAATTTGTGCTCCATGACTTGAGCGTGGTTGTGTGGGTTAGATTTCGTGATTCCCTTGCGGATTGCACCTAGTTTGTGCTCCACGACTTGAGTGTGGCTGTGCGGGCTAGTTTGCAGATTGTGGATAGGCGATTGTCTCGGATTGCATGCTACGGTTGGCATCCTCTTCGCCCGGTCATAATCTCTTATTTTTGTTTTGGCTGCTTGTAGCTAGTTATCCCTCTTGTATCCTTGATCCTACGACGTGAAGATCGGGCCAAACTCATCAAGCACCTCTTCTCTGAAGCTGGTGCTTATCATGATTGCACGAAGTAAACATGATCCTATATGTGATGCAACCAAGAACAAAGGAAGCACAAGATAGGAAAAACAAGTGTAAACGGAAGCGGTAGGACCGGGGTACGTGTAGAGACAAGGTGATGCGATATGTTTCCTGTCGTTCCCTTCACAAAAGGAGGCGCCACAAAGGCGTCACCTTGTTCCTCGTAGGCACACCACAAATACGTACTTACTTCTCCACTATGCTAGGCCGGTCGAGGTGGCTAACCTTCACACAAGGTTGGGGTAAACACCACAAAGAACGAAGGCTCCAAACAACATCATGAACTAGTCACAACAAGATCTAGAACCGAGATGCCTTTCAACAACAAGGACCCCCACAAATGAGATCTAGGGTTTCCAACTCCACTAAGAAAAAGTATCGGGACCACAAAAATTCTTGGGTAGATAGGTAGATCTAGCCCCCCTCCTTAATATACGAACATATAAAAAAAGAGCAATAGGAAGATCACAAGTTTTATTTCAAGGTAGATTTACTTTTGACATGAGGCATAGAAGTTGTAAGTGATCTCTTATGGACCAACACAACTGAATTGGTGTTTCCTTGTATAATTATGTTACATTTTACTTCTAGCTTGGGAAAGTATAGGATATCATCTCATACTTGCGAGTTTTTCTACCCAAGTTCATTTCTCGCTATTATTCTTTTTCACTTTGTCACTCGAGGGCGAGTAATAGCTAAGCTTGGGGAAGTTGATAGCTCGAAATTTAGCACTATTCTACTAAGGTTTTTAAGTACACTATTACTCATATTGTCACTCATTTCATGCTCCAGCTAGATACACCTATGTCTATTTTGCATACTTACAAATCCTTATTAATTTTCGTATGAGCTTCACATATTTAGTAGTTTTAGTAGGATTTTATTATGTTTCCCTTGTCTTTGACATGTATTCAGGTGTTATTGTAGATCATAGAAAAAAGGGAGCAAAAGGACCAAGAGGGCACAATGTGGAAGAGTTACAGGCACCAAACTTAGCCATATGAGGTGTGCGAAAAGTGATATTTTTCCAACATCTTATATTTAAAATCTAGGGATTTCTATTTTCGTGCCCTCAGGTCCTTAGTTGTACTCAGTTTTCCCCAGCTCCTTAGTTTTTCCTCAGTTTTCCCCAAGCCCTTGTTTGAAACCCGCAGAAGGCTCAGACGGCAGGATTCCCGTTTAGTTGACCGTTCGTCACGTGTGGGGCGCGTCTTGTGGGGCCGCATCGTGTGGGCCGCGTCGCGTGGGGCTGGTAGAAAGGGACCGCGTGGGACAGGACGAGAAGCGTTTGGTTGCACGTGAGCAGGAGCTGGGTTCTGTCTCTCGGCCCCAAATTGGCATTATTAAGTGCACCTTTTTCCCCTCTTTCTCTCTGTCCTTTTCACCAAATTAGTATAAAATCTAGAGAAGCTTGCACTTTCTTCAATTATTTGTGCCTTTTGGCCCTCGTTGTTTGCCCAATATGGCAGCAAATCTAGTACTCCCTCTGGTCCATATGTATGTAGTTAAATCTAGAAGCAAATCTCCAGGATAATGTACGATAAATTCACAGTCATAGTAAATCAAGAAAACTAAGTACGGCCAACAAAATATAGTAGACTAGGGATAGATAATCCCTAGATAATATGGATAGATAATAGGATGCATACACAGCAGCCAACATAGTAACAGGTTCTTCACAGCACCATCATACGAACATAACAACAAGGGATCCCTAGCTAACAACAAAGGGATCCCAACAACAAACTAGGAGGCAGCAGCAGCACACGTCCGGACTCCGCCTACGCCATCGCTCTGCCTCCACTTGTTGCTCTTGCTTGAGCGGAGGCATGCGCCGATCTCCACCCCACCCCTTGCCGCCCAGGCCGTGCTTGGACGTTCACCGTCGGCCGACTTTGGGAAGGTGATGTTTGGTGCGTGAGCATGCGTGTGGCGGAAGTCGCCGAGAGGGCACCTGTACACCTCCTTGGCGAAGTAGGAGTGCGGCCGACCTGCAGCCTCCGCGGCACTGGCGAGTCTTGACGTCCTCCTCCTCTCCGTCACGTCGCTGCCGATCTGATCCATATCAAACAGAAACTAGTGAATGAGTTGCAACGATGACTAACGTACATGATAACAAAGTTAAGAAAAACAGAGTTAGCCTTAGTTAGAGTGGACATGATTATATATCTACAGGGAAGGTGTTAGCGAACTAAAGCTCATGCACAACAGATTTGTACACAGCAATGGTTTGAACCCTCCTGTAAAAATTTGTGCCCAACCATTCATCATAGGCAAAGAAACAGATTCTAGATCTGAACTAGATCTAAACTTGAACACATTCGAGATTATTTGCAAAATTAAACGGTTGATATCTTTTGATTAGTGCATAAAATAACTGATTGAGATCCCATGATTACTTGCATAAATTAACTGATTGAGATCCAATATTATTGCATTTAACCGAACAGCCGAACCCCAAATCTTAAACGAAATAATGAAGTGATCAAAACAAAATGGAATAAAATCGGCGCAAATATTAGCCCAATACTCATCCATCTACAGATCCATCTACACCAGCAAAAATAGGGTTCAAAAAGGAATGGGGAACAAAAAAGGAAGCAAACCGTAGTTACCTCGTTCCATGGGTCCTCCAGGAAGGTGTAGGGGTTCGGGGGCGGGACGTACGGCACGGGGTCGTAGGGGTCCCATCCGCGGGGATGGCGCCACCGGCGGCAGCGATCGATGCACCGGCGATGGCGGCGGCGGCGGCGTGGGGGACGGCGCCGAAGATGGAGCGTCGCGCTTCGAGCCAACCTCGACGATGGGATTGGCATTCTCCTTGTCCATCTCTCCGGCGGAGGAAGAGGAAGAGGGAGAGGGAGAGGAGAGGGAGAGGGTTTTGCTTTGGAGAAGATGATGGGACGTGAGAGAGTTGGCGATGCGTGAGCGAGTGAGAGTGACAGAGAGAGGAGGCGTCTATAAAGGCGAGGGGTGGTTAATGCGACCCGCGTCCTACGCGTGCACAGCACGTCGCACGTCTTGGACTTCTGCAACGCGACACGCGTCCACGATTGCACGTCTCGACTTCTCCACCGTGACCCGCGTCTACGCGTCAACAATTGCACGTGTCCTCGAGTCTAACCCTGGAAATTTAGATATACTCAGGTATACCCTCGAGTCTTATACTAGCATTTTTTATGTGCTCAATTTTCCCCTCGAGTGCTAATACTGGCTAGTGCAATATACTCAGTTTTACCCTCAAGTGGCTGGTCAACAGAGAGTCAACAAATGGGATTAACTAGTTAAATGAGTCATTTAATGTGCAAAAAAATCCTAAAAAGAGTGGCACTTACTCATGGAGTCTTTACCACAAATTGCCACTTCTCAAATCATAGATAAATCATAGATAAATCAAGTTTTACCACAAATTGCCACTTCTCAAATCACCTAGTAGCTATGAAGGTGCATGGTTTTCCACAATAAGCCCTTCCCAAAACAGCTTCCCCCAAATCATACTTTGTCTGATGTATATTGGTATTGCAAATAGTTTGAGGTAGGCCAAGATGGGTTTCATTGTACAAAACACGCATTTTCCATTTTTTAAATCTCATATTTGAATCCCTTAGTCTATTTACTACTCGGGTGCCCTTGGTTTCTTGATAGTACTCAGTTTTGCCCTCTCTCTTCACAAATTCTCGCAGACGTGCATCATCGCCCTGATTGGTCTAGCCCATGTCACGCGGATCGTGCCCGCCGACCGTTGATCGTATGATATAGGGAACGGGCAGGATAAAGTTTTGAGGTGGTCGTCGATGTCGTCGACCATTTCTTCTCTTCTTTGCATGGTTAAACGCGTCTAGTTCATATCTATCTAATGCGTCTGGTCTCGCCTCATGCAGTTCTTTGTGGACGTCGATCTCATCTCGGCACCCCGCATGCCACCTCCTCCGTGCCATCGCTGTAGAGCTCCGTTTAAAAATCTAATCCTACCCGTGTATTGCCCCTTGTATCAGTGTCATGGCCCCACTTGTCATTTGATATACCGAAGCCCCACTCGTTCGCGCTTTGGTCAGGGATACAACGATGCTTACGGTCAAACAAAGATGGATGGTCTGACGTGTCTTTGCGGGCTCTACGTGGCCCCACTAGTCGAAGATAACGGTCAACCGTCGGGCAACCGCCGTTACATCACGTGTGATGGTTTCAGACAAACGTTTGTGTAAAACTGAGGAAAAACTAAGGAGCTGGGGAAAACTGAGCACAACTAAGGACCCGAGGGCACGAAAATAGAAATCCCTAAAATCTAAGGCTATGGTGTTGTAGTCCTCGTCCATACGAGTTCAATGAGCTGAATAACACCCAAATCGGAGTTCGTATGAAGAAATGGCGTCCAGAATACGAAAGCATCCAATAGCTTTGGCGACCATCGGTACGGGCAGACCCACCCGTACCATTCATCCGTACCGGGTGTCGTCTGGTCCGTTTCGTCGAACGGAACAACATTTGTGAAGGCCTGATGGGCATATTCGGCTCCAGGCTCCGTCAGTTCGCGAAACCGACCTCCAACGCCTATATAAAGAGGGGAGGAGGCAAGGAGAGGCACCACCAATCATCCACGCGCCTAAGGGGCGGAGCCCTGCTGCTCCCGCCGCTGCCATCTCCACAGCCGCCGCCTCCATCACCATCTCCATCAACACATAGAAGAGGAGGAGCTCGAGGAGGAGGCTAGAATCTTGAAGGGCAACCCATCGATCTCCATCATCAACACCGTCATCAACATCTTCACCATGATCCCCTTTGTCTATTTGGTTGTGATCCGAACTCTGTTAGGAATTGCACTTGTATACAATTTACCTTCATATTCAATCCATATTATTGCTATGATGTTGATCCCCTTCATGTTTGAGTAGTTCCTTTGTTCTTGAGGAGATATGGAGAAACCCTAGTAATATTATGATGTGAAATAAAGATGTTTTATACCTTTGATCTATGAATATGTGTTAGTTTTCTCTCTTAATATTACATGTTGTGCACCATGTAATATATATGGCTTATGGTCTTGAGAGGGAACTACCCTTAGAAGTGTGGTAGAGTGAACGGCGGGAAGTGACATTACCGTATCATCGCTCTAACACTAGGATGAGGGGGATAAGAGGGATTCATAAAGCTCATATTGATGACCACAGGGTACACCCCTTAATAGAAAATAGTCAATATGTGGCTTGCAGAAGACTGGCTGATGTCGTTATTTAAAGATGCGATGACCGATGGCTTTATGGACGCATCTTATTACGGATCTCTCCCACACATAAACTTGGCAAAGATATAGTTCATCTTAATCATAAGTAATAGCAATACTTGTCGTCGTGGCGAACAGACAGATGCCATAGGATGGCTTAAGTTGGGGCCGAATGGGCGCAAGAGGATTCGGGGGAGGGTTTTTTATTAGATTGGATGAACTTCCGAATGCTTTCCTCAGGAACTTGGCCTAGGCCAGAGGTAGAAGAAGAAAGACACAAGGAAGAACTCTGCTCTAGATCTCTCTATTCCATGATACAACGAGCTTACAGGTTTTTTTGGATACAAGGTTCCTCCTAGTATTGATCGTCGTGCCCGCGAAGGAGCATGCCCCCTCTCCTTATATAGGGGAGAGGGTGGCTTACAGGGGAAGAAACCCTAATGGCATCTTTGAACAGACAAACTACTTTACAAGCGCTTTGCTAGGTGGCGCCGGTATCTCTTTAGTCGAGGAGTGGTGACGCCCTCCGTAGCTTTTACGTCATCATCTGCTTTGGCGTCAGGGCTTCGTTTAAAGCTACTTTGCTTAGGTCACCCTTGTCCTCTAGCTCTTGAGAGAATTTTTGACCAGTCTTGCCGACGTGCTACAGTGTCGCTTGTACCGGTAATCCGGTATCTTCTTAGCTCATTCCGGCATACCCCTCCTGGGGATACCGACATAGATTTCCTTAGCCAAACGCTTAACTTCCCAGCCCGGATTAAACTTTAACCGGTATCTTGATAGCTCAAACCATCCGGTTTGGCATGCCTTTGGCATACCGGGGGCCATCCCCCAACAATACTAGTGGTGGAACCTACACTCCTTGAGAACCCCTCAACCATATCACAATACATTCTCAATACTCTCTTGTTTTAGTTTACATTAGTTTATTTCTTTGTTCTTACTTACTTTAGCTTTCAACACAAAACAACTCTTTTATATACTTCATCCTGAAATTAGAATAACTTATAAGTACCCCCTTAGATAATAGTAATAAGGGGTATTAAGATCACTACTAGTAGCTCCTCGTGGTTCGATAATGTTACTTTGAAACTAGCTACATCTGATATGTGTTCTTGCAGTTATCACCCTAAGCCTTAGACCGGAACCCATAACTAATCTAGGGTCTTGCTATGCGTAGAGGCAACAACTTCCTTGTGACGGTAAAGCACACGTCCGTTGGGAACCCCAAGAGGAAGGTATGATGAGCACAACAGCAAGTTTTCCCTCAAAAAGAAACCAAGGTTTATCGAACCAGTAGGAGATGAAGACCACGTGGAGGTTGTTGGTGGAGAAGTGTAGTGCAGCGCAATGATACGTCTCCAACGTATCTATAATTTATTATGTTCCATGCTAGTTTTATGACAATACCTACATGTTTTGTTCACACTTTATGATGTTTTGATGCATTTTCCGGCACTAACCTATTAACAAGATGCCGAAGCGACAGTTGTTGTTTTTGCTGTTTTGGTTTCGAAATCGTACAAAGGAAATATTCTCGGAATTGGACGAAATCAACGCCCGGGGTCTTATTTTTCCACGGAGCTTCCAGAAGACCGAAGAGCATACGAAGTGGGGCCACGAGGGCCCACCATAGGCGCGGCCGGCATGGGGCCGCGCCGGCCTATGGTGTGGGGCCCCTGCCCCTCCAACGCTGCCCTTCCGCCTACTTAAACTCTCGTCGCGAAACCCTATTGGAGCCACGATATGGAAAAAGTTCCAGAGACGCCGCGCCAATCCCATCTCGGGGATTAGGAGATCGCCTCGGCACCTGCCGGAGAGGAATCATCACCGGAGGGCTCTACATCACCATGCCGCCTCCGGATTGATGCGTGAGTAGTTCATCCTTGGACTATGGGTCCATAGCAGTAGCTAGATGGTTGTCTTCTCCTCTTGTGCTATCATGTTTAGATCTCGTGAGCTGCCTAACATGATCAAGATCATCTATTTGTAATGCTACATGTTGTGTTTGGTGGGATCCGATGAATATAGAATACTATGTCAAGTTGATTATTGATCAATCATATATGTGTTGTTTATGTTCTTGCATCCTCTCCGTTGCTAGTAGAGGCTCTGGCCAAGTTAATACTTGTAACTCCAAGAGGGAGTATTTATGCTCGATAGTGGGTTCATGCCTCCATTGAATCTGGGAGAGTGACAGAAAGTTCTAAGGTTGTGGATGTGTTGTTGCCACTATAGATAAAACATCAATGCTTTGTCTAAGGATATTTGTGTTCATTACATTACACACCATACTTAATGCAATTGTCTGTTGTTTGCAACTTAATACTGGAAGGGTGCGGATGCTAACCTGAAAGTGGACTTTTTAGGCATAGATGCATGGATGGCGGTCTATGTTCTTTGTCGTAATGCCTGATTAAATCTCATAGTGATCATCATGATATGTATATGAATCTTTATTTGTCAATTGCCCACCTGTAATTTGTTCATCCAACATGCTATTTATCTTATTGGAGAGACACCACTAGTGAGCTGTGGACCCGGTCCATTCTTTTACATCTGAAATACAATCTGCAATCTGTTCTCTGTTGTTCTTCGCAAACAAACATCATTCTCCACACCATACGTTTAATCCTTTGTTTCCAAGCGGTGAGATTGACAACCTCATTAAGTTGGGGCAAAGTCTGTGATTGTGTTGTGCGGGTTCCACGTTGGCGCCGGAATCCCTGGTGTTGCGCACACTCCTCCACCAACAACCTTCACGTGGCCTTCATCTCCTACGGTTCGATAACCTTGGTTTCTTACTGAGGGAAAACTTGCTGCTGTACGCATCACACCTTCCTCTTGGGGTTCCCAACGGACGTGTGCTTCACGCGTTATCACGCAACACCAGTGATTCCGGCGCCAACGTGGAACCTGCACAACACAATCAAAATACTTTGCCCCAACTTAACAGTGAGACTGTCAATCTCACCGGCTTGCTGAAAACAAAAGATTAAACGTATGGTGTGGAGAATGATGTTTGTTTGCGAAGAACAACGAGAGAACATAGATTGCAGAGATTTTCAGATGTAAAGAATAGGACCGGGGTCCACGGTTCACTAGTGGTGTCTCTCTAATAAGATAAATAGCATGCTGGGTGAACAAATTACAGGTGGGCAATTGAGAATAAGATTCAGATACATATCATGATGACTACTATGAGATTTAATCAGGGCATTACGGAACATAGACATCTGCATCTATGCAAAAAGTCCACCCATTAGCGCACTCCATTAAGTTGCAAACAATTGCACAATTGCGTAATGTAATCAACACAAATATCCTTAGACAAAGCATTGATGTTTTATCTAGTGGCAACAACAACATCCACAACCTTAGAACCTCTGTCATGGAGGCATGAATAAATACCATAACTGGAGTTACAAGTATCAACTTGGCGGGCCTCTCTAGCAATGGAGAGCATGCAAGAATAAACAACACATATATGATAGATAAATAATCAACTTGACATAGTATTCAATATTCATCGGATCCACCAAACACAACATGTAGTATTACAAATAGATGATCTTGATCATGATAGGCAGCTCACAAGATCTAAACATGATAGCACAAGAGAACAACCATCTATATGGACCCATAGTCCAAGGATGAACTACTCACGCATGTGTGAGATTCCCTCTGAGGCAGGTGGCGTCTCGGATGGAGGCGGCGGCGTCTCTGAACTTTTCCGTATCGTTATTTTACGGAAACAAGTAGGCAAAGGCGTAGGAGGCCCCAGAGGGCCCACCCCATAGGGCGGCGCGGCGGAGAGGGGCCACGCCTCCCTAGGGTGTGGCCGCCTCGTGGCCCTTCTCCGTCTCCTCTTCGGTGCTCTGGAACCTTCCGTGGAAAATAAGACCGTGGGCTTTTGTTTCGTCCAGAATATTTCTGTGTAGGATTTCTCAAACCAAAAACAGCGAAAACAGACTAGCGCTTCGGCATCTTGTTAATAGGTTAGTGCATCAAAATGCATCATAAAAAACATGTAGTATTGTCATAAAACTAGCATGGAACATAAGAAATTATAGATACGTTGGAGACATATCAAGCATCCCCAAGCTTAGTTCCTACTCGCCTCGAGTAGGTAAACGATAAAAACAATAATTTCTGAAGTGACATGCTACCAACACAATCTTGATCAACATTATTGTAAAGCATATGAGATGAATGAAGTGATTCGAAGCAATAGATTGCTAACAAAAAGATAATGACTAAACAACTGAATCATATAGCAAAAACTTTTCATGAATATTACTTTCAAGACAAGTATCAAAAAGACTTCCATAAGAGCTAACTCATAAAGCAATAGATTCAAAGTAAGAGGTTTCAAGCAACACAAAGGATGATTAAGTTTCAGCAATTGCTTTCAACTTGTAACATGTATATCTCATGGATAATTGTCAACATAAAGTAATATAACAAGTGCAATAAGTAAACATGTAAGAATCAATGCACACAGTTGACACAAGTGTTTGCTTCTAAGATAGAAAGAAGTAGGTAAACTAACTCAACATAAAGTAAAAGAAAGGCCCTTCGTAGAGGGAAGCAGGGATTACTCATGTGCTAGAGCTTTTTATTTTGAAAACATGGAAACAATTTTGTCAACGGTAGTAATAATTCATATGTGTTATGCATAAAACCTCTTATAAGTTGCAAGCCTCATGTACCGAATACCAAATAGTGCCCGCACCTTGTCCTAATTAGCTCGGATTTCCATGGATTATCATTGCATTACATATGTTTCAACCAAGTGTCACAAAGGGGTACCTCTATGCCACCTGTACAAAGGTCCAAGGAGATAGATCGCATTTGATTTCTCGGTTTTGATAGATCTCAACTTGAGGACATCCATACGGGACAACATAGAAAACAGATAATGGACTCCTCTTTAATGCTTAAGCATTCAACAACGATAATATTCTCATAAGAGATTGAGGATTAATGTCCAAGTGAAACTTCCACCATGATACATGGCTTTGGTTGGCGGCCCAATGTTCTTCTCTAACAATATGCATACTCAAACCATTTAATCATGATAAATCACCCTTACTTCAGACAAGACGAACATGCATAGCAACTCACATGATATTCAACAAAGGTGTAAAAAGTTGATGGCGTCCCCGAAACATGGTTACCGCTCAACAAGCAACTTATAAGAACTAAGATACATAGCAACATATTCATCACCACAATAGTTTTTAAGCTATTTTCCCATGAGCTATGTATTGTAAAGACAAAGGAATGAAATTTTAAAGGTAGCACGCAAGCAATTTACTTTGGAATGGCGAAAAAATACATATAGGTAGTTATGGTGGACACAAATGGCATGAGTTTTGGCTCAAGGTGTTTGGATGCACGAGAAGCATTTCCTCTCAATACAAGGCTTTGGCTAGCAAGGTTGTTTGAAGCAAACACAAGTATGAACAGGTACAACAAAACTTACACAAGAACATATTGCAAGTATTATAAGACTCTACACTGTCTTCCTTGTTGTTCAAACACTTTTAGAAAAATATCTAGACCTTAGAGAGACCAATCATGCAAACCAAATTTCAACAAGCTCTATGGTAGTTCTCCACTAATAGATTTAAACTACATGATGCAAGAGCTTAAACATGATCTATGAGAGCTCAAAACAATTGCCAAGTGTCAAATTATTCAAAACCATATGAAGCATTTTCTGATTCCAACCAAATAGCAATCAACGAAGCAGTTTTCAGCCTTCGCCATGAACATTAAAGCAAAACTAAGAACACCAGTGTTCAATATGAAAAAGCGGAGCGTGTCTCTCTCTCCAATACAAGGATTGTTGGGATCCGAATTTATTCAAACATAAGTAAAAATAAAAGCAAACATACGCTCCAAGTAAAGAACATAAGATGTGACGGAATAAAAATATAGTTTCACTAGAAGTGACCTGATAAGTTGTCGATGAAGAGGGGATGCCTTGGGCATCCCAAGCTTGAGTCTTCTTGAAATATGCAGGGAACCACGGGGGAATCCCCAAGCTTATACTTTTCACTCTTCTTGATCATATTATATCATCCTCTTCTCTTGACCCTTGAAAACTTCCTCCACACCAAACTTTAAGCAAACTCATTAAAGGGTTAGTGCATAATAAAAATTCACATGTTCAGAGAGGACACAGTCATTCTTAACACTTATGGACATTACCCAATGCTACTGAAAGTGAATGGAACAAATAAATCCACTCAACACAGTAAAAGAGGCAATGCCAAATAAAAAGGCAGAATCTGTCAAAACAGAACAGTCCGTAAAGACGAATTTTCTGAGGCACTTAACTTGCTCAGATGGAAAAACTCAAAACTAATGAAAGTTGCGTGCATATATGAGGATCATGCATGAATTTTCGCTGATTTTTTTATTCTTGTACAGAGAGAAGGACGCGAATTCGTGACAGACAACAAATCTGTTTCTGCGCAGAAATCCAAATCTAGCATCAACCTTCTATTAGAGACTTTACTTGGCACAATAACATGATAAGGAGAGGTTGCTAGAGTAGTAACAACTTCCAAGACTCAACAAAACAATAGTAAAAATAAAAACAACATGGGTTATCTCCCAAGAAGTGCTTTTTTTTAACGCCTTTCAGCTAGGCGCAAAAAGTGCAAATCAAGTATTATCAAGAGAAGAAGCATCAACAGAGGAGTTTGTAGTTTTCTCAATTATGCATTGTATCTTATGTATGTAAGAAGCTCCTTTTTCATTACCTTTAGGCTTACTATCCTCCTCAAATAAATTTTCAGGAACAATCCAATCAAAATTCTTTTCTAATGCCTCATGCATTCCTATGAGTTTATAAGGTATTGGTATTTTAATCTTCCCCTCACAATTGGCTTTTTTAGTGTATCTTAGCCTATCTTTTTCCCTCCTTTCAAGGATATTTGCAAAATTGGTACACAAGCCTAGCATCTTATGTCGTATAAAGACTTTTCTAGCTTCTCTAGCTACATCACCAAATTCTCTAAGAAGGGTTTCTAAAACAAAATCTTTCTTTTCTCCTTCTTCCATATCACCGAGTGTAAGAAACATATGTTGCATTATTGAATTAAGATTAACAAATCTAGCTTCCAACATGTGCACTAAAGAGGCAGTAGCAATTTCATAATTAGGAGCAAGGTCTACCAAGGATCTATCTTCAAAATCTTCAGCCTTACTAACATGAGTGAAAAATTCTTCTATATTATCTTTTCCAATGATAGACCCACTACCTACCGATATATCTTTCAAAGTGAACTTAGGATGAAGCATGATGAAATAAACAAAAGTAAACTTGATGAAGTAAATGCAAGTAACTAATTTTTGTGTGTTTTCGATATAAGAAAGCAAACAAGACAGAAAAATAAAATAAAGTAAAGCAAGACAATAAACAAAGTAAAGAGATTAGATGTGAGAGACTCACCTTGCAGCGTGTCTTGATCTCCCCGGCAACGACGCCAGAAAAAGAGTTGCTGTGCGTAGAGGCAACAAATTCCTTGTGAAGGTAAAGCACACGTTCGTTGGGAACCCCAAGAGGAAGGTATGATGAGCACATCAGCAAGTTTTCCCTCAGAAAGAAACCAAGGTTTATCGAACCAGTAGGAGATGAAGGCCACGTGAAGGTTGTTGGTGGAGGAGTGTAGTGCGGCGCAACACCAGTGATTCCGGCGCCAACGTGGAACCTGCACAACACAATCAAAATACTTTGCCCCAACTTAACAGTGAGATTGTCAATCTCACTGGCATGCTGACAACAAAGGATTAAACGTATGGTGTGGAGAATGATGTTTGTTTGCGAAGAACAACAGAGAACAGAGATTGCAGTAGATTGTATTTCAGATGTAAAGAATAGGACCGGGGTCCACAGTTCACTAGTGGTGTCTCTCCAATAAGATAAATAGCATGCTGGGTGAATAAATTACAGGTGGGAAATTGACAGAATAGATATTCATATACATATCATAATGACTACTATGAGATTTAATCAGGGCATTACGACAAAGAACATAGACTGCCATCCAGCATGCATCTATGCCTAAAAAGT
Source organism: Lolium multiflorum (assembly GCA_030979885.1). Taxonomy (NCBI): domain Eukaryota; kingdom Viridiplantae; phylum Streptophyta; class Magnoliopsida; order Poales; family Poaceae; genus Lolium; species Lolium multiflorum. The sequence continues at coordinate 271,312,474 of CM061753.1, read as the reverse complement.
CCACCTTCGAGTTAGCATCCGCACCCCTCCAGTATTAAGTTGCAAACAACGAGACAATTGCATTAAGTATGGTGCGTAATGTAATCAACACAAATATCCTTAGACAAAGCATTGATGTTTTATCCCTAGTGGCAACAACACATCCACAACCTTAGAACTTTCTGTCACTGTCCCAGATTCAATGGAGGCATGAACCCACTATCGAGCATAAATACTCCCTCTTGGAGTTACAAGTATCAACTTGGCCAGAGCCTCTACTAGCAACGGAGAGCATGCAAGAACATAAACAACACATATATGATAGATCAATAATCAACTTGACATAGTATTCAATATTCATCGGATCCCACCAAACACAACATGTAGTATTACAAATAGACGATCTTGATCATGATAGGCAGCTCACAAGATCTAAACATGATAGCACAAGAGGAGAAGACAACCATCTAGCTACTGCTATGGACCCATAGTCCAAGGATGAACTACTCACGCATCAATCCGGAGGCGGGCATGGTGATGTAGAGCCCTCGGTGATGATTCCCCTCTCCGGCAGTGCCGGAGCGATCTCTGAATCCCCGAGATGGGTTTGACGGCGGCGGCGTCTGCGGAACTTTTCCGTATCGTGGCTCTCGGTACTAGGGTTTTCTCGACGGAGGGATTAAGTAGGCGAAGGGAGCGTAGGGGGCACCAGGGGCCCACCCATGGGCGGCACGGCCGAGGTGGGCCGCGCCCCCTAGGGTGTGGCCGCCTCGTGGCCCTTCTCCGTCTCCTCTTCGGTGCTCTGGAACCTTCCGTGGAAAATAAGACCGTGGGCTTTTGTTTCGTCAATTCCGAGAATATTTCTGTGTAGGATTTCGAAACCAAAAACAGAAAATAGAAACTGGCGCTTCGGCATCTTGTTAATAGGTTAGTATCGGAAAATGCATCAAAACATCATAAAGTGTGAACAAAACATGTAGGTATTGTCATAAAACTAGCATGGAACATAAGAAATTATAGATACGTTGGAGACGTATCAGGTCTCTGAAGAAACTATGCATCTTAGGGGAGGGGGCCTGCTCACCTTGCCTCCGCCAGTGCTTTGGACAATGCAGCATAACTAGTTTGGTAGCCCACAATTGTCTTGCGTGCATCATAGGGAAAAGCAACTGTTGCGCATAGATGTACACGTCCGTTGGGAACCCCAAGAGGAAGGTATGATGCGCACAGCAGTAAGTTTCCCTCAGTATGAAACCAAGGTTATCGAACCAGTAGGAGCCAAGAAGCACGTGAAGGTTGTTGGTGGAGGAATGTAGTGCGGCGCAACACCGGTGAAACCGGCGCCAACGTGGAACCTGCACAACACAATCAAAGTACTTTGCCCCAACGTAACAGTGAGGTTGTCAATCTCACCGGCTTCTGAAAACAAAGGATTAAGCGTATCGAGTGGAAGATGGTGTTTGTTTGCAAAGAACGGTAAAAGCAGTAGAATATATTCAGATGTAAAAGAATGGACCGGGGTCCATAGTTCACTAGAGGTGTCTCTCCAATAAGATAACTAACATCTTTGGGTGAACAAATTACGGGCGGGCAATTGACAAATAAAGATTCAATACATATCAACGATGATTACTATGCGATTTAATCGGGGCATTACGACAAAGTACATAGACCGCTATCCGCATGCATCTATGCCTAAATAATCCACCTTCGGGTTATCATCCGAACCCCTTCCGGTATTAAGTTGTAAACAACAGATAATTGCATTAAGTATGGTGCGTAATGTAATCAACAAAAATATCCTTAGACAAAGCATCAATGTTTTATCCCTAGTAGCAACACATCCACAACCTTAGAACTTTCTGTCACTGTCCCAGATTCAATGGAGGCATGAACCCACTATCGAGCATAAATACTCCCTCTTGGAGTTACAAGTATCAACTTGGCCAGAGCCTCTACTAGCAACGGAGAGCATGCAAGAACATAAACAAAACATATATGATAGATTGATAATCAACTTAACATAATATTCTATATTCATCGGATCCCGCCAAACACAACATGTAGCATTACAAATAGATGATCTTGATCATGTTAGGCAGCTCACAAGATCTATAACAATGATAGCACAAGCGGAGAAGACAACCATCTAGCTACTGCTATGGACCCATAGTCCAAGGATGAACTACTCACGCATCAATCGGAGGCGGGCATGATGATGTAGAGCCCCTCGGTGATGATTCCCCTCTCGGCAGGGTGGAGGCGATCTCCTGAATCCCCGAGATGGGATTCGCGGCGGCGGCGTCTCTGGAAGGTTTCCGTATCGTGGCTCTCGGTACGGGGGTTTCGCGACGAAGGCTATTTGTAGGCGGAAGGGTAGGTCGGGGGCGTCACGAGGCCCACACAAGGGCCGCGGCCGAGGGCCAGGCCGCGCCACCACGGTGTCTCGGCCACCTCGTGGCCCCACTTCGTCTCCCTTCGGTCTTGGAAGCTTCGTGTAAAAATAGGATCTGGGCGTTGATTTCGTCCAATTTAAAACCAAAAGCAACAGACAGCTTCGGCATCTTGTTAATAGGTTAGTGCGGAAAATGTATAATAATCTTGTAAAGTATGTATAAAACATTCAAGTATTGTAATAAAAGTAGCATGGAACATAAGAAATTATAGATACGTTTGCGACGTATCAAGCATCCCCAAGCTTAGTTCCTACTCGCCCTCGAGTAGGTAAACGATAACACAAATAATTTCTGAAGTGACATGCTACCAACATAATCTTGATCAACATTATTGTAAAGCATATGAGATGAATGGAGTGATCTGAACAAAAGATTGCTAACAAAGATAATGACTAAGCAAATGAATCATATAGCAAAACTTTTCATGAATAGTACTTTCAAACAAGTATCAATAAGACTTGCATAAGAGCTAACTCATAAGCAATAAATTCAAAGTAGAATGCATTGAAGCAACACAAAGGATGATTAAGTTTCAGCAATTGCTTTCAACTTGTAACATGTATATCTCATGGATATTTGTCAACATAGAGTAATATAACAGTGCAATAAGTAAACATGTAAGAATCAATGCACACAGTTAACACAAGTGTTTGCTTCGAGATAGAAAGAAGTGGGTAGACTGACTCAACAATAAAGTAAAAGAATGGCCCTTCGCAGAGGAAGCATTGATTACTATTTTTGTGATAGAGCTTTTGTTTTGAAAACATAGAAACAATTTTGTCAACGGTAGTAATAATTCATATGTGCTATGCATAATACTTCCTACAAGTTGCATGTCTCATGCATAGAGTACTAATAGTGCTCGCACCTTGTCCTACTTAGCTCGGAAGACACGGATTATCATCACATGACATATGTTTCAACCAAGTGTCACAAAGGGGTACCTCTATGCCGCCTGTACAAGTGTCTAAGGAGAAAGCACGCATTGGATTTCTCGCTTTTGATTATTCTCAACTTAGACATCCATACCGGGACAACATAGACAACAGATAATGGACTCCTCTTTTAATGCTTAAGCATTCAACAACAGTTAATATTCTCATAAGAGATTGAGGTTGTATGTCCAAACTGAAACTTCCACCATGATACATGGCTTTAGTTAGCGGCCCAATGTTCTTCTCTAACATATGCATACTCAAACCATTTGATCATGAAATCGCACTTACTTCAGACAAGACGAACATGCATAGCATCTCACATGATATCCAACAAAGATAAAGTTGATGGCGTCCCCAGAAACATGGTTACCGCTCAACAAGCAACTTATAAGAATTAAGACACATAACTACATATTCATCACCACAATAGTTTTTAAGCTATTTGTCCCATGAGCTATATATTGCAAAGATAAAGGAATGAAATTTTAAAGGTAGCACTCAAGTAATTTACTTTGGAATGGCAGAAAAATACCACATAGTAGGTAGATATGGTGGACACAAATGGCATGGGTTTTGGCTCAAGGTGTTTGGATGCACGAGAAGCATTTCCTCTCAGTACAAGGTTTGGGCTAGCAAGGTTGTTTGAAGCAAACACAAGTATGAACAGGTACATCAAAACTCACACAAGAATATATTGCAAGCATTATAAGGCTCTACACACTGTCTTCCTTGTTGTTCAAACACTTTACCCGAAAATATCTAGACTTAGAGAGACCAATCATGCAAACCAAATTAAACAAGCTTGATGACCCACAAGTATAGGGGGTGTATCGTAGTACTTTCGATAAATAAGAGTGTCGAACCCAACGAGGAGCAGAAGGTGTTGACAAGCAGTTTCGATGAAGGATTCACTGTAAATGCTCACAGACAAGTATTCAGGGGGTTTTGATATAGCAGATAAATAAAGTACAAGTAAATAAAATGCGAGAGAAATAATTGCAGCGAGTGGCCCAATCCTTTTAGCACAAAGGACAAGCCGGTTTGTTTACTTATAATGACCAAACGTTCTTGAGGACACACGGGGATTTTAGTCTAGTGCTTTCGCTTCATACGGCTGATTAATCTTCATTGTTTTGATAAGTGTTGTGTGGGTGAACCTATGCGAATGCACCGCCCTTCCTAGGACTAATACATACTTGTGATTATACCCCTTGCAAGCATCCGCAAATACAAGAAAGTAATTAAGATAAATCTAACCACAACCTTAAACTCTGAGATCCTGCTATCCCTCTACCGATATACTAACGGGGGTTTAGGTTGCTGTCACTCCGGCAACCCCCCAATTAGCAAACGAATACAAGATGCACTCCCCTAGGCCCATAAAGGTGAAGTATCATGTAGTCGACGTTCACATGACACCACTAGAAGAGTAACACCACAACTTAAATATCATAACATTGAATACTACTCAACAATAATTCACTACTAACATTTAGACTTCACCCATGTCCTCAAGAACTAAACGAACTACTCACGAGACATCATATGGAACATGATCAGAGGTGATATGATGATGAATAACAATCTGAACATAAACCTTGGTTCAATAGTTTCACTCAATAGCATCAATAACAAGTAGTAATCAACACCGGAGAGTTTCCCCTATCAAACAATCAAGATCCAACCCAAATCGTTACAGCGGTGACGAGATGCAGCGGTGGAGATGGCGGTGTAGATGATGGAGATGATGGTGATGATGATGGAGATGATGTCCAGCTCGATGACGATGGCGATGGCGTCGATTTCCCCCTCGGGAGGAATTTCCCGGCGGATTCCTGCCCGCCGGAGAGCTCTTTTCTCTCTGTGTTTTTCCGCCCCGGAGGCAGCTGTCAATTCTCCGTCCTCCCCGGGTCTTAGGTTTTCGGGGCGAAGAAGTACGCGAAGGAGAGGCGGCTAGAGGCTGTGGGCCCCCTCCCCGAAAGGCGGCGCGGCCAGGCCCCGCGCCGGCCTATGGGGGGGCCATGGCGGCCCCTCTCGGCCCCTCCTTTTGGCTCCCTTCGTCTTCTGGAAAAATAGGAATTTTCGTATAACTTTCGTCAATTGTTGATCTTGAGAAATATGGTGTCCTGACGGTGCTTTTTCCAGCAGAATCCTGACTCCGGTGAATAATTCTCCAATGATCATGAAACATGCAAAATAGATGAAATAACATAAGTATCATCTCTAAATATGAAATATATCAATGAATAACAGCAAATTATGATATAAAATAGTGATGCAAAATGGACGTATCAACTCCCCCAAGCTTAGACCTCGCTTGTCCCCAAGCGAAACTGAGCTCAATAAACAAGACCACATGTTTATGGAGTGAGGAGTCGATAAATAAAATACGGACAAGAAGCATCATATTGATTCACACAAGACATTCTAGTAAACATTCTCTTCATATAACTCGACTCGAAATAAGTAAAGAGAAATCACAAGTAAAGGTGCATAGGAAATCATAGATGGTTATGGCAAACTTCGTTCTTGGTCAGAGAACTACTAACGGATTGCACTTATCTTCTAAGAAAAGCTTTCATATTAGAATTTATATAACAAGACTTTCATCCTCAATCATAACAATCTCCTCATAATCATTGATAACTTTCAAAGTCATATTCAATCAGATAAAATTTGTACTAAACAAGAAAGCATAAAAGACATGATTAACTGAATCATAGCATAAATGGTTGGTTCACAACAACCCAATTGCTTGCTTAAGATAGAGGGAAATAGGTTTACTGACTCAACATAAAAGTAAAAGATAGGCTCTTCGCAGAGGGAAGCAGGGATTAAATCATGTGCTAGAGCTTTTCAAGTTTTGAAATCATATGAAGAGCATAAAAGTAAGATTTTGAGTGGTGTTTGCTGTTGTCAACGAATGGTAGTGGGCACTCTAACTCCCTTGCCAAACAGACCTTCCAAGAGCGGCTCCCATGAAGGACGTCATCTCTACCAGCAAGGTAGATCATCCCCTTCTCTTTTGTTTACACATGTATTTTAGTTTTATTATGGATGACACTCCCCCCACCTTTGCTTTCACAAGCCATGGCTAACCGAATCCTCGGGTGCCTTCCAACATTCACATACCATGGAGGAGTGTCTATTGCAAAATTAAGTTGCTTACTGATAACTCAGGGCAAAACATGTGAAGAGAATTATTAATGAAGGTTATTAATTGGGGCTGGGAACCCCGTTGCCAGCTCTTATTGCAAAATTATTGGATAAGCGGATGTGCCACTTAGTGCATTGGTGAAAGTCCGCCCAACAAGATTGAAAGATAAAACACCACATACTTCCTCATGAGCTATAAAACATTGACACAAATAAGGAGTAATATAGTTTGAATTATTTAAAGGTAGCACATGAAGTATTTACTTGGAGTGGCGCAAAATACCACATAGTAGGTAGTTATGGTGGACACAAATGGCATAGGTTTGGTCTAAGGTTTTGGATGTATGAGAAGCATTCCCTCTCAATACAGGTTTTTGGCTAGCAAGGTTTGATAGCAAGCATAAAGGTTGAAGGAAACAAGCACATATACATGTGATAGAAACAATCATGCATCTTTCTCATAAGCACAAGCAATTTTAACTTCAGAATACTAACTCATTAGCATAAAGATAATAGAGTAATATATCTACATGTATTTCCCTTTTCTATTCAAATATCAAGGTGTTGTTGTTATTGACCAATGCTAAGTTTGCCAAAACCAAATAGATTTACTTGATGCTCCCAAAGTGATATCAATACTAATGTCAAGAGTAATCATATAAAAGAAATTGCAAACTAAAATAAGGTGTGCAAAAAGTAAATGATAAGACTTCTCATTAATATTCCATAACGCTAACTCACACCAACGGATACATAGATAACCAACTAAGAGAGAGATACTTCCACACTGCAAACTATATATTCTATATGATAACTTCCCTACTCATGATATGACACTACTTGATAGTAAAAGATAAAGATAGTGATGATGTGATACCGCGGCACTCCCCCAAGCTTGGAACAAACCAAGGGGATGCCAATACCGATGATGAATTACTCCTTCGGCGGTGATGGTGATGGATTCTTCTCGCGCTTCTTAAGGATCTCCTTCAGCTTCAGCTTCTCAATTTGGCAATTCTGCACTAAGAGTCGAAGAGATTCATTGTTATCGAATGTGGCGGTGGCGGCCTTGTGATGGGAATCGAGTAATATTCCAGCATGCGAAGTCGCTGGTTCTCCTCCTGTATCTCCACTTCCCTTCTTAGAGCACGATATTGATCACAAAACTCATCGGCAACCCGTATTGCTTCCTCCACACAAGGGAAAGAGTCGAGGCTAAGAGCAGGGCGGAAGAAGTTCCTGCAAGTTATGAGAAAAAGAACGCCCAGTGTTAACCGATCCCACCAAGATTGGCTTACTCTCCATAGTTTCCCGCTCTCTTTTTGCTGATGCTATCTTCTTCTCTCCCTTATTGACCCCTTCATCCATCTCCTCTTCCCAAGGTTCCTTGTCTTTGTTGTTGGAGACCATGGTGCTTCTAGATCAAAACAGATCCTGGCAGAAAACAACTCGAAACAAAACACGACGAGAAAACGATATACGGACCTCTGGAGATCCGGGGGATTATATATCAAATATTTTTACGACAAAAGGAAGGTTCCAGGCCGAAAACGGGGGGAAACGTCACCATAGGGCGGCACGGCCAGGGTGGGGCCCGCGCCGGCCTATGGTGACGGGCCCTCGCGTGTCTCCTCCACTCCGTTTCGATCCCGTAATTTTTCATATTTTCCAAAAACAGCAGAAATATTGTTCGGAAAGCTAAACGCGGACTTTTTATTACTAAAACTGTTACCTATTCAAAGTCGGACTCTGCAGAATGTCAATTTGATCTTTGATGAAAGCTTCCGGAGTTATCACTTGAATAATATCAATATCTTCATTATAAGAATCTCCGAAATATAATGCTTGAGTCTTTGTCCATTCACTACTTGCGTGGCGTTACCTTCCAAAGAGCTAATTTTTATTGCTCCTGAACGATAGACTTCCTCAATAACATATGGTCCTTCCCATTTTGAGAGTAATTTCCCTGCAAAAAATCTGAGACGAGACCGATACAATAAAACTTTATCTCCAACATTAAATTTTCTTTTAATAATTCTTCTATCATGCCACTTCTTAACTTTCTCTTTAAAAAGTTTAGCATTTTCATAAGCTTCACTTCTCCATTCATCTAAAGAACTCAATTGTAGCAACCTCTTCTTACCGGCAAGTTTAAAATCTTTATTAAGTTCTCTTACCCAATAAGCTTTGTGCTCTAGTTCTAAAGGTAAATGACAAGCTTTTCCATAAACCATTTTATAAGGAGACATTCCCATAGGGTTTTTGTAAGCAGTTCTATAGGCCCACAATGCTTCCTTTAACTTACTAGCCCAATTCTTTCTAGATTTATTAACAGTCTTTCCCAAAATAGCTTTAATTTATCTATTTTATAATTCTACTTGCCCACTAGTTTGAGGATGATAAGCTGAAGCAATTCTATGATTAATACCGTATTTGGCAAGAGTTTTTCTAAAACCACCATGGATAAAATGAGAACCTCCATCAGTCATAATATATCTAGGTACTCCAAATCGAGGAAATATAACATCTACAAGCATTTTTAAAGAGGTCTCACCATCAGCACTTTTTGTAGGTATAGCTTCTACCCATTTAGTAACATAATCAACATCGACAAGTATATGAGTATTACCTTCTGAAGAAGGGAAAGGACCCATGAAGTCGAATCCCCAACAATCAAATGGTTCAATAACAAGAGTATAATTCATAGGCATTTCATTGCGTCTAGAAATATTACCAACTCTTTGACATTCATCACAAGATAAGATAAACTTCCTTGCATCCTTGAAAAGTGTTGGCCAATAAAAACCTGATTGTAGAACCTTTTGTGCGGTTCTATCTCCGGCGTGATGTCCTCCATAAACACTACCATGGCATTTACTCAATATCTCTTGTTGTTCATATTCGGGACACATCTTCGCATAATACCATCCACTCCTTCTTTATATAAGTGTGGGTCATCCCAAAAATAATACCTCAAATCATAAAAGAATTTCCTCCTTTGCTGAGCTGAAAAGGTTGGAGGCAAATACTTCGAAACAATAAAGTTAGCATAATCAGCATACCAAGGGCTCTCTCGCGAGCTTGATACGCGTAGATGCACACGTCCGTTGGGAACCCCAAGTGGAAGGTATGATGCGTATAGAAGCAAGTTTCCCTCAGTATGAAACCAAGGTTTAATCGAACCGTAGGAGCCAAGAGGCACGTTGAAGGTTGATGGTGGCGAAATGTGATGCGGCGCAACAACGGGGATTCGGCGCCAACGTGGAATCTGCACAACAAAACCAAAGTACTTTGCCCCAACGAAGCAGTGAGGTTGTCAATCTCACCGGCTTGCTGTAACAAAGGATTAAGCGTATCGAGTGGAAGATGATTGTTTGCAAGAAAATAGTAAAACACAATTGCAGTAGATTGTATGCTATGTAAAGAATAGGACCGGGTCCACAGTTCACTAGAGGTGTCTCTCCCATAAGATAAAAGCATGTTGGGTAAACAAATTACAGGTCGGGCAATTGACAAATAGAGAAGGGCATAACAATGCATGTACATGATATGATAAATATAGTGAGATTTAATCGGGCATTACGACAAAGTACATAGACCGCCATCCAACTGCATCTATGCCTAAAAAGTCCACCTTCAGGTTATCATCCGAACCCCATTCAGTATTAAGTTGCTAAGCAACAGACAATTGCATTAAGTATGGTGCGTAATGTAATCGACAACTACATCCTTAGACATAGAATCAATGTTTTATCCCTAGTGGCAACACATCACAACCTTAGAACTTTCTGTCACTGTCCCAGGTGTCAATGAAGGCATGAACCCACTATCGAGCATAAATACTCCCTCTTGGAGTTAAGAGTACAAACTTGGCCGAGCCTCTACTAATAACGGAGAGCATGCAAGATCATAAACAACACATAAACAATAGATTGATAATCACCATAACATAGTATTCTCTATCCATCGGATCCCGACAAACACAACATATAGAATTACATATAGATGATCTTGATCATGTTAGGCAGCTCACAAGATCCAACAATGAAGCACAACAAGGAGAAGACGACCATCTAGCTACTGCTATGGACCCATGGTCCAGGGGAACTACTCACTCATCACTCCGGAGCGATCATGGCGATGAAGAGTCCTCCGGGAGATGAATCCCCTCGGCAGGGTGCGGAGGCGATCTCCTGAATCCCCGAGATGGGATTCGTGGCGGCGGCATCTCTGGAAGGTTTTCCGTATCGTGGCTCTCGGTCTGGGGTTTCGCGGCGGAGGCTTTAAGTAGGCGGAAGGGCAACGCGGGGGCCACACGAGGGCCCCACACCATAGGTCGGCGCGGCCAGGGCCAGGCCGCGCCGCCCTGTGACGGCGCCTCGTGGCCCCTTCCCTCTTCGGTCTTCCTCGTGCAAAAATAGGACCCTGGGCGTTGATTTCGTCCAATTCGAGAATATTTCCTTACTAGGAATTCTGAAACTAAAAACAAGAAAACAGCAACGGCTCTTCGGCATCTTGTTAATAGGTTAGTTCCAGAAAATGCATAAATATGATATATAATGTGCATAAAACATGTAGGTATCATCAATAAAGTAGCATGGAACATAAGAAATTATCGATACGTTGGAGACGTATCAACATCCCCAAGCTTAGTTCTGCTCGTCCCGAGCAGGTAAAACGATAACAAAGATAATTTCAAGTGACATGCCATCATAATCTTGATCATACTATTTGTAAACATATGTAATGAATGCAGCGATCAAAACAAAAGTAATGACATGAGTAAACAAGTGAATCATATAGCAAAGACTTTTCATGAATAGTACTTCAAGACAAGCATCAATAAGTCTTGCATAAGAGTTAACTCATAAAACAATAAATCAAAGTAAAGGTATTGAAGCAACACATAGGAAGATTAAGTTTCAGCGGTTGCTTTCAACTTATAACATGTATATCTCATGGATATTGTCAACATAAAGTAATATAACAAGTGCAATATGCAAGTATGTAGGAATCAATGCATAGTTCACACAAGTGTTTGCTTCTTAAGGTGGAGGGAGATAGGTAAACTGACTCAACAATAAAAGTAAAAGAATGGTCCTTCAAAGAGGAAAGCATCGATTGCTGTATTTGTGCTAGAGCTTTTATTTTGAAAACATGAAACAATTTTCAACGGTAGTAATAAAGCATATGAGTTATGTAAATTATATCTTACAAGTTGCAAGCCTCATGCATAGTATACTAATAGTGCCCGCACCTCGTCCTACTTAGCTTGGACTATCGGATCTTTGCATGCCATGTTTCAACCAAGTGTCACAAAGGGGTACCTCCATGCTGTACAAAGGTCTAAGGAGAATGCTCGCATTTTGGATTTCTCGCTTTTGATTATTCTCAACTTAGACATCCATACCGGGACAACATGGACAACAGATAATGGACTCCTCTTAAATGCATAAGCATGTAGCAACAATTATTATTCTCATATGAGATTGAGGATATATGTCCAAAACTGAAACTTCAACCATGATTCATGGCTTTAGTTAGCGGCCCAATGTTCTTCTCTAACAATTTTTGCATGCTCCAACCACTAAAGTGATAGATCCTTCAGACAAGACGGACATGCATAGCAACTCACATGATATTCAACAATAGTTGATGGCGTTCCCCAGAAGCATGGTTATCGCACAACAAGCAACTTAATAAAAGATAAAGTGCATAAGTACATATTCAATACTACGATAGTTTTTAAGGCTATTTTGTCCCATGAGCTATATATTGCAAAGGTGAATGATGGAATTTTAAAGGTAGCACTCAAGCAATTTACTTTGGAATGGCGGAGAAATACCATGTAGTAGGTAGGTATGGTGGACACAAATGGCATAGTGGTTGGCTCAAGGATTTTGGATGCATGAGAAGTATTCCCTCTCGATACAAGGTTTAGGCTAGCAAGGTTATTTGAAGCAAACTCAAGGATGAAACGGTGCAGCAAAACTCACATAAAAGACATATTGTAAACATTATAAGACTCTACACCGTCTTCCTTGTTGTTCAAAACTCAATACTAGATATTATCTAGACCTTAGAGAGACCAAATATGCAAATCAAATTTTAGCAAGCTCTATGTATTTCTTCACTAATGGGTGCAAAGCATATGATGCAAGAGCTTAAACATGAGCACAACAATTGCCAAGTATCACATTATCCAAGACATTTTAGAACTACTACATGTAGCATTTTCCAATTCCAATCATATAACAATTTAACGAAGAAGAAACTTCGCCTTGAACATTATGAGTAAAGCCTAAGGACATATTTGTCCATATGCAACAGCGGAGCGTGTCTCTCTCCCACAAAGTGAATGCTAGGATCCATCTTATTCAAACAAAAACAAAAACGAAAACAAACCGACGCTCCAAGTAAAGAACACAAGATGTGGTGAATAAAAATATAGTTTCAGGGGAGGAACCTGATGATGTTGTCGATGAAGAAGGGGATGCCTTGGGCATCCCCAAGCTTAGACGCTTGAGTCTTCTTAAAATATGCAGGGGTGAACCACGGGGGCATCCCCAAGCTTAGAGCTTTCACTCCTCTTGATCATAGTATATCATACTCCTCTCTTGACCCTTGAAAATTTCCTTCACACCAAACTTCAAGCAAACTCATTAGAGGGTTAGTGCACAATTAATAATTCACATGTTCAGAGGTGGCACAATCATTCTTTACACTTCTGGACATTGCATAAAGCTACTGGACATTAATAGATCAAAGAAATGAATCCAACATAGCAAAAGAGGCAATGCGAAATAAAATGCAGAATCTGTCAAAAAGAACAGTCCGTAAAGACGAATTTAAAGCTGGCACCAGACTGGCTCAAATGGAAAAACTCAAAACTAATGAAAGTTGCGTACATATCTGAGGATCACGCTCATAAATTGGCAGATTTTTTCGAATTTTCTACAGAGAACTGTGCCCAGATTCGTGACAGACAGCAATGCTGTTTCTCGCAGCGATCCCAAATATAACATCAACTTTGACATAGAAACTTTACTTGGCACAAAAACATGATAAGGAGAGGTTGCTACAGTAGTAAACAACTTCCAAGACTCAACAAAACAAAAAATTGCTGTAGTAAAAACATGGGTTGTCTCCCATAAGCGCTTTTCTTTAACGCCTTTCAGCTAGGCGCAGAAAGTGCAAATCAAGTAACATCGAGTAGAAGCATCAACATCATAACTTGTTCTAATAATAGAATCAAAAGGCAACTTCATTCTCTTTCTAGGGAAGTGTTCCATACCTTTCTTGAGAGGAAATTGATATTTAATATTACCTTCCCTCATATCAATAACAGCACCAACAGTTCGAAGAAAAGGTCTTCCCAACACAATAGGACAAGATGCATTGCATTCGATATCCAAGACAACAAAATCAACGGGGACAAGGTTATTGTTAACCGTAATGTGCACATTATCAATCCTCCCCAAAGGTTTCTTTTTAACATTATCGGCAAAATTAACATCCAAATAATAATTCTTCAATGGTGGCAAGTCAAGCATATCATAAATCTTTTTAGGCATAACAGAAATACTTGCACCAAGATCACATAAAGCATTACATTCAAAGTCATTGAATTTCATTTTAATGATGGGCTCCCAACCATCTTCTAACTTTCTAGGAATAGAAGTTTCAAGTTTTAGTTTCTCTTCTCTAGCTTTTATGAGAGCATTTGTAATATGTTTTGTAAAGGCTAAATTTATAGCACTAGCATTAGGACTTTTAGCAAGTTTTTGTAAGAACTTTATAACTTCAGAGATGTGGCAATCATCAAAATCTAAATCATTATGAGCTACAGCAATGGGATCATTGTTCCCAAGGTTGGAAAAAATTTCAGCAGTTTTATCACAAGCAGTTTCAGCAGTTTTAGCAATTTCAGGCAGTTTTGTACGCTTTGCACTAGGAGTAGAAACATTTCCAACACCAATTATTTTACCATTGATAGTAGGGGGTGCAGCAACATGTGAAGCATTATCATTACTAATGGTGGTAATAGTCCAAACTTTAGCTACATTATTCTCTTTAGCTAGTTTTTCATTTTCTTCTCTATCCCACCTAGCACGCAGTTCAGCCATTAATCTTATATTCTCATTAATTCTAACTTGGATGGCATTTGCTATAGTAGTAATCTTATTATCAATATCATTATTAGGCATAACTTTCAATTTTAAAAGATTAACATCGAGGCAAGTCTATCAACTCTAGAAGCAATAGTATCAATTTTATCAAGCTTTTCCTCAACAGATTTGTTAAAAGCAGTTTGTGTACTAATAAATTCTTTAAGCATGGCTTCAAGACCAGAGGGTACACTCCTATTATTGTTGTAAGAATTCCCATAAGAATTACCATAACCATTACCATTAGCAGAAGGATATGGCCTATAGTTATTACCGAGTTGTTCCTATAAGCATTGTTGTTGAAATTATTATTTTTAATGAAATTCACATCAACATTTTCTTCTTGAGCAACCAATGAAGCTAAAGGAACATTATTTGGATCAACATTAGATCTACCATTCACAAGCATAGACATAATCACATCAATCTTATCACTCAAGGAAGAGGTTTCTTCAACAGAATTTACCTTCTTACCTTGTGGAGCTCTTTCCGTGTGCCATTCAGAGTAATTTATCATCATATCATCAAGAAGTTTTGTAGCCGCCCCAATGTGATGGACATAAAGGTACCTCCAGCAGCTGAATCCAATAAATTCCGAAGAAAAATTTAGTCCTGCATAGAAGGTTTGGATGATCATCCAAGTAGTCATCCATGGGTTGGGCAATTCTTTACCAAAGTTTTCATTCTCTCCCATGCTTGAGCAACATGTTCAGTATCTAATTGCTTAAAATTCATTATGCTACTTCTCAAAGATATAATTTTAGCGGGAGGATAATATCTACCCATAAAAGCATCCTTACATTTAGTCCATGAATCAATACTATTCTTAGGCAAAGATAGCAACCAATCTTTAGCTCTTCCTCTTAATGAGAAAGGAAACACTTTCAATTTAATAATATCACCATCTACATCCTTATATTTTTGCATTTCAGAAAGTTCAACAAAATTATTGAGATGGGCAGCAGCATCATCAGAACTAACACCAGAAAATTGGTCTCTCATGATAAGATTTAGTAAAGCAGGTTTAATTTCAAAGAATTCTGCTGTAGTAGCAGGTGGAGCAATAGGTGTGCATAGGAAATCATTATTATTTGCATTTGTGAAGTCACACAACTTAGTATTTTCAGGGGTATTCATTTTAGCAACGGTAAATAAAACAAACTAGATAAAGTAAATGCAAGTAACTAATTTTTTTGTGTTTTTGATATGGAGAGCAAGACGGTAAATAAAGTAAAACTAGCAACTAATTTTTTGTGTGTTTTGTTTAGGTGCAACAAACAAAGTAGTAAATAAAATAAAGCAAGACAAAAACAAAGTAAAGAGATTGAGAAGTGGAGACTCCTTGCGGCGTGTCTTGATCTCCCGCAACGGCGCCAGAAATTTAGCTTGATACGCGTAGATGCACACGTCCGTTGGGAACCCCAAGTGGAAGGTATGATGCGTATAGAAGCAAGTTTCCTCGCATGAAACCAAGGTTTAATCGAACCAGTAGGAGCCAAGAAGTACGTTGAAGGTTGATGGTGGCGAAATGTGATGCGGCGCAACAACAGGGATTCCGGCGCCAACGTGGAATCTGCACAACAAAACCAAAGTACTTTGCCCCAACGAACAGTGAGGTTGTCAATCTCACCGGCTTGCTTGTAACAAAGGATTAAGCGTATCGAGTGGAAGATGATTGTTTGCAAGAAAATAGTAAAACACAATTGCAGTAGATTGTATGCTATGTAAAGAATAGGACCGGGGTCCACAGTTCACTAGAGTGTCTCTCCCATAAGATAAAAGCATGTTGGGTAAACAAATTACAGTCGGGCAATTGACAAATAGAGAAGGGCATAACAATGCATGTACATGATATGATAAATATAGTGAGATTTAATCCGGGCATTACGACAAAGTACATAGACCGCCATCCAACTGCATCTATGCCTAAAAAGTCCACCTTCAGGTTATCATCCGAACCCCATTCAGTATTAAGTTGCTAAGCAACAGACAATTGCATTAAGTATGGTGCGTAATGTAATCGACAACTACATCCTTAGACATAGAATCAATGTTTTATCCCTAGTGGCAACACACATCACAACCTTAGAACTTTCCCTGGTGTCAATGAAGGCATGAACCCACTATCGAGCATAAATACTCCCTCTTGGAGTTAAGAGTACAAACTTGGCCAGAGCCTCTACTAATAACGGAGAGCATGCAAGATCATAAACAACACATAAACAATAGATTGATAATCACCATAACATAGTATTCTCTATCCATCGGATCCCGACAAACACAACATATAGAATTACATATAGATGATCTTGATCATGTTAGGCAGCTCACAAGATCCAACAATGAAGCACAACAAGGAGAAGACGACCATCTAGCTATGGACCCATGGTCCAGGGGTGAACTACTCACTCATCACTCCGGAGGCGATCATGGCAATGAAGAGTCCTCGGAGATGAATCCCTCTCCGGCGGGGTGCCGGAGGCGATCTCCTGAATCCCCGAGATGGGATTCGTGGCGGCGCGTCTCTGGGGTTTCCGTATCGTGGCTCTCGGTCGGGGGTTTCGCGACGGAGGCTTTAAGTAGGCGGAAGGGCAACGCGGGGGCCACACGAGGGCCCCACACCATAGGTCGGCGGCCGGGGCTGGCCACGCCGCCCTATGGTGACGGCGCCTCGTGGCCCCACTTCCTTCCCTCTTCGGTCTTCGGAAGCTCGTGCAAAAATAGGACCCGGGCGTTGATTTCGTCCAATTCCGAGAATATTTCCTTACTAGGATTTCTGAAACCAAAAACAGACAACAACTGGCTCTTCGGCATCTTGTTAATAGGTTAGTTCCAGAAAATGCATAAATATGACATATAATGTGCATAAAACATGTAGGTATCATCAATAAAGTAGCATGGAACATAAGAAATTATCGATACGTTGGAGACGTATCAGAGCTCACCTTTATTACAACCAATTGTTCATTTGGAAAACTATCATTAACAGGAACAGGGCCATAAGTAATATTTTCCAATCTAGACAAATTATCAGCAACATTATCAGCACCTTTCCTGTCTACAATATGTAAATCAAATTCTTGCAAAAGAAGGACCCATCTAATAAGCCTTGGCTTAGCATCTTTCTTTTCCATAAGGTACCTAATTGCAGCATGATCAGTATGAATTGTGACTTTTGAATCAACAATATAAGGTCTAAACTTGTCACATGCAAAAACTACTGCTAATAACTCTTTCTCAGTTGTAGCATAATTTCTTTGAGCAGCATCTAGGGTTTTACTAGCATAATGAATAACATGCAATTTCTTATCTACTCGCTAAGAACAGCACCTACAGCAAAATCACTAGCATCACACATAATTTCAAAAGGTAAATTCCAATCAGAGTTCGACTATAGGAGCAGTTGTTAAGGCTTTCTTTAGAGTTTCAAAAGCTTCCTTACAATCATCATCAAAAACGAAAGGTACATCTTTTTGAAGAAGATTAGTAAGAGGCTTTGAAATTTTAGAGAAATCTTTAATAAACCTCCTATAAAAACCAGCATGACCAAGAATACTACGAATACCTTTAACATCCCTAGGATAGGGCATCTTCTCAATTGCTTCAACTTTAGCTCTATCAACTTCAATACCTCTTTAAGAAATTTTATGTCCCAATACAATTCCTTCATTAACCATAAAGTGACATTTCTCCCAATTAAGAACAAGGTTAGTTTCTTCACATCTCTGCAAAACTTTATCAAGGTTTCGCAATTATCAAAAGAATTCCCATAGACAGAAAAATCATCCATGAATACCTCAACAATCTTCTCACAAAAGCCATGAAAAATAGCAGACATGCATCTTTGAAAAGTAGCAGGAGCATTACATAAACCAAAAGGCATACGCCTATAAGCATAAGTTCCATAGGGACAAGTGAAAGTGGTTTTCTCTTGATCTTTAGCTCTAACAGCAATTTGTGAAAACCCAGAATATCCATCAAGAAAACAGAAATGAGTATTTTTAGACAACCTTTCTAACATTTGATCAATAAAAGGTAAAGGGTAATGATCTTTCTTAGTAACTTTATTAACTTTTCGAAAATCAATGCACATTCTATACCCTACAACTACTCTTTGAGGAATAAGCTCATCATTATCATTAGGCACAACAGTTATACCTCCTTTCTTAGGAACACAATGCACATGACTAACCCATCTACTATCAGCAATAGGATATATAATACCTGCTTCAAGAAGTTTTAATACCTCATTTCTTACCACATCCTTCATCTTGGGAATTAGACGACGCTGATGTTCAACAATAGGTTTTGCACCATCTTCTGTATTAATAGCATGTTGGCAAATAGCGGGAGAAATCCCCTTCAAATCATCAAGAGTATAGCCAATAGCTCCTCGGTGCTTCTTCAATATTCCCAATAATCTTTCTTCCTCAATATCTGAAAGCTTAGCACTAATAATAACAGGATATGTTTTCTTCTCATCAATATAAGCATACTTAAGATTATCAGGTAATGGTCTCAAATCAAATACAGGATCTTCTTTTGGTGGTGGTGTAACACCTAAATCCTCAACCGGTAAGTCATGTTTAAGAATAGGTTGACGAAGGAAAATTTCATCAAGCTCATCCCTTTCTTCCCTAAAAACTTCACTCTCACTATTCTCCAAATGTTGCTGCAAAGGATTACTAGGAGCAAGAGCAATAGATGCACACTGTTCAACTCTAAAATCTTCATTAGGCAAATCAGCTTTATAAGGAGTTTTGGCAAATTTAGAGAAGTTAAACTCATAAGATTCACCAGCAAATTTAGTAACAATTTTCTCTTTCTTGCAATCTATAATAGCTCCACATGTATTTAGAAAAGGTCTACCAAAAATAATAGGACAAAACTTACTAGCAGCAGAACCAAGTACCAAAAAGTCAGCAGGATATTTAATCTTACCACATAGAACTTCAACATCTCGAACAATACCAATGGGAGAGATAGTTTCTCTATTAGCTATCCGAATAACCACATCAATATCTTCAAGTTCACAAGAACCAATTTCATGCATAATTTCCGTGTAGAGCTCATAAGGAATGGCACTAATACTTGCACCAATGTCGCATAAACCATAATAGCAATGATCACCGATTCGAACAGAGAGCACAGGAACACTGGCTTTCATAGACTTATTAGGATGCGAAACAATATTAGAAGCATCTTCACAAAAATAATATGACCATCTTCCACATTTTCAGTCACAAGATCTTGAACTATTGCAACAGCAGGTTCAACTTTTATTTGTTCTTCAGGTTCTATGGGTTTCTTTGGACTTTTATTAACTACACTAGTTATAACAGAATACTCCTTCATTTTAGCAGGGAAAGGAGTTTTTCAATATAAGCTTCAGGAAGAACATGATCAACAGTTTAATTTCAATACATTTACTTTTAGGTGGATCAGTTTTATCTTTATATGGTTCATGATACTTATCAAAATTCTTCCTAGGCAATTCAAAATGAGAGGCAAAGGCTTTATAAATATTTGCAACAACTTGGGAGTCAAGACCATATGTAGCACTTATATTACGATATTCATCAGTATCCATAAAAGCTTCAATGCATTCATAACTATAATTTGTACCTGACACTCTACCTTTGTCGTTCTCCCATCCTTCAGTATTTTCTTGGATTCGATCAAGAAGGTCCCATTTAAACTCTTCTTTATTGCGCGTGAATGATCCAGAACAAGAAGTATTCAGCAAGGTTTTATCTTGAAAGACAGTCTTGCATATAAATTATCAATAATAATATTACCAGGAAGCTCATGAATGGGGCATTTGAGCATTAAAGACTTCAATCTCCCCCATGCTTGGGCAATACTCTCTCCATCATGAGGCCAGAAATTATATATTCGGTTGCGGTCTTTGTGAATTTCACTTGGAGGATAAAATTTAGAGTAAAATAGAGGCACAATATCCTTCCAATCAAGAGAACGCCCATCCTTCAGCAATTTATACCAATGCGCCGCTTTACCAGATAGCGACATAACAAATAATTTCTTCCTAACTTCATCCATTGAAATACCTGCACATTTGAATAACCCGCATAATTCATGTAAAAACAGTAAATGATCTCCAGGATGAACAGTTCCATCCCCTTCATAGCGGTTATCCACAACACGTTCAATAATTTTCATAGGTATTTTATATGGTATTACTTCCTCACCTGGCGCCTCATCCACTACCGTTGCAGTAGTAGTAGATTTCCCAAATAGAAATTCAAGGGAGGATCTCTCCATAATGACTTATAGTAGTAAGCAGAAACAAAATCAGCACGTACAGTAAAAGTTTCCTTACCAATTCCACTTACCAATAGCGCTTCACTCCCCGGCAACGGCGCCAGAAAATAGTCTTGATGACCCACAAGTATAGGGGGTGTATCGTAGTACTTTCGATAAATAAGAGTGTCGAAACGAGGAGCAGAAGGTGTTGACAAGCAGTTTCGATGAAGGATTCACTTTAAATGCTCGCAGACAAGTATTGAGGGGGTTTTGATATAGCAGATAAATAAAGTACAAGTAAATAAAATGCGAGAGAAATAATTGCAGCGAGTGGCCCAATCCTTTTTAGCACAAAGGACAAGCCGGTTTGTTTACTTATAATGACCAAACGTTCTTGAGGACACATGTGGATTTTAGTCTAGTGCTTTCGCTTCATACGGCTGATTAATCTTCATTGTTTTGATAAGTGTTGTGTGGGTGAACCTATGCTAATGCACAGCCCTTCCTAGGACTAATACATACTTGTGATTATACCCCTTGCAAGCATCCGCAAATACAAGAAAGTAATTAAGATAAATCTAACCACAGCCTTAAACTCTGAGATCCTGCTATCCCTCCTGCACCGATATACTAACGGAGGTTTAGGTTGCTGTCACTCCAACCCCACAATTAGCAAACGAATACAAGATGCACTCCCCTAGGCCCATAAAGGTGAAGTATCATGTAGTCGACGTTCACATGACACCACTAGAAGAGTAACACCACAACTTAAATATCATAACATTGAATACTACTCAACAATAATTCACTACTAACATTAGACTTCACCCATGTCCTCAAGAACTAAACGAACTACTCACGAGACATCATATGGAACATGATCAGAGGTGATATGATGATGAATAACAATCTGAACATAAACCTTGGTTCAATAGTTTCACTCAATAGCATCAATAACAAGTAGTAATCAACACCGGGAGAGTTTCCCCTATCAAATAATCAAGATCCAACCCAAATCGTTACAGCGGTGACGAGATGCAGCGGTGGAGATGGCGGTGTAGATGATGGAGATGATGGTGATGATGATGGAGATGATGTCCAACTCGATGACGATGGCGATGGCGTCGATTTCCCCCTCCGGGAGGGAATTTCCCAGCGGATTCCGCCGCGGGAGAGCTCTTTCTCTCTGGTGTTTTTCCGCCCCGCGAGGCGGCTGTCAATTCTCCGTCACTCCCCGGGTCTTAGGTTTTGGGGCGAAGAAGTACGCGAAGGAGAGACGGCCAGGGGGGCTGTGGGCCCCCTCCCACAACGGCGCGGCCGGGCCAGGGCCCGCGCCGCTATGGGGGGCCCATGGTGGCCCTCTCGGCCCCTCCTTTGGCTCCCTTCGTCTTCTGGAAAAATAGGAATTTTTGTATAACTTTCGTCAATTGTTGATCTTGAGAAATATGGTGTCCTGACGGTGCTTTTTCCAGCAGAATCCTGACTCCGGTGAATAATTCTCCAATGATCATGAAACATGCAAAATAGATGAAATAACATAAGTATCATCTCTAAATATGAAATAGTGATGCAAAATGGACGTATCAAAGCTCTACGGTAGTTCTTCATTAATAGATTAAACTACATGATGCAAGAGCTTAAACATGATCTATGAGAGCTCAAACAATTGCCAAGTTACCAAACCATATGCAGCATTTTCCGATTCCAACCAAATAGCAATTTAACAAAGCAATTTCAGCCTTCGCCATGAACATTAAAGCACAATTAAGAACACAAGTGTTCCATAAGAAAAAGCGGAGCGTATATCTCCAATATAAGAATGGTGGGATCCAACTTTATTCAAAACAAAAACAAAAATAAAAGCAAACGACGTTCCAAGTAAAGAACATAGGATGTGATGAAATAAAAATATAGTTTCACTAGAAGTGACCTGATAATGTTGTCGATGAAGAAGGGATGCCTTGGGCATCCCCAAGCTTAGATGCTTGAGTCTTCTTAAAATATGCAGGGATGAACCACCGGGGCATCCACAAGCTTAGACCTTTCACTCTTCTTGATCATAGTATATCATCCTCTTCTCTTGACCCTTGAAAACTTCCTTCACACAAACTTCAAGCAAACTCATTAGAGGGTTAGTGTATAACCAAAATTTCACATATTCAGAGGTGACACAATCATTCTTAACACTTCTGGACATTGCACAAAGCTTTGAAAGTTAATGGAACAAAGAAACTCATTCAACATAGCAAAAACGGCAATGCGAAATAAAAGACAGAATCTGTCAAAAACAGAACAGTCCGTAAAGATGAATCTGGCAGGGGCACTTAACTTGCTCAAATGGAAAAAACTCAAAACTAATGAAAGTTGCGTACATATATGAGGATCACGCTCGTAAATTTGCAGATTTTTCGATTTTTTTACGAGACTTCTGCGAGAATTCGTGTGAGACAGCAATGCTGTTTTGCGCAGCGATCCAAATCTATCATCAACTTTAGCATAGAAACTTTACTTGGCACAAAAACATGATAAGGAGAGGTTTCTACAGTAGTAAACAACTTCCAAGACTCAACAATACAGTAAATAAAATAAAACTTGGGTTATCTCCCAAGAAGTGCTATTCTTTAAGGGATTTCTATTTTCGTGCCCTCGGCTCCTTAGTTGTACTCAGTTTTCCCCAGATCCTTAGTTTTTCCTCAGTTTTCCCCAACCCCTTGTCTATAACCCGCAGAAGGAGCTCGGACGGAAGGAATCCCGTTTAGTTGACGTTGGTTGGTGCTGGCAAGTGGGCCGCTGTTGGTGCCCCGCATGGACACGTCTCCACTTATCCAGATCATCGTGGGACCCACAACTTGTCCACGTTAGCGCGCCGGACCCACAGCTTACCCAGGTGACCGTTGCAAAATGGGAGCCCGAGCTAGCCCTTTCTTTCTCCGCGCCCCATTGTTCTTCTTCTCCGCCAGCGGCAGCCCTTCTCCGGCACGCGGGTGATGTCTAGTTTCTCTTCGACCTCCCGTTCTTCATGGCCGCAGTATGGACCCGTGCCTTTGACAAGATGCCCTGACTGCCCACGCCAGAGCCTCGAAGCGGTCGATCTGTAAGACGGACGAGAACGGCAACCGTGGACGTGAGTTCGTTGCATGCGAGAGCTTGCCATATAGAGAGGGGATAAGGTTAGATCTCGCTCCAATTTCTCTGATTTCTCTCGATTTTCTTGTTATTCCCTCGAATTTGGGATTTAGGGTTCACGTTGTTGTTTTCAGATCTTGAAGAAATGCAGGCATTTCGAGTGGATCGATGTGTACGTTCAGAGGCTTCAGTTGCGGGAATCAATTGGCGCTATTGGGGCGCAATTTGGGGGGGGACTTGTTGTAGAGAATGCGAGAGGAGCCGTTCCGATTAGGGACCTTCCGATGCCTAATGCTAATGCAGATCGAAGTGAAGGGAGAACTGAAGAAAATGAACAAGCAGCTGATCGAGTTGAAGAAGCAAGCTAATATGATGGCTGGTTGTTTTTTTTGTTGTATAATTACGATCGGATTCTTATCATTGCTCACCGGGCGCTAGAAGTTGTTACAAGGGATACCTTGTTACAAATCCATTATTCGTTACATGTACTTGTAGTTGTTTTCAAAGTTAGTGTGTGCATTCACCGAAATTACCAACTATATTCCCTAAAAGAAAAGGAAAGCTAAAGATAGTTGATAATTGTTAGAGGGTGACAAATAATGCAATCCCCGAAATCCGCAAATATGTATGCCTCATGTTTATACCAAAATTATACCACTTTTAGGCCGTTTCAAAATACCAATACTATATCCCAAACTATATTCCCTAAAAGAAAAGGAAAGCTAAAGATAGTTGATAATTGTTAGAGGGTGACAAATAATGCAATCCCCGAAATCCGCAAATATGTATGCCTCATGTTTATACCAAAATTATACCACTTTTAGGCCTTTCCAAAATACCAATACCATATCCCAAACTATATTCCCTAAAAGAAAAGGACAGCTAAATATAGTTGATAATTGTTAGAGGGTGACAAATAATGCAATCGCCGAAATCCGCAAAAATGTATGCCTCATGTTTATAACAAAATTATACCACTTTTAGGCCGTTTCAAAATACCAATACTATATCCCAAACTATATTCCCTAAAAGAAAAAAAGCTAAAGATAGTTGATAATTGTTAGAGGGGTGACAAATAATGCAATCCCCGAAATCCGCAAATATGTATGCCTCATGTTTATACCAAAATTATACCACTTTTAGGCCTTTCCAAAATACCAATACCATATCCCAAACTATATTCCCTAAAAGAAAAGGACAGCTAAAGATAGTTGATAATTGTTAGAGGGGTGACAAATAATGCAATCGCCGAAATCGGCAAAAATGTATGCCTCATGTTTATAACAAAATTATACCACTTTTAGGCCGTTTCAAAATACCAATACTATATCCCAAACTATATTCCTCATGTTTATTCTCCACCGAGAGAGAGAGAGAGATGGGTGGCCACGAGAGAGAGAGAGAGAGAGAGAGAGAGAGAGAGGTTGCCACGAAGAGACGGATAGGGTATACTGCCCGTTAGATCAGTGGATCAACGGTTCGTGGAGTCGATCCGTGTGACAACGGCTCAACCAATCAGGATAAGTTTGGGCTTCTCAGAGCATTTGTGACAGTACTTGAGGGCAAAACTGAGTAGTACTAAGAATCCAAGGGCACATAAATAGTAAATAGACTAAGGGATTCAAACAAAAGAATTACAAAATGAAAAATGTGTGTTTTGTACAATATAATTCATATTGGGCTACATCAAATTATTTGCAATTCAAATATACATGAGTGTGACAATTATGGCATCATTTAGACAAACTATGTTTTGGGAAAGATGTTTTGCAAAGGGGTTTGGGTGGAAAACCATGCATCTTCATAGCTACACTAGTGATTCTGAGAAGTGGCAATTTGTGGTAAAACTTGATTTATATATGTTTGTTAAGGTTTTCTAGGTGGCAGGTTGCGTAGGAAGACTCCATGAGTAGTTGCCACTATGTTTTTATTTTTTTGGATTTTTTTGCGCATGAAATGACTCAATTAGCTATGTTAATCTCATTTGTTGACTCTCTGTTGACCAGCTACTTGAGGGTAAAACTGAGTATATTGCACTTGCCGGTCTAAGTCCTCGAGGGAAAACTGAGTACAGATAAAATTTCTGTATAAGGCGAGG
This sequence comes from Lolium multiflorum, assembly GCA_030979885.1. Classification (NCBI taxonomy): domain Eukaryota; kingdom Viridiplantae; phylum Streptophyta; class Magnoliopsida; order Poales; family Poaceae; genus Lolium; species Lolium multiflorum. Next base: position 271,286,289 of record CM061753.1, on the reverse strand, counting down.
TTATAACTACACCAAACGTCCCAGGTTAGACTCGTGTAGCGGTGCACGCTGCAGCCGTGCATAGCGGACGCGTGTTGCGGTACACGCCACCTTCGTCTTTATAGAGCCCCTCTTTCTCTCCCTCGACGTTCTCACTCACAACCGCCTCTCCTGTCCATCATCTTCTCCATAAAAAAAAATCAACAATCATGCCCCGAATGCCGCCTGGCCGCGCCCGCCCCCCCCGCGCGCACGTCCCAACCCGCCCCCGCCGCCCCCCGCCCGGCCAAATCGGCGCATCGGCCGCCGTCCAGTGCTACAGGCCATCGGCCGCCGTCCCCCAGTCGACGGCGCCAAGATTGGGACCCGTACGAACGTGCAACGCGAAGAACCCCTACGACACCACCATCGTCGACTACGAGTCGGAGGTAACCCTTTGTTCCCCTGTTCTTATCTCATTTCAATCATTTTGTGTTAGATCTAGCGTTATTACGGTTCGTCTGTTCCTAGTTCAATCCTTTTGTGTTAGATCTTGCGTTATTACTGTTCGTCTCTTCCTAGTTCAATCCTTTTTGTTAGATCTTGCGTTATTACTGTTCGTCTGTTCCTAGTTCAATCCTTTTGTGTTAGATCTTGTGTTATTACTGTTCGTCTGTTCCTAGTTCGATCCTTTTGTGTTAGATCTTGCGTTATTAGTGTTTGTGATTTGCTTTTGTTTCAGATTTGTGCCGATGATGATGAATATTTGGGCATCCCTAAATTGATTCAGGGTTTGGTCAGTAAACAATTGGTGTGTACAAATTTGTTGTGCATGATCTTTGGTTTACTTACTCAAATCCTGGATATAAGTGTGTCCAATGTAACTGAGGCTACCTCTTTTTTCGAGCCCATATTATCATGCATGATTTTTTTCACTCTCTGTTCAATCATCGTTGCAATTGACTCCGTGTTTTTTGCACGATCTTTGGTGCTACGTGACAGGTGGAGAGCAGCGACGTCGACAGCGACGACGAGTCCTTCCACACCAAGACTCGTCACGTCCTCAGGAGGCTGCAGGCCAATACGGTCGCCCCTTTGCTCAAGGCATTTACAAGTGCCCCTTCTGCAACAGGAGGCTCTTCGACACCAACTTCAACACCCTGCTGAACCATGCTGAATCCATTGGCAGACATGGCGCTAGAGTTGGAAGTACCGTGAACGTGCATGCGTACATGGCCAAACACAAAGCACTTGGGATTCACCTGCGCAACCTCCAAGCGAGTCACACGCGCCACCTGGAGGCGTTGAACGTGCCTACTGCACTCTCTGTATGTGACTGCTCTATCTGTAGAGCAGCTTAAATTCATGTAAAATGTAGCTTATGTTGGATCTATCGGTACTACATTTGGATCTGTCCTGAATATATCTATGCTATGTTGGTTGCTGTATGCAGCTTATCCTATATTTTCTCTCTGGATTTGTGCCCTAGATTTCCTACCTGATTGGGTAAAACGAAGGCATAAAGAAATGAATGGCGTTAAAAAAGAAGGAGAAGCTTCTCTAGATTTGCTACCAATTTGGGCTATCAAATATGAATGAGATCGAGCGATAGAGAGGAAAAAGGTACATTGAAAACTGCTAATCTGGGCGAAAGAGACAGAAACCACTCGTGCCCCCGTCCCGGACCCACACGGCTCCACACGCTACGGCCCTACACGCTACGGCCCCACAAACACGGCCTCGTCCGTCCCACGCGGTCCCTTCCCACCAGCCCCACACGACGCGGTCCCACACGACGCGACCCCACAAACGACACGACCCCACTCGTCGGCACGGAACGGTCAACTTAACGGATTCCTTCCGTCCGAGCTCCTTCTGCGGTTCAGACAAACGTTTGGGTAAAACTGAGGAAAAACTAAGGAGCTGGGGAAAACTGAGTACAACTAACGAAGCAGGGGCACGAAAATAGAAATCCCTTTCTTTAACGCCTTTCAGCTAGGCGCAGAAAGTGCAAATCAAGTATTTTCAAGAGATGGAGCATCAACATTACCTCGGGCCTTACGCTTACCCTTCTTACTCTTTTTCTTACTCTTTGGCTTAGGGAATACATGTCGGCCTCTTAGTGTGATTTTTAGGGTGCCTTCTCCCGTATTTATGATTGCTCCCAATAGTTTCAGCAGGGATCTTCCAATTGTGATTTGTCCTGTTCCTACATATTCAATAACAAGATAATCAGTGGATACTGTTTTCCAAGAATGGTTGTGTGCACACCCTCGGCTATTCCCTTAGGAATTATAACGGAGTTATCAATAAGAGTTATTCCTTCTCCCCCTTCAACAAGCCCCCAAAGTGTCAAAGATTCATAAATACTCTTAGGCATAAGACAAAATTCAGACATAATATCACAACGGGCATGAAAAGTTTCACCACCAATAATAACTTTAATAGTAGGTTTCCACATTGAGGGTTCAGAGTTCACTAAAACTTCATCAAGACGGTTTCGAACATAACCATAATTTTCTTTCAGGTAAGATGCGCTTGTCTCAAGAGTGTTTAATCTATTACAAATACTAACAAGGGCTGAATCAAAGTTGTTAGCCGAACTGTGTGATGCAACCAATTTTTTTATAGCATTAAAAGCTTGATCACCGTTGCAATGAAGGAAATCTCCTCCCACTAAAACATCTAAGGCATATCTATAGCGAATCATAAGCCCAAAATAAAAATTACTAAGGAGCAAACTTAGAGTCATTTGAGGTTCAGCTTTACGATAAGCATCAAAAATTCTAGACCAAGCATCTTTAAAACTCTCCTCATCCCCTTGTTTAAAAGTAAAGACTAATTCCTCAGGTGAGGAAGTAACAGGTACAGAGCTAGACATGATAACAAAAGTAAACTAAATGCAAGTAACTAATTTTTTTGTGTTTTCGATATAGAGCTAGTAAATAAGACAGAAAGTAAAGTAACTAATTTTTGTGTGTTTTAATATGTAGCAAGCAAGACAGTAAATAAAATAAAGTAAAGCAAGACAAAAACAAAGTAAAGAGATTGGAAGTGGAGACTCCCTTGCATGTCTTGATCTCCCGGCAACGGCGCCGAAATTTATGCTTGTTGCGCGTAGATGTACACGTCCGTTGGGAACCCCAAGAGGAAGGTATGATGCGCACAGCAGTAAGTTTCCCTCAGTATGAAACCAAGGTTATCGAACCAGTAGGAGCTAAGAAGCACGTGAAGGTTGTTGGTGGAGGAATATAGTGTGGCGCAACACCAGTGAAACCGCGCCAACGTGGAACCTGCACAACACAATCAAAGTACTTTGCCCCAACGTAATAGTGAGGTTGTCAATCTCACCGGCTTGCTGAAAACAAAGGATTAAGCGTATCGAGTGGAAGATGGTGTTTGTTTGCAAAGAACAGTAAAAACAGAGATTGCAGTAGAATATATTCAGATGTAAAAGAATGGGCCGGGGTCCACAGTTCACTAGAGGTGTCTCTCCAATAAGATAACTAACATGCTGGGTGAACAAATTACAGGGCAATTGACAAATAAAGATTCAATACATATCAACGATGATTACTATGCGATTTAATCGGGGCATTACGACAAAGTACATAGACCGCTATCCAGCATGCATCTATGCCTAAATAATCCACCTTCAGGTTATCATCCGAACCCCTTCCGGTATTAAGTTGTAAACAACAGATAATTGCACTAAGTATGGTGCGTAATGTAATCAACACAAATATCCTTAGACAAAGCATCAATGTTTTATCCCTAGTAGCAACAGCACATCCACAACCTTAGAACTTTCTGTCACTGTCCCAGATTCAATGGAGGCATGAACCCACTATCGAGCATAAATACTCCCTCTTGGAGTTACAAGTATCAACTTGGCCAGAGCCTCTACTAGCAACGGAGAGCATGCAAGAACATAAACAACACATATATGATAGATTGATAATCAACTTAACATAATATTCTATATTCATCGGATCCCGCCAAACACAACATGTAGCATTACAAATAGATGATCTTGATCATGTTAGGCAGCTCACAAGATCTATAACAATGATAGCACAAGCGGAGAAGACAACCATCTAGCTACTGCTATGGACCCATAGTCCAAGGATGAACTACTCACGCATCAATCCGGAGGCGGGCATGATGATGTAGAGCCCCTCCGGTGATGATTCCCCTCTCCCAGGTGCCGAGGCGATCTCCGAATCCCCGAGATGGGATTCGCGACGGCGGCGTTCTCGAAGGTTTTCCGTATCGTGGCTCTCGGTACAGGGGGTTTCGCGACGAAGGCTATTTGTAGGCGGAAGGGTAGGTCGGGCGTCACGAGGGCCCACACAACAGGCCGCGCGGCTAGGGGCCGGCCGCGCCGCTGGGTGTCCGGCCACCTCGTGGCCCCACTTCGTCCCTTTCGGTCTTCGGAAGCTTCGTGTAAAAATAGGACCCGGGCGTTGATTTCGTCCAATTCCGAGAATATTTCCTTACTAGGATTTCTGAAACCAAAAAAAGAACAAAGAGGCGCTTCGGCATCTTGTTAATAGGTTAGTGCCGGAAAATGTATAATAATGCTGTAAAGTATGTATAAAACATTCAAGTATTGTAATAAAAGTAGCATGGAACATACGTATCAGCGACCCCCAATGTTTGGTTGCCCTCAGTTGTGGTTTTGGCTGGTATGATTGAAATTATAGATTTTTCGATAAAGAGATCATTGACACCAACAAAACAACACCAGGAGATCAGCTTCTCCTTAAGCGACGCCTCCAAGAAGGAAACAATGCATAAACATTGTCGTCGCCCGATCATAGATCTTAGGTTTTCACCCTGAAGAAAGTCCTCACTCTCAAAACAATGCATTCAGCAAGAACATTGCCAGACATAACCAATTAAGGCCAGACCTTGGATTTTCACGCTGAAAGATAAGACTTTGAACTTCTTCCATGCAGTCGCCCCCACATACATGTTGTTGTTTGAAGTCACAAAGCACCAAGCCAATTCCACATCACCACCAATATCCGACCATCATTGCTATTCCACCGATCTCGGCTTTCATGACCTCCTCCGCCATCACCATGGAAAGAAAACGAGCTCCATGATACTAACAGCCAGCAGAGCTTCGAAGCACTCCCTCTGAAACCGAACTGACAGATAAAAAACATGGGTGCGCACGACCGAAACCACCCAATCCAGCAATCTTCAGACATGATTCGCACAATGAATTTCGCCGGCACGGCCTTCCGGAACACGACAATCCATCCAGACTGATGGGAACAAGCATCCAACAGATCTTCAAGTTGGTGTGAGAAAAATCCGAGGACCGCCACCATTATTCGCAAGACCAGCAACTCCCTCGCCGCTAGTCAACTACCAACAAGATCGACATACATGGAGATGGCAGCCAAGCATGCCCCGTCGGCGTGGCAAGAACCAACACCATGAACACGCACCTGCCTAGGCTCAACTGGCCCAGATCTTGGCCAATGCCCAGATCGGATCAAGCCTCCCCAGATCTCCACCGTCTGGTGGCACACCACCTCCTCCTTGTCGCTGCTCCGGTGGAGGCGCTGAGGCCCCAGCCAAGCCCAGCCACGCCGCCCATGACCCTCCGCTGCCGCGCACCGTCCCTCTTGAGCCGCGGCCGAGAAACACCTCCCCTGCCCACCGCCGAGACGGACGGATGGGTGCCGCCATCACCGCCAGCGCCAGCGGCAACGACGGCAAGGAGAGCGGTGTGAGAGGGGACTTAGTGTTGGGGCAGGGGGAACCTCCGGAGCCGCCCGGGAGGGAGGCGGCTCAGGAGAGGAGGGAGGTATCGCCGTCAGAAACTCATTGAAATGCTAGGTGATTTGGTTATGTCTAATCTCTGTGATATGCTTATCTCTTGGGCTGAGTGGTGAGCTTACTCAGTAGTTGACCAAAACCATGGAGAATGTCTAAAAGAGATCATCATTCCATGAAACAACTAATATAGCTGAACCACACAATCTAATCAGTTCACAATGTTACTCCTACACCTGCTTGTGGTGGTTAGCATATACCAGAAAAATGTACAAATGTTTCATCAATTTTCATCAACTTGTACTAGCTAACCGAGGGGAAACAAATCAACGCATCACACAAAACACATTACCATCATTCATATTGATGCACACAACGAGCTTCGTTGGGTGATCCTAAGCGACGACATTGGGCGCCTAGACTGTAGAGGTCGTGGGTGAGACCTGCGATGACTAGAAGTGGTCATGCAGGTTACATGTGAAGGCGCATCGACGATACTTGAAGTAGGCGAGGAAGAACCCGACAACGTGATGAAGATCTTACGCGGATGTCTCGAGAGGCGTCGAGGGAGGCGGCGTGCTGGTAACATGGAAATTCTGTGGGCGAGGGATGGCAAAGGTGACCGCGTGCAGCGATACCGCCGTCTAAGGGAGGCGGTGCTGCACACGGCCACACGTGGTGTCAGCCGGTAGCGAGGACCAAGGACAGTGGCGATGTGCCTGAAGGGAAGATGCAGTGGCATCCCAATGCTCGATATGCGTGTGTGTCGAGCCGCTGAAGATACACTAATTAAAAAAAAACAAGTATCGTGAGAGGCCAACAACACGCAGCACGATTAGACACAATGTTCGTTATCAGTTTCTTTGTTAGTTTTATATAGCAGAATAATGTTCAGAAATTAACTCAGCGGCTAAACAAATGACATCATTTCATTTTCTATAAGCGCAGCTCCTCCGGCTATAAGGACTAGAAAACATCCTCTAGAACATTCCAGGCCAGTCGGCTATCTCTCTCAACTTTTTCTTGAAATTGTTACATCCATGATGATCCATTCATCCATGATGCATGTTCTACTCTGTGATCTTGAAGCAGTCATTTGAGTTATGATGCTGTTGCTTTTCGGTGCACCTCATTGCAATCTCCCAAAATTATTCCATCCTTGTAAATTGATCCATCCATCATAAGTTGTCCCCATCCCGTCCATCATGACATGAATAATGATGTCTACCTGTCTTGGTTGCATTGCAGCGTAACACAATGGCGAGCACAAGCGCTGTGATTCCAAGCGTCAAGATACTGGCGGTGACGGTAAATTTCGATGTCCTCTCGGAGGTCAGGACGCTGGCCAGCTTCCTCAGATGCTTCCCCAACGTTGACACGCTGCACATCGAGGTACCTGACAGTTTCCTTCAGTCAGTCGATCGTTTCTCAGTGGTACCATCAATCGTTAGCGAGCAGCATGATCCATACTATATGTTACTGAAATGGTCACTCATTGGTTCGCATTTTGCAGTCTGCCGTGCATGGTTTTTCTGTAGCTGCCAATGAAGTACCCAGTGTGGAGCTTCATGCCAGGTTCTGGGAGGAGGTCAGTCTGGTTGAATGCTTGAGATCGCACGTCAGGAAGATGGTCGTCCACAAATTCCGAGGGGATCAGAACGAATTCCAGTTCCTCAAGTTCGTCGCCATGAATGCCCAGGAGCTGCAGTCTTTGCACGTTGTGTTGCAACAAGAAAATACTTCGTCAACTGGCAAGGTGAATGAGACTGAAGATATTTTGCAGAGTCTATGGTTTCGAACAGGGATCTCTGGAGTGCTGCTGGTGCGACCTACAGTGGGGTTTACTTCGATCTTACAGAAAGCAACTGATCTCACATCCGACGACCCTTTTCGCTTCTGAATGCATGGTTACTTCTCCCTATGTTTTCATGATTGATCCGCTCCTTTTGGGGAATCGCTGACTGTAGATCACCCCATTTCGTGTGTAGCCATGCCCTCTCCTGAGATATGGCTGGTTTGAACTACCATGAATACGTAAGTAGCGTTGAAGAAGTATCTGAAAACAAGTGTTACTTTTCATGTGTTCTCCAATATCAGTGTGCTGATGTTATAACAAGCCATGTGCTTCTGAATATGGTGTGCCTGTTTCGTAGCATGCCTTTGGTGTCATATGCTTTGCTTCTGTCAATTTTGTTCATTTTTATCATGAGATATTTAGGGTATGCTGAGCTTTTTTGACATGTTGCCTACATCTTCTCTGTGCATCATAGTGACCAGGATAAGGATTTCTTCTTGTTTAATGCATCAGCTTTTGTAGACAGGATCAGGATGGCAAATGCTTGTGATCCCATGCCGTATGATAGCTTGGCTAGTGAACTTCTTATTGTCCATCAGAAGCTCATATTCTGTAGCTTTAAGGACAACTTTCAAAGCTGAAGCCTTCTGTGAACATTTGACTGGGTGTTCTGTTTCTTTAGGGCCTCTGGCTATTCCGTTGAAAGTGACCCTCCTTAGTGTTTGTGCATCTCGGAATTGAAAGCTATCAATTCTTTCAGCTAATGAAATGTTCTTTCAGCTAGAAGTATCCAAAAACAATTGTTACTCCCTCGATTCTGAATAGATTGACGCGGAGCTAGGCATCATTAGGACGTACATATATACTGTTCCGCGTCGATTAAATCGGATCAGAGGTAGTACTTTTCATGTGTTGTCCAATATCCATGTGTTGGTATTATAATAGCCATGTGCTTCTGAATATAGTGCGCCTGTTTCATAGCATGTCTTAGGTGTCATGCTTCGCTTCTGTCAATTTGGTTCATTATCATATTTGTGTTCCCATGCTGTATGATAGCTTAGGTAGTTAACTTCTTATTGTCCATTGGAGGCTGATCTTCTTTAACTGTAAGTAAGTACAGCTTTCAAAGATGAAGCCCCGTGGGAACATTTGACTTTTTTTGTTGTTGTTGTTGTTTGCAACTGACTATTTTGTTGCAAGTGAGCAACGTGGTGCTCCTTACCCTCCTTGGTGTTTGTGCATCCCGAACTTGAAGTTGTCTATCTGTTCTTTAAGCTAATGAACTGTTGTAGGTTCACTAATGTTTGCAAGGAATTCCTTTCTGCACAAGTGGCACCTGACGCTGCCAAGTAAAGCTGCACTGATACTAGCAAATGGGACGGAAGCAGATATAGTTCAGTCTTTTAGAAGCCCTTCTGTACGTACCTGTGCACTGCTATGTGTCATTGATTTTGCTAATTAGCAATTGCTAGAAAGTTCGTGTAAATAAACTAAGCCTAAAATTGCAACTCTAAAAGTATTTCAGTTTTAGCATTACACAATCTACGCCAGTAGAGAAGCAGCATATCAGTAGAAGTGAATCTTAGTACAACAGCTTAAATGGGCTGCCATCGTTGTCTTTCTGCTTGTCGATTAGGGCAACTCCAACGACGCCTCCACCCAAAAAGGGTGTTTGTTGTCGCTGCTAGTTGACCTAAAGACCAAATTTTAACTTTTACTCCGTATTATAGTTTGGGTTCTTTGTACCAGTGTGGGATCATGGAACTTTTGCAAAAAATATTCTTATTTATTGGAAAAGGAATGGGGGTAGTACAAACGAACCCACTACCAGCTTTAAAAAAAAAAGAAAATGGCTCCTCTTAACACGTAAACAAATGAAGACAGAAAAAAACAGTTAATGGGCCAGCCCATACAGCGGACGTGCGGGCGGAATGGTAAAGCTTGGGCCGAGATCAGTGTGCACTGGACGCTTGATGGGCCGTGAGAAACTGACTCCGACTTGTGCCTCCGGCTAACAAAAATCCAACCAAAACCCTCGCGCCACCATGGCCGACGGCGCCGCCGCCGGCCACGGCGGCAAGGACCGACTCAACGGACTCCACGACGACCTCCTCCGTCAAATCATCGTTCATCTCCCCTTCACGGACGCCGCCCGCACCTCCCTCCTCGCGTCCCGCTGGCGCCACCTGTGGCGCTCCACCCCGCTGGTCATCGACGATGCCCACCTCCCCGTGCCCGCGCGTGCCACTTCCGCCGTCGCCGGATTCCTCGCCAACGACCCGGGCCCCTTCGCCACGGTCCGCCTCCGTAACTGCAGGTTCACGTCCCTGGACCCTACGTGGCCGCGCCTCCTCGCCGGCAAGGGCACCAGGAACTCGCCCTCCACAACAAGGACGGCAAGGTCCAGCCGTACTCGGCGCGCCTTCCGGCCGAGATCCTCCGCTGCGCGTCGCTCCGATGCCTCTCCCTGGCCTTCTGGATGTTCCCCGGCGGCGGCGACATCATTCTTCCTCACCTCCGGGTGCTCGAATTGATAAATATTTACATTAGCAAAGAGGACCTGCACAGCTTGCTGGCTTCCAGCCGCGTTCTGCACACCCTTACGGTGCGTGGAGCATTTTGGAACTACCACAAGCGCAAGCGCTTCCGTCTCCGCGCGCAGCCAAAGCCTCCGGTGCATGGTCCTTGGGCTTTCCGGGGTGGAGCACTTTGCAGTGACGGACGCTCCGGTCTTGGAAAGCCTCATCTTCAAGGAGCAGCCTGCTGCTGGATGTGACGATGGTGGAAGGATCAACATAGCTTGCACACCAAAGCTACGGATTCTCGGCTACCTGGAGCCAAGAGTTCACACGCTGCAGATCGCTGATAATGTGATCAGGGTATGGTCCACTCTCCATCTCGCTCAAAATATGTGATTATTCCATCCATTTCGGTTCATACGGCATAATCATTTTAGTCTGAAAATTAATGAGCATGATGTCTTTGTGCATTGCATTGCAGTCTGACACTGTAGCGAGCCCAAGCGTTGTGGTTCCAGGTCTCAAGATATTGGCCTTGAGAGTGAATTTCCGTGTCTTACGAGAGGTCAAGATGCTGGCCAGCTTCCTCAGATGCTTTCCCAACATCGACACTCTGCATATTGAGGTTTCCACCTATTCCTTTAGTTAGTAAATCATTTTGTCAATGGTATAATGCTCCATATAAATTGTGAGCAGCATGATGACCCTTATATGAAACTGAAATGTTTATGAATTGGTACCAATTTGCAGTCTGCGCTGCATGATCCATCTGCGATTCACTATGGTGTCACTAGGGAGCAGCATGCTGAGTTATGGCAGGAGGCCAGTGCACTTAAGTGCTCGATATCGCACCTCAAGAGGATGGTTTTCCACAAATTCAGAGGGCATCAAAATGAATTTGAATTCCTGAAGTTCATCGCGACGGATGAACATGAGCTGGAGTCTTTGCTGCTTGTGCCGCTCAAAGGAAGTTTTAATTCAGCAGCCGAGGTGAATGAGATAATAGACAAGCTGGACTGTCCACAGTTTCTAGCGTGGGCCTCTGAAGTGCTGATAGTGTCACCTAAAATGGACATTGCTCGGAACTTGCATAAAGCATCCGACCTTTCCATCAACGACCCTTTTTGTTACTGAACGCTTGGTTCATTCACTATATGTTTGCTTGATCAATCAGAGCATTTTGGGAAATCCATGAGTGTTGTAGTGCAAGATCTAGGAGTGCTTAATTAAGTTTCAAGTTTCAACTACCATGACTACATTTAACTATCTTAGATGGTAGAACTACTGAAAGGCTTGTGTTATGTATCATTGCATCTAACGTCCTATATTATTGGTGATATAATTAACAATTATGTGGTTCTGAAATTTGAATCACTGCTGCAACATCAAACGGTTTACATTTGGAGGCATGCATTCTGTTTAGACTCGGCAGATTACAGCTACAATTAGTATATACTTGGTGTTTTCTTAGTTTCAACTACCATTGTTAGTTTAAGTGTCTAAGCTATCAGAACTGTTGAAAAGACTAGCAGTATCATTTGTAACATTAGCTAACGTCCTGTATTAGTACTATTTTTTAGTGTTACAAACTTACAATTAACACACCCAGGTGGTTCTAAAATCTGAAAACAGCTTTGTACCATATGTTCTGTGCCATTATCTTTGCTTTGCTTTTGGTTCTGTAGAGCGTCACCTCTGTTTCATTCATTATCATCAGATGATCAGATTATTCAGAGCTTGATTGGCATCCGGTTCTGTGAGCCATGTTTTTATACAACACCAGTTTCCCTCCTCGTGTGATGAAGCACCGGAGGCCCCTGGAGGCTGGAGTCACTACAGCAGCATGAGTAAACCACCAGCCACCAGGGTTGTGCACTGAAGAACATGTCCTGCCGCAACAGGATGGACACACAGTAGTAACAGTACAACTATCGATCTCAACTAAAGGGAAACCCTTACATACACCGCGAAGCTGTTTACTTGAACACGACGCTACACAATTTCCTCCTCCCGTTTCACTGGTTATGAAATGAAAATTATAACGATACAAGGATAATCCGGTTTGTGTATGCCCATTTGAACCTCAAATTGTCCGTATATCCTTTGTTACAATCTAGAAAGATGTTTGGTAATTTATTGGTATACCCTTACATACTCCGCGAAGCTGTTTACTTGAACCAATATTACTAATATGTTTGGTAATTTATTGGTTGAATAGAGTTGACGAGGCGGTTCCTCGGCAATGCCCACCATGAGGGGTTTGGGTTTTAGAGAAAGGCGACTACGGAAGTTCCGGGAGCGAGGCGGTACACGACGTACCCAGGTTCACGTTCCCACGGTGGAGGATCGCTACGTCCTGGTAGCAATCCACTATATGAATATATGTGTACAGGGGGCCGCCATAGGCGGAGTTGTTGGATCTAGTCTAGTTCTAATCTGTGGGTTGTGATGTCTAGGCGTGTCGCCTCTATAATTATGTTTCTGATTATACCTATCTAAGGGGTGCCCCTGCCTGGCTTTATATATCAGCCAAGTTAGGGTTTACAAGAGTCCTAGTAGGATTCGTATTTGAGTCTTCTTTCCTTATAGTCCAAGTTGAGGCGCGTGCAGCCAGGACCGGCTCTAGGCCAGGGCAAAAGGGGCGACGGCCCGGGGCCCACCCTGAATAGGGGCCCACTATATATGTACGTACAGTATATATATTAAAGAGTAGAGGAAAAAAATAGCCCAGAAAAAGGCCAGACGTTCAACACCAACACGGAAGCAACGCACGCATCGTCGGTTCGTTTTCTTTTCGATCGCCGAGTCGCCGCACGGAATGGAAGACGAGAAGAACGCCTCGCTCATTCACCTCGCTCATTCGCCTCTAGCGTCTGCTAGCCTTCTGGTCTTCTGGAGTCCTAGAGCCTGGAGACTGGAGTCTCTAATTCCCTATTTCCCTTTCCTAATCAATCAAGGCAAACAAACACTCACGGCTCATGGAGGATCTGATCTAAGTATCTGACGGAGAGTTGGAGAGGAGATACACTTCAACAGGTTACAGGTAACTGTTAACTCTTGAGTCTTGATCTCGAATCATGAATCCAGTATACGAATTGTTGTGTTTATTTTTATTATTATTTGCAGGCTGCTAGCCTGCTACCAAGTTCCATTAATTTGTCGTCAGTTTGCTCTGTTTGTTTGTGGAGATAGACAGACAGTTAGCTTCGGTCATTCAGTATTAGCTTTGGCAATTGGCATTCTGGTTTTGTAATCATGCTGTCTAAAAAGTATGCGTCTGGTTGTCAGAAAAGAAACAACAAGAAAAGATTAGACAAGTTGATTGAATCTCAGAAGGGAGCAATGCATAAATTTTTGTTGAGGAATGACAGTAATCAAATTTCTGAGCAATTATACATCACCAATGGTGAAGAACAGCCATCAGACTGAGAATGTAGTTGAGGAAAATGTTGCTGATGTTGATGCCAATCAGAACACCGACAGTGAGAATCATGGAAACACAAATGAGGAACCTTCTTCTTTTGATATTTATGACCCTAGAACATGGAATGCTCTTGATAATAAATCAAGAGATATTCTCATTGAGAAGGGGCCTACAAGGGAATACAATCTTGTGTTTGAAGTAGATAATGTTGGCAGACATTTCTCACATTCTTACTACTCAAGAAAGCTAAGTAATGGCGAGGTCAGTGATCGAAGGTGGTTAGTGTACTCTAAACATGTGAACAAAGTTTATTGTTTTTGCTGCAAATTGTTCAGGTCCAAAAACAGCAAAAGTCTACTAGCATCTGAGGGATTGATGGACTGGAAACATCTTAGTGAGAAGCTCAGTTTACATGAGAATAGTGCTGAGCATATCAGTAACATGAATACTTGGAATGAGGTAAGAGTGAGGCTAAGTAAGAAGGAAACAATTGATAAGGAATTGCAACAAGAGATTGAAAGGGAGAAGATACAGTGGAGACACGTTCTAATTAGAATTATTGCTGCAGTGAAATTTTGTGCTAAGCATAATTTGTCTTTTAGAGGAAAAAATGAGAAACTATATCAAGATAACAATTGGAACTTTCTGGGAGTAATTGAAATGATGGGAGAGTTTGATCCTGTAATGCAAGAGCATATTCGGCGCATTCAGAGTAATGAAATTCATCACCATTATCTTGGGCACAATATTCAGAATGAGTTAATTTCCCGTCTTGCTCGCATTGTTAAAGATTCTATCTTGAGGATAATTAGAGATGCAAAGTATTTCTCTGTCATTTTAGACTGTACCCCTGATGTGAGCCATCAAGAACAAATGACTCTAATTGTGAGGTGCGTAAACATGTCAAGTACCACTACAAAAATAGAGGAGTTTTTTCTGGAGTTCTTGAAGGTGGATGATACATCGGGACTTGGACTTTATAATGTGTTGATAGATTCAGTCGAATCTGTTGGTCTGAATGTTAGTGATGTTCGAGGACAAGGCTATGATAATGGTTCAAACATGAAGGGGAAAAACCAAGGGGTACAGAGCAGATTACTTCGTACTAATCCAAGAGCATTGTACATGCCATGTGCTTGTCACAGCCTAAATCTTACTCTTAGTGATATGGCAAAATCTTGTGGTAAAGCTATTACTTTCTTTGGTATTGTGCAAAGAATTTACATATTGTTTTCAACCTCTACTAAAAGATGGCAGCTATTACTTGATCATGTTCCAACAATGACAGTTAAGTCTTTGTGCAACACTCGATGGGAGAGTCGAATAAAGAGTGTGCACGCTATCAGATATCAAGCACCAGAGTTAAGAAAAGCATTATTGGAACTGAAGAGAACTTCTAATGATGATGCCAAGACTAAGAGCGAAGCAAAATCTTTGGCTAGTGCACTTGAGAAATTCGAATTTTTGCTTGGAATGGTCATTTGGCATGATGTTTTGTTCACTGTAAACATGGTGAGTAAGAAGCTCCAGTCTAAGTTTGTGTGCATTGATGTTACTCTTAAGCAGATTGATGGTGCCATATCATTTTTTGAGAAGTACAGGAATAATGGTTTCGCAAAAAGTTTGGATATTGCAAGATCTATTGCAACTGAAATGGGAGTAGAGCCTTTATTTCCTGTGAAACGGCGTATTACGAGAAAAAGACAATTTGATGAAATTAGTGACAATGAAGGAAATGATCAGAATCAAGAAGCGCAAGCAATGGAGGAGGAATCATTTAGAGTCAAATACTTTCTAGTGATGATTGATGTTGCAATTGCTTCACTAACTAATAGATTTGAGGAATTGAAGTCATTTGGGAGTATATTTGGCTTCTTGTTCAACTCGAAAGAATTGAAATCCTTGGGTGATAATGATCTAAGAAGGCATTGCACAAATTTTGTCAAAACTTTCACTCATGATGAGTCAGCGGATGTTAATTTGGATGACTTTGTTTCTGAACTAAAAGTGTTGCAAATGACATTGCCAAACACATCAATGTCAGCAGATCAGATTTTTGATTTTGTAAGAGCTGCAGATTGTTATCTAAATGTCTCAATTGCCTATCGTATCCTCTTGATGTACCAGTGACTGTTGCATCAGCTGAAAGGAGTTTCTCGAAACTGAAGCTACTGAAAAATTATTTGAGATCCACTATGTCACAAGAAAGACTCAATGGTTTGGCCATGTGTTGCATCGAGAGAAATATGTTGGATAGTATTGATCTCGACACTGTCATTGATGACTTTGCATCAAAAAATTCACGGAAATCTCGTTTCTCATGATTACTCGAGGCTTGCAGGTTTGTTCGCATGATATTCCTCTTTTTTATGCATTGTAGCCAGGGCTGATTGTAGCTTCTATGGTACTTGGTTTAAAACAAAGGGAAGAAAACTTATTCGCTATATGATGCTACTGGAAAATTATCGATGTTTATAAGTTCAATCAAATTTATCCACTTATGTATGAAGTTTTTTTTTTCCGTTGGGCCTCATTTATAGAGTTCGCCCTGGGGCCTATGAAATCGTTGAGCCGGCCCTGCGTGCAGGTCCAGCTTGTTGAGTCCTTGAGCTCCCACGCATGGGTAGTACCCAAGGGTTATGTGTCAAGAGTAGATAGATAATCGTCAGTAGCCCCCGAGTGTCTGGCCGAAGTGAAGTTTCGGGTAGGGACTAAAGTTGTCTTCGCCGAATATCTTGATCATCTGTTGAATCTTGTGCTTGATGTAGAGTCGAAGTTGCATTCTGTCGGGTACGCGAAGTGCTCCCGATGGGACTAGCCCCCGAGTCTGTGGGCGGGTGCTTGCAGCCGCACATAGACTCAAGTTGTACTACTCGAAGATCTTGATGTTGATGCCGACGTCTTCAAGTTTATCCTTCTTTGTTAACGAGGTTGCCATCTTTTTCTCGGGTGCGCGACCAGTGCTTCCGATGGGAGTAGCCCCCGAGCCTGTAAACAAATATGAAATAGTTATGTATAGAGTGTAAAAAATGTTGAGTCGAATACCATACATGTCTTCGAATTCCAAGAACATGATGTCGATGACACTGATGATGTTATAGATAGAGGAGTTGACGATTTGGATGATGTCACAGAGGAGCCGATGATTCGGATGATATCCCAGAGGAGTCGATAATTCAGATGATATGCAGGAGGAGCCGATGATTCAGATGATACCCAGGAGGAGCCGATGATTTGGGTGATATCCTGCAGGAGCCGATAATTTTATCGGGTGCGCGTCCAGCGCTCCCGATGGAAGTAGCCCCCGAGTCTGGGCACTGATGCTTGCAACCGTGAGTAGACTCAAGTCGAGTAACCCGATGTTTATAGTTTTCTTCAGGTGCCGTTGACACATTGTTGTTTATTTCAAGGGGCAATTCTTAATGCACCTTGAGCATCGTTGATGCCATTGTTTGTAAGTTTATCGGCAGCAAATTATTTGAGTGGTCAGCTCGTGTTGCGGGTCTTGCTAAACCCGTTGTATGTGCAACTTTGCTTTCAACCGATGCATGACTTGACAGCAGCTCCCGAATAGATCGGTGGCACTAGATCTGCCGATGACTCCGTTGCTCTTTGATACTTCTGTATTTTAAAGTATCGAGCGTGGGTCGTTTTCGTACGTGTTTCATGATCCTTGCTACACTACTAGGAAAAGCCTTATTGCCGGCGCACCAAAAACGGCTATTGCCGGCGCACCAGAGCCCGCCGGTGGGAACATGCCGGTGGTAATGAGTTACCGCCGGCGCACCAACAGGTGCGCCAGCAGTAACATGAATTATCCCCGGCGAACCAGGACAGGTGCGCCGGCGGTATGATTTTTCAATTTTTTTAAAAAAGGCCGATCTAGATCTAGATCTCGATCTAGATCTAGCTCGGGTCCGTCCTCGAAAACCATGAAAGTGGGCATGTCGTTGTTGCGTCGAGGTAGGAGGAGGAGGAGGTGTAGGAGGCCGGAGGTGGAGGTGGAGGAGGAGGTGACCGGAGGTGGAGGAGGAGGTGATCGGAGGTGGAGGAGGAGGAGGATGTCACCAGAGTATGAGGAGGAGGTGGAGGAGGAGGAGGTGGAGGAGGAGGAGGAGGCCCGAGGTGTAGTATGAGGAGGAGGAGGAGTATGTCACCGGAGGGAGGATGTCACCGGAGTAGGAGGAGGAGGATGTCACCGGAGGAGGAGGCCCGAGGTTGAGGAGGAGGAGGCCCGAGGTTGAGGTAGCCGGAGGAGGCCCGAGGTTGAGGTCGCCGGAGGAGGTCGTCGTCGTCATCGTCGGAGGAGAAGGAGTAGGAGGAGCCCGTCAGGGAGGAGAAGAGGAGGAGGAGGAGGAGGAGGAGGAGGAGAGGAGGAGAGGAGGAGCAGGAGAAGTGGAAGAGGAGGAGGAGGAGGCTAGTCTACGCCTATATAGTAGAGGTTACTGCCGGCGCACCTAGTATGGTGGTGCGCCGGGGGTACTTTTTAATTTTTTTCATCCAAATCTAAAACCTCAAAAACTCTGTTTTCCTTTTCGAATTTTGGGAATCAAAAAAATCGGTAAACGGCCGTAGGTGGTTGAATTCGGATAGGAAATTCCGCGTAGATAGATTTTGATATAAAAAAGTTTTCCATCGGAGGTCGTATGCAACCAAAAATCCCGTTTTACCGAAAGATGACGCCATTTTGCATAATATATCGAAATTCATTTTTTCAAATTTTCATTAAAGCTAGATTACATAATACATGGGCTGTTCAAAGGATTTTATTTTTTGAATTTTCTATCAGTTTCTTTTATTTTTTTCAAAACTAAAAAGGCGGTCCACGGGGGGGTGGGGGGTGGGGAGGGAAAATCATGGCAGCCCTTACCGCCGGCGCATGATACGTCTCCGACGTATCGATAATTTCTTATGTTCCATGCCACATTATTGATGATATCTACATGTTTTATACACATTATATGTCATATTTATGCGTTTTCCGGAACTAACCTATTGACGAGATGCCGAAGTGCCAGTTCCTGTTTTCTGTTTTTGGTTCCAAAATCCTAGTAAGGAAATATTCTCGGAATCGGACGAAATCAACGCCCAACATCCTATTTTTCCCGGAAGGTTCCAGAGCATCGAAGAAGTACCGGAGAGGAGCCCTGGGGGCCCCACACAACACCCTGGCGCGGCCGGGGCCGCGCCCTAGTGTGTGGGCCCACCAGGCCCCCTCCGAGGCCGCCCTTCCGCCTACTTAAGGTCTCCGTCGCGAAAACCCTACCACGTTCGACGAAACCAGAGAAAACCTTCCAGAGCCGCCGCCATCGCGAAGCCAAGATCTGGGGACAGGAGTCTCTGTTCCGGCATGCCGCCAGACGGGGAAGTGCCCTGGAGGCTCCTCCATCGACACCACCGCCATCTTCATCAACGCTGCTGTCTCCCATGAGGAGGGAGTAGTTCTCCATCGAGGCTGTACCGGTAGCTATGTGGTTAATCTCTCTCTATGTACTTCAATACAATAATCTCATGAGCTGCCTTACATGATTGAGATTCATATGATGATGCTTGTAATCTAGATGTCATTATGCTAGTCAAGTGGATTTTACTTATGTGATCTCCGGAAACTCCTTGTCCCACGTGTGTAAAGGTGACAGTGTGTGCACCGTGTGGGTCTCTTAGGCTATATTTCACAGAATACTTATTCACTGTTATGAATGGCATAGTGAAGTGCTTATTTATATCTCTTTATGATTGCAATGTGTTTTGTATCACAATTTATCTGTGCTACTCTAGTGATGTTATTAAAGTAGTTTATTCCTCCTGCACGGTGTAATGGTGACAGTGTGTGCATCGTGTAGTACTTGGCGTAGGCTATGATTGTGATCTCTTGTAGATTATGAAGTTAACTATTGCTATGATAGTATTGATGTGATCTATTCCTCCTTTCGTAGTGTGAAGGTGACAGTGTGCATGCTATGTTAGTACTTGGTTTGGTTGTGTTGATCTGTCATGCACTCTAAGGTTATTTAAATATGAACATTGAATATTGTGGAGTTTGTTAACTCCGGCATTGAGGGTTCGTGTAATCCTACACGTTAGTGGTGTTCATCATCCAACAAGAGGGTGTAGAGTCTAGCATATATTTATTTATTCTGTTATGTGATCAATGTTGAGAGTGTCCACTAGTGAAAGTATGATCCCTAGGCCTTGTTCCTAAATACTGCTATCGCTGCTTGTTTACTGTTTTACTGCATCTTTACTTCCTACAATATTACTACCATCATCTGCACGCCAGCAAGCATTTTTCTGGCGCCGTTACTACTGCTCATATTCATTCATACCACTTGTATTTCACTATCTCTTCGCCGAACTAGTGCACCTATTAGGTGTCTTGGGGACACAAGAGACTTCTTGCTTTGTGGTTGCAGGGTTGCATGAGAGGGATATCTTTGACCTCTTCCTCCTGAGTTCGATAAACCTTGGGTGATCCACTTAAGGGAAACTTGCTGCTGTTCTACAAACCTCTGCTCTTGGAGGCCCAACACTGTCTACAAGAATAGAAGCACCCGTAGACATCAGCGCACCATCATGCTGCACCGCCGGTGGTAAGAAACTTACCACCGGCGCACCAACATGGTGGTGCGCCGGCGGTAAGGGCTCGATTTTTTGTGATCTGGTCTGGTCCCCTTCGAACTTTATCGCCGGCGCATCTTTTTTGCTTGTCCGCCGGCAGTAAGACACCATCGCCGGCGCGGCGACATGTAGGTGCGCCGGCACTATTTGCCACCGGCGCATGGATTTGCTGGTGCGCCGGTAGTGCTATTTCCATCTATAGGCCTTTTCCTAGTAGTGCTATCTGCGGCACTCTTTGAGGCATCTATAGCAAAGGAAAAGAGCAAGGTCCCCGTTGATTTTGCATCATAGCACTCGTAATTTCAGAGGCTTTCTCATGATCCTTGCTATCCGCGGCACTCTTTGAGGCATCTATAGCAAAGGAAAAGAGCAATGTCCCCGTTGATTTTGCATCATAGCACTCGTAATTTCAGAGGTTTTTTCATGATCCTTGCTATCTGCGGCACTCTTTGAGGAATCTATAGCAAAGGAAAAGAGCAATGTCCCCGTTGATTTTGCATCATAGCACTCGTAATTTCAGAGGCTTTTTTAGAGTGCAATCTCTGGGCGTACTTTCCATCGAACCGATGTTCGAACAAAGTTCCTGATGATGTAGTTCGGGTGTCCCGAATTACTGCAATTCTTCAAAACTTGAGTCTTCATATCTTCTTGGATTCCAGCGAACCGGCGCTCCCGATGGGAGTAATAGTCTTCATATCTTCTTGGGTTCTAGCTCCCGATGGGAGTAACCGCAATAGCTCGAAGATATTCCAGGAGCCCCCGAGTAATTCCAGCGAACCGGCGCTCCCGATGGGAGTAATAGTCTTCAAATCTTCTTGAATTCCAACGAACCAACGCTCCCGATGAGAGTAACCGCAATAGTTCGAAGATATTCCAGGAGCCCCCGAGTAATTGCAGCGCTCCCGACAGGAGCGCATCGGTCAATATTATATAATATGATATCCATTGAATATTCCAGATGATGAATCCATCAATCCGAGAGTGCATCGGGAGAAGATATATCCAGAGCCGAAGAGGATAAGTCCTTTAACTCGGCTTGCGGCGAGGCCAATACGGAAGCTGGTCGCATTGCGAACGCAGTGGAAGTAATCAATATCTAATTGAAGTAATCATCCGACCAAGGATAGTCCATACGGCGGGCGCAGTCGAAATAATTGCGCCATCCAAGATAATTCATGCGGCGGGCGCAGCCGAATTAATTGCGCCATCCGAGATAATTCATGCGGCGGGCGCAGCCGAAATAATTGCGTCATCCAAGATAATCCATGCGGCGGGCGCAGCCGAAATAATTGCGCCATCCAAGATAATTCATGCGGCGGGCGCAGCCAAAATAATTGCACCATCCAAGATAATTTATGCGGCGGGCGCAGCCGAAATAATTGCACCACCAAAGATAGTCCATGCGGCGGGCGCAGCCATCCAAGATAGTCCATGCAGCGAGCGCAGCCGAAATAATCGCGCCATCCAAGATAGTCCATGCGGCGCCTGGCTGACATGGCCGATGAAGAGGACGCAGTTCATATGGCCAATCCGCGGTGGGTGAGCATCCGAATATATTGAGTCCATAATGTCGGGTCTGTGACACGCAAGCCCCCGAGTACGGCAAGTGCGTGACAGCAGGCGCGGTCGACCGAACCGAGTAATCGAAGCTTTGTTCCGATCTGATATTCTTTATGTTGGATGCAAGTTTGATGATGGCCGGTCCGATGGACGAGGCCACGCGACGCAGTAAACACGGACATAAACGCGACAACGGAATTCTTGGTCGCGGACGCAAAAGCAAAGCTGCGCCGTTGTCGGGTGAAGCTCTATTGTCTGATCCTTTTCACGTGCGAGAAATAGTCTTGTAGCTAGGCCGTTGCTTCCTCTCCTCGGTACTTGATGTCTAAGTATAGGTTGAAGAAAATATTGGTCGCAGCCGCATCCTGCCAGAAATCGGATGAACTGGCCGTGTCCCGATTGAGCTGCTAGCCAAGCAACAGTAGCGGTGCTCCAATTCCATATATGCGTTTTTCTTTTGTCAAACGACCGTCCTCGGTCGCAGCTTCTTGATTCCCATGATGATAGTTGGTGTAGAAGACGTGTTGGCCGATGCATACTGGCGAATTCATGATGGTGATTGCGCGCTCCACCCGATGATTTTTTCCTTGTTCTCCACGTACAAACGTGTACGCGGCCGCTTGCTTGATACCCTTGTATTTTCTAGAGCTCGAGCTGTTGGCCGCATCGGATACCATACGTATTCGATAAATCATATGTGAACTGCCTTGGTTGCTATGTTGCCGGTGGCCGTGACTGTGCCGCACGAGTAGCTGTCACATGTTGTTCCAGCCGCGTAACTCATCGGATTGAATCCAAAATTTTCGATCTCTCGATCTTGTTCATCATGAAGTCTATGGATCCGGCCCGGATGACAAAATCCAGTCGTCGCTATTCCCACAGACGGCGCCAATTGACGAGGCGGTTCCTCGGCAATGCCCACCATGAGGGGCTTGGGTTTTAGAGAAAGGCGACGACGGAAGTTCCGGGAGCAAGGCGGTACACGATGTACCCAGGTTCACGTCCCCACGGTGGAGGATCGCTACATCCTGCTAGCAATCCACTATATGAATATTTGTGTACAGGGGGCCGCCATAGGCGGAGTTGTTGGATCTAGTCTAGTTCTAATCTGTGGGTTGTGATGTCTAGGCGTGTCGCCTCTATAATTATGTTTCTGATTATGCCTATCTAAGGGGTGCCCCTGCCTGACTTTATATATCAGCCAAGCTAGGGTTTACAAGAGTCCTAGTAGGATTCGTATTGGAGTCTTCTTTCCTTGTAATCCAAGTTGAGGCGCGTGCAGGTCCAACTTGTTGAGTCCTTGTACTGGTCCAGCTTCATAGTTTGCACCGGGTATGGCAATGTCGAGTACCCGAAGGGTTATGCCCACGTCAAGAGTAGATAGATAATCTAAGGTATTTATCCGGATTGGGGTTTCTGCTTTATGTTGGTCTATTTAGAGGCTCAGAAATGATATTATTTTTAATAAAAAAGTCTCTTTTCATTTCTTTCAGGTTATCCATATGATCTCTCATTGGATCCAGCTTTGGGCCCTCCTTTCACCGAAGGGACAGCGGGATGCCATGGCTTCTGGATGCACAAGTCTCCTGATGATCGCTCAGGATATCTTGTGTCAGGCTGGTTGGCGATATACTAGAAGGTTATGTTGATGTGTAGTTATAGTATGTGTCGTTTTCGATGGTTGATTTTTGTATCAATTCTCGGTGATGCGTGAGTTGCGTGATTGTAAACGATACCGTATTGAATCACTTTTTAATAAATGACCGTGTGCATCGCCATGATGGAGAAGCCGGGGCATACCCCCATTTCGAGAAAAAAAAACTAACCATGACATGATACGAGCTAGATAGAACTAAATCAGACAACAGAGAAGATAGGGGGATAAAGTCAGAGAAATACCCATCTCGCCGGTGTCATGCATACCTTCCACACTCGCGAATCGACGATCTATTTCTAGTTGGACTAGGACGGACGCGAGCCGTGGCTCTCTCCATCGCTGCTAGTGCCGGCCGCCGGGTCACCACTCTGTCCGTTGGCGGTCTCCCCAATTCACGAACCACCGCTCCCTCTAACACCGGCCGAGCTGGCTGTGGCTTCGCCGCAGACATCTCCGCATGGCTTCCGCTCCTCTCCTGAGCACACAGAGCGGTGGCTTCCGACCAAGAATGATTTTTTTAAGAAGAAACTCAAAATATATATGCGGTGATTGAGTATCTTAGCCCATGGGGAAAAAGAGAATGAGAGAGAAACCGACGCTAAGATCGTGAACACATCGGACAGTCTAAAAAGTGACTGTGCGCCAAAACAACTAGCAGCTAACGAAACAGCTCCTCGTTATTTGAATTTTCCACAGAAATAGAAAAATTCTACAAGCACGAGCTCTTAGAGTATGGTAATTTCCACAAATTGGTCAGCTCCACCTTGTGAGCGGGAAGTTGATGCGCCCGAACATTCTTCTTCAACCTTTCCTCTATTCCCCGCTCCTCCTCCTCCTCCTCCTCCTCCTCCTTCTTCCTCTTCTACTTCATCAAGTTGTTCCAAATTATGATGCCTCTCGGCCCAGGTTTGCATCCCCATGAACGACCAGATGAGCCAGACAATAGAGAGGTACTCTCCACCTTGACCAAGGCTCTTAGCGTGCAGGTAGCCCCTGCATCTGTTGGCAGAATAACATAGCATCTCCAACCACACTCCTATGATCAGCTGCCACCTACCATTCTCGTGTACCTCCATCAGTGCCTCGGTAAGGTTGCATATAAGAAGAATTAGTCTATCTTCAGTTTTGGTTGTTTTCATAGTGCAAATAAAGTCATGCACAAGATCCCCTCCTTCGTCTACCGATGCCTTGCTATCCTTTAAGAATAACTGAATACTGTCGCTGGCAATGTGGAAGAGACCGGGTCTGGTCCCGGGCATTAGCATCTCAGGGCGAATGAAAAGTAGGTATATCATGTAATTAGATATGTCCCTACTCCACCCAATCCATTTTGCAACTACTCCTTGTGGGGATTCGATGAGGTGGTGAAAGCAGAGGTCCGTCACAATGTGCCAGAGAAGGACGCTCTGGTCGAATGGCATGTCCAAGCTCCACCCTATCCTTTCCATCTGATGGTGCCTCCTTAGGGTTAATTGCCCCCTGAGATTGTTGTATCTCTTGTATCTTGCAGTGTTGCCGCGTATGTACTCCTTCCACCCATTTTCCACATGTTGATGAACTAGAAACGTAATATAGCTGGCTGACTGTACCTGCCCAACGGGCTGTTTTACGGTGCAATTTACTAGTCAGGTGGGCTAGTAGTATTGAGACATGGTATTCTAGGTAACTAGTATTTTGGTATTTCTATTTCTTCTCCAGAATCTTGAAGAGATTTGATTACAACTCCCATAATCACGAGCCGGCTCCACAAAGGTGCAGACCTACTATCTTTTAGTTGGCTGAATGGAAGTTAAAATCGTGATAAGGGGTGAATGTACCTGTGCACTTGAACTTGTGAACTAGCACCCAGGAAAAAAACTTCAATTTTTTTGTTAAAGTCAAAATTTAAAAAGTTTGACCAAACAAAAAAGTATCTATAACATGATACAAATATATAATATATTTACCGGTGAATCTACTAATATTAATTTGGTATCATAGTTATTTATATTTTTATATAAAATATTAGTCAAGAGAAAGTTGACTTTGGACTAAATTTATAAGCCGTATTCATTGAACCGGGAAGAGTACTTAGAGCATCTCCAACAGGCGTTGTATAATCGGCTTTTCAGCGGCGCGCTATGTGGATGCAGCGCACTGGCGAGAGCTTCGCCGGGTGCTGTAAACCGCCGCGCCAAAATCCAGCGCTGAAACGTCCTTATGCAGATGCGCTAAAATGCAGCCCCAAAAACCACATTTTCACACAATTGCACATCTAAATGGATCAAACAAAATCTAAAAATAGATTGAAAATATAAATATATTACATAGTTCAATCCATATTTGCTACAACCAAATTTAAACCTAAAAGATAGACTACACTAAAACTAATCGGACCACTCTAACTTGGAGGAGTCTGGGGTTGTGGACGACACCGGAGTCGACGACCACTCAAACTCCGAGGAGGAAGAGTCGACGGCGATGGTAGACGGACCGGCACCCTTCTTCTTCTCATCCTTCCTCCTCGTGGCCTTCTCCTTCTTCTTGGCCTCCTTCTTGGCTCTCCTCGCCTCCCGATCTTTCTTCTTCGCCGCCTTGTGCGCCGCCTTCATCTCTTCCTTCTTGGCAAAGAAGGCGACCTCCGCGGCCACGTCCTCCTGGAAGCGCCGCACCCACTTGAGGTGCAGGCGCTCGTCCCGCTCGGTGACGAGGAGGCGCTTCTCGAGCTCGCATTGGCGCTACCTCACCTCCTGCGCGACGGCCTTCGGCGGCGGCATGAGGTCTTTGGCCTGCTGCCGCGTCCAAATATCGGATAAGTTCATCCACCGCCGAGGACGACCGAGGCGCCATGCCACCACGTTGTAGGTGTGCGCCGCCTCGTGCGCCGTCTCATATGTGCCGAGCCCGATGCGCTCCTCGCCATTCCGAATCTCCACGTAGAACATCCCGTTTGGACGCGCGTGTACACCGCGGTAGCGGGAGCTCGAGCGGCGGCGGGGAGGCATCACGGCGGAGCGGCGCGGGAGGTGAGGTGGAGCGGAGGCGGAGCGACGCGCAGGGTGAGGTTGAGCGGTGGGAAGTTTCCAGGCGGTTGGGTGCGCGCGCGACTCGTTTAATAGTACGCGCTGGAAGCGGCGCGCCAGTTTTGACGCGTAGGATGGCGCAGAAACCCGCGGGCGTCAATTTTTTACCGCCCACTGTGTTTTTGCGCGCCTGCTGGAGCTTCACGCGTCCGCTCCAGCGCTATATTTCAGCGTGTTTTTTAGCGCGAGCGTAGTTTACATCGCCTATTGGAGATGCTCTTATGTTTATCCGTATTGGCATCTGATGATAAGCGATAAAAAAAATTCCACAAATTAACAAACTCAAGAATACAATGGTGTTGCTAGACGATCGGCACTAATATTTGTGGGTATAGATTTAATTACTAGAGATGTGGTGATACTTGATACGCTAGGGTCTGACATGACAAATAGTATAATTTACTGATCAGAAGTTCATCACACTTTCCACGTAGATAACGCAATTTATGGATCTTTTTCTTTTTCCTGAGAATTTGTATGGGCATTGATTAAATTTGCTATCTATGCATGCACCCATTTATTATTGGAACGTATAAGGAAGATCCATATATTACGGAAGCTAGCAAATCCGGTCAACTATGCTGCCATAATCTTTTTATTAATCTGCCGATTTTGCCCTTCGATGAGAAAATACTACTGCTTTGGTTAACAAGTATTAGTAAATCTGAACCGTCTGATCAGTTGGTTTGGACGGTCAGTATTTATCCGTCCCTACCGTAAAAAACCTCTGCCCAACATACCAATTTTTGTTAATGAGCTCCCTTAGAAAGCCGAAGGTAGCAAGCTTCATCAAAACGGTGGGCCTCCTCTTGCGAGCACAGTAGGAAAACAGGCTGTACTGAGGAAGCGTGTCAGTGTTGACCGACACACATCTGCCAATATACGTTGGAACTTGGAAGAAGCTTTTGGCAAGTTTGAAGCAAGGTTGGAACAAAGATGCCCAGGAGATGGTCGGCCCATATAGTTAACTCCTGCCCAGCAGTGCAACAGAGCAAAATGTATGTCACCCTGATGTCGTTCACACTATAGCCATCCTTGTGGCTCCTGGAAAAGATCACCAACGAAGCTAAGGCCAACGAGGGATGCACATAATAATGCAAGAACTGGCCAAGAGGACTGAACGCCGTTCCCATTTTGGTGTACATGTATGCAAATCTGACTTCGAGGTACATCTTCACTCTAATGTATCCTCTCAGGTAGCCAAGCTTCATAAAAAGTTGTAGTTCGCTAAGCCGAACAGAGTATGGAGAAATCACGTCGGCGAAATAATCGGTGTGGCCATGCAAACCGGAACGTTCAGCAGTAACTTTTGCTCCTTCTTCATAATCTACCTCCGTGGTTAGCACACACTTGCTTGCTTCTTCGACATACTTTTGAAGTGAATCGCTTTCTTGCAACTCCCACCATTTATCCCCCCTCGAGTATGCTAAGATAAGGTCAAAAGGTTCTGAAATACACCACCTCCCAATTGCAGCAATGATGTTTCCGACTCCCGTAAAAGAGATCGCTCTTCGAGGGGACAGAGAACTGGAGGCCTGAATGCTGTTATAGCTAGCTCTTCTGAGGGCCCATGGCTTCTCCAGGAATTTGATAATGCCAATGACGAAGAGCAAGATCGCTGTCTGCAGCAGCTTCTCCTCGCCGGACCACCACTTGCAAAAGACGTACAAGGCGACCGTGATCTGAGTCACTGAGGTCATGACATGTCGCAGCCATAGCTCGTTGTCTTCGAGGCTGTAGGCGGATATCCCATACGGTCCGCCAAGGTGGATGAGGAGGACAGGCGCCCAAACGACCTCTAGGGCACTTGTCCCCGCATCCCCAGTCCGTTGCTTCTGGCGACTGAAAAGCGTGGCGAGGGCGTAGATCGCCAAAGCGTCGCCGCCTATATATGCTACCCACACGAGCACTCTCAACCTGGGCACGGTTCTGCGCAAGGTGATAGAGAAGAGGAGGATGAACTGGAAGAACAGACTGCCCAGAACAAGGACACGCAGCTGCCAATCCTCCCACCAGTGCATAGCACTTGAGAGACCCATCGATGTGGCTCTAACACAGAGTCACAGACACGGTTGCTCACTCAGATGCAATCGTGGACAAAGCGAGTTCATCACAAGCTTGCTCGTGAATCCTATCTATATATAGACATAATTTGCCTAGCTACGGTGTTGTTCCATCCCTAATGAGTTTGGATTTTGGAAAGACGTGTGTCCTACTCGTACTGTATGATTTGCATCTTACTAGTTGTTTATCGATCGTGTTTACTAGGTGGAGTTGCCGATCATACTTTGCTGGCCTTGGGCAAACCATTTCGTTGACATGTCTTAAAAGATATTATTAGTTAGTGTCTTAGAGCAGCATTGCTAATTAAAGAATCCATTGGCAGGCATCTATTGACCTAGCTGTTTCATATGTATGCAAGTTACCAACTGCCGGTTGGTGTATCTGATGGCCAAGTCACCCGACTTGGTCTAATATATCCTAGAACTCTCATTATATCCTTTAACTCCCATTATATATGCTCTGATCGTATCATCGACCCACTACCGCAGGCCGCTGCACTTCTTAACCATTATGGCTAGCTATGTGTACTTATGTAACATATGCTCCCTCCTTCCCAAAAGATTATGCCTATAGCTTCTTAACCATTATAGCTAGCTATGTACTTATGTAAGACTAGTCACAATGCTTAGTATCATATAAAAGTATCATGTGTACGATACTACTACATGTTACTATGTCCACAATGCATGATATCATGTACTAGTATCATAATCTTCTTATATTAGTTGATTTGTAGAATCTCAATGTAGATCTATGTACAAGATGTATTTGACATTAAATTTTCTAGTACTATGTGCTATGATACGGTATCTACCTATGATACTACAATTATCTCTCTCATCTTTAACTGTCACATCAGCTTTTTTTGCATACATAAGATGCATGATACTACCTATGATACTCTCATTATGGGTAGTCTAACATATTCTCCATCCTAACCAAAATATTATGCATATGGTTTTGATCGTATCGTTAATATGAAAAAATAAGTGTCAATATTTATAATCTCAAATTAATAGTCTTGTTAGAACCATGAAATCTATTTTCATATTGTGTGCATTTCGCACTGTTGGGGTTAATAGTCCTCGATGTAATTGCGCAAACTTTTAAAAGTTTGAATTTGATTGAAAATTATAGCCCTCCTATTTTGGGAAGGATCGAGTAATGAATAATATTTGAGAACCTAGCTTCCCTTTAAACGAAAAAGTTAAGAAACTGGGTGCGCTTGCATGGCTACTATTGTTTCGCTTGGTCTCCTCTACGAGGAGTCAGGTTAGCTGTTAAATAGAAAAAAAAATGATAATATGAGTCTTATTATTGGAATGGGACGTCAATTAGGCTCGTCCTAGTGTTTGTAGTCATCGCTATTTGGCCTAAAGAATAATTTTTTATTTTTATTACAGTTTGGATTGTTTCTACCAGTATGGATGATTATGAGTAGATCATGGAATTTTTGCAAAAAAATAGTCTTTTTTTGAGCAAATTAGTCTTATTTATTGGAAAAGGAATGGAGATCAAACGAACCCAGTGCTTAGCTTTAAAAAAAGAAAATGGCTCGCTCTGAACAAGTAAACAAATGAAGACGGAAAAAAAGTTAATGGGCCAGCCCATACAGCTAGCGCGTGCGGGCAGAATGGTAATGCTCGGATGTTTACCGAGCAGTTTCTCATAAAACACTCGAGGTCAGTGTGCACCGGACGCTTGATGGGCCGTGAGGAACTGACTCCGACTTGTGCCTCCGGCTAACCAAAATCTAACCAAAACCCTCGCGCCACCATGGCCGCCGGCGCCGCCGCCGGCCACGGCGGCAAGGACCGAATCAACGGCCTCCACGACGACCTCCTCCACCAAATCATCTCCCATCTCCCCTTCACGGACGCCGCCGGCACCTCCGTCCTGGCCTCCCGCTGGCGCCACCTGTGGCGCTCCACCCCGCTGGTCATCGACGATGCCCACCTCCCCGTGCCCGCGCGTGCCACTTCCGCCGTCGCTCTGTTCCTGGAAGAGCATCCGGGACCCTTCCGCACGGTGCGCCTTCGCCACTGTAGGTTGGCCTCCCTGGACCCTACGTGGCCGCGCCTCCTCGCCGGCAAGGGCACCCTGCAGGACCTCGCCCTCCACAACAAGGACGGCAAGGTCCATCCGTACTACGCTTCGGCCCAAGCCTCCGGCGACGGGCCTCGCTCCGCTCGTCAGAAGTTAGCCTCCCTTTAGTATATGAATTTGGATCACAATACAACAAACTCCACCTTGAGACAAATTCCATCTTGTAGCATGAACTTCAACAATATCCTGAACAACAAAGAGAAAACACTTGATGGCGCCAACAACCACTTGGGCTAAACAGTTATACCAACCAAGCTCGAGCAAAGCTCAAACTTGGAAACAAGAACTGGCTTTATCATCATATCAGCAGGATTATCATGAGTACTTATCTTGCATACCTTCAGTTTACCTTGAGCAACAATGTCGCGAATATAATGGTACTTGATATCAATGTGCTTTGTCCTCTCATGGAACATTTGATCTTTAGTAAGGTATATTGCACTTTGACTGTCAAAAACAAGTTAATGCAAGAATCATCTCCACAAAGCTCAACATACAAACCTTTCAACCAAACAGACTCTTTGCAAGCTTCATTAATTGCTATATATTCTGCTTCGGTCGTAGATTGGGCAACAACAGATTGTAACGTTGCCTTCCAACTCACAGCACATCCACCAACAGTGAACACATAACCTGTGAGAGATCTTCTCTTATCCAAATCGGCAGCAAAATCTGAATCCACATAGCCAATGAGTCCCTCACCAGTCTTGCCAAACTTCAAGCAAGCTTTGGATGTGCCACGAAGGTACCTGAAAATCCACTGAACAGCTCTCCAATATTCTTTACCAGGATCAGCTAAGTATCGACTGACCAAACTCATAGCATATGATAAATCAGGACGAGAACAAACCATGGCATACATCAAAGAACCAACATCACTAGAATATGGAACTCGAGACATGTACTCAATATCTTCATCAGTACTAGGACATTGCAATGCTGACAATTTGAAGTGAGAAGCAATTGGTGTACTAACAGACTTTGCATCATGCATATTAAAACGATGAAGAACTTTCTGAATGTAATTTTGCTGACTAAGAAATAACACACTAGATTTTCTGTCTCTTGTAATTTCTATACCTAGTATTTTCTTAGCAGCACCAAGATCCTTCATCTCAAACTCACTACTTAATTGTGACTTTAAAGTAGTGATCTCTTTCTTGCTCTTGGCAGCAATCAACATATCATCAACATATAACAGCAAGTATATTGGTGATCCATTAACAAACTTGATATAAACACAACTATCATACTTAGATCTCTTAAACTCATGTGCAAGCATAAATGAATCAAACCTTTTGTACCACTGTCTTGGAGACTGTTTCAAACCATAAAGGGACCTCTTCAACTTGCAAACAAGATCCTTCTTACCAGGCACAACAAAACCTTCAGGCTGGTCCATGTATATCTCCTCCTCAAGCTCACCATGCAGAAAAGCCGTCTTTACATCTAGCTGCTCAAGCTCAAGATCACGCATAGCCACAATACCAAAGAATGCACGAATGGAACTATGCTTCACAACCGGAGAGAATACATCATTATAATCAATACCTGGAATTTGACTGAAACCTTTTGCTACTAACCTTGCCTTATACCTCGGAGGCTCATTAGGAGACAAACCTTCATTTCTTTTAGATATCCACTTACAGCGGACAGCCTTCTTTTGTTTAGGCAAGGGCACAACATCCCATGTGCCATTCTTGTCAAGTGATTGCATCTCCTCTTGCATAGAAAATCCACTTCACGCGGTCAACGGATGCAACGGCATCAGTATATGTAGCAGGTTCAGTATCATGCTCCACCTGTTCAGCACAACTCAAAGCATGATGAACAAGATTACATTCTTCAATTAAACAAGGACGTGGACCTTTGTTACGCCTCGGTCTATCAGAAGCAATGGAACTATTTGTTTGCTGCAAAACATGTGGTGAGTGCTGAACAACAATGTTATCAATTTCAGCAACATCATTTTCTTTCTCCTTCACGTGCTCCACCTGCACGCTAATCCTCTGTTGTTCATCATCAGAATTATCAGAAAAATCAACAGCATCAGTAACATCTGTAGATGAACTCTTATAAAACATAACAGCCTCATTAAAGACAACATTCATGCTATGCAAAACTTTCTTAGTTTCAGGATTCCATAACTTGTATGCCTTAACTCCTGAACCATAACCAAGAAACACACATTTAACAGCCCTGGGCTCTAGCTTTCCATTATCAACATGAGTATAAGCAGTGCAACCGAAAACTCTCAACTGTGAATAATCAGCAGGTGAACCAGACCATACCTGAATAGGAGTTTTCTTATCAAGCGGAATACAAGGTGACCTGTTTATCAAGTAACAGGCGGTGGAGGCTGCTTCAAAACGTCTATGCATACCAGCATTAGACAACATGCAGCGAGCCTTGGAGATGATGGTTCTGTTCATCCTCTCCGCCACACCATTCTGCTGAGGAGTATATGGGATGGTGTGGTGCTGACAATGCCTTCGTCGCTGCAATAATCATTGAAAACAGTAGAACAAAACTCCATGCCATTGTCAGTACGAAGCAATTTAACTTTCTTTTCTGTTTGCTTCTCTACCATAACTTTCCACTTTCTAAAAGCATCAAACACATCAGATTTATGTTTCAGAAAGAAAGACCACGCTTCGGCCCAAGCCTCCGGCGACGGGCTTCGCTCCGCTCGTCAGAAGTTAGCCTCCCTTTAGTATATGAATTTGGAATACAACACCTGCTGCTGGATGTGACGATGGTGGGAGGATCAACATAGCTTGCACACCAAAGCTACGGGTTCTCGGCTACCTGGAGCCAAGAGTTCACACGCTGCAGATCGCTGGTAATGTGATCAGGGTATGGTCCACTCTCCATCTCGCTCAAAATATGTGATTATTCCATCCATTTCGGTTCATACGGCATAATCATTTTAGTCTGAAAATTAATGAGCATGATGTCTTTGTGCATTGCATTGCAGTCTGACACTGTAGCGGGCCCAAGCGTTGTGGTTCCAGGTCTCAAGATATTGGCCTTGATAGTGAATTTCCGTGTCTTACGAGAGGTCCAGATGCTGGCCAGCTTCCTCAGATGCTTTCCCAACATCGACACTCTGCATATTGAGGTTTCTCCCTATTCCTTCAGTCAGTCAATCATTTTGGCAATGGTATAATGCTCTATATAAATTGTGAGCAGCATGATGACCCTTATATGAAACTGAAATGTTTATGAATTGGTATCAATTTGCAGTCTGCGCTGCATGATCCATCTGCGATTCGCTATGGTGTCACTAGGGAGAAGCATGCTGAGTTATGGCAGGAGGCCAGTGCACTTAAGTGCTCGATATCGCACCTCAAGAGGATGGTTTTCCACAAATTCCGAGGGCATCAAAATGAATTCGAATTCCTGAAGTTCATCGCGACGAATGCACATGAGCTGGAGTCTTTGCTGCTTGTGCCGCTCGAAGGAAATTTTGCTTCTTCCGTCGAGATGAATGAGATAATAGACAAGTTGGAGTGTCCACAGTTTCAAGCATGGGCCTCTGAAGTGCTGATAGTGTCGCGTAAAATGGACATTGCTCGGAACTTGCAGAAAGCATCCGACCTTTCCATCAACGACCCTTTTTGTTACTGAACGCTTGGTTCATTCACTTTAGGTTTACTTGATCAGTCAGAGCATTTTGGGAAATCCATGACTGTTGTAGTGCAAGATCTAGGAGTGCTTAAGTTTGAAGTTTCAAGTTTCAACTACCATGAGTACATTTAAGTATCTAAGATGGCAGAACTACTGAAAGACTTGTGTTATGTCTCCTGGCATCTAACGTTCTATATTATTGGTGATATAATTAATGATTATATATGTGGTTCTGAAATTTGAATCACTCCTGCAACATCAAACGGTTTACATTTGGAGGCATCCATTCTGTTTAGACATGGCAGATTACAACTACAATTAGCATATACTTGGCATATTTTTGTTTCAACTACCATTGTTAATTTAAGTATCTATATAGGCTAGCAGAACTGTTGAAAAGACTAGTAGTGTTATTTATCATATTAGCTAACGTCATGTATTAGTATATTATTTTCTAGTGTTACAATTAACACACATATTCGTTCTAAATCTGAAAATAGTAGACCTGCTTTGTACCCTATGTCCTGTGCCATTATGTCTGCTTTGCTTTGGTCCTCTGTTTCATTCATTATCATCAGCTGATCAGATTATACAGAGCTTGATTGGCATCCAGTTCTGTGAGACATGTTTTTTTCCTCGTGTCGTAAAGCATGGGAGACCCCCAGGAGTCACTACATCAGCATGAGGAAACCACCAGGGTCATGCACTGAAGAACATGTCCTGCCGCAGCAGGGTGGACACACAATATAACTATCTCAACTAAAGGAAAAAAAAAACCTTACATACACCGCGAAACTGTTTACTTGAACATGATGCTATAGAATTTGCTCCTCCCGTTTTACTGGTTATAAAACTGGGTTGTGTATGCCCATTTGAAGCTGTATGTCATCTAAAGGTATAATAGATGCCCCTCCATGGGGGGATTCACAGAGATTTGTGAATGTGGACCGTCGGATTTTTACTGTCTATGGCCACTGGTCGATCTCAACCGTTTGTTCTTGGCAGCACAGTCCCATTGCCCTCCTAGATCAAGCCATGGAACGGACAATTTCTACCCGTCTGCAACTGTGTGTGGGACCTACATTCATGTGGTCCACTCGTCAGTCCCTAGGGTTGGTTTTGGGCGAGTCGCGCGTGGCTGCGGGCGTAGGGGTCGCCACCCACCCAATCCAGGCCCCATTCATCTCCCCCAATCCCCACTCCCCTTTCTCTCCCCTAATCCCCCGCACGCCCCCAGCCCCGCTCTCCCCAATCTCCGCACGGACGCTCCATCTCCTCCCCATGCCATCTCGTCTCCCTCCGCCGCCGCCCTTCGCGCTGCCGGCCGGCGGCAGCAGCGCACCATCGCCGCGCGCTATGCAGTCGAAATTGGCTAGTGGAGCTCCGGCTGTTCTGCGTGTTCCCTCTCGTCCTCATCCTCCTCCTCTTCACCCGCTTTTCTCCCCGCCTCCGAGCATGGCC
This sequence comes from Lolium multiflorum, assembly GCA_030979885.1. Classification (NCBI taxonomy): domain Eukaryota; kingdom Viridiplantae; phylum Streptophyta; class Magnoliopsida; order Poales; family Poaceae; genus Lolium; species Lolium multiflorum. The sequence continues at coordinate 271,250,642 of CM061753.1, read as the reverse complement.
GCCGCCGCGCAAGGTAGCCAGGCGAGCACCCTCCTCCGACCCTTCAAGTTCCCGCTGCCCACTTCTTGCATCCGAGCATGGCCGCCACCGTGCCGGCGAGGACGACATCAAATCGAGGTTAGCCGCCTCAGATCCTTGTGCAGAATATGCTTCTCCTTGTCTCCCTCCGCCGCCACCTCTCCTCTGCTCGTCCTTCTCCACACTTTCCTCGTCCCATCCCCTAAAAGCTCTTGACCTCTATGTGGTGGTATCCAGGAGCAGCACTCAACAGCAGTTGTAGAAGCGGGAGCTGCTGCCGGTGGTCACAAGGAGAACCACATCCATCCACCTCTGCGGATTATTCGTCCCTGAAGACGCCGGTCAGCAGCTCATCAACATGCCCCTCCGCCTCTACTTTGTCAGGCAGGTACATGCTCTCTCTCTATCTCTTTCTCTCTCTCATAGAAACCTTGCTCTGGAGGGAGGAGCACGGAGTGTGCAATCTCCTCAAGGTGAAATTGCTCCTCTGCCTCCCCGAGGTTGAGGTAACAGTGGTGCCAAACTCCCCCTCTTTGATTTAACGCCTGGAACATCTCATCTTTCTTTGTATAGATCCGTTTTATCTTTGCATATAAGGTGTTTGATGAAATTCCTAGACACGATTTGTGTATATTTATGCTCCATCTAGCTGTTTACAAACCATAATGCTAATACTACTAATAATGATGTGATAACCATAAATCAAATATCATTAAGAATGAACTTACTGAGACATTCCCTTGAGCCTGCTCTTCTTCGCTATGGTATAAAGAGAACCACATAAGGGGAAGGCAGGGGAAATGTGCAATGAATTTTTACTGCTTTGTGAAAAAGACATCCACCATTCCGTTCCATTCATTGTTTCATATGTGCACATTCCATTCACTGTTTTGTTCTTTAAATTAGTGCAGATTTTTAAATAGCTTCCAAAACAAACCATGGATAAAAGTGGAAACTCATAGATGAAATTTGTTTGCAGTGTCTTGCTGAGCTGGGATGGAAGATTTATCATATTCTTGCAGTAAGATGCTTGCATAATCCTGCAACAGGGTCCTCTTTCAGTTCTCGAGGGTGATCTGCACAAAAAATTGCAAATGGATGTAGTGACTAATATAAGCTACAGAAGAGGTATAATCAAATGGTGAGACATTCCCACTGCTATAAATCCATCCTTTTTTTATGGATAGGCTTAATATTCTTTTTTGCTTCACCTGATGCTATGCTTTGGTGTAAAACATGACCTAATGATTTAGGGATTTGACTGCCCATTAGTGAACTTTGTGCCATATCTTGCGTGTTTGCATAGGGTATGCTATAAATTATAAGCCATTAACTTCAGGTTTTGCAGATGGATATTAGCTTTGCTCAGTTGACTTGCTTGCTGCCAATTAGAAGAAATCAGTGTGTTTCACAATAAGTATAATTTGTAGGTGCACAAAAGCCGTACATTTATGTTTCTTTCAAATTTGTTCGGAAGGCTCTCAAAGATTTCCTTACTAATGACAACCAAATACTAATTGAGCATCTAATTCTAGGAAAAGATGATAACAATATTTATGTTGCTAGCGGCGAGTGACCAATCAGCACAATGTCTAGCGAATGGAGCTATCATCCGAAGACGCAGGTGGAACGCGAAAAACCATTGTTCTAGATTCTCCATTGTTTATGTAATCCACAACGCCGACTCAGGTTTGCCTTAGAGCATCTACTTTATTGTTTACCATGTCTCTTTGATTGTTCGGTCGCCGGCAGACATATTTTGATTGGTTTGCTAGCTAATGTATACACATTGGTAGAAGGTTGATTGAGTAACTACCTTGACCAACTGATCCGTTTTACTTCTTGTGGATGCTGTCTGATTCCTTCTCTCTGTTTGTTTCTGTTATATAGCATTGTTATTTAATCCCATTTACTCTATGCAGCTGAAATTGTGTATCCTCTGTACACGTTTGCCGGGAATGTGTCTGTGGAGCGAGAAGGGCTCTAATCCGGCATTTTTTTGGTCAACTGCTCTGATGAGCCCTCCATCATGCACAAATGTGGATTCTTCAACTGGATCTCCATGCAAGGTGAGGGCACTGGTAGTTGTTTGTTCCTCGACCAGCTAAATTTCTCAGTGTTCCAAGCAGATGAACTAATCAAGAGCTCTCCCATTTTCTGCACATACCTATTTTCTTCATTTTGATTTTTAGTTGGCTCTACGGATTCATTTGCCACTAAAGCTTATATATATTCTCCTATTTCAGGAATCAGTTGAGCATGAGGCAAAGAGGGTATGCCATTGCTGACCTACAGTTAATCGAATTGTCTATCTGTCCATATTAAGTGTATGTTCAATCTCCTTGTTTTGTCATTAGATCAAATAACTGCAGTATGGTGTTCCTATGACGATGACTGATTCCAAGTTTATTTATTTTATTTGGCAGCAGTACCGTGTTCAGGTTTGCATTTATAGGAAGCCAAATTTATTCCGATGTACAAAATATAAGGAACAAAGGTAGGTCAAGGTAAGTCAGCTCAAAAGCTTTGTGTGAAGTTACTAATTATGAGCATGTCTTTATGCTCCTGTTGCTAATTCTCTTGGAAACGTACCACACGGTCACATTTAGAATTATGTTCTTTTCTGCTATCACTTGACGATCTTTCAACTACTAACCATGCCTACAAGTTTTACTTCTGCTGCCTTGCTTACATTGTATCTTGTGTTGGTAGCACCTTATTTTTATATACTTGTACAATCCAGTAGGAGTTTTTGGTGGTGTTGCTGCCTTGGAGGCTTGGACTATGCTCCATGTTGGCATGCCAGGTAGTACACTCTTCCTATTTCTCGCGGTTAAGCATTTTGTTTTGCCTACTTAGAAACAACTCTGATCAATAATATCCTTGATATTTTTCCTAAGCATATCTTTGATTCTGATATTTGTTGCTTAATATTACGACAATGCTTTTCCACAATTGGACTGCCGAGAGCCAATTATCTGAACAACAACATCATACCGGATGCACCGTTTATTTGAATTTTTTAGTATCAAAACTGGTTGCTCTGTTGTGGAATTCGCATCACTTTTTAGAGAAAACACGAAGGATTTCATCTTACTAGCATGCTCTTTCTCCTACTTTTATTGAATCCATGTGTTTCGAATAAATTAACAGATACAGTATTTTTCTCCTACTTGCATTGCAAGTGTCGATTTTCTTTCCTACTGCTGGTTCGAGTTAACTTGGTTTAAAACTAGATGCAATAGATAGTGGTCTAGAATTGAATCTTTTTCGTTTTGGTTTGTTCTTTGATCTGGACATTCTCCCTTAATTATGCATGTTCTTTACTACTATTTTCCATTTTCTTCTCATATTACAATAAAAAATAATTCATGCGCTGGGCTCCCTCTTCTGGTATCGGTCTGGCTTTTATACATGTAAAGATCAGACAGTTGCTAAATTTATTTCCCTTTATCCGAGCAGATTCTTCTATTGATTCAACAAACAAGTGGTTTGTAGATCTGCATGTGTGTAGAAGACTAGAACGTGTATTCCAGACTTTCTATCCTCAGTAGTGCTAAGTACTAAATAATCATCCGCTTGGAGATGCTTAAGGTGTTTTCTTACGGAAAAAGAACCTCTCTTATTATTTATTAGCAAGTGTACTGGATAGCTTAGTTAAAGAACATTTAGTACAGCTCCTGATGTGGTCGTCTGCCCACCGCCTTCATCTTATCCCAGGATAATTACAGCTCCCCCAAGGTGCATTGCTTAACCTGGGTCTGCCCACATCCGCCATCACCTGCTGCATTTAGTCTCTCCCCTGAGCTTAGCTTCGATTGTTCTCTTGTCATATTCTCTGCTCCGAATCGAAATCAACAGTAGAAGCTCATCACATTGTGTTTAGTGGATCTTCTTACTCTCTGCTCTTTAGCTGGCTTCTTGTCCGTTCTTCTTGCGACTTAGGCTTCTTCAGATTTCATTCATCCATAGGCCTAGCAAAAAGAAAGAACTGAGCTGTGAAGCAGTGCAGCAAACCAAAATTTGAAACTCGACATAAATCATCAATACCGTTTGGCTGCTTGATAAAGATTAGCCCCCTTGGGCCTTTTTATTGGCTTTCCTAAGTATCTGGTTCCTTGTCTTAAAACAAAAAAATAATTAATTCACTACGGGAAAATATGTCTTTGCCGTGCAACTATTTGCACGGCAAAGGGCCCTATTTGCACGGCAAAGGCTTTGCCGTGCGGGGACACACGGCAAAGGTCGCACGGCAATGTCATTGACGGCAAAGGCTTCTTTGCCGTGCGACTCGCCAACGTTGCACGGCAAAGGCTTTGCCGTGTGACGCCGCACGGCAAAGGTAGCTTCTTTGCCGTGTGCCAAACATGTTTTATCTAAAAAAACACCCAAATGGCTGGTCTGGGAATCGATCCTAGGACGCGGAGTAGGGAAAGCATGTGACCTTGCCACCGGGCCAAGCGTTCGTTTGTTGATAACTATACCACGCCACACCTTTTCAGATGAGAAGAAATGCAGTTTTCGCTTCTTTGCCGTGCGCTTACACTAGGCAAAGCCTTCTTTGCCGTGCGTAAAAACACTAGGCAAAGGATGCTTTGCCGTGTGCCAACGTTGCACGGCAATGCCTAACGCCTTTGCCGTGCACCGAATCTTTGCCGTGCGGCGTGTTGGGCCATTGCCGTGCATATTTCTTTGCCGTGCGGCCTCTTCTATCGTTGCCGTGAATCGTATCTTTGCCGTGCGCTCGTGTCTATCTTTCCCGTGGCCAAGATCTTTGCCGTGCGTTTTTATCTGTGCGCACGGCAAAGAAATCTTTGCCGTGCGGGGACACACGGCAAAGAAAGGCTGCACGGCGACGCCTATTTTTCCCGTAGTGATTTCTTTTCTGCAGCTTTGGCACCACGGCCGCTCACTGTGCTTCTTCACACATGTCTTCTATGCAGGGTTGCAAAAAAATTAGGCTTTCCTGTCACAAGACATTATCTGCTCCTTCAAGTGGAGCCCTACTGGAGGCGTCTTCGGAGATTTTTTTTTGAATGGTTTCAGACAGAGTTATATCAGCAAAGTAAGATCTTTTTATCCAAATTTATCTCCCTTCTCTGAATCTGCCTGCCTCTCCACAAAATCCTTTTCGTTCTGTTCTTTTACCTCTGTTTTCATTTCCCCTTTGTTCTAATCCAGTGTTCACGTTATTAGTTCTTGCTGACGACAATTCAGGAAATTTGTTCATGTATTGTAGTGCACGTTTTGTGATTTGGATTATTTTCCGGGTAAGCAAATGTACCAAGCTTCTTGATTTGTACTTGGGTCACCTGATTTTTTCATTGTGTCGATCTCAATGCATGTTCTGTACATGTTTTAAGATGAGCGTTGAACTGATCTCAATCCATAGGGTAAAACCATAGTTCATGGCATCTATTTAGTTTGATTGCATATATTTTATTTTAGTTTGCTTGGAAAAATGATGTAGTTTCAGTTTAGGCACAGCTTAGTTCACCAATAATTGTCAGGTCTTATTCTAATGCATGACCTTCTATGTTTATATAGACTTTTCACTGTTTCACTTTTTGTTGGTTGCTTAAGTAGGCAGAAATTTTCTTGCATGAAGTGCATGCTTTGCACCATGTACTCTCTTATTGGAATGCCAGCATGCCGTCCGCTAGGTGCAGCCGTGCAGACCCTGGATTTCCTGTTGGACTTTTGAATGCATGCATGCATCTACAATTAAGTGACATTGAATTATATACATTAAAGATATCCCTGCCTAAGCAACCTAAGCTTGGTTCCTGCATCCTGTTGTCTTTCTACGTGATATACATGTCTCCTTGCTGAAGCATGTTCCTTTTTCTGCAAGGATTAAGGAACCATTTATTGGCATGTTTGATATTCGGTCTCTAACTATATATCGGGTGTGGCTTAAAATGGCGTGTTATGTGCCTTCTCATTGAACTGTTCTATAGGGTGTTCAATTTTACAATTTTCCAGGTTCTAACGTATTCAACATTTCTGGTTGCCGTTATTTTCTGAATTAGGCTTGCTAATTTGTTTTCACACACTCTTGGGTATATTGTCAATCTGTATGAATTTTGGCTTACTGATTTTGTAGGGCTTTGATTTAACAAGTCTATTATGTTTTTGCTGTTGTTCTTAGTGGCGAGAAAAACTTTAATGTAGTAATCATGTGCGATAAGATTTTGTGGCCTATGCTCATTCAAATTTTGTTTTAGTCATTCATAGGCGTAGGCAGCCGAAAGTTCAGGCGGACGGATCAGAAGAAAACTTGAATTAAAAGTAGGTAGGATAAAGATTTTATAAACTCTTGGCTTGACGTTGTCTACTTATTATGAACGATCTCTATCTATGAAATGTTCATGTTTTCTTGGTGCCGTGATCTCTAAAGATTATGTTGCGACAATGCCAAGCCTTTAGAAATGAAGGTTTTATCATTCGTTCCTTGCTTTTGTTGCCCTTGACAGAATTTATGACTGTTACCTATTGTAATATATTCCCCTATATTTCTCTGGTTGTATATACACATTTGTTACTCCGATTTGTATTTTTTTCTGGTTCACCATGTGTTGCAAAATCTAAAATATTAGTATCATTTTTCTGCGTACGCACGAGTTCCATGTGTTGCCTTACTTGATTTTAGTGTTGTTTATTCCTTTCGCCGAGGGTGCACTTTGTTTATGGAATAAAGCACACAATGATTTTGGCATATAGCTTGAGGCCTTGAGGGTCTGGAGGAAGTAGAAGAAATAATTAACCAGTGGCTAAATTATCTCCCCTACCTTCAGACATTTATAGTTTCCTAAGGAGCATATACATTGTCTGCTATGAAAGTTATTAGGCGTATGTGCCGCACCATATGGGCAATGGTAGCTATTTTCCTGTATTCTCCTTAAATTTGTATGGGTGTCCTCAAGCATTATTTTAGTTTTAACTTTGCTTGCGTATATGCTAACATATGAGATATACATGGAGTTTTAGCTAAATTGAGATTTATGTTATAATTACTTTGCAATTTCTGCAGTTCAGTCATTAGTATACTTACCTTAGTTCAGATATAATGTGAAGGTTTTTTTTTTACTATGTACTTTTGGTGGTCTGATATCTACAGATTCTGGTTACAATGGTAACCCTCATTAGTTCGGATATAATGTGCAGGGTATATTTATTTGTTATGCACTTGTGGTGCTCTAATATCTACAGATTCAGCTTACAATGACAACCTGGTCGACCATGCCAGTAAGGTCAAAGCGACAAGTTTAAGGAGACATTGTGGTAATGTCCTTCTTTCATTTCACGTCGTCAATTTTTTAATTCATTTCTTCATAGAATTTGGGTGTTTAATGATGGGTCTTAAAAATTATTGGAGGGAGGATAGGAAAGTATAACAATAGTTACGTGTTAAGGTAAGGATGAGTGATTTGAGATGTTGTATCTACGTCATTTGGACATTGCAGTAAGAAAAAATGATGTTCTGAAAATGAAATGTTGCTGTGAGGAGTATACGCTCAGTGTTTTAATTCCTCTTTTATGTGTGCTGCCTTTTTTGGTCTGTTTTGCTCGTTCCCCACTATTTGATGCTGCATTTGCTCTTGTCAGTGTACATGAGCTTAGTTTGCTCTTTCCTGTATGGCTCTATGCATTGGCTTGGTTCTGCATACAGTAGCTTATTTGCCCTTTACTGTTGTTCTTATGTATGTTGAACCAGAATATTGATGACATCTCTTCACCTTTCATAGTAAAGTAAAATTCGATAGTCCGGTAATTTCTCAGTGAACATAATTGCAGATTGTAAATTACCTTTAGTTGAGTGAATTGTCTAATTTGTAGTTGTATGCATTCTATTCTCATCCAGTGACATATATGACTACGTTTGATAGAGCCTGTGAAGAAAGATGAAGTGGTGGCCACTGGTCAACAACGTCTGCTGCAAGGGTTGTGACTCTGTATAAATTTTATGTGTTTATTATGACTTGCTAGCCTACATGTAAATGCACCCTTACATGACCAATGGTTATGTCATATAGAGACGCATGTAAACATGTTTACAAGGTTAGTTAGTCACTTTTGCTAATATACATGTGTTTCAATTGTATCTATCTAAAATACAAAAACTCAAGTGAATCACATGATGCTTAACCCATACATGACAATGATTCCACTTTTATCGCTTGATTACTTCTTTACTTCCTTTTTTAGACACTTTCTTACTTTCTGTTGCACTTTTAACAGGAGTACAGCCTGCTGCAACAAGGGCGTCGTGCTAAGGTTAGTCGCTGTCTAACTTCATTGCTCCGTTGTCTCCATCGCCGCCTACACGGTGCTGCCTCTATCCTCTGCCCCTCTTCTTGGTGCATAGTGCCTGGCTGGTCGGACGCTTTTGATTGCTGGCCTATAGTTTGAGGTAAAAATGTTTTGAGATGCATACCTAAAAAATTAAGGGCACTATCATGTTTTGAGGTACAAGCTTTTGCGTGATTTTTCTTCACATTTGATTTTTATATCTTTTATTCATTTGCATAATATAAGATTGATTATATGAGATATTTCTGCATGCTTATATGCTAAAAAATGTTTTTGAGGGGCTCTCCTGTGCATTATATGATTGTACCTCACTCTCCTTGTGTGCTCAATGAAGATGAAGATACCCTTATTTCCTGCAGTGGCTTGGAAAAAGGAGCAGAACATGACTTACTGGGTAAAAGTCTAGAGAAACGTTCTTGCGTTTGCTCCCAGTGTAGAGATCTTCCATGGCGATGCAGGGCCAAGGTCCTCCATTTGATGTTGTCAGTGGTGTTAGCATTTGGTGGTGCACCTACATATTAGATTTATTTTTTTATGTGTTGTGGCCTCTAAAGATCGAATTGCAACAAGCTTATGTAGATGTTGTAACTTTTGTACCTTCTATTGATGTCAAAAGGAAACACATAATGTTAAGTTATTGTAGTATATTTAGCTATTTCCCTGATCGTGTATTAAGCATTGTTGTTCTTTTGCGAATTTATGTGTTTAGTTATAATTGCACTCTATTAATTTAGTTTTATAAATTCTCTAAAACATATTTTTATTTTAATGTGGATCTGTTCGAACTTCACGGGATCGTGCGCCAAGGCGCACATCTAAATCTAGTTTGTTATAATCTAGAACATGTATAACCAAATGCAACTTTTTGCAAAAACGTTGATATGGCCGAGTTGGTCTAAGGCGCCAGATTAAGGTTCTGGTCCGAAAGGGCGTGGGTTCAAATCCCACTGTCAACATATATATTTTTTTCACTCCTACTCTTTTTACTCTGTAATTCTTTTTCTATATTCTTTTTCATTCAGTAATCTGATTGCTCCGTAGCGGCTCTCTCTCACTCTCACCAAATGTCATTCTTTTTTTGGCAGTTATTATCCTGCAATTCTGCCATTTCAAATGTTATTACCCTGTCGTCTTTGCCATGCATATAATTGTGCCATTTTCAAATGACCGATTTCCATTATATACAGAACCAACATTCAGAATCGTCGACAGCAAAAGACGACAAGTTCAGAATTGTCGACGGAACCAGAGGATCCAAATGTAAAAAAGGAGAAGGGAAAAAAAATACATCCCCCTTTCGCTGCACACCACCAACGAACAAACTGAAATGAGAAGGCCCCTAGCACCGGAGAGGCGGAGACGCCGGCGGCCGTCGGTTAGCCGACTCGCCGCGCGCGCGTGCGCACAGGAACGTATGGCATGGACGTGTGGTGTGGGAGCGCGCGTCGTCACGCGCCGTGCTTCTTGCCCATCTCGTGGAGGCCGGCGCCGACGATGCCGCGGTGGAGCCTGCACCGGAACGACCCGGCGTGCGTGGTCGGCGAGCAGAGGCACGCCCGCGGGCTCGCCAGAAAGTGCGCGTGCTTCGATGCCTGCGACGACGCCGGCGGCGTCTTCACCATCACCGCAGGCGCCTCCCCGCCGCCGACGCCCTTGCCCGCGCCGGCGTGGAGGTGGATGTGGTGGGGCTTCTTCTCCGGCATCGCGATCTTCTTCACCACCACCACCGGCCTCTGCAGCTGATCCTCCATGCCGTCGACGGCGATCTTGGCCTGCCTGGATCGATCGACCTCTACCTGATCGAACCAAATGTTGATCAAAACCAAGAACAGGTGAAACACATATATTATTGCCATCATCTCGCCAAAAACCACCAAAAATCTCAACAAAGAAAGACAAAAAAAGAATTAGAGAAGAAGAGAAAGACATGAAGGACGATGCATGAGAGTTTTGTTAGTTACCTTTGCCGAAATGAAACACTAATGTGCAGTTAATTGTGGATCCTGATGTCAGCCTAAGTGAAATTACTCTACGGGTCGTAGTGGTATAAGGAGTAACAAAGTGGGGAGGGAGGTAAAAAAGGGGCGCTTTATTAATACACTGGCCTATTTAAAGCCACGTAACAGCTACACAAGCTAATTTTATCACCTATCCCTAATTCGTTGGCGCCACTTATGGATCGGATATATCCATATCCAAGCACAGTCCAATATAGGGGAGTCAGGGAGACTATTTTTGGCAGGAGTGATTTCGCAACAGATATGTGTGGGTCGTGCAAATGTATCTTGACTATTTAGCCAGTGATTTCGCTATATATATGTCGCCATGTCGGTATAAAATGTAGCTTAATCATTAGCAACAAGTTTCCTACGATTGCAGTACTAAAAAATGTACAAAAAGCATTTCTGAAATTTCCAGTGTGTTCAGTTCAAGCCAACGGTAACAACCTAACTCCACAATGCAGGCAACAGACGAAATGGTCTTTCTCTTGCCCCATAAAGTGTGGCGTCTGGTGAAGCACAACCTTTTCAACGACTTTGCGCTTCGGTTAAACGTGGCGAATACTGAATATAAGTATCTAGTCATTTTCAACAAATCAGCCTTTTGGTTAAACTAGATATAGCATGCAAACGTGTAAAAAAAAATAGCATGCAATTCTACCTGGATCAACAAGGTACTAGGTTTAAATGCTAACCAATACATAATTTAAAATTTGGAATACTGTTATCAGACCTACAAGATCTAAATCCTAGCCAACATAATATTAAAAATAAATATTTTCGGCTTCCCTAAAGAAATTTCACGATTCGCGGCTAAGGCACTTTGCTTCTCATTCATATTTATGGTATTCTTTCCTCACTACCAAAAAGCAGGTATGCTGACAAGCTTCAAGCTTATATGCCCATTTGTCTTCTAATTTTTTTTTAAATATTTCTAAGCTTTTGAACAATAGAGCTATGTTCGTAGCTGATAAATGCACTTCCTTAGTAGAAACTGTTCTTAGTAATGGTAGATTTATTTTGGATGGAGTTGTGTTGCTCCATGAGTCTCTTTACATGAATCTCATAAGACGAAGACCTCAGTCGTAATGTTTAATATTGATTTAATAAAAACTTATGATAAGCTAGATACAACAAGTATTAACTAATTATGAAAGGTTTTGATGAACAAATTACTACATGGTCATGGATGTATTGAATGATGGTAAGATTTTTGTGTTGATTAATGATCAAACATGTCCTTATGTTAATACTAGGAGAGTGGTCTGGCAACGGATATCCCATCCCAATTACTTTGTTTAATATAGTTGTTGATGTAACATTAAGTGAACTGGGACACTGTTTGTTTGCCTCGGAATCAAGGTGGCATGGGTGCGACTGTTCTTAGGGCGATGGTTTTTTGTTTGTTGAGTAAGTGGGTTTGGAAATTAGAAATGTCAAATGCTTTATGGCAAAACTTATTAGAGCGAAGTATTTAAGGCGCGTAACTTTATGGTAGTGTGTTAGTCATGATTGACATTTTTGGCAAGGTGTGATGAAAACATCTAGTATCTTTTTCTTTGCTTTAGGAAATAATTGGAAATGGAAATGGAAAAAAGAAATCTTTTTCGGGAAGATATATGGATATGTGATAAACCTCTAAGGGAGAGTTTTCCTAGGCTTTACCTTTTGAATTTTAGTTTTAGTTTCACTGCTGTTAAAGTGTTTGAGGAAGGTTGGGGTTGTATATTTTTTTAGAATAGTTCTTTTCGGAGAAACAACTGAACTTTGGTTGAAGTCAAAAGAATTTTGTACCCAAGTAGTTTTAACCAATAAAAGGGTGGTTGTAGATGGCTATTGGCCAAGAATGGCTTGTTTACGGTTAAAGCGCTGTAGTTGCTTCTTATGACTGAACCAGTGCAGTGTTATTGTAAGGATTGCCGGAAGGTTAGGACCCATTTGCGAGCTAAGGTGTTCTTATGGTTAACTTTTAAAGAGAACATTTTGACTAAGAACAATTTGGTTCTTGGGGTCTAGGTAGGGGACGAAAGTTGTTGTTTCTGCTCTTGTAAAGAGACCATAGATCATATATTTTTCCCAATGTGCACTAGTAGAAAAAGGGGTTTTAGTCCCGATTCATAACGGGTTTTAGTCCCGGATTCGCAATCGGGACTATATACCCGAGACTAAAGCCCACCCCCTTTAGTCCCGGTTGCTTACGAACCGGAACTAAAGGTCCATTCACGTGGGCTGCATGCGTTGGGGCAAAAATGCTTCCAGGTGAATTTTTTTTTATTTTTCTAATTTTTTTCCACTCGCTTTTTTCTATTTTTTCAGAATTTCTATTATTTCAGTTATTTGCATAGTTTAGTCTCTAACTACAATTATCTCTAGTCAAATTACTTTGTATTATTTTTAAATTTTTAATTTTTTTTTGCCAAACCTAAAATTTAAAAATTTGAAAATCTAAAAATTGGGTAAAAGTAATAGTAATATTTATGCAGATGCAATTATTAATTTTATTTTTTGAAAACTAATAAAAAATATATAATCCGTAATTTCTGGAAAAAACTAAAATCTTCCTACTTTCGTATTTTCATTTGGAATTTTGAGAATCTAAAATTTGGCCAACCGGGTAAATCGAAAAAAGTCAAAATCAAAATTTATTAATTTTCCCTAGTAGTAGATTTCGTAACATACAGGAATGTCAAAAGATTTTATTTTTTGAAATTTTATCATTTTCTTTTATATTTTAGAAAGCAAAAAAAAGGCGATCCAGGGGGGAGGGGGTGAAGGGTGCGTGGGGAGTAAAAAACCTGAAAAAACCTTTAGTCCCGGTTGGGGACACCAACCGAGACTAAAGGGCTATGGCAGGCTGGGGCCGGCGCAGGCCTCTTTAGTCTCGATTGGTAACACCAACCGGGACTAAATGTCTACCCTTTAGTCCCGGCCGGATCATTAGTCCCGGTTAGTAACACTAACCGGGACTAAAGATCCCATTAATCTCGGGTCAAAGTATTTGGAGACTAACGGGTTGGTATGCAAGCCCTCTTTTCTACTAGTGGTGGTGTGGCAAGGTATGTTTGGAGTATTATTTCTTGTGTTCTGGAATGCAGAAATTTTCCTAGGAAAGTAGAAGAAATATGTGATTGGATTAACTCTTTTAACGGGAATGGGGTGAGGTGAGTGGTTGATTTTTGGGGTTACTGAAGCATTCTTGGGTATTTGGAAAAATAGGAACAGAGCATGGTCCCAGAATATACACAATGTTTATCCAAATAATTTTATCTCATTTATATCCTAAATGCTTTTATGTCAGTCTATTATGCATATGAGAAAATGCCTAAGTTACAAGTGTTATGGAGCCAAACTTCTGTTTATGGCATTTTAGTTCTATCACAAGAGACAAGATTGGGGTATGTTGAGTAAAAGACTCGTATCTTTTTTCATAATGGGGCTATGTCCCTGGCCTCTACATCAATAGATACATACCTAGACTTTTTATTGCCTTACTGGAATTTACTTATTACGAATGTGTTTTTATCATGGATCACATAAAGTCGAGACATGTATCACCCGTCTAAATGAAAAGAAAACATTTTTTTGAAAGAAAACATAAAATGATTCCACGTCAACACTTATCAGCACATCAAAACGCTAGTTGCACTAGCTGTATATATCTCGTGGAACCCTCTCTAGCTGGTTGCATCCAATATCCATATTCTTGCCCTTCTCCACTAGCTTTAGGTAGGATCACATACGGATCCAATGTGCAGCCAGTAAAATAACATATATAAAAGAACATGATTTTGCATTGTAAGAAGTAAAATTATTTCTTCCCTTCCATATGACCCATATTAAAGCGCATACTCCCACCTGGATATGTGCTTTCACAAATTTATTAAAACCCGGCAACCAATTTCCAAAGATTTTTTTAATATTATTTGGGGGTGTGATGTTAGACGACATATGAACAATGTATCAAACAATCTTTGCGAGCGAACAAGGAATAAATACATGGTAAACTATTTCATATTGATCACAAAAGCAATATTTTTTGCTACCTTGTCGATTCCTTTTAGATAAATTATCTTTAGTGAAAAACACTTTACGATAAAATAACCACATAAAAATCTTTATTTTAAGTGCTACTTTAATTTTCCATATGTACTTACATAGAAAACGCGTATAATCAGTCATGTATTCTAAATACATGGACTTAACCAAGAAATCACCGGATGTTGTTATCTTTCAAGCAAAACAATTAGCTTGAGATGACAACTCAACATCCATCAGGTCTGCACTAGTAGAAAAAAGCCTTGCGGGTGGTGGCCCGCGACTGGTACCTCGCCAGTGGTATTAGCTACTAGTCGTGTGTTCGTCGGACACGCGGCTAATACTTTCATTACCGATCGCTGCGCACGGGAATCACTGCACTAAGTTTACAGCCTACATGACGGCGCGCGACTAGTATTCCGCATATGCGTCGCTGCATATTACTTCTTGCCTATCCCACTGATTTACACAGTGATTTACACAGGTTGCAGACATATATAACATCCATTACCAATCAGCAGCAGATACACAAATATATAATAGCCAAATAATCAAATCATTAATAACACTGCAAAGTTCTCGTAAGTGATCAAGTCATTACATGCATTGAGCATAATATATAGATGCAATCATTACACTAGCTAAAGCCTAGCAATCTAGTAACCAAGTCATTGTATACACTAAGCACAATAGCCAAGTGAACAAATCACTCCTCCGGTTTTGGCTCCACGAGTGGGTAATGGACAACGACCCCGTCGGAATCTCTTAGGTCGTAGAACTCATTATCAGATGAGGGGTTTGTAGTGAAAGAAGGTCTCCCTGTATAAGTCATCCAAGTAGAAATATAACTTAGTCTCTGCTCCATCCCGTATCGTTCTATCAACTCCTTTCAACTACGTCCGTGGAAATATGTTCGATTCGCCTCATTGATGACTTCAACCCACTTCTGGAATTTCTTATCATCTGCAAAGGTAGTCCTCACTTACTAGTCGCATGCGCTTTCGGGCAACACGCTTCCATTACCGGCTAACTAGTTACGTGCGCTTTTTCGGCCGCTGCTAAAAGAGCAGTCGTGTGCGCCTCTCCACGCCCGCTGCCATTAGTCGTGCCCCTATAGCATTTTCCCTACTAGTGCTAACTAGATAAATCCAGCTTGCCTACTTGTATTCGTTTAGTTATCTCATAAAAGTTATGTTAAGGGGAACTTGTGACATCACATATGCCACGGAAACTTGTTTTCGTTGCACAATCTATACCTAATAATAAAGGAGCTAAGGTTTCTGCCAAAATTTTCGTCCAACTTTTATTTGGACCATTTTGCCCTCCCACAAAATCGCGTAATACAGCACTTACCATTGTACCGGTTCAGTTTTACGCCTGTCGCTAGGATTCCGGTTCACCCGACCGCCCGTTCCTCCTCGCCACGCGTGCGAGAGAAGATGGTCTAGACCAGTTCACCCGACCGTCCCTTCTGCTCGCCACGCGCTGGGCTTTTACAATGAACCGATCGCTCGCGCTGGGCTCTATCGTCCGTCCCCGGTTGGGCTAGCGCTAGGCCAGGTAGCTGTGTTGGTGGGCCTGGTGTGTATCAATGAGCTGCAAGCCCCTCGTCCCGTCCAAAGGCTTCAGTAGTTACACACGCCTGCATATTTTCGAGTACTTGATAGTCCCACCTCGTTTCATTAAGACGAGTTCGGCCAGTTTATATACTTCAACTTCTCAGAAATCAACAAGCCGCCTCAGATTTGATTAGAAAGAAATTAACCCCATGGGGTGAAGGACGCTGAGAGATTGAAAAAAAAAAGCACCAGGAAGAAGGTGCGGAAAGATCTGCCCCGAAATTGCTGATCCCGCCAGCCTTGATTTCCCCGAAACCGACATGTGTGGGGAGGTGCCTTGCGTTGCCGGACGCCGGACGCCGAACTGATCTTGCTTCCTGGAGGCGGGGGGAGGAGAGGAAGAGATGGAGTTCCTGTAGAAGAAACAGGGGCGGAAGGCCGTGCCGCACTACTATCCTGCCTGGCCCCACCTAGAGAGATCGATAAGACAGAGAAAAAGAGAGACGAGAAGCACCGGCGGCCCATGGAAAAAACTATGAGAACCCAGAATGGATGGTTCCCTACTGTGCTTGAGCGCGACCCCAGCTGAAAGCTGATCAACACAGCAAAAAAGTGAAGTTCTTTCTCATTGCTCAGAGGGACATATGCCACGAAACTTGATCGATAAGACATAGCACTTTCATTTTTATTTTGTAGGGCTTTTAATATGCTTTAATAAAATGCTGCCCGTATAGATTGATGCAAAGCCTAGAACTCCCCCTTTTCGAAGAATGTTTGTGTGTTGTCAGTTTGCCATAGAACTACAAAACGACGTACAAAATTAAGGGATACCCACTATTTGGATTCGGTCGACTCGGGAAGCACACTATTATATGTTTCAAATTGATATTACGTGATTTTCACTATTACACGATATAAAAAATAGATCAATCAAAAGCTACATGCTATTTCGATTTGTTCGACGCACGAAAACTTATGAAATGAGATAATTTAATTTTATATGACACCGTAGCAACGCACGGGTTTTGTGCTAGTATCATATAACGGTAGATATTGGTAAGACAGTGGCTTGTCTCCCACCCAGCCATGAATCTTCCAAAAAATGCGTTAGTTCACCATTTCTTATCTTCGAAAAACCTCTCTCGAACTAGTGATATTTCATCTTCATGAGATTTAACTTGGGACGACTTGGAACGTAGATAACTATTTTGTATTAATTCTTGACATGCTCCTTGTTCATTTAATATCTTATTAAAAAGCCACTTGCTCAAGAGACATTTATTCTTATTATCTATAACCTCCAGTCCTAGCCCCCCTTGATCGGTTGGCCTATAAATGATGTTCCATTTCACAAGTCTATACTTCTTCTTATGACCACCACTTTGCTGAAAGAAACGTGATCGCAAAAAGTCTAATTTTTTTCCTTACCTCTTTAGGTATTTTAAAGAAGGATAGCATGAACATCAGAAAACTTTTCAGAACTGAGTTGACGAGAATAAGACGATCACCATGATAACCTTTCCTACCCAGTTGACAAGTTTTTTTTTCTCAAAACAACCATCTAGAGACTTACTCTCCATTCTTCAATTTACGTAAGTGAATTGAATTTCCCAAATATTTAAAAGGGAAACATCTGGCTTCATAACCAAAAAGATTTCGGTATTGAGCCACCTCTTCCTTAGATCTACCGAAACAAAACAAAAAATCACACTTGTGAACTTTTTTTTGTGTCGACAATTGCTCAAAGATACATAGTATTAATTTCATATTCAGAGCTTATCAATGTCATGCTCCATGTAAATAATTGTACCATCCGAAGAATCGACACCCCTCCATCAACTAAATGAGGAATAAGCATGTCGACATGTCCATCTTTCTTAGTCCTTGCAACTAAAATTACTGAACGGGATTGGAGACAGCGGGTCACCCAGTCGCAAGCCTTTTTTAGTCTGAAAGTAATGCATGACCAATGTCATCATTGATTTTGATACCTACACTACCCCGCAAAGCCTTTCATATGTGACACTTATTGTAAAAAGGACATCACTAGGCGTCCCCGGGGGATTTGATTTCCCAGCCCCCGGTTCCCGTGCTGACACGTGTCTTTTTTGCTGCCTGGTAGCAAAAAACTCCGCTTTTGGTTCAGTGTATCAAAAAATGTGATGAGGACATCCCTACCTCACTACTACCTCCGTCATTACAAGTTGAAGATGATCCTGCTGTGAAGCTCAAGTCCAATGAAGTCAGGATTGGACCAATGACACGAGCTCGTGCGAAGCTAATTAAACAACAGGTGAACTTGTTCCTAAATGATACTTTGATCGATGAGAACTTTATACTGCCTAAGTCGTATCACTTATGTATGATCAGGTATGAAGATGAACCAAGCATCGCACGAGGAGGAGAGGAGCAGCTGGACCAGAAGATGGACGTGAAGATGGAAATGGAGCTGGACATGAAGACATCCCATGGACGCGCGAGGGGGGAGCGGGAGGCATGCGCGAGAGGAGAAGATGTTGTCCAGGCCGGCGCGCGGTCCGACCGGCCGTGCCGCCGGACCATCCGGTCCCAGGTCCGGTCCGACCGGATCCCACGCCGGGTCCGTCCGGTCCAAACCGGACGTGGCGCTTGTGCCAGCCGGGCACTGTCCAGTAAGACCGGAACCATCGTCCGGTCACCACCCAGCGCCAGGCCCGGTTTGAACCGGACCGGCCGGTCCCAGTCCCGGTCGACCGGCTCCCAGGCCGGCTGAGTCCGAGTCTTTCTCGACCAGATCTATTCGGGTCGGTTATTTTCGTACTTTTTCGACTGAGGTCGTCCTGAACCCCTATATAGTGCCCAGGACGCCCCAAAGTTGCTTTAGACCACGTTTAAGATAAACCCTAGTTCTTAGTTGTTTGCTCTGCAAAACTATTGAATCCCAACTCTCCAATTCGTTGCGATCTGGAGTTTTATGCTACTGAAAGTTTGTGTGATCTGCTGTTCCATTGGGGATTAGAAGATTGCAATCTACCGCTTCGTGGTCGGCGGCTACATGCGCAAGTGTGTGGAGTTGCGAATATCTTGCAGGGTTGAGAGCTGCTGCATTGGCTACAGGAATCAATCGAGAGACTTCGTCGGCGTCATACAAGTTATCTTCCACATATCATCGATTCCATCCGCTGCTTCCATCGTGTGTTCATCACCACCCGTCGCTTACTGAGAAGATCGGGCCACCCCTTATCATCTTGGTATCAGATTTCAGCGTTTCCTCGGTAAGCCATCCACAATCCACCCCATAGTTGAGTTGTGAGTGTTTCCTATCCAGAAAAAGCCAAAAAAAATTAGGGTTAGGGTTTGACATAGCTTTATATTGCACTAATTTCGAGTTTTAGTTGCTTTTCGTAGTTGTTTTTGCGTATCTTTTTCTTCCATCTAGTATTGTTAGGGTTTGTGTTTCCGTTTTCATCTAGAGTCAGTTTTTGTTGCTCCGAGTCCACATAGCATACAGTGTGTTTGTCCAAACCATAGCCACAGCCTTTCGATATACGTGACTAGGAACTTCCCCAGAAGAGACTAGTTTTACCACTCGACAGGCTGCTCATTAGGGTTTTGGTGCTTTGCATTATCTGTTGGCCCTGTTATCAAGGAGTTGAGTCAAAAAAAAAAGAGAAAATTGAAAAGAAGCAAAAAGAGTTACATAGCTGCGTGTGATACAAAAGAAAAATCCGATAAGAAAAGTGAAGTGCTAGTAGAATCCAGTGAAGGCCTAAGTTTTCTTTAACTGCACCCGTAGTTGAGCACTCTTGTGCCTGTCTCGTTGAGCTTTGCTAGCATCTCTCGAGTGCATTGAAACCTTTCATCCATATAGTTGCATTGCCACATTTATCGCCTTGTGTGAGTATCATTGGTTGTCTACGGTCAGCGCTAGAGCTTGTTATTAGTGCAAATAGGTAGCCTACCTACAACCCCACATATATCCTGCTTTGCCGTGTGATTTGGTATACCCTTGATATTCGCTTCGCTACATCCGTGCACTAGTCCGTCAATCCAAGTTGGTAAGCAATACTAATTCACTTTGGAGCGGTAAGATTTACCTTTCTTATCAGTTTTGAGTGAGTTGTGAGAGTACCACCAAAGATTTTGTTTAGTGCACTAACCTACTAATCATGTCTTCTAGTGATGTTGATGTGATGCAGAAAAAGGATTCAACTGCAACATTTACTTGGTTGGAGTATGAGGCACTTCGTGATCATCTACAACGAGAAATCTGTGTTGCTAATGAAGCATTGGACAAGGATATTCAGAGTGTCCACTTGACAGTCGATGAAGCTACTACAACGGTTAACACCGTTCAAACATCAATGACGACTCTTCAAGCATCTATACAAACTTTGACTAACGCCGTTGGTGAGATACATACAATGGTACAACCACAACAACCACCACCTGATGAAGATGGCAGTGTGCAAGGTGACAATGCAGAAGGTGCTAATGCTCAAGGATGTGGTATTGGTCGTGGTCTTGGACGTGGCGTTGGTGATGGTCTCCGTGGTCGTGGTTTTGTCCCCGTCGGAGCTCAACGTATTCTTCCACAACAACAAGAAGATGGTTTGGGTAAACCCAAGTTCTCGATTCCCAGATTTGAAGGAGGTACTGATGTTGAAGAATATCTCACATGGGAGCTGAAAATTGAGCGCTTATGGCGTTTACATGAATATACTGAAGATAGGAAGATCAAGCTTGCTTCCTCTGAATTTGATGGCTATGCATTGCGTTGGTGGGATGGACTTGTTCGTGCTCGAGAAGAAGATGGTGAGCTGCCTATTATCACATGGCGTGCTATGAAGGCGGCAATGAGAGCTCGTTTTGTTCCTACCAATTACTTGCGATCATTTTTTGACAAGTTGACCCAATTAAAGCAAGGTGTTATGATGGTTGATGCCTACTACATGGAGATGGAGATGTTTATGCAGCGTGCCCGTGTCCGTGAGTCTCTTGAGATGACACTACAGCATTTTCTGAATGGTCTCAGGTTTAACATTAAAGGCATTGTGCGTCATCACAATTACACTACTATGAATGAGCTACTACATCATGCAAGAGAAGCTGAATCATAGTTGGCTGAAGAACTGCAAATGAAGGGTCGTGCTACGGGAGCTGGGCGCTACACGCCTAGGACGCCACCTTCCACGGCGCCATCTTCGCGCCCTGCGGATGTTTCTACTTCGTCTAGCAAACCGATCTCCAATGTGTCCAACACAAAGAAGCCCGTTCCTACAGCAAGTGGAGCTAGTTCTAACATGTCAACGGCGCGCAACCGCGATATGGCTTGTCATACATGTTGTGGCAAGGGTCACTTCAAGAGAGATTGTCCTAACCGTAAAGTTATGATTATTAATGAGGACAATGAGTATGAAACTGGAGATGATGTTGATCCAAATGCTCCAGAAGATGATGATTATGACAGTGATGGTTTTGATGTTTTTCCTTGTGAAGCTCAAACTATTGTTGTCTCACAACGTGTTCTCAATGTGCAGTCAAGTGCATCTACTCAGCGCTGCAATTTGTTCCAAACAAAGGCACTAGTTGGACCTGATAAAGCTTGCAAGGTCATTATTGATGGCGGGAGTTGTCGCAATTTAGCAAGCAAAGAGTTATGTGCCAAGCTGAAGTATCTACCGCACCCGCATCCATATTATATTCAGTGGTTGAGCAATAATGGTGAGATGAAGGTGAGCCACATGGTGCGTGTTGATTTTGAGATTGGACCGTATAAGGATTCCATTGATTTTGATGTGGTTCCTATGACGGTGTGTCACCTACTGTTGGGCCGGCCATGGCTCTATGACCGTTCTGTGCAACACAATGGCAGTGCCAATACGTATCACTTGGAGTTCAAGGGAAAGCAAATCAACTTACAGCCTATGTCACCACAACAAATTGTCAATGAATCTTGTCAGAAAGTTGAAGTAAACTTGGAGGATGCACCTATAGATAGGCGAGAGAATTGTAATGCCGTGAGTGATATAACGAAAAGTGAGAGAGTGAATTCCTTAGTTTTATTAGCCACCAAAGTAGACATGAGAGAGTTTAGTGAGGATCCTACAGCCATGCCTCTTGTGCTCATGTACAGGGGTACAGTTTTGGTTTCTAACGACATGACCCCTCTTCCTCTTGGTGTTTCTAATGTTTTGTAGGAATTCGGCGGCATGTTTCTGGAGGAGGTACCCGCAGGACTACCACCATTGCGTGGTATTGAGCATCAAATCGACTTGATCCCCGGAGCTTCGCTGCCCAATAGGGCGCCATATAGGACGAACCCCGAAGAGACGAAGGAAATACAGAAGCAAGTACAAGCGCTACTCGACAAAGGTTATATCCGCATAAGCCTTAGTCGTTGTGCTGTTCCTGTTATTCTAGTTCCTAAGAAAGATGGTACAGGGCGTATGTGCGTAGATTGTAGAGCTGTAAACAACATTACTATTCGATATCGTCATTCTATTCCCCGTTTAGAGGATATGCTAGATGAATTGAGTGGTGCTGTTGTGTTCTCTAAAATTGATTTGCGTAGTGGTTATCATCAAATTAGGATGAAAGAAGGGGATGAATGGAAAACAGCCTTTAAAACAAAATTTGGTTTATATGAGTGGTTAGTAATGCCTTTTGGTTTAACTAATGCACCTAGCACTTTCATGAGACTGATGAACCATGTTTTGCGTGATTTTATTGGCAAGTTTGTGGTTGTGTATTTTGATGACATATTAATATACAACCTCAATGAATCTGATCATACTATACATATTCGACATGTTTTGCAAGTGTTGCGTGATAATAAACTCTATGGTAATCTTGAGAAGTGCACATTTTGCAAAGATAAGGTCATATTTCTGGGATATGTTGTCTCTAAGCATGGAGTAGAAGTAGATGTGTCTAAAATTGAATCTATTCAAAATTGGCCTACTCCCATGAATGTGAGTCAAGTAAGAAGTTTACATGGTCTAGCTGGGTTTTATAGAAGATTTGTGCCCAACTTTAGTACTATTGCTGCACCTTTGAATGATTTGACTAAAAAGGGTGTTATTTTTGAGTGGGGCGCAACCCAAGATCATGCATTTGATGAACTGAAACGATTGTTAACTTCT
Source organism: Lolium multiflorum (assembly GCA_030979885.1). Classification (NCBI taxonomy): domain Eukaryota; kingdom Viridiplantae; phylum Streptophyta; class Magnoliopsida; order Poales; family Poaceae; genus Lolium; species Lolium multiflorum. The sequence continues at coordinate 271,227,593 of CM061753.1, read as the reverse complement.
GCACCGTTGCTTGCACTTCCTGATTTCAATAAGCAATTTGAAATTGAATGTGATGCTAGTGGTATTGGAATTGGTGGTGTGTTGATGCAAGAGGGTTGCCCAATTGCATATTTTTCTGAGAAACTTTCTGGTGCTAAGTTGAACTATCCTATATATGATAAAGAATTGTATGCTTTAATTCGAGTTCTTGAGGTTTGGTAACATTACTTGTGGCCAAAAGAATTTATCATACATTCTGATCATGAAGCTTTGAAATATCTGAAAGCCCAAACTACTTTGCATAAGCGTCTTGCTAAGTGGGTTGAGTTCATTGAGTCTTTTCCATACATTATTAAGCATAAGAAGGGAAAAGATAATATTGTTGCTGATGCTTTATCTAGGAAGAATATGCTATTAACTCAACTTGATGTTAAAATTCCTGGATTAGAGATATTATGTGATTTGTATGCCATTGATCATGATTTTGCTGAACCATATCGCTTGTGTGCTATTGGTAAAGCATGGGAAAAATATCACATACATGATGGGTTCTTGTTTAGAGCTAACAAACTATGTGTTCCAAAATCGTCTGTGTGTTTGCTCTTATTGCAGGAATATCATGTTGGAGGTTTGATGGGTCACTTTGGGCGTGAGAAGACGCTACTCATGCTATCTGACCACTTTTATTGGCTAAAGATGAGGCGGGATGTGGACAGGTATGTGAAGAGGTGCATTACTTGCAACAAGTCCAAGTCCAAGCTGAAGCCTCACGGTTTGTATACTCCTTTACCGGTACCCACTACACCTTGGGAAGACATTAGTATGGATTTTGTGTTGGGTTTGCCGCGTACTAGGAGAGGCCATGATTCTATATTTGTGGTAGTGGATAGATTTTCTAAGATGTCACACTTTATTGCCTGCCACAAGAGTGACGATGCGTCGCATATTGCTAACCTGTTTTTCAAGGAGATTGTACGTCTACATGGAGTCCCGAAGACTATTGTTTCTGATCGTGACGTGAAGTTTATGAGCTACTGGAAGACGCTTTGGAGAAAGCTGGGGACGAAGCTGCTTTTCAGCACTACTTGTCATCCCCAAACTGATGGTCAAACTGAAGTGGTGAATAGAACATTGTCACAACTGTTGAGATCCATGATCAAGAAGAACCTGAAGGAGTGGGAAGATTGTTTGCCGCATGTGGAGTTTGCTTATAACAGGGCGGTACATTCTACCACAGAGATGTGTCCCTTTGAGGTGGTGTATGGTTTCAAACCCATTACTCCGCTTGATTTGTTGCCTCTACCCATACATGAGAGAGTTAATATGGAGGCATCCAAGAGGGCAGATTTTGTGCGAAAAAATCATGAGAAGACTAAAGAGTTGATAGAGAAGAAAGGCAAGAGCAATGCTGCAAGGATGAATAAGAAGCACAAGGAGGTATTGTTCAAGCCTGGTGATATGGTTTGGGTACATTTTCGCAAGGATAGGTTCCCGAAGCTGCGGAAGTCCAAGTTGCTTCCTTGTGGTGCTGGTCCTTACAAAGTGCTTGCCAAGATCAATGATAATGCATACTCTATAGATCTTCCAATTGATGAGTTTGGTGTCAACAATACTTTCAATGTCGCTGATTTGACACCATATGACGGAGAAGACCTGGGAGCGTCGAGGTCGACGCCTTTTGAACGGGGGGGGAGATGATGAGGACATCCCTACCTCACTACTACCTCCGTCATTACCAGTTGAAGATGATCCTGCTGTGAATCTCAAGTCCAATGAAGTCAGGATTGGGCCAATGACACGAGCTCGTGCGAAGCTACTTAAACAACAGGTGAACTTGTTCCTAAATGATACTTTGATCGATGAGAACTTTATACTGCCTAAGTCGTATCACTTTTGTATGATCAGGTATGAAGAGGAACCAAGCATCGCACGAGAAGGAGAGGAGCAGCTAGACCAGAAGATGGACGTGAAGCTGGACATGGAGATGGACATGAAGACATCCCATGGACGCGCGAGGGAGGAGCGGGAGGCATGCGCGAGAGGAGAAGATGTTGTCCAGGCCGGCGCCAGATCTGGTCCGACCGGCCGTGCCGTCGGACCATCTGGTCCCAGGCCCGGTCTGACCGGATCCCACGCCGGGTCCGTCCGGTCCAAACCAGACGTGGCGCTTGTGCCAGCCGGGCACTGTCCAGTAAGCCCAGAACCATCGTCCGGTCACCACCCGGCGCCAGGCCCGGTTTGAACCGGACCGGCCGGTCCCAGGCCCGATCGACCAGCCCCCAGGCCGGCCGAGTACGAGTCTGTCTCGACCAGATCTATTCTGGGTTGGTTATTTTCGTACTTTTTTGACCTGAGGTCATCCTGAACCCCTATATAAGTGCCCAGGTGACAAGGGATTAACTTGTCAATGCCTACAGATTGTAGACTAGGGTTTCGTTAGATGTAGAGGGCAAGTAGATCTCGAAGGTTTCAGCCGAAAAGTACTCGATGATGTAAAAACTAGGGTTTGAGAGACAATGATTCGATACTTTCTGCGTCCCTCGACTCCCCCTTATATAGGAGGTGGAGCCGAGGGTTTCGTAATGTACAAGTTATAGAGTCCGGGTAGGTCTCTAACTCCTCCCGCAAGATTACAAATAATGCTTCCTATTACAACTCTAGTTTTCCTTAACAATGTCTTGGGCTTCCGAATCTTCTTATTCTTCGGGTAGTGGGCCTTCAGTAAACCCCGGGTACCATCGTTGGCAGGCCCATTGGGGATGCCTATGTCAGTAGCCCCCGAGATTTTGCTTGAATCGCAGAATCAGGGAAAATCTCCACTGTTTATTTTTATTTGACAATTCAATACCTTTCTATATTTCTTTACATAAATTTCTATATTGTACAGGGATAATGGTAATTGGGGCTAGTTCATCTGACGGATCAGGTACTAGTTAACTGCTCTAGTGGCAATCCGCAAAACCTACTTCAAAATCACGTCCCTGGACATGATCTCGGGATACTGGTGTAAACTTCGACAGGTGCCGCTTAAGGTCTTACCATTTTGTCGAATCCCAGTTATATTTATCGGGTACCTAACGCGTCCGTTAGGATTTTTCTTCGTATCTGTTGATACGGATAAAAGTAGCAAACCGACGTCAGAGACGGTGCCACGCCGCACAGAACGGATCTGGGGTCTTACCTTCGCAAATTTTGCGGCATTCAGAAATTAATCGCAACTTTGGCGTTTGAGAATATATTGTCGAGTGCTTATTCGGCTGTTGGAATGGCACATTTTATTGAGTCAAAGATGACTTATATTGCTCTCCCGATGGGAGTATATGCAGAGTTACTTGTAACTCGAAATATACTTTGTTGCTCTTTTGTCTTTTCTTCTTTATGATTTCATCGGGCACGCGAACAGCGTTCCCGATGGGAGTAGCCCCCGAGGCTACAGCCAAGGACTTGTGCTTGGTTGTAGGCTCCACGCTTTATGCCGCTATATTCTCGTTCTCTCCCGAAGTTTTATAATTTCTCGGGTGCGCGAACAGCGCTCCCGATGGGAGTAGCCCCGAGGCTATGAACAAATATTTGTATTTGATCATAGGCTCATGTCATTACTATTTTGACTTTCTTGATTTTTTCATTTTTTCAAAGTAGCCCCCGAGCATTTGAACAAAAACTTGTATTTGATCAAAGGCTCTCCGATACTTTTTCATGTCGCCTTTTTATGCCGCTGTTGAGTCGATTTTTCCTCTCTGACAAGGTGACGTTATTGCTAACGATAGCCACGATTGCGACTCCGAAAATGGCGAGAAGTTTTCTCTCACTGCCTTGCGGGCCCAAATTATCCATTGTCTTGACACGTCGTGTAAGTGGGGGACACACGTCCTCCGCTTTTCCTGGCGTACGTGCCGTAACTTCTCCAGTGTGAAAATACTTCTTTACCTTTATGTCTTCGTGGCTATCATCTGTCGCACCTCTTTTCCATCCAACGGTCCGCCGCTTCGCCTCTCCTCTATATAAGATCTCCTTCTTCTTCCTCGAGCACTTCCGCTCGCGCCGTTCTTCTACTCTCCTCTGCAAAAAACCTCCTCCTGCGCTCCACAGTTTCCTTCGCCCATCCTCTTCAAACTGCATTCCTGCGCCATTGTTGATGCCACCGCGTCGGTTGATCAAGCGCAGCACGCCTGAATCATCAATGGCGGCCGCAGATCTGGGAAGCGCGGAGTGGGAAAGGTCCAAGATTTCCTCTCAAGACGTCAACCTCTTGAAGAAGCTGGGGATTAGCAAGAAGCCCAAAGCGCTTTGCTTCCCTAGTGAAGAAAGCTACCCAACCCCTCCAATGGGGTACCGGGTAAGTTTTGTCGACCATCTCATCCGCGGTCTTTCCGCCCCCATTCATCCTTTCCTCCGTGGGTTAATTTTTGTCTATGATCTTCAACTTCACCACCTCACGCCGAACTCGATCCTCCATATTTCCATTTTCATCACTCTCTGTGAAGCCTTCCTTGGCGTCTCGCCCAACTGGGCGCTATGGAAGCGCATTTTCTTTTGTTGCCGCAATGGTTCTCCCAATGTCGCCTATAATATAGGCGGCGTTGTTATTTCTGTTCGCCCCACAGTCGATTACTTCGACGTCAAACTCCCTGACTCAGTTCAAGGGTGGCGCAAGAAGTGGTTGTATATTCAGGAGGAGAACCATGGATGCGCTGAGGACAACATCCCTCCGTTTGATGGTGCCGAGAAAATCCTTCGTCGCCGTTCTTGGGATGCAGAGGCTACCGAAGAAGAAAAAACTTCGACAGAGGCCTTGATGACTCGCATCCATGAGTTGCAAGATACTCGCGGCGAAGAATTGTCAGGTATCCAAATCACAGCGTATTTTCTTAGAATCAGGGTGCAGCCTCTTCAGGCTCGCAAAAATCCTCTCTGGAAGTATGCTGGCGAAGAGGACGCAGATCGATTGTCGGTGGATTTGGAGGTCAAGGACTTAGAAAAGCTTGTCCAAAAAATCTCCTCTCTCAGCAAAAAAGATTCTGTCCCTTCTTCTTGTCGTGTAAAACCATACAGCGCCACCAATGCGCTTCCTAAGGTAAACTTTGTCGAGTAATTTGTTATTGCTTTGCTATTTCTTTTCCTAACTCCTTTTTTTGACATCTTCCCCTGTTTTTGTATAGAAACATCCAAATCTTGTCTCACTTCCTCCCCTTCCTGAGGGTGGAGAAGTCGAGGAAAGGGCTGTTGTCACCGATGACAACCAAGATGCCCCCTCTTTTGCGAATGAACCCGCAGATTCCCGAAAGTCTGCGGGATCTGTTGAAAAGGAGGCTGCCTCTGAAGGTACTGCATCGGCACAATCTCCTCCTCCTGCTGTTTCTCCAAAGAACAAAAGGAAGAGGAATGATGTCGAAGATTCCGGTACCTCCAAACCCGAAGAAGCTGTTCCTTCACATCAGAAGGCAGCTTATGATCCATACCTTGAGAGCCTCATCAGTTCGTGAGTTCCCTCTCTTTATTTTTATTTTTATACTCGAAGAATTTTGTCTGTCTTGCTTTTTATGTTGCCATCCTTTTACCGCAGTGATGATGAAGAAGAAACACCAACTTTAGATGTGGCTGCTCGAACGAGTACGTCACATACTCTAGTTGTTTCGGAGCCGCCAATTGAAGGAGAAGAATCCTCGCCTCCTCAACAAAACGTCGGCGCTTCTTCTCCTCCTTCAAGCCCCCTTGTCCCTTCACCAAAAAGGGCAAGGACTGAAACAATCCCGGAGCCTACTCTCCAATTGAGTAGCTCCTCTATCCCTCTCTTGGATGATGTAAGTTCTTAATATTCTTGTCACTGTCTGTACTTCCTCTGTTTTGCTTCTGTGTGCCATTATATTTTTCTCATATCGACATTTTTTTTTAAAACAGCCCATGATCAAGGAGCTTATTCGTATTGGTGCCCAATTCATTGGGTACCGTGAATATGCCAGCAAAACTGAAGGTAATGCCTTGCTGCTTCTTTTTTGCCGCTGTTCTCTTACTCCTTTGTTGTCGATATTTTTAATTAAACCTAACTTTCTTGGCAGAAAAACTGGCGGCGGCCAACGAGCGTGCCAATACACTTGCTCAAAAATTAGAGCGAAGTGAAGAGGCTCGTAAGAAGGCTGAATCAGATACTGTTCAAGCTAGAGCAGAGGCTGACAAGGCCAAGACTGATGCTGCTGGTGTCGAAGATCTTAGGAAGAGACTTCACGATGCCGAGACTACGCTGAGCGAGCATATAGCTGCACAAGCTGCTCGCGAGGAAGCGGTCCTTAAGCGTATAAGGACGCAAAATCGTCGCTTTGTCAGTGAGTATTTGAACCACGTCATATCCTTTGTACTTTCTTTTCTTCATTCGTTTGTTGCTCAATAAGTTTTTACCTTGATAGCTAGAACAGCTCAAGAATTTGAACTTGAAGACCCCTAGAATGATCCTCTTCTTGACGCCGTTTCGTTCCTTGAGTTTCATGGGACAGAAGCGCGGGAGGGCATTGATCAAACTAAAGCAGGACTGTCGCGGCTCTTCCCCTATTTCTTCCCAAAGAAAGAGGAACCCGCAACTTTCCTTAACCTGGCCAAGTGTTTTAATCCACCAGAAGATCTTGGGCTGAAGATGCGCCAGGAGAATATGAAGGTCGCTGTTGAAAACACTGTTGCCTTGGTTGCTGATAGCCAGCAAACTATCGACTGGGCGAAAGTAGGCGACACGGAGCAGATAGAACAGCAAAAATGGCGATCGCTGATCAAGGCGGCGAAGCCCAATACGAAGAAAATCTTGTCCTATCTCGGAATCAAGCCATCTTCGACTCCTAGCTCGTCAAAGCCGGAGGTCTAGTTGAATGCCCCTTTGCTTTTTCATTTTTTAGCTTATTGCCTTCTTTTGGCACTGTTGCCATAATGTTCTTGGCAATGACTGCTTCAGTAGATCTCTAGAGGTCCTTCTTTTGTAACAGACATGTATATATTGTGGGAATGAATGAAAATCTATCTTTGCTCAATGATTGATGTCGAAATTTCTCTTTTTTCAGTTAATTTTTGACAACTATACGTCAATTCCTGGTCCTTCCGAGGTTTTTCCTTCGCCTCCTTTGGAGAAGACCTCTGTTGCTGTTAATTTTGTCGAGGAGTCTGTAAGTAAAACTTTGGCAGAAGATTTGAAAGAACTTCAACAACAGCTCCAGTATGTGAAGAAGCAATCACTTATGCTTATGGAACAGTCTCGGAAATCCTCCGAGAAGGAAAAGGTAGCACTCCAACAAGCTCAAGATGCTATAATCGATAAAGATGCCGCAATTGCTGAAGCTGCTACAGCTACGTCTGATACGTCTCCAACGTATCGATAATTTCTTATGTTCCATGCCACATTATTGATGTTATCTACATGTTATATGCACATTATATGTCATATTTATGCATTTTCTGGAACTAACCTATTAACAAGATGCCGAAGAGCCAGTTGTTGTTTTCTCCTGTTTTTGGTTTCAGAAATCCTAGTAAGGAAATATTCTCGGAATTGGACGAAATCAACGCCCAGGGTCCTATTTTGCCACGAAGCTTCCAGAAGTCCGAAGACGAGACGAAGAGGGGCCACGAGGGGCCACACCCTAGGGCGGAGCCCCCTTGGCCGCGCGCCCTGTGGTGTGGGGCCCTCGTGCCGCCTCTTGACCTACCCTTCCGCCTACTTAAAGCCTCCGTGACGAAACCCCCAGTACCGAGAGCCACGATACGGAAAACCTTCCAGAGACGCACCGCCGCGAATCCCATCTCGGGGGAGATCGCCTCCGGCACCCTGCCGGAGAGGGGATTCATCTCCCGGAGGACTCTACACCGCCATGGTCGCCTCCGGAGTGATGAGTGAGTAGTTCACCCCTGGACTATGGGTCCATAGCAGTAGCTAGATGGTTGTCTTCTCCTTATGTGCTTCATTGTTGGATCTTGTGAGCTGCCTAACATGATCAAGATCATCTATCCGTAATACTATATGTTGTGTTTGTCGGGATCCGATGGATAGAGAATACTATGCTATGGTAATTATCAATCTGATGTTTATGTGTTGTTTAAGATCTTGCATGCTTTCCGTTATTAGTAGAGGCTCTGGCCAAGTTTTTGCTAGTAACTCCAAGAGGGAGTATTTATGCTCGATAGTGGGTTCATGCCTGCATTGATACCTGGGACAGTGACAGAAAGTTCTAAGGTTGTGTTGTGCTGTTGCCACTAGGGATAAAACATTGATGCTATGTCCGAGGATGTAGTTATTGATTACATTACGCACCATACTTAATGCAATTGTCTGTTGTTTGCAACTTAATACCGGAGGGGGTTCGGATGATAACCTGAAGATGGACTTTTTAGGCATAGATGCAGTTGGATGGCGGTCTATGTACTTTGTCGTAATGCCCAATTAAATCTCACTATATTTATCATGTCATGTATGTGCATCGCGGTGCCCTCTCTATTTGTCAATTGCCCGACTGTAATTTGTTCACCCAACATGCTTTTATCTTATGGGAGAGACACCTCTAGTGAACTGTGGACCCCGGTCCAATTCTCTTTACTGAAATACAATCTACTGCAATACTTGTTCTTTACTGTTTTCTTGCAAACAATCATCTTCCACACAATACGGTTAATCCTTTGTTACAGCAAGCCGGTGAGATTGACAACCTCACTGTTTCGTTGGGACAAAGTACTTGGTTTGTGTTGTGCAGGTTCCACGTTGGCGCCGGAATCCCTGGTGTTGCGCCGCACTACATTTCGCCACCATCAACCTTCAACGTGCTTCTTGGCTCCTCCTGGTTCGATAAACCTTGGTTTCTTTCTGAGGGAAAACTTGCTGCTGTGCGCATCATACCTTCCTCTTGGGGTTCCCCAACGAACGTGTGAAATACACGCCATCAAGCTCTTTTTCTGGCGCCGTTGCCGGGAACTGAAGAAAAGCTACACCACAAAGATTTCTACTCCCACGTCAACTACACGCCAGCAAGCTTTTCTGGCGCCGTTGCCGGGGAGATCAAGACACGCTGCAAGGGGAGTCTCCACTTCTCAATCTCTTTACTTTGTTTTTGTCTTGCTTTATTTTATTTACTACTTTGTTTGCTGCACCTAAACAAAACACACAAAAATTAGTTGCTAGTTTTACTTTATTGTCTTGCTCTCTATATCAAAAACACAAAAAAATTAGTTACTTGCATTTACTTTATCTAGTTTGCTTTATTTACTACTGCTAAAATGAATACTCCTGAAAACACTAAGTTGTGTGACTTCACAACCACTAATAATAATGATTTCTTATGCACACCTATTGCTCCACCTGCTACTACAGCAGAATTCTTTGAAATTAAACCTGCTTTACTAAATCTTGTCATGAGAGATCAATTTTCTGGTATTAGTTCTGATGATGCTGCTGCCCATCTTAATAATTTTGTTGAACTTTGTGAAATGCAAAAGTACAAGAATGTAGATGGTGATATTATTAAATTGAAATTGTTTCCTTTCTCATTAAGAGGAAGAGCTAAAGATTGGTTGCTATCTTTGCCTAAGAATAGTATTGATTCATGGACTAAATGCAAGGATGCTTTTATTGGTAGATATTATCCTCCCGCTAAAATTATATCTTTGAGAAGTAGCATAATGAATTTTAAGCAATTAGATACTGAACATGTTGCTCAAGCTTGGGAGAGAATGAAATCTTTGGTAAAGAATTGCCCAACCCATGGACTGACTACTTGGATGATCATCCAAACCTTCTATGCAGGACTAAATTTTTCTTCGCGGAATTTATTGGATTCAGCTGCTGGAGGTACCTTTATGTCCATCACATTGGGGGCGGCCACAAAACTTCTTGATGATATGATGATAAATTACTCTGAATGGCACACGGAAAGAGCTCCACAAGGTAAGAAGGTAAATTCTGTTGAAGAATCCTCCTCCTTGAGTGATAAGATTGATGCTATCATGTCTATGCTTGTGAATGGTAGATCTAATGTTGATCCTAATAATGTTCCTTTAGCTTCATTGGTTGCTCAAGAAGAAAATGTTGATGTGAATTTCATTAAAAATAATAATTTCAACAACAATGCTTATAGGAACAATTCTGGTAATAACTATAGGCCATATCCTTCTGCTAATAGTAATGGTTATGGTAATTCTTATGGGAATTCTTACAACAATAATAGGAGTGTACCCCTGGTCTTGAAGCTATGCTTAAAGAATTTATTAGTACACAAACTGCTTTTAATAAATCCATTGAGGAAAAGCTTAATAAAATTGATATTCTTGCTTCTAGAGTTGATAGACTTGCCTCTGATGTTGATCTTTTAAAATTGAAAGTTATGCCTAATAATGACATTGATAATAAGATTACTACTACAGCAAATGCCATCCAAGTTAGAATTAATGAGAATATAAGATTAATGGCTGAACTGCGTGCTAGGTGGGATAGAGAAGAAAATGAGAAACTAGCTAAAGAGAATAATGTAGCTAAAGTTTGGACTATTACCACCAAAAGTAATGTTGATTCCTCACATGTTGCTGCACCTCCTACTATCAATGGTAAAATAATTGGTGTTGGCAATGTTTCTACTCCTAGTGCAAAGCGTACAAAACTGCCTGAAATTGCTAAAACTGCTGAAACTGCTTGTGATAAAACTGCTGAAATTTTTTCCAACCTTGGGAATGATGATCCCATTGCTGTAGCTCATAATGATTTAGATTTTGATGATTGCCACATCTCTGAAGTTATAAAGTTCTTGCAAAAACTTGCTAAAAGTCCTAATGCTAGTACTATAAATTTGGCTTTCACAAAACATATTACAAATGCTCTCATAAAAGCTAGAGAAGAGAAACTAAAACGTGAAACTTCTATTCCTAGAAAGTTAGAAGATGGTTGGGAGCCCATCATTAAAATGAGAGTCAATGATTTTGATTGTAATGCTTTATGTGATCTTGGTGCAAGTATTTCTGTTATGCCTAAGAAAGTCTATGATATGCTTGACTTGCCACCATTGAAGAATTGTTATTTGGATGTTAATCTCGCTGATAATGCTAAAAAGAAACCTTTGGGGAGAGTTGATAATGTTCATATTGTGGTTAACAATAACCTTGTCCCCGTTGATTTTGTTGTCTTGGATATTGAATGCAATGCATCTTGTCCCATTATATTGGGAAGACCTTTTCTTCGAACCGTTGGTGCTACTATTGATATGAAGGAAGGTAATATTAAATATCAATTTCCTCTCAAGAAAGGTATGGAACACTTCCCTAGAAAAAGAATGAAGTTACCTTATGACTCTATTATTAGAGCAAATTATGATGTTGATGCTTCATCTCTTGATAATACTTGATTACACTTTCTGCGCCTAGCTGAAAGGCGTTAAAGAAAAGCGCTTATGGGAGACAACCCATTGTTTTTACTACAGCACTTTGTTTTATATTTGAGTTTGGAAGTTGTTTACTACTGTAACAACCTCTCCTTATCATGTTTTTGTGCCAAGTAAAGTCTCTATAGTAAGGTTCATACTAGATTTGGATTTCTGCGCAGAGACAGATTTCTTTGCTGTCACGAATCTGGGCCTAATTCTCTGTAGGTAACTCAGAAAATTATGCCAATTTACGTGAGTGATCCTCAGATATGTACGCAACTTTCATTAATTTTGAGTTTTTCCATTTGAGCAAGTCTGGTGCCATTTTAAAATTCGTCTTTACGAACTGTTCTGTTTTGACAGATTCTGCCTTTTATTTCGCATTGCCTCTTTTGCTATGTTGGATGAATTTCTTTGATCCATTAATGTCCAGTAGCTTTATGCAATGTCCAGAAGTGTAAAGAATGATTGTGTCACCTCTGAACATATAATTTTTATTGTGCACTAACCCTCTAATGAGTTTGCTTGAAGTTTGGTGTGAAGGAAGTTTTCAAGGATCAAGAGAGGAGTATGATATACTATGATCAAGAGGAGTGAAAGCTCTAAGCTTGGGGATGCCCCGTGGTTCACCCCTGCATATTCTAAGAAGACTCAAGCGTATAAGCTTGGGGATGCCCAAGGCATCCCCTTCTTCATCGACAACATCATCAGGTTCCTCCCCTGAAACTACATTTTTATTCCGTCACATCTTATGCACTTTGCTTGGAGCGTCGGTTTGTTTTTATTTTTGTTTTGTTTGAATAAAGTTGGATCCTAGCATTCACTTTGTGGGAGAGAGACACGCTCCGCTGTTGCATATGGACAAATATGTCCTTAGGCTTTACTCATAATATTCAAGGCGAAGTTTCTTCTTCGTTAAATTGTTATATTGTTGGAATTGGAAAATGCTACATGTAGTAATTGCTAAAATGTCTTGGGTAATGTGATACTTGGCAATTGTTGTGCTCATGTTTAAGCTCTTGCATCATATACTTTGCACCCATTAATGAAGAAATACTTGGAGCTTGCTAATTTGGTTTGCATATTTGGTTTCTCTAGAGTCTAGATAATATCTAGTATTGAGTTTTGAACAACAAGGAAGACGGTGTAGAGTCTTATAATGTTTACAATATGTCTTTTATGTGAGTTTTGCTGCACCGTTCATCCTTGTGTTTGTTTCAAATAAACCTTGCTAGCCTAAACCTTGTATCGAGAGGGAATACTTCTCATGCATCCAAAATCCTTGAGCCAACTGCTATGCCATTTGTGTCCACCATACCTACCTACTACATGGTATTTCTCCGCCATTCCAAAGTAAATTGCTTGAGTGCTACCTTTAAAATTCCATCATTCGCCTTTGCAATATATAGCTCATGGGACAAAATAGCCTTAAAAACTATTGTGGTATTGAATATGTACTTATGCATTTTATCTCTTATTAAGTTGCTTGTTGTGCGATAACCATGCTTCTGGGGACGCCATCAACTACTCTTTGTTGAATATCATGTGAGTTGCTATGCATGTTCGTCTTGTCTGAAGTAAGGGAGATCTACCACCATATGGTTAAGCATGCATATTGTTAGAGAAGAACATTGGGCCGCTAACTAAAGCCATGAATCATGGTGGAAGTTTCAGTTTTGGACACATATCCTCAATCTCCAGTGAGAATAATAATTGTTGTTACATGCTTATGCATTAAAGAGGAGTCCATTATCTGTTGTTCATGTTGTCCCGGTATGGGTGTCTAAGTTGAAGAATGATCAAAAGCGAGAAATCCAATGCGAACTTTCTCCTTAGACCCTTGTACATGCGGCATGGAGGTACCCCATTGTGACACTTGGTTAAAACATGTGCATTGTGATGATCCGGTAGTCCAAGCTAATTAGGACAAGGTGCGGGCACTATTAGTATACTATGCATGAGGCTTGCAACTTGTAAGATATAATTTACATAACTCATATGCTTTATTACTACCGTTGACAAAATTGTTTCATGTTTTCAAAATAAAAGCTCTAGCACAAATATAGCAATCGATGCTTTCCTCTTTGAAGGACCATTCTTTTACTTTTATGTTGAGTCAGTTTACCTATCTCTCTCCACCTCAAGAAGCAAACACTTGTGTGAACTTTGCATTGATTCCTACATACTTGCATATTGCACTTGTTATATTACTCTATGTTGACAATATCCATGAGATATACATGTTATGAGTTGAAAGCAACCGCTGAAACTTAATCTTCCTTTGTGTTGCTTCAATACCTTTACTTTGATTTATTGCTTTATGAGTTAACTCTTATGCAAGACTTATTGATGCTTGTCTTGAAGTACTATTCATGAAAAGTCTTTGCTTTATGATTCATTTGTTTACTCATGTCATTACCATTGTTTTGATCGCTGCATTCATTACATATGCTTTACAAATAGTATGATCAAGATTATGATGGCATGTCACTTCAGAAATTATCTTTGTTATCGTTTTACCTGCTCGGGACGAGCAGAACTAAGCTTGGGGATGCTGATACGTCTCCAACGTATCGATAATTTCTTATGTTCCATGCCACATTATTGATGTTATCTACATGTTATATGCACATTATATGTCATATTTATGCATTTTCCGGAACTAACCTATTAACAAGATGCCGAAGAGCCAGTTGTTGTTTTCTTGTTTTCAGAAATCCTAGTAAGGAAATATTCTCGGAATTGGACGAAATCAACGCCCAGGGTCCTATTTTGCCACGAAGCTTCCAGAAGTCCGAAGACGAGACGAAGAGGGGCCACGAGGGGGCCACACCCTAGGCGGCGCGGCCCCCCTTGGCCGCGCGGCCCGTGGTGTGGGGCCCTCGTGCCGCCTCTTGACCTACCCTTCCGCCTACTTAAAGCCTCCGTGACGAAACCCCCAGTACCGAGAGCCACGATACGGAAAACCTTCCAGAGACGCAGCCGCCGCGAATCCCATCTCGGGGATTCAGGAGATCGCCTCCCTGCCGGAGAGGGGATTCATCTCCCGGAGGACTCTACACCGCCATGGTCGCCTCCGGAGTGATGAGTGAGTAGTTCACCCCTGGACTATGGGTCCATAGGTAGCTAGATGGTTGTCTTCTCCTTATGTGCTTCATTGTTGGATCTTGTGAGCTGCCTAACATGATCAAGATCATCTATCTGTAATACTATATGTTGTGTTTGTCGGGATCCGATGGATAGAGAATACTATGCTATGGTAATTATCAATCTGATGTTTATGTGTTGTTTAAGATCTTGCATGCTTTCCGTTATTAGTAGAGGCTCTGGCCAAGTTTTTGCTAGTAACTCCAAGAGGGAGTATTTATGCTCGATAGTGGGTTCATGCCGCATTGATACCTGGGACAGTGACAGGTTCTAAGGTTGTGCTGTTGCCACTAGGGATAAAACATTGATGCTATGTCCGAGGATGTAGTTATTGATTACATTACGCACCATACTTAATGCAATTGTCTGTTGTTTGCAACTTAATACCGGAGGGGGTTCGGATGATAACCTGAAGGTGGACTTTTTAGGCATAGATGCAGTTGGATGGCGGTCTATGTACTTTGTCGTAATGCCCAATTAAATCTCACTATATTTATCATGTCATGTATGTGCATCGCGGTGCCCTCTCTATTTGTCAATTGCCCGACTGTAATTTGTTCACCCAACATGCTTTTATCTTATGGGAGAGACACCTCTAGTGAACTGTGGACCCCGGTCCAATTCTCTTTATACTGAAATACAATCTACTGCAATACTTGTTCTTTACTGTTTTCTTGCAAACAATCATCTTCCACACAATACGGTTAATCCTTTGTTACAGCAAGCCGGTGAGATTGACAACCTCACTGTTTCGTTGGGACAAAGTACTTGGTTTGTGTTGTGCAGGTTCCACGTTGGCGCCGGAATCCCTGGTGTTGCGCCGCACTACATTTCGCCACCATCAACCTTCAACGTGCTTCTTGGCTCCTCCTGGTTCGATAAACCTTGGTTTCTTTCTGAGGGAAAACTTGCTGCTGTGCGCATCATACCTTCCTCTTGGGGTTCCCCAACGAACGTGTGAAATACACGCCATCAAGCTCTTTTTCTGGCGCCGTTGCCGGGGAACTGAAGAAAAGCTACACCACAAAGATTTCTTACTCCCACGTCAACTACACGCCAGCAACGTCTCGAGAAAATTTTATGCTTCAACTGCTAACAGATGCTAGCTTGGATATGGCAGGTGTGCTTCGATATCTTTGCCCCTTCTTAACTTTTCGTTCTTCCTTGTTTTCTTGCTGCCCACTGATTGTTGTCGAAGTAGGTGCCTTTTTGGATGCTGCTACGGAAGATGAACGTGTTGAAGCTCGTTCCAATGCTCTTATGAGGCTTGCACGTGATCATGGTTCAAATTTTTGGGGCACACCTGAACGGACTCGCCAGATCGTCAGATTTCAAGATCGTGCGCTGCAGGTCCGCGATTTTCTCGACTTTTGTACGAGGACCTTGTCTTTAGTTTACGGGACCATGTTTCCACGTAATAAGATGCCAGAGACGCTTCCCGCTCTGATGGAAAAATTTCGGGATGCTTGATACGTCTCCAACGTATCGATAATTTCTTATGTTCCATGCTACTTTATTGATGATACCTACATGTTTTATGCACATTATATGTCATATTTATGCATTTTCTGGAACTAACCTATTAACAAGATGCCGAAGAGCCAGTTGCTGTTTTCTGCTGTTTTTGGTTTCAGAAATCCTAGTAAAGAAATATTCTCGGAATTGGACGAAACTTTCGCCCAGGGTCCTATTTTTGCACGAAGCTTCCAGAAGACCGAAGACCTAACGAAGTGGGGCCACGAGGTGGCCAGAGGCTAGGCCGGCGCGGCCCGGCCCTGGCCGCGCCGACCTGCCCCCGGGCCCCTCGTGTGGCCCCTCGCGTTGACCTTCCGCCTACTTAAAGCTCCCGTCGCGAAACCCCCAGTACCGAGAGCCACGATACGGAAAACCTTACAGAGACGCCGCCGCCGCGAATCCCATCTCGGGGGATTCTGGAGATCGCCTCCGGCACCCGCCGGAGAGGGATTCATCTCCCGGAGGACTCTTCATCGCCATGATCGCCTCCGGAGTGATGAGTGAGTAGTCCACCCCTGGACCATGGGTCCATAGCAGTAGCTAGATGGTCGTCTTCTCCTTGTTGTGCTTCATTGTTGGATCTTGTGAGCTGCCTAACATGATCAAGATCATCTATATGTAATTCTATATGTTGTGTTTGTCGGGATCCGATGGATAGAGAGTACTATGATTATGGTGATTATCAATCTATTGTTCATGTGTTGTTTATGATCTTGCATGCTCTCCGTTATTAGTAGAGGCTCTGGCCAAGTTTTTACTCTTAACTCCAAGAGGGAGTAATTATGCTCGATAGTGGGTTCATGCCTTCATTGATACCTGGGACAGTGACAGAAAGTTCTAAGGTTGTGATGTGCTGTTGCCACTAGGGATAAAACATTGATGCTATGTCTAAGGATGTAGTTATTGATTACATTACGCACAATACTTAATGCAATTGTCTGTTGCTTTGCAACTTAATACTGGAGGGGGTTCGGACGATAACCTGAAGGTGGACTTTTTAGGCATAGATGCAGTTGGATGGCGGTCTATGTACTTTGTCGTAATGCCCAATTAAATCTCACTATATTTACCATGTCATGTATATGCATTGTTATGCCTTTCTCTATTTGTCAATTGCCCGACTGTAATTTGTTCACCCAACATGCTTTTATCTTATGGGAGAGACACCTCTAGTGAACTGTGGACCCCGGTCCTATTCTTTCCATAGCATACAATCTACTTGTTTTACTGTTTTCTTTGCAAACATCTTCCACTCGATACGTTTAATCCTTTGTTACAGCAAGCCGGTGAGATTGACAACCTCACTGTTTCGTTGGGGCAAAGTACTTTGGTTGTGTTGTGCAGGTTCCTAGTTGGCGCCGGAATCCCTGGTGTTGCGCCGCATCACATTTCGCGACCATCAACCTTCAACGTGCTTCTTGGCTCCTACTGGTTCGATTAAACCTTGGTTTCATACTGAGGGAAACTTGCTTCTATACGCATCATACCTTCCACTTGGGGTTCCCAACGGACGTGTGAGTTACACGCCATCAAGCTCTTTTTCTGGCGCCGTTGCCGGGAGATCAAGACACGCTGCAAGGGGAGTCTCCACTTCTCAATCTATTTACTTTGTTTTTGTCTTGCTTTATTTTATTTACTACTTTGTTTGCTGCACTAAATCAAAATACAAAAAAATTAGTTGCTAGTTTTACTTTATTTATTGTCTTGCTCTCTATATCAAAAACACACAAAAATTAGTTACTTGCATTTAGTTTATTTTGTTATCATGTCTAGCCCTGTACTTGTTTTTATTTTCACTAGTTAGGCTTAATGGAAAACAACAAAAAAATTAGAGATCTTTATGAACTTTATCTTGAATTAGGACATGATGTGTTTGAAGAGAAAATTAAAAAACCCATGGAACTTTGTTTGCAAAATAGTTGTAGCAATGTTATTAGCATGAACTCTTTGAACACCATTATTGCTAAAGCTATGGAAGAATTTAAGCTTGGGGAAGCTGGTTTTGATGAGCATGATATTTTTAGTCCCCCAAGCATTGAGGGGAAAATTTACTTTGATGATACTTTGCCTCCTATTTATGATGATTATAATGATAGTAGTCTTTTGTTACCACCTGTTATGGAGGATAAATTTGATTATGATTACAATATACCTCCTATATTTGATAGCTACTTTGTTGAATTTGCTCCCACTACAACTAATAAAATTGATTATGCTTATGTTGGGAGTAGTAATTATTTTATGCATGAGACTCATGATAAGAATGCTTTATGTGATAGTTATATTGTTGAGTTTGCTCATGATGCTACTGAAAGTTATTATGAGAGAGGAAAATATGGTTGTAAAAATTTTCATGTTACTAAAACACCTCTCTATGTGCTGAAATTTTTGAAGCTACACTTGTTTTATCTTCCTATGCTTGTTACTTTGCTCTTCATGAACTTGTTTATTTACAAGATTCCTATGCATAGGAAGCATGTTAGACTTAAATGTGTTTTGAATTTGCCTTTTGATGCTCTCTTTTGCTTCAACTTCTATTTCTTGCGAGTGCATCATTAAAACTGCTGAGCCCATCTTAATGGCTATAAAGAAAGAACTTCTTGGGAGATAACCCATGTGTTTTTTTACTACAGTACTTTGTTTTATATTTGAGTCTTGGAAGTTGTTTACTACTGTAGCAACCTCTCCTTATCATGTTTTTGTGCCAAGTAAAGTTTCTATGTCAAAGTTGATGTTATATTTGGGATCGCTGCGCAGAAACAGCATTGCTGTCTGTCACGAATCTGGGCATAATTCTCTGTAGAAAATTCGAAAAAATCTGCCAATTTACGAGCGTGATCCTCAGATATATACGCAACTTTCATTAGTTTTGAGTTTTTCCATTTGAGCAAGTCTGGTGCCATTTATAAATTCGTCTTTACGGACTGTTCTGTTTTTGACAGATTCTGCCTTTTATTTCGCATTGCCTCTTTTGCTATGTTGGATTTATTTCTTTGATCCATTAATGTCCAGTAGCATTATGCAATGTCCAGAAGTGAAAAGAATGATTGTGTCACCTCTGAATGAGTGAATTATTAATGATGCACTAACCCTCTAATGAGTTTGCTTGAAGTTTGGTGTGAAGGAAGTTTTCAAGGGTCAAGAGAGGAGAATGATATACTAAGATCAAGAGGAGTGAAAGCTCTAAGCTTGGGGATGCCCCCGTGGTTCATCCCTGCATATTTTAAGAAGACTCAAGCGTCTAAGCTTGGGGATGCCCAAGGCATCCCCTTCTTCATCGACAACATCATCAGGTTCCTCCCCTGAAACTATATTTTTATTCAGTCACATCTGGTGTTCTTTACTTGGAGCGTCGGTTTGTTTTCGTTTTTGTTTTTGTTTGAATAAGATGGATCCTAGCATTCACTTTGTGGGAGAGAGACACGCTCCGCTGTTGCATATGGACACATGTGTCCTTAGGCTTTACTCATAATGTTCAAGGCGAAGTTTCTTCTTCGTTAATTTGTTATATGGTTGGAATTGGAAAATGCTACATGTAGTAATTCTAAAAATGTCTTGGATAATGTGATACTTGGCAATTGTTGTGCTCATGTTTAAGCTCTTGCATCATATGCTTTGCACCCATTAATGAAGAAATACATAGAGCTTGCTAAAATTTGATTTGCATATTTGGTTTCTCTAAGGTCTAGATAATATCTAGTATTGAGTTTTGAACAACAAGGAAGACGGTGTAGAGTCTTATAATGTTTACAATATGTCTTTTATGTGAGTCTTGCTGCACTTGTTCATCCTTGAGTTTGCTTCAAATAACCTTGCTAGCCTAAACCTTGTATCGAGAGGGAATACTTCTCATGCATCCAAAATCCTTGAGCCAACCACTATGCCATTTGTGTCCACCATACCTACCTACTACATGGTATTTACCCGCCATTCCAAAGTAAATTGCTTGAGTGCTACCTTTAAAATTCCATCATTCACCTTTGCAATATATAGCTCATGGGACAAAATAGCCTTAAAAACTATCGTAGTATTGAATATGTACTTATGCACTTTATATTTTATTAAGTTGCTTGTTGTGCGATAACCATGTTTCTGGGGAACGCCATCAACTATTGTTGAATATCATGTGAGTTGCTATGCATGTCCGTCTTGTCTGAAGGTCTATCATTTTAGTGGTTGGAGCATGCAAAATTGTTAGAGAAGAACATTGGGCCGCTAACTAAAGCCATGAATCATGGTGGAAGTTTCAGTTTTGGACATATATCCTCAATCTCATATGAGAATAATAACTTTGCTACATGCTTATGCATTAAAGAGGAGTCCATTATCTGTTGTCCATGTTGTCCCGGTATGGATGTCTAAGTTGAGAATAATCAAAAGCGAGAAATCCGAAATGCGAGCATTCTCCTTGGACCTTTGTACAGGCGGCATGGAGGTACCCCTTTGTGACACTTGGTTGAAACATGGCATGCAAAGATCCGGTAGTCCAAGTTAAGTAGGACGAGGTGCGGGCACTATTAGTATACTATGCGTGAGGCTTGCAACTTGTAAGATATAATTTTCATAACTCATATGCTTTATTACTACCGTTGACAAAATTGTTTCATGTTTTCAAAATAAAAGCTCTAGCACAAATACAGCAATCGATGCTTTCCTCTGCGAAGGACCATTCTTTTACTTTTATTGTTGAGTCAGTTTACCTATCTCCTTCCACCTTAAGAAGCAAACACTTGTGTGAACTGTGCATTGATTCCTACATACTTGCATATTGCACTTGTTATATTACTTTATGTTGACAATATCCATGAGATATACATGTTACAAGTTGAAAGCAACCGCTGAAACTTAATCTTCTTATGTGTTGCTTCAACACCTTTACTTTGATTTATTGCTTTACGAGTTAACTCTTATGCAAGACTTATTGATGCTTGTCTTGAAGTACTATTCATGAAAAGTCTTTGCTATATGATTCAGTTGTTTACTCATGTCATTACCTTTGCTTTAATCGCTGCATTCATTACATATGTTTACAAATAGTATGATCAAGATTATGATGGCATGTCACTTCAGAAATTATCTTTGTTATCGTTTTACCTGCTCGGGACGAGCAGAACTAAGCTTGGGGATGCTGATACGTCTCCAACGTATCGATAATTTCTTATGTTCCATGCTACTTTATTGATGATACCTACATGTTTTATGCACATTATATGTCATATTTATGCATTTTCTCGAACTAACCTATTAACAAGATGCCGAAGAGCCTGTTTTCTGCTGTTTTTGGTTTCAGAAATCCTAGTAAAGAAATATTCTCGGAATTGGACGAAACTTTCGCCCAGGGTCCTATTTTTGCACGAAGCTTCCGAAGACCGAAGACCTAACGAAGTGGGGCCACGGGTGGCCAGAGGCTAGGCCGGCGCGGCCCAGGCCCTGGCCGCGCCGACCTGCCCCCGGGCCCCCGTGTGGCCCCTCGCGTTGACCTTCCGCCTACTTAAAGCTCCCGTCGCGAAACCCCCAGCGAGAGCCACGATACGGAAAACCTTACAGAGACGCCGCCGCCGCGAATCCCATCTCGGGGATTCGGAGATCGCCTCCGGCACCCTGCCGGAGAGGGGATTCATCTCCCGAGGACTCTTCATCGCCATGATCGCCTCCGGAGTGATGAGTGAGTAGTCCACCCCTGGACCATGGGTCCATAGCAGTAGCTAGATGGTCGTCTTCTCCTTGTTGTGCTTCATTGTTGGATCTTGTGAGCTGCCTAACATGATCAAGATCATCTATATGTAATTCTATATGTTGTGTTTGTCGGGATCCGATGGATAGAGAGTACTATGATTATGGTGATTATCAATCTATTGTTCATGTGTTGTTTATGATCTTGCATGCTCTCCGTTATTAGTAGAGGCTCTGGCCAAGTTTTTACTCTTAACTCCAAGAGGGAGTAATTATGCTCGATAGTGGGTTCATGCCTTCATTGATACCTGGGACAGTGACAGAAAGTTCTAAGGTTGTGATGTGCTGTTGCCACTAGGGATAAAACATTGATGCTATGTCTAAGGATGTAGTTATTGATTACATTACGCACAATACTTAATGCAATTGTCTGTTGCTTTGCAACTTAATACTGGAGGGGGTTCGGACGATAACCTGAAGGTGGACTTTTTAGGCATAGATGCAGTTGGATGGCGGTCTATGTACTTTGTCGTAATGCCCAATTAAATCTCACTATATTTACCATGTCATGTATATGCATTGTTATGCCTTTCTCTATTTGTCAATTGCCCGACTGTAATTTGTTCACCCAACATGCTTTTATCTTATGGGAGAGACACCTCTAGTGAACTGTGGACCCCGGTCCTATTCTTTCCATAGCATACAATCTACTTGTTTTACTGTTTTCTTTGCAAACATCTTCCACTCGATACGTTTAATCCTTTGTTACAGCAAGCCGGTGAGATTGACAACCTCACTGTTTCGTTGGGGCAAAGTACTTTGGTTGTGTTGTGCAGGTTCCTAGTTGGCGCCGGAATCCCTGGTGTTGCGCCGCATCACATTTCGCGACCATCAACCTTCAACGTGCTTCTTGGCTCCTACTGGTTCGATTAAACCTTGGTTTCATACTGAGGGAAACTTGCTTCTATACGCATCATACCTTCCACTTGGGGTTCCCAACGAACGTGTGCATCTACGCGTATCAATGCTCCTCGAATCCATGGGTTTGTGCGAGCCCAATTAGCTGCTGGCGCAAGGTTTGCCATGATCATGATAAAAATCTGCTACCCAAAATTAGATATGAGTCAAATTGTTCCGAAGTGTCTGGCGAAGATGGCGAAGAGGAAAAGGAACTTCAGCAAATATGATGACGTTGTGACTCCTGTTGCCGAAGATATGATGGATGAACTTCTTCGACTAGACGCTGAATTCTTCGTGAAAGGCAGTTATGCGGAACATAGCACTCGCGCTATAAATAATGAACGGCTGACGATAGATAATATATTGGGTAGCTCTTGAAGTTTTGTTGCTCCCAGGATTGTATCTTGTGTACAGGAAACATAATCTATATTGTAAAGTTACTATATTTCTGTTTTTCAATGCCAAGCCCCCGGGCGTTGTGATGGCAATATTTTTTCTTTTTACGATGCGAGGTTGTCCCAAGGCAAGATAAATTATATTTGTTCACTATTTTGCGGGTGCGAACCCTGAACTTTTCCTGTTGATTGCTTTTGTGCGACGTATGTTTATTTGGCGAGATACTTTATACCAAAGCGAGATATATATATTGTATCTTCTGAGTCAGAGCCCCTGAGCGTGTCGAAAAATATATAATTCCACTATCTTTATTATATTGTAGCACCGCGAGCCCGCCTCATTAAAAACCTTTCCCGGCCCCACTCGGTGCCCCGAAAAAGGAAAAGAGTGCGTCTGAAAACTCGCGGGCGTTTCAGTACATTGTATGTTTACAGAGGAGACTATATTTCGATATCTAGGCGTAGAAACGCCTGAGCTGTGCCACGTTCCAAGGATTTGGCTCAGCAATCCCCGTCTTCTTGTCCTTGAGTCTGTATGCTCCTCCTTCGATTACCTCTGTGACGATGTAAGGTCCAAGCCATGGTGACTCGAGTTTTTCATGACTTTTTTGATTTAGTCGCAAAACCAAGTCGCCAACTTGGAAAGACCTTGGACGCAGTCGTCGACTATGGTAGTTTTTCAGGTCCTATTGATATTTGGTGACTTGATACGTCTCCGACGTATCGATAATTTCTTATGTTCCATGCCACATTATTGATGATATCTACATGTTTTATGCACACTTTATGTCATATTCGTGCATTTTCTGGAACTAACCTATTAACAAGATGCCGAAGTGCCGATTGTTTTCCGCTGTTTTTGGTTTCAGAAATCCTAGTAACGAAATATTCTCGGAATTGGACGAAATCAACGCCCGGTTCCTATTTTGCCCGGAAGCATCCAGAACACCCGAGAGTCGCCAGAGGGGGGCCACACAGGCCCCAGATGATAGGCCGGCGCGGCCCACCTGGCCGCGCCGCCTTATGGTGTCGTCGCCCCTTCGACCTTCTGACTCCGCCTCTTCGCCTATATAAAGGTCCCAGACCTAAAACCTCGATACGGAAAAGCCACGGTACGAGAAACCTTCCAGAGCCGCCGCCATCGCGAAGCCAAGATCTGGGGGACAGGAGTCTCTGTTCCGGCACGCGCCGGACGGGGAAGTGCCCCCGGAAGGCTTCTCCATCGACACCACCGCCATCTTCATCAACGCTGCTGTCTCCCATGAGGAGGGAGTAGTTCTCCATCGAGGCTCGGGGCTGTACCGGTAGCTATGTGGTTCATCTCTCTCCTATGTACTTCAATACAATAATCTCATGAGCTGCCTTACATGATTGAGATTCATATGATGATGCTTGTAATCTAGATGTCGTTATGCTAGTCAAGTGAATTTTACTTATGTGATCTCCGGAGACTCCTTGTCCCACGTGTGTAAAGGTGACAGTGTGTGCACCGTGTGGGTCTCTTAGGCTATATTTCACAGAATACTTATTCACTGTTATGAATGGCATAGTGAAGTGCTTATTTATATCCCTTTATGATTGCAATGTGTTTGTATCACAATTTATCTATGTGCTACTCTAGTGATGTTATTAAAGTAGTTTTATTCCTCCTGCACGGTGTAATGGTGACAGTGTGTGCATCCGTGTTAGTACTTGGCGTAGGCTATGATTATGATCTCTTGTAGATTATGAAGTTAACTATTGCTATGATGGTATTGATGTGATCTATTCCTCCTACATAGTGTGAAGGTGACAGTGTGCATGCTATGTTAGTACTTGGTTTAGTTGTGTTGATCTGTCATGCACTCTAAGGTTATTTAAATATGAATGCCGAATGTTGTGGCGCTTGTTAACTCCGGCTTGAGGGAGCTCTTGTAGCCCTACACAACGAATGGTGTTTGTCATCCAACAAGAGGGTGTAGAGTCTAGCATCTATCTATTTATTCTGTTATGTGATCAAAGTTGAGAGTGTCCACTAGTGAAAGTCTAATCCCTAGGCCTTGTTCCTTAATACTGCTATCGCTACTTGTTTACTTTTACTGCGTTACTTGTTCCTGGGCAAAGCACTTTTCTGGTGCCGTTGCACTGCTCATACTTATTTATACCACCTGTATTTCACTATCTCTTCGCCGAACTAGTGCACCTATTAGGTGTGTTGGGGACACAAGAGACTTCTTGCTTTGTGGTTGCAGGGTTGCATGAGAGGGATATCTTTGACCTCTTCCTCCCTGAGTTCGATAAACCTTGGGTGATCCACTTAAGGGAAAACTTGCTGCTGTTCTACAAACCTCTGCTCTTGGAGGCCCAACACTGTCTACAGGAAAAGGAGGGGGCGTAGACATCAAGCTATTTTCTGGCGCCGTTGCCGGGGAATGAAAAGCTTCTACACAGGATTTCCTCCCTCGTCAACCACGCGCCAGTTGTGGACAGCAAGCTATTTTCTGGCGCCGTTGCCGGGAGGAAAGGTAAAAGGTACTCACACTCCGGATCTCGGCTACTAAGCTATTTTCGCCGTTGTAAGTACTCGAAGCTATTTCCTTTAGATCCTGCAATTGCATCTTGTTGTTTCTTGTTTACACTAGTTTGGCATAATGGACAACAATGAGCTTCTTATTCTATTTCCTGATTTAAGACATGGATGGTTTGATACGAAAATTAAAAAACCTATGGAACATATTAGTATGAACGCTTTGAACACCATTGTTGCTAATGATATGGAAAATTCTAAGCTTGGGGAAGCTGGCTTTGATGAGCATGATATTTTTAGTCCCCCAAGCATTGAGGAGAAAATTTACTTTGATGATATTTTGCCTCCTATATTTGATGATGAGAATAATAATGATAACTACTTTGTTGAATTTGCTCCCACTACAACTAATAAAATTGATTATGCTTATGTGGAGAGTAATGATACTTTTATGCATGTGAATAAGAATGCTTTATGTGATACTTATATTGTTGAGTTTGTTCATGATGCCTCTGAAAATTATTATGAGAGAGGAAAATATGGTTGTAGAAATTTTCATGTTACTAAAACACCTCTCTATATGCTGAAATTTTTGAAGTTACACTGGTTTTATCTTCCTATGCTTGCTACTTTGCTCTTCATGAACTTGTTTATTTACAAGATTCCTATGCATAGGAAGCATGTTAGACTTAAATTTGTTTTGAATTTGCCTCTTGATGCTCTCTTTTGCTTCAAATACTATTTCTTGCAAGTGCATCATTAAAACTGCTGAGCCCATCTTAATGGCTATAAAGAAAGAACTTCTTGGGAGATAACCCATGTGTTATTTTGCTACAGTACTTTGTTTTATATTTGTGTCTTGGAAGTTGTTTACTACTGTAGCAACCTCTCCTTATCTTAGTTTTGTGTTTTGTTGTGCCAAGTAAAGTCGTTGATAGCAAGGTTGATACTAGATTTGGATTACTGCGCAGAAACAGATTTCTTTGCTGTCACGAATCTGGGTCTAATTCTCTGTAGGTAACTCAGAAAATTATTCCAATTTACGTGAGTGATCCTCAGATATGTACGCAACTTTCATTCAATTTGGGCATTTTCATCTGAGCAAGTCTGGTGCCCTTTTAAAATTCGTCTTTACGGACTGTTCTGTTTTGACAGATTCTGCCTTTTATTTCGCATTG
Source organism: Lolium multiflorum (assembly GCA_030979885.1). Lineage (NCBI taxonomy): Eukaryota > Viridiplantae > Streptophyta > Magnoliopsida > Poales > Poaceae > Lolium > Lolium multiflorum. The sequence goes on along the minus strand of CM061753.1, from coordinate 271,200,868 downwards.
CTTCTTTCGCTGTGTTGGGTGGATTTCTTTGTTCCATTACCTTCCAGTAGCTTTGAGCAATGTCCAGAAGTGTTAAGAATGATTGTGTCACCTCTGAACATGTGAATTTTTGATTATGCATTAACCCTCTAATGAGTTTGTTTCGAGTTTGGTGTGAAGGAAGTTTTCAAGGGTCAAGAGAGGAGGATGATATACTATGATCAAGAAGAGTGAAGAGTCTAAGCTTGGGGATGCTCCCGTGGTTCATCCCTGCATATTTCAAGAAGACTCAAGCATCTAAGCTTGGGGATGCCCAAGGCATCCCCTTCTTCATCGACAAATTTATCAGGTTCCTCCCTTGAAACTATATTTTTATTCGGTCACATCTTATGTACTTTACTTGGAGCGTCTGTGTGCTTTTATTTTTGTTTTGTTATTTTCATTCTCTGAATAAATACATGCTTGTGTGGGAGAGAGACACGCTCCGCTGGTTCATATGAACACATGTGTTCTTAGCTTTTAATGTTCATGGCGAAGGTTGAAACTGCTTCGTTAAATTGTTATATGGTTGGAATTGGAAAATGATACATGTAGTAATTCTAAAATGTCTTGGATAATTTGATACTTGGCAATTGTTGTGCTCATGTTTAAGCTCTTGCATCATATACTTTGCACCCATTAATGAAGAAACACATAGAGCATGCTAAAATTTGGTTTGCATAATTGGTCTCTCTAAGGTCTAGATAATTTCTAGTATTGAGTTTGAACAACAAGGAAGATGGTGTAGAGTCTTATAATGTTTTCAATATGTCTTTTATGTGAGTTTTGCTGCACCGGTTCATCCTTGTGTTTGTTTCAAATAACCTTGCTAGCCTAAACCTTGTATCGAGAGGGAATACTTCTCATGCATCCAAAATCCTTGAGCCAACCACTATGCCATTTGTGTCCACCATACCTACCTACTACATGGTATTTCTCCGCCATTCCAAAGTAAATTGCTTGAGTGCTACCTTTAAATTTCCATCATTCGCCTTTGCAATATATAGCTCATGGGACAAAATAGCCTTAAAAACTATTGTGGTATTGAATATGTACTTATGCACTTTATCTCTTATTAAGTTGCTTGTTGTGCGTAACCATGTTTTCTGGGGACGCCATCAACTTTTTACCTTTGTTGAATATCATGTGAGTTGCTATGCATGTTCGTCTTGTCTGAAGTAAGGGCGGTTTTCACAATCAAATGGTTTGAGTATGCATATTGTTAGAGAAGAACATTGGGCCGCTAACTAAAGCCATGAATCATGGTGGAAGTTTTAGTTTGGACATAAAACCTCAATCTCTTATGAGAATATTAACTGTTGAATGCTTAAGCATTAAAAGAGGAGTCCATTATATGTTGTCTATGTTGTCCCGGTATGGATGTCTGATACGTCTCCAACGTATCGATAATTTCTTATGTTCCATGCCACATTATTGATGATATCTACATGTTTTATGCACACTTTATGTCATATTCGTGCATTTTCTGGAACTAACCTATTAACAAGATGCCAAAGAGCCAGTTGCTGTTTTCTGCTTTTGGTTTCAGAAATCCTAGTAAGGAAATATTCTCGAATTGGACGAAATCAACGCCCGGGTCCTATTTTGCCACGAAGCTTCCAAGACCGAAGAGGAGTCGAAGTGGGGCCACGAGGCGCCGCCACCATAGGGCGGCGCGGCCCAAGCCCTGGCCGCGCCGACCTATGGTGTGGGGCCCTCGTGTGGCCCCCCGCGTTGCCCTTCCGCCTACTTAAAGCCTTCGTCGTGAAACCCCCAGTACCGAGAGCCACGATACGAAAAACCTTACTGAGACGCCGCCGCCGCCAATCCCATCTCGGGGGATTCAGGAGATCGCCTCCGGCACCCTGCCGGAGAGGGGATTCATCTCCGGAGGACTCTACACCGCCATGGTCACCTCCGGAGTGATGAGTGAGTAGTTCACCCCTGGACTATGGGTCCATAGCAGTAGCTAGATGGTTGTCTTCTCCTCATTATGCTTCATTGTTGGATCTTGTGAGCTGCCTAACATGATCAAGATCATCTATCTGTAATGCTATATGTTGTGTTTGTCGGGATCCGATGGATAGAGAATACCATGTTATGTTAATTATCAAGTTATTACCTATGTGTTGTTTATGATCTTGCATGCTCTCCGTTATTAGTAGAGGCTCTGGCCAAGTTGATGCTAGTAACTCCAAGAGGGAGTATTTATGCTCGATAGTGGGTTCATGCCTGCATTGATATCTGGGGGAGTGACAGAAACCCCTAAGGTTGTGTTGTGCTGTTGCCACTAGGGATAAAACATTGATGCTATGTCTAAGGATGTAGTTGTTGATTACATTACGCACCATACTTAATACAATTGTCTGTTGCTTTGCAACTTAATACTGGAAGGGGTTCGGATGATAACCTGAAGGTGGACTTTTTAGGCATAGATGCAGTTGGATGGCGGTCTATGTACTTTGTCGTAATGCCCAATTAAATCTCACTATATTTATCATATCATGTATGTGCATTGTTATGCCCTCTCTATTTGTCAATTGCCCGACTGTAATTTGTTCACCCAACATGCTTTTATCTTATGGGAAAGACACCTCTAGTGAACTGTGGACCCCGGTCCATTCTTTTATACTGAAATACAAATCTGCTGCAATACTTGTTCTTTACTGTTTTCTTGCAAACAATCATCTTCCACACAATACGGTTAATCCTTTGTTACAGCAAGCCGGTGAGATTGACAACCTCACTATTTCGTTGGGGCAAAGTACTTTGGTTGTGTTGTGCAGGTTCCACGTTGGCGCCGGAATCCCTGGTGTTGCGCCGCACTACATCCCGCCGCCATCAACCTTCAACGTGCTTCTTGGCTCCTACTGGTTCGATAAACCTTGGTTTCTTACTGAGGGAAACTTGCTGCTGTACGCATCACACCTTCCACTTGGGGTTCCCAACGAGCGTGTGCTTTACGCGTCATCAAGCTAAATTTCTGGCGCCGTTGCCGGGGAGATCAAGACACGCTGCAAGGGGAGTCTCCACTTCTCAATCTCTTTACTTTGTTTTTGTCTTGCTTTATTTTATTTACTACTTTGTTTGCTGCACTTAAACAAAAACACACAAAAATTAGTTGCTAGCTTTACTTTATTTACTGTCTTGCTCTCTATATTAAAAACACAAAAAAATTAGTTACTTGCATTTACTTTACTTGATTCATCATGTTTCCTTTTAATTTTACCACAAAAGACATACCGGTAGGACGTGGGTCTATAGTTGGGAGAAATAATATAGAAGAATTTTTCAATCATGTTAGTACTATTGAAGATTTTGAAGATAGACACTTGGTAGAACTTGCACCTACCTATGAAATTGCTGCTGCTGCTTTAGTTCGCATGTTGGAAACTAAATTTGTTAATCTCAATCCTATAATCCAACACATGTTTCTTACACTCGGTGATATGGAAGAAGGGGAAAAGAAAGATTTTGTTTTAGAAACCCTTCTTAGAGAATTTGGTGGTCTAGCAAGAGAGGCTAGAAAGGTCTTTGCTAAATTTAATATGCTTGGTTCTCATACTAATTTTGTTGGTCTCCTTGAAAAAATGGACATGGATAGAATAAGGTACACTAATAATATTAATGATGGTGGGGAGATCAAAGCACCAATACCATGTAAACTCCTAGCTATGAATGATGCACTAGAAAATAACTATGCTTGGCTTGTTCCTGAAAATTTGTTCGATGAGAGTAGCAAGCCCAAGACTAATGAAAAGGGAGACGCTGAAACTTATGTATCCAATATACTATGCTTGGTTGAGAAAACTCCAAACCCCGCTGTAGATGCACCACCCTTTGATAATACTTGATATACACTTTCTGCGCCTAGCTGAAAGGCGTTAAAGAAAAGCGCTTATGGGAGACAACCTATGTTTTTACTACAGTACTTTGTTTTATATTTGAGTCTTGGAAGTTGTTTACTACTGTAGCAATCTCTCCTTATCATGTTTTTGTGCCAAGTAAAGTCTCTATAGTAAGGTTCATACTAGATTTGGATTACTGCACAGAAACAGATTTCTTTGCTGTCACGAATCTGGGCCTAATTCTCTGTAGGTAACTCAGAAAATTATGCCAATTTACGTGAGTGATCCTCAGATATGTACGCAACTTTCATTAGTTTTGAGTTTTTCCATTTGAGCAAGTCTGGTGCCATTTTAAAATTCGTCTTTACGAACTGTTCTGTTTTGACAGATTCTGCCTTTTATTTCGCATTGCCTCTTTTGCTATGTTGGATGAATTCCTTTGATCCATTAATGTCCAGTAGCTTTATGCAATGTCCAGAAGTGTTAAGAATGATTGTGTCACCTCTGAACATGTAAACTTTTATTGTGCACTAACCCTCTAATGAGTTTGCTTGAAGTTTGTGTGAAGGAAGTTTTCAAGGATCAAGAGAGGAGTATGATATACTATGATCAAGAGGAGTGAAAGCTCTAAGCTTGGGGATGCCCCGGTGGTTCACCCCTGCATATTCTAAGAAGACTCAAGCGTCTAAGCTTGGGGATGCCCAAGGCATCCCCTTCTTCATCGACAACATCATCAGGTTCCTCCCCTGAAACTATATTTTTATTCCGTCACATCTTATGCACTTTGCTTGGAGCGTCGGTTTGTTTTTGATTTTTGTTTTGTTTGAATAAAGTTGGATCCTAGCATTCACTGTATGGGAGAGAGACACGCTCCACTGTAGCATATGGACAAGTATGTCCTTAGGCTTTACTCATAATGTTCAAGGCGAAGTTTCTTCTTCGTTAAATTGTTATATGGTTGGAATTGGAAAATGATACATGTAGTATTTGCTATAATATCTTGGATAATGTGATACTTGGCAATTGTTGTGCTCATGTTTAAGCTCTTGCATCATATACTTTGCACCCATTAATGAAGAAACACTTAGAGCTTGCTAATTTGGTTTGCATATTTGGTTTCTCTAGAGTCTAGATAACATCTAGTATTGAGTTTTGAACAACAAGGAAGACGGTGTAGAGTCTTATAATGTTTACAATATGTCTTTTATGTGAGTTTTGCTGCACCGTTCATCCTTGTGTTTGTTTCAAATAACCTTGCTAGCCTAAACCTTGTATCGAGAGGGAATACTTCTCATGCATCCAAAATCCTTGAGCCAACCACTATGCCATTTGTGTCCACCATACCTACCTACTACATGGTATTTCTCCGCCATTCCAAAGTAAATTGCTTGAGTGCTACCTTTAAAATTCCATCATTCGCCTTTGCAATATATAGCTCATGGGACAAAATAGCCTTAAAAACTATTGTGGTATTGAATATGTACTTATGCACTTTATCTCTTATTAAGTTGCTTGTTGTGCGATAACCATGTTCCTGGGGACGCCATCAACTATTCTTTGTTAAATATCATGTGAGTTGCTATGCATGTCCGTCTTGTCTGAAGTAAGAGAGATCTACCACCTTAATGGTTAGAGCATGCATATTGTTAGAGAAGAACATTGGGCCGCTAACTAAAGCCATGAATCATGGTGGAAGTTTCAGTTTTGGACACATATCCTCAATCTCATGTGAGAATAATAATTGTTGCTACATGCTTATGCATTAAAGAGGAGTCCATTATCTGTTGTTCATGTTGTCCCGGTATGGGTGTCTAAGTTGAAGAATGATCAAAAGCGAGAAATCCAATGCGAACTTTCTCCTTAGACCCTTGTACAGGCGGCATGGAGGTACCCCATTGTGACACTTGGTTAAAACATGTGCATTGCGATGATCCGGTAGTCCAAGCTAATTAGGACAAGGTGCGGGCACTATTAGTATACTATGCATGAGGCTTGCAACTTGTAAGATATAATTTACATAACTCATATGCTTTATTACTACCGTTGACAAAATTGTTTCATGTTTTCAAAATAAAAGCTCTAGCACAAATATAGCAATCGATGCTTTCCTCTTTGAAGGACCATTCTTTTTACTTTTATGTTGAGTCAGTTCACCTATCTCTCTCCACCTCAAGAAGCAAACACTTGTGTGAACTGTGCATTGATTCCTACATACTTGCATATTGCACTTGTTATATTACTCTATGTTGACAATTATCCATGAGATATACATGTTATAAGTTGAAAGCAACCGCTGAAACTTAATCTTCCTTTGTGTTGCTTCAATACCTTTACTTTGATTTATTGCTTTATGAGTTAACTCTTATGCAAGACTTATTGATGCTTGTCTTGAAGTACTATTCATGAAAAGTCTTTGCTTTATGATTCATTTGTTTACTCATGTCATTACCATTGTTTTGATCGCTGCATTCATTACATATGCTTACAAATAGTATGATCAAGGTTATGATGGCATGTCACTTCAGAAATTATCTTTGTTATCGTTTTACCTGCTCGGGACGAGCAGAACTAAGCTTGGGGATGCTGATACGTCTCCAACGTATCGATAATTTCTTATGTTCCATGCCACATTATTGATGATATCTACATGTTTTATGCACACTTTATGTCATATTCGTGCATTTTCGGAACTAACCTATTAACAAGATGCCGAAGAGCCAGTTGCTGTTTTCTGCTGTTTTTGGTTTCAGAAATCCTAGTAAGGAAATATTCTCGGAATTGGACGAAATCAACGCCTAGGGTCCTATTTTGCCACGAAGCTTCCAGAAAACCGAAGAGGAGTCGAAGTGGGGCCATGATACGCGTAGATGCACACGTCCGTTGGGAACCCCAAGTGGAAGGTATGATGCGTATAGAAGCAAGTTTCCCTCAGTATGAAACCAAGGTTTAATCGAACCAGTAGGAGCCAAGAAGCACGTTGAAGGTTGATGGTCGCGAAATGTGATGCGGCGCAACACCAGGGATTCCGGCGCCAACGCGGAACCTGCACAACACAACCCAAGTACTTTGTCCCAACGAAACAGTGAGGTTGTCAATCTCACCGGCTTGCTGTAACAAAGGATTAAACGTATCGAGTGGAAGATGTTTGCAAAGAAAACAGTAAACACAATTGCAGTAGATTGTATGCTATGTAAAGAATAGGACCGGGGTCCACAGTTCACTAGAGGTGTCTCTCCCATAAGATAAAGCATGTTGGGTGAACAAATTACAGTCGGGCAATTGACAAATAGAGAAAGGCATAACAATGCATATACATGATATGATAAATATAGTGAGATTTAATTGGGCATTACGACAAAGTACATAGACCGCCATCCAACTGCATCTATGCCTAAAAAGTCCACCTTCAGGTTATCATCCGAACCCCCTCCAGTATTAAGTTGCAAAGCAACAGACAATTGCATTAAGTATGGTGCGTAATGTAATCAACAACTACATCCTTAGACATAGCATCAATGTTTTATCCCTAGTGGCAACAGCACATCCACAACCTTAGAACTTTCTGTCACTGTCCCAGATTCAATGGAGGCATGAACCCACTATCGAGCATAAATACTCCCTCTTGGAGTTAAGAGTAAAAACTTGGCCAGAGCCTCTACTAGTAACGGAGAGCATGCAAGATCATAAACAACACATGAACAATAGATTGATAATCACCATAATCATAGTACTCTCTATCCATCGGATCCCGACAAACACAACATATAGAATTACATATAGATGATCTTGATCATGTTAGGCAGCTCACAAGATCCAACAATGAAGCACAACAAGGAGAAGACGACCATCTAGCTACTGCTATGGACCCATGGTCCAGGGGTGAACTACTCACTCATCACTCCGGAGGCGACCATGGCGGTGTAGAGTCCTCCGGGAGATGAATCCCCTCTCCGGCAGGTGCTGGAGGCGATCTCCAGATCCCCCGAGATGGGATTCGCGGCGGCGGCGTCTGTAAGGTTTTCCGTATCGTGGCTCTCGGCACTGGGGTTTCGCGACGGAAGCTTTAAGTAGGCGGAGGGTCAACGCGGGGGCCACACGAGGCCCAGAGGCCGGCGCGCGCGGCCTGGGCCGCGCCGCCCTACCCTCTGGCCGCCTCGTGGCCCCACTTCGTTATCTCGTCGGTCTTCTGGAAGCTTCGTGCAAAAATAGGACCCTGGGCGAAAGTTTCGTCCAATTCCGAGAATATTTCTTTACTAGGATTTCTGAAACCAAAAACAGCAGAAAACAGCAACTGGCTCTTCGGCATCTTGTTAATAGGTTAGTTCCGAAAATGCATAAATATGACATATAATGTGCATAAAACATGTAGGTATCATCAATAAAGTAGCATGGAACATAAGAAATTATCGATACGTTGGAGACGTATCAGCATCCCCAAGCTTAGTTCTGCTCGTCCCGAGCAGGTAAAACGATAACAAAGATAATTTCTGAAGTGACATGCCATCATAATCTTGATCATACTATTTGTAAACATATGTAATGAATGCAGCGATCAAAGCAAAGGTAATGACATGAGTAAACAACTGAATCATAAAGCAAAGACTTTTCATGAATAGTATTTCAAGACAAGCATCAATAAGTCTTGCATAAGAGTTAACTCATAAAGCAATAAATCAAAGTAAAGGTGTTGAAGCAACACATAGGAAGATTAAGTTTCAGCGGTTGCTTTCAACTTATAACATGTATATCTCATGGATATTGTCAACATAAAGTAATATAATAAGTGCAATATGCAAGTATGTAGGAATCAATGCACAGTTCACACAAGTGTTTGCTTCTTAAGGTGGAGGGAGATAGGTAAACTGACTCAACAATAAAAGTAAAAGAAAGGTCCTTCAAAGAGGAAAGCATCGATTGCTGTATTTGTGCTAGAGCTTTTATTTTGAAAACATGAAACAATTTTGTCAACGGTAGTAATAAAGCATATGAGTTATGAAAATTATATCTTACAAGTTGCAAGCCTCACGCATAGTATACTAATAGTGCCCGCACCTCGTCCTACTTAACTTGGACTACCGGGTCTTCGCATGCCATGTTTCAACCAAGTGTCACAAAGGGGTACCTCCATGCCGCCTGTACAAAGGTCTAAGGAGAATGCTCGCATTTCGGATTTCTCGCTTTTGATTATTCTCAACTTAGACATCCATACCGGGACAACATGGACAACAGATAATGGACTCCTCTTAAATGCATAAGCATGTAGCAAAGTTATTATTCTCATATGAGATTGAGGATATATGTCCAAAACTGAAACTTCCACCATGATTCATGGCTTTAGTTAGCGGCCCAATGTTCTTCTCTAACAATTTTGCATGCTCCAACCACTAAAATGATAGACCTTCAGACAAGACGGACATGCATAGCAACTCACATGATATTCAACAATAGTTGATGGCGTTCCCCAGAAACATGGTTATCGCACAACAAGCAACTTAATAAAATATAAAGTGCATAAGTACATATTCAATACTACGATAGTTTTTAAGGCTATTTTGTCCCATGAGCTATATATTGCAAAGGTGAATGATGGAATTTTAAAGGTAGCACTCAAGCAATTTACTTTGGAATGGCGGAGAAATACCATGTAGTAGGTAGGTATGGTGGACACAAATGGCATAGTAGTTGGCTCAAGGATTTTGGATGCATGAGAAGTATTCCCTCTCGATACAAGGTTTAGGCTAGCAAGGTTATTTGAAGCAAACTCAAGGATGAACAAGTGCAGCAAAACTCACATAAAAGACATATTGTAAACATTATAAGACTCTACACCGTCTTCCTTGTTGTTCAAAACTCAATACTAGATATTATCTAGACCTTAGAGAAACCAAATATGCAAATCAAATTTTAGCAAGCTCTATGTATTTCTTCATTAATGGGTGCAAAGCATATGATGCAAGAGCTTAAACATGAGCACAACAATTGCCAAGTATCACATTATCCAAGACATTTTAGAATTACTACATGTAGCATTTTCCAATTCCAACCATATAACAATTTAACGAAGAAGAAACTTCGCCATGAACATTATGAGTAAAGCCTAAGGACACATGTGTCCATATGCAACAGCGGAGCGTGTCTCTCTCCCACAAAGTGAATGCTAGGATCCATCTTATTCAAACAAAAACAAAAACAAAAACAAACCGACGCTCCAAGCAAAGAACACAAGATGTGATTGAATAAAAATATAGTTTCAGGGGAGGAACCTGATGATGTTGTCGATGAAGAAGGGGATGCCTTGGGCATCCCCAAGCTTAGACGCTTGAGTCTTCTTAAAATATGCAGGGGTGAACCACGGGGGCATCCCCAAGCTTAGAGCTTTCACTCCTCTTGATCATAGTATATCATTCTCCTCTCTTGACCCTTGAAAACTTCCTTCACACCAAACTTCAAGCAAACTCATTAGAGGGTTAGTGCACAATTAATAATTCACTCATTCAGAGGTGACACAATCATTATTTTCACTTCTGGACATTGCATAATGCTACTGGACATTAGTGGATCAAAGAAATAAATCCAACATAGCAAAAGAGGCAATGCGAAATAAAAGGCAGAATCTGTCAAAAACAGAACAGTCCGTAAAGACGAATTTAGAAATGGCACCAGACTTGCTCAAATGGAAAAACTCAAAACTAATGAAAGTTGCGTACATATCTGAGGATCACGCTCGTAAATTGGCAGATTTTTTCGAATTTTCTACAGAGAATTGTGCCCAGATTCGTGACAGACAGCAATGCTGTTTCTGCGCAGCGATCCCAAATATAACATCAACTTTGACATAGAAACTTTACTTGGCACAAAAACTTGATAAGGAGAGGTTGCTACAGTAGTAAACAACTTCCAAGACTCAACAAAACAAAAAATTGCTGTAGGTAAAAACATGGGTTGTCTCCCATAAGCGCTTTTCTTTAACGCCTTTCAGCTAGGCGCAGAAAGTGCAAATCAAGTAACATCGAGAGTAGAAGCATCAACATCATAGCTTGTTCTAATAATAGAATCAAAAGGCAACTTCATTCTCTTTCTAGGGAAGTGTTCCATACCTTTCTTGAGAGGAAATTGATATTTAATATTACCTTCCCTCATATCAATAACAGCACCAACAGTTCGAAGAAAAGGTCTTCCCAACACAATTGGACAAGATGCATTGCATTCGATATCCAAGACAACAAAATCAACGGGGACAAGGTTATTGTTAACCGTAATATGCACATTATCAATCCTCCCCAAAGGTTTCTTTTTAGCATTATCGGCAAGATTAACATCCAAATAACAATTCTTCAATGGTGGCAAGTCAAGCATATCATAAATCTTTTTAGGCATAACAGAAATACTTGCACCAAGATCACATAAGGCATTACATTCAAAGTCATTGAATTTCATTTTAATGATGGGCTCCCAACCATCCTCTAACTTTCTAGGAATAGAAGTTTCAAGTTTTAGTTTCTCTTCTCTAGCTTTTATGAGAGCATTTGTAATATGTTTTGTAAAGGCTAAATTTATAGCACTAGCATTAGGACTTTTAGCAAGTTTTTGTAAGAACTTTATAACTTCAGAGATGTGGCAATCATCAAAATCTAAATCATTATGAGCTACAGCAATGGGATCATTGTTCCCAAGGTTGGAAAAAATTTCAGCAGTTTTATCACAAGCAGTTTCAGCAGTTTTAGCAATTTCAGGCAGTTTTGTACGCTTTGCACTAGGAGTAGAAACATTGCCAACACCAATTATTTTACCATTGATAGTAGGAGGTGCAGCAACATGTGAAGAATTAGCATTACTAGTGGTGGTAATAGTCCAAACTTTAGCTACATTATTCTCTTTAGCTAGTTTTTCATTTTCTTCTCTATCCCACCTAGCACGCAGTTCAGCCATTAATCTTATATTCTCATTAATTCTAACTTGGATGGCATTTGCTGTGGTAGTAATCTTATTATCAATATCATTATTAGGCATAACTTTCAACTTTAAAAGATTAACATCAGAGGCAAGTCTATCAACTCTAGAAGCAATAGTATCAATTTTATCAAGCTTTTCCTCAACAGATTTGTTAAAAGCAGTTTGTGTACTAATAAATTCTTTAAGCATAGCTTCAAGACCAGAGGGTACATTCCTATTATTGTTGTAAGAATTCCCATAAGAATTACCATAACCATTACCATTAGCAGAAGGATATGGCCTATAGTTATTACCAGAGTTGTTCCTATAAGCATTGTTGTTGAAATTATTATTTTTAATGAAATTCACATCAACATTTTCTTCTTGAGCAACCAATGAAGCTAAAGGAACATTATTTGGATCTACATTAGATCTACCATTCACAAGCATAGACATAATCACATCAATCTTATCACTCAAGGAAGAGGTTTCTTCAACAGAATTTACCTTCTTACCTTGTGGAGCTCTTTCCGTGTGCCATTCAGAGTAATTTATCATCATATCATCAAGAAGTTTTGTAGCCGCCCCCAATGTGATGGACATAAAGGTACCTCCAGCAGCTGAATCCAATAAATTCCGCGAAGAAAAATTTAGTCCTGCATAGAAGGTTTGGATAATCATCCAAGTAGTCAGTCCATGGGTTGGGCAATTCTTTACCAAAGTTTTCATTCTCTCCCAAGCTTGAGCAACATGTTCAGTATCTAATTGTTTAAAATTCATTATGCTACTTCTCAAAGATATAATTTTAGCGGGAGGATAATATCTACCAATAAAAGCATCCTTGCATTTAGTCCATGAATCAATACTATTCTTAGGCAAAGATAGCAACCAATCTTTAGCTCTTCCTCTTAATGAGAAAGGAAACACTTTCAATTTAATAATATCACCATCTACATCTTTATACTTTTGCATTTCACAAAGTTCAACAAAATTATTGAGATGGGCAGCAGCATCATCAGAACTAGCACCAGAAAATTGTTCTCTCATGACAAGGTTTAGTAAAGCAGGTTTAATTTCAAAAAATTCTGCTGTAGTAGCAGGTGGAGCAATAGGTGTGCATAGGAAATCATTATTATTTGCATTTGTGAAGTCACACAACTTAGTATTTTCAGGAGTATTCATTTTAGCAACGGTAAATAAAACAAACTAGATAAAATAAATGCAAGTAACTAATTTTTTTGTGTTTTTGATATAGAGAGCAAGACAATAAATAAAGTAAAGAGATTGAGAAGTGGAGACTCCCCTTGCAGCGTGTCTTGATCTCCCCGGCAACGGCGCCAGAAATTTAGCTTGATACGCGTAGATGCACACGTCCGTTGGGAACCCCAAGTGGAAGGTATGATGCGTATAGAAGCAAGTTTCCCTCAGTATGAAACCAAGGTTTAATCGAACCAGTAGGAGCCAAGAAGCACGTTGAAGGTTGATGGTCGCGAAATGTGATGCGGCGCAACACCAGGGATTCCGGCGCCAACGCGAACCTGCACAACACAACCCAAGTACTTTGTCCCAACGAAACAGTGAGGTTGTCAATCTCACCGGCTTGCTGTAACAAAGGATTAAACGTATCGAGTGGAAGATGTTTGCAAAGAAAACAGTAAACACAATTGCAGTAGATTGTATGCTATGTAAAGAATAGGACCGGGGTCCACAGTTCACTAGAGGTGTCTCTCCCATAAGATAAAGCATGTTGGGTGAACAAATTACAGTCGGGCAATTGACAAATAGAGAAAGGCATAACAATGCATATACATGATATGATAAATATAGTGAGATTTAATTGGGCATTACGACAAAGTACATAGACCGCCATCCAACTGCATCTATGCCTAAAAAGTCCACCTTCAGGTTATCATCCGAACCCCCTCCAGTATTAAGTTGCAAAGCAACAGACAATTGCATTAAGTATGGTGCGTAATGTAATCAACAACTACATCCTTAGACATAGCATCAATGTTTTATCCCTAGTGGCAACAGCACATCCACAACCTTAGAACTTTCTGTCACTGTCCCAGATTCAATGGAGGCATGAACCCACTATCGAGCATAAATACTCCCTCTTGGAGTTAAGAGTAAAAACTTGGCCAGAGCCTCTACTAGTAACGGAGAGCATGCAAGATCATAAACAACACATGAACAATAGATTGATAATCACCATAATCATAGTACTCTCTATCCATCGGATCCCGACAAACACAACATATAGAATTACATATAGATGATCTTGATCATGTTAGGCAGCTCACAAGATCCAACAATGAAGCACAACAAGGAGAAGACGACCATCTAGCTACTGCTATGGACCCATGGTCCAGGGGTGAACTACTCACTCATCACTCCGGAGGCGACCATGGCGGTGTAGAGTCCTCCGGGAGATGAATCCCCTCTCCGGCAGGGTGCCGGAGGCGATCTCCGAATCCCCCGAGATGGGATTCGCGGCGGCGGCGTCTCTGTAAGGTTTTCCATATCGTGGCTCTCGGTATCGGGGTTTCGCGACGGAAGCTTTAAGTAGGCGGAGGGTCAACGCGGGGGGCCACACGAGGGGCCCAGAGGCTAGGTCGGCGCGGCCAAGGCCTGGGCCGCGCCGCCCTACCCTCTGGCCGCCTCGTGGCCCCACTTCGTTATCTCGTCGGTCTTCGGAAGCTTCGTGCAAAAATAGGACCCTGGGCGAAAGTTTCGTCCAATTCCGAGAATATTTCTTTACTAGGATTTCTGAAACCAAAAACAGCAGAAAACATCAACTGGCTCTTCGGCATCTTGTTAATAGGTTAGTTCCAGAAAATGCATAAATATGACATATAATGTGCATAAAACATGTAGGTATCATCAATAAAGTAGCATGGAACATAAGAAATTATCGATACGTTGGAGACGTATCCACGAGGCGCCGCCACCATAGGCGGCGCGGCCCAAGCCCGGCCGCGCCGACCTATGGTGTGGGGCCCTCGTGTGGCCCCCGCCTGCCCTTCCGCCTACTTAAAGCCTTCGTCGCGAAACCCCAGTACCGAGAGCCACGATACGGAAAACCTTCCAGAGACGCCGCCGCCGCCAATCCCATCTCGGGGGATTCAGGAGATCGCCTCCGGCACCCTGCCGGAGAGGGGATTCATCTCCCGGAGGACTCTACACCGCCATGGTCGCCTCCGGAGTGATGAGTGAGTAGTTCACCCCTGGACTATGGGTCCATAGCAGTAGCTAGATGGTTGTCTTCTCCTCATTATGCTTCATTGTTGGATCTTGTGAGCTGCCTAACATGATCAAGATCATCTATCTGTAATGCTATATGTTGTGTTTGTCGGGATCCGATGGATAGAGAATACCATGTTATGTTAATTATCAAGTTATTACCTATGTGTTGTTTATGATCTTGCATGCTCTCCGTTATTAGTAGAGGCTCTGGCCAAGTTGATGCTAGTAACTCCAAGAGGGAGTATTTATGCTCGATAGTGGGTTCATGCCTCCATTGATATCTGGGACAGTGACAGAAAGTTCTAAGGTTGTGTTGTGCTGTTGCCACTAGGGATAAAACATTGATGCTATGTCTAAGGATGTAGTTGTTGATTACATTACGCACCATACTTAATGCAATTGTCTGTTGCTTTGCAACTTAATACTGGAAGGGGTTCGGATGATAACCTGAAGGTGGACTTTTTAGGCATAGATGCAGTTGGATGGCGGTCTATGTACTTTGTCGTAATGCCCAATTAAATCTCACTATATTTATCATATCATGTATGTGCATTGTTATGCCCTCTCTATTTGTCAATTGCCCGACTGTAATTTGTTCACCCAACATGCTTTTATCTTATGGGAGAGACACCTCTAGTGAACTGTGGACCCCGGTCCATTCTTTTATACTGAAATACAAATCTGCTGCAATACTTGTTCTTTACTGTTTTCTTGCAAACAATCATCTTCCACACAATACGGTTAATCCTTTGTTACAGCAAGCCGGTGAGATTGACAACCTCACTGTTTCGTTGGGGCAAAGTACTTTGGTTGTGTTGTGCAGGTTCCACGTTGGCGCCGGAATCCCTGGTGTTGCGCCGCACTACATCCCGCCGCCATCAACCTTCAACGTGCTTCTTGGCTCCTACTGGTTCGATAAACCTTGGTTTCTTACTGAGGGAAACTTGCTGCTGTACGCATCACACCTTCCACTTGGGGTTCCCAACGAGCGTGTGCTTTACGCGTCATCAAGTCTAAGTTGAAGAGAAATCCAAAATGCGAGCTTTCTCCTTAGACCTTTGTACAGGCGGCATGGAGGTACCCCATTGTGACACTTGGTTAAAACATGTGTATTGCGATGATCCGGTAGTCCAAGCTAATTAGGACAAGGTGCGGGCACTATTAGTATACTATGCATGAGGCTTGCAACTTGTAAGATATAATTTACATAACTCATATGCTTTATTACTACCATTGACAAAATTGTTTCATGTTTTCAAAATAAAAGCTCTAGCACAAATATAGCAATCGATGCTTTCCTCTTTGAAGGACCTTTCTTTTACTTTTATGTTGAGTCAGTTCACCTATCTCTCTCCACCTCAAGAAGCAAACACTTGTGTGAACTGTGCATTGATTCCTACATACTTGCATATTGCATTTGTTATATTACTCTATGTTGACAATATCCATGAGATATACATGTTATAAGTTGAAAGCAACCGCTGAAACTTAATCTTCCTTTGTGTTGCTTCAATGTCTATACTTTAAATTATTGCTTTATGAGTTAACTCTTATGCAAGACTTATTGATGCCTGTCTTGAAAGTGCTATTCATGAAAAGTCATTGCTTTATGATTCAGTTGTTTACTCATGTCATTACCATTGTTTTGATCGCTGCATTCATTACATATGTTTACAATATGATCAAGTTTATGACGGCATGTCACTTCAGAAATTATCTTTGTTATCGTTTTACCTGCTCGGGACGAGCAGAACTAAGCTTGGGGATGCTGATACGTCTCCGACGTATCGATAATTTCTTATGTTCCATGCCACATTATTGATGATATCTACATGTTTTATGCACACTTTATGTCATATTCGTGCATTTTCTGGAACTAACCTATTAACAAGATGCCGAAGTGCCAGTTGCTGTTTTCTGCTGTTTTTGGTTTCAGAAATCCTAGTAACGAAATATTCTCGGAATTGGACGAAATCAACGCCCAGGTTCCTATTTTGCCCGGAAGCATCCAACACCCGAGAGTCGCCGAGGGGGCCACACAGGCCCCAGATGATAGGCCGGCGCGGCCCACTGGCCGTGCCGCCTTATGGTGTCGTCGCCCCTTCGACCTTCTGACTCCGCCTCTTCGCCTATATAAAGGTCCCAGACCTAAAACCTCGATACGAAAAGCCACGGTACGAGAAACCTTCCAGAGCCGCCGCCATCGCGAAGCCAAGATCTGGGGGACAGGAGTCTCTGTTCCGGCACGCCGCCGGACGGGGAAGTGCCCCCGGAAGGCTTCTCCATCGACACCACCGCCATCTTCATCAACGCTGCTGTCTCCCATGAGGAGGGAGTAGTTCTCCATCGAGGCTCGGGGCTGTACCGGTAGCTATGTGGTTCATCTCTCTCCTATGTACTTCAATACAATAATCTCATGAGCTGCCTTACATGATTGAGATTCATATGATGATGCTTGTAATCTAGATGTCGTTATGCTAGTCAAGTGAATTTTACTTATGTGATCTCCGGAGACTCCTTGTCCCACGTGTGTAAAGGTGACAGTGTGTGCACCGTGTGGGTCTCTTAGGCTATATTTCACAGAATACTTATTCACTGTTATGAATGGCATAGTGAAGTGCTTATTTATATCCCTTTATGATTGCAATGTGTTTGTATCACAATTTATCTATGTGCTACTCTAGTGATGTTATTAAAGTAGTTTTATTCCTCCTGCACGGTGTAATGGTGACAGTGTGTGCATCCGTGTTAGTACTTGGCGTAGGCTATGATTATGATCTCTTGTAGATTATGAAGTTAACTATTGCTATGATGGTATTGATGTGATCTATTCCTCCTACATAGTGTGAAGGTGACAGTGTGCATGCTATGTTAGTACTTGGTTTAGTTGTGTTGATCTGTCATGCACTCTAAGGTTATTTAAATATGAATGCCGAATGTTGTGGCGCTTGTTAACTCCGGCTTGAGGGAGCTCTTGTAGCCCTACACAACGAATGGTGTTTGTCATTGATACGTCTCCAACGTATCGATAATTTCTTATGTTCCATGCTACTTTATTGATGATACCTACATGTTTTATGCACATTATATGTCATATTTATGCATTTTCTGGAACTAACCTATTAACAAGATGCCGAAGAGCCAGTTGCTGTTTTCTGCTGTTTTTGGTTTCAGAAATCCTAGTAAAGAAATATTCTCGGAATTGGACGAAACTTTCGCCCAGGGTCCTATTTTTGCACGAAGCTTCCAGAAGACCGAAGACCTAACGAAGTGGGGCCACGAGGAGGCCAGAGGTTAGGCCGGCGCGGCCCAGGCCCTGGCCGCGCCGACCTACCCCCTGGGCCCCTCGTGTGGCCCCTCGCGTTGACCCTCCGCCTACTTAAAGCTTCCGTCGCGAAACCCCCAGTACCGAGAGCCACGATACGGAAAACCTTCCGAGACGCCGCCGAATCCCATCTCGGGGGATTCAGGAGATCGCCTCCGGCACCCTGCCGGAGAGGGGATTCATCTCCCGGAGGACTCTACACCGCCATGGTCGCCTCCGGAGTGATGAGTGAGTAGTTCACCCCTGGACCATGGGTCCATAGCAGTAGCTAGATGGTCGTCTTCTCCTTGTTGTGCTTCATTGTTAGATCTTGTGAGCTGCCTAACATGATCAAGATCATCTATATGTAATTCTATATGTTGTGTTTGTCGGGATCCGATGGATAGAGAGTACTATGATTATGGTGATTATCAATCTATTGTTCATGTGTTGTTTATGATCTTGCATGCTCTCCGTTATTAGTAGAGGCTCTGGCCAAGTTTTTACTCTTAACTCCAAGAGGGAGTATTTATGCTCGATAGTGGGTTCATGCCTCCATTGAATCTGGGACAGTGACAGAAAGTTCTAAGGTTGTGGATGTGCTGTTGCCACTAGGGATAAAACATTGATGCTATGTCTAAGGATGTAGTTGTTGATTACATTACGCACCATACTTAATGCAATTGTCTGTTGCTTTGCAACTTAATACTGGAGGGGGTTCGGACGATAACCTGAAGGTGGACTTTTTAGGCATAGATGCAGTTGGATGGCGGTCTATGTTCTTTGTCGTAATGCCCGGATTAAATCTCACTATATTTACCATGTCATGTATATGCATTGTTATGCCTTTCTCTATTTGTCAATTGCCCGACTGTAATTTGTTCACCCAACATGCTTTATCTTATGGGAGAGACACCTCTAGTGAACTGTGGACCCCGGTCCTATTCTTTACATAGCATACAATCTACTGCAATACTTGTTTTACTGTTTTCTTTGCAAACATCTTCCACTCGATACGTTTAATCCTTTGTTACAGCAAGCCGGTGAGATTGACAACCTCACTGTTTCGTTGGGACAAAGTACTTGGGTTGTGTTGTGCAGGTTCCTAGTTGGCGCCGGAATCCCTGGTGTTGCGCCGCATCACATTTCGCGACCATCAACCTTCAACGTGCTTCTTGGCTCCTACTGGTTCGATTAAACCTTGGTTTCTTTCTGAGGGAAAACTTGCTACTGTGCGCATCATACCTTCCTCTTGGGGTTCCCAACGAACGTGTGAGTTACACGCCATCAAGCTCTTTTTCTGGCGCCGTTGCCGGGGAGATCAAGACACGCTGCAAGGGGAGTCTCCACTTCTCAATCTCTTTACTTTGTTTTTGTCTTGCTTTATTTTATTTACTACTTTGTTTGCTGCACTAAATCAAAACACAAAAAAATTAGTTGCTAGTTTTACTTTATTTACTGTCTTGCTCTCTATATCGAAAACACAAAAAAATTAGTTACTTGTCTTTACTTTATTTGCCTAGTTTACTTTTTGCTTATTGCATCATGTTTCCTTTTAATTTTACCACAAAAGACATACCGGTAGGACGTGGGTCCATAGTTGGGAGAAATAATATAGAAGAATTTTTCAATCATGTTAGTATCACTGAAGATTTTGAAGATAGACACTTGGTAGAACTTGCACCTACCTATGAAATTGCTGCTGCTGCTTTAGTTCGCATGTTGGAAACTAAATTTGTTAATCTCAATCCTATAATCCAACACATGTTTCTTACACTTGGTGATATGGAAGAGGGGGAAAAGAAAGATTTTGTTTTAGAAACCCTTCTTAGAGAATTTGGTGGTCTAGCAAGAGAGGCTAGAAAGGTTTTTGCTAAATTTAATATGCTAGGTTCTCATACCAATTTTATTGGTCTCCTTGAAAAAATGGACATGGATAGAATAATGTACACTAATAACATTAATGATGGTGGGGAAATCAAAGCACCAATACCATGTAAACTCCTAGCTATGAATGATGCATTAGAAAATAACTATGCTTGGCTTGTTCCTGAAAATTTGTTCGATGAGAGTAGCAAGCCTAAGACTAATGAAAAGGGAGACGCTAAAACTTATATATCAAATATACTATGCTTGGTTGAGAAAACTCCCAACACCCCTGATAATAATGTTGATGCTTCTACTCTCGATGTTACTTGATTTGCACTTTCTGCGCCTAGCTGAAAGGCGTTAAAGAAAAGCGCTTATGGGAGACAACCCATGTTTTTACCTACAGCAATTTTTTGTTTTGTTGAGTCTTGGAAGTTGTTTACTACTGTAGCAACCTCTCCTTATCATGTTTTTGTGCCAAGTAAAGTTTCTATGTCAAAGTTGATGTTATATTTGGGATCGCTGCGCAGAAACAGCATTGCTGTCTGTCACGAATCTGGGCATAATTCTCTGTAGAAAATTCGAAAAAATCTGCCAATTTACGAGCGTGATCCTCAGATATGTACGCAACTTTCATTAGTTTTGAGTTTTTCCATTTGAGCAAGTCTGGTGCCATTTCTAAATTCGTCTTTACGGACTGTTCTGTTTTTGACAGATTCTGCCTTTTATTTCGCATTGCCTCTTTTGCTATGTTGGATTTATTTCTTTGATCCATTAATGTCCAGTAGCATTATGCAATGTCCAGAAGTGAAAATAATGATTGTGTCACCTCTGAATGAGTGAATTATTAATGATGCACTAACCCTCTAATGAGTTTGCTTGAAGTTTGGTGTGAAGGAAGTTTTCAAGGGTCAAGAGAGGAGAATGATATACTATGATCAAGAGGAGTGAAAGCTCTAAGCTTGGGGATGACCCCGTGGTTCACCCCTGCATATTTTAAGAAGACTCAAGCGTCTAAGCTTGGGGATGCCCAAGGCATCCCCTTCTTCATCGACAACATCATCAGGTTCCTCCCCTGAAACTATATTTTTATTCAATCACATCTTGTATTCTTTGCTTGGAGCGTCGGTTTGTTTTCGTTTTTGTTTTTGTTTGAATAAGATGGATCCTAGCATTCACTTTGTGGGAGAGAGACACGCTCCGCTGTTGCATATGGACACATGTGTCCTTAGGTTTTACTCATAATGTTCAAGGCGAAGTTTCTTCTTCGTTAATTTGTTATATGGTTGGAATTGGAAAATGCTACATGTAGTAATTCTAAAAATGTCTTGGATAATGTGATACTTTGCAATTGTTGTGCTCATGTTTAAGCTCTTGCATCATATGCTTTGCACCCATTAATGAAGAAATACATAGAGCTTGCTAAAATTTGATTTGCATATTTGGTTTCTCTAAGGTCTAGATAATATCTAGTATTGAGTTTTGAACAACAAGGAAGACAGTGTAGAGTCTTATAATGTTTACAATATGTCTTTTATGTGAGTTTTGCTGCACTTGTTCATCCTTGAGTTTGCTTCAAATAACCTTGCTAGCCTAAACCTTGTATCGAGAGGGAATACTTCTCATGCATCCAAAATCCTTGAGCCAACTACTATGCCATTTGTGTCCACCATACCTACCTACTACATGGTATTTCTCCGCCATTCCAAAGTAAATTGCTTGAGTGCTACCTTTAAAATTCCATCATTCACCTTTGCAATATATAGCTCATGGGACAAAATAGCCTTAAAAACTATCGTAGTATTGAATATGTACTTATGCACTTTATATTTTATTAAGTTGCTTGTTGTGCGATAACCATGCTTCTGGGGAACGCCATCAACTATTGTTGAATATCATGTGAGTTGCTATGCATGTCCGTCTTGTCTGAAGGTCTATCATTTTAGTGGTTGGAGCATGCAAAATTGTTAGAGAAGAACATTGGGCCGCTAACTAAAGCCATGAATCATGGTGGAAGTTTCAGTTTTGGACATATATCCTCAATCTCATATGAGAATAATAATCATTGCTACATGCTTATGCATTTAAGAGGAGTCCATTATCTGTTGTCCATGTTGTCCCGGTATGGATGTCTAAGTTGAGAATAATCAAAAGCGAGAAATCCGAAATGCGAGCATTCTCCTTGGACCTTTGTACAGGCGGCATGGAGGTACCCCTTTGTGACACTTGGTTGAAACATGGCATGCGAAGACCCGGTAGTCCAAGTTAAGTAGGACGAGGTGCGGGCACTATTAGTATACTATGCGTGAGGCTTGCAACTTGTAAGATATAATTTTCATAACTCATATGCTTTATTACTACCGTTGACAAAATTGTTTCATGTTTTCAAAATAAAAGCTCTAGCACAAATACAGCAATCGATGCTTTCCTCTTTGAAGGACCATTCTTTTACTTTTATTGTTGAGTCAGTTTACCTATCTCCTTCCACCTTAAGAAGCAAACACTTGTGTGAACTGTGCATTGATTCCTACATACTTGCATATTGCACTTGTTATATTACTTTATGTTGACAATATCCATGAAGATATACATGTTATAAGTTGAAAGCAACCGCTGAAACTTAATCTTCCTATGTGTTGCTTCAACACCTTTACTTTGATTTATTGCTTTATGAGTTAACTCTTATGCAAGACTTATTGATGCTTGTCTTGAAGTACTATTCATGAAAAGTCTTTGCTTTATGATTCAGTTGTTTACTCATGTCATTACCTTTGCTTTGATCGCTGCATTCATTACATATGTTTACAAATAGTATGATCAAGATTATGATGGCATGTCACTTCAGAAATTATCTTTGTTATCGTTTTACCTGCTCGGGACGAGCAGGGGGATGCTGATACGTCTCCAACGTATCGATAATTTCTTATGTTCCATGCTACTTTATTGATGATACCTACATGTTTTATGCACATTATATGTCATATTTATGCATTTTCTGGAACTAACCTATTAACAAGATGCCGAAGAGCCAGTTGCTGTTTCTGCTTTTGGTTTCAGAAATCCTAGTAAAGAAATATTCTCGGAATTGGACGAAACTTTCGCCCAGGGTCCTATTTTTGCACGAAGCTTCCAGAAGACCGAAGACCTAACGAAGTGGGGCCACGAGGAGGCCAGAGGTTAGGCCGGCGCGGCCCAGGCCCTGGCGCCGACCTACCCCCTGGGCCCCTCGTGTGGCCCCTCGCGTTGACCCTCCGCCTACTTAAAGCTTCCGTCGCGAAACCCCCAGTACCGAGAGCCACGATACGGAAAACCTTCCAGAGACGCCGCCGCCGCGAATCCCATCTCGGGGGATTCAGGAGATCGCCTCCGGCATCCTGCCGGAGAGGGGATTCATCTCCCGGAGGACTCTACACCGCCATGGTCGCCTCCGGAGTGATGAGTGAGTAGTTCACCCCTGGACCATGGGTCCATAGCAGTAGCTAGATGGTCGTCTTCTCCTTGTTGTGCTTCATTGTTAGATCTTGTGAGCTGCCTAACATGATCAAGATCATCTATATGTAATTCTATATGTTGTGTTTGTCGGGATCCGATGGATAGAGAGTACTATGATTATGGTGATTATCAATCTATTGTTCATGTGTTGTTTATGATCTTGCATGCTCTCTGTTATTAGTAGAGGCTCTGGCCAAGTTTTTACTCTTAACTCCAAGAGGGAGTATTTATGCTCGATAGTGGGTTCATGCCTCCATTGAATCTGGGACAGTGACAGAAAGTTCTAAGGTTGTGGATGTGTTGTTGCCACTAGGGATAAAACATTGATGCTATGTCTAAGGATGTAGTTGTTGATTACATTACGCACCATACTTAATGCAATTGTCTGTTGCTTTGCAACTTAATACTGGAGGGGGTTCGGATGATAACCTGAAGGTGGACTTTTTAGGCATAGATGCAGTTGGATGGCGGTCTATGTTCTTTGTCGTAATGCCCGGATTAAATCTCACTATATTTACCATGTCATGTATATGCATTGTTATGCCTTTCTCTATTTGTCAATTGCCCGACTGTAATTTGTTCACCCAACATGCTTTATCTTATGGGAGAGACACCTCTAGTGAACTGTGGACCCCGGTCCTATTCTTTACATAGCATACAATCTACTGCAATACTTGTTTTACTGTTTTCTTTGCAAACATCTTCCACTCGATACGTTTAATCCTTTGTTACAGCAAGCCGGTGAGATTGACAACCTCACTGTTTCGTTGGGACAAAGTACTTGGGTTGTGTTGTGCAGGTTCCTAGTTGGCGCCGGAATCCCTGGTGTTGCGCCGCATCACATTTCGCGACCATCAACCTTCAACGTGCTTCTTGGCTCCTACTGGTTCGATTAAACCTTGGTTTCTTTCTGAGGGAAAACTTGCTACTGTGCGCATCATACCTTCCTCTTGGGGTTCCCAACGAACGTGTGAGTTACACGCCATCAGTCATCCAACAAGAGGGTGTAGAGTCTAGCATCTATCTATTTATTCTGTTATGTGATCAAAGTTGAGAGTGTCCACTAGTGAAAGTCTAATCCCTAGGCCTTGTTCCTTAATACTGCTATCGCTGCTTGTTTACTGTTTTACTGCGTTACTACTGCTTGTTTACTGTCCTGGGCAAAGCACTTTTCTGGTGCCGTTGCTCATACTTATTTATACCACCTGTATTTCACTATCTCTTCGCCGAACTAGTGCACCTATTAGGTGTGTTGGGGACACAAGAGACTTCTTGCTTTGTGGTTGCAGGGTTGCATGAGAGGGATATCTTTGACCTCTTCCTCCCTGAGTTCGATAAACCTTGGGTGATCCACTTAAGGGAAAACTTGCTGCTGTTCTACAAACCTCTGCTCTTGGAGGCCCAACACTGTCTACAGGAAAAGGAGGGGGCGTAGACATCATGACTCGTGACAGGACTTCATCCCGAGCTTCATCAAGTGCGTCGACATCATCTTCTAAAGCTTTTCTCGAAGTTTCTTCATTGTATTCTGTAATTCTTGGAGCGTCATGTTCTATTTCTATCGGCAATACTGCTTCAGCTCCATGGACCAGGAAAAACGGTGTCTCCTGCGTCGCCGTGTTCGGTGTTGTTCGAATACTTGGCAACTCCTCTGGCCAAGTATGCCGAGCTTTTTCCAATGGTCCCAGCAAGCGCTTCTTGATACCATTGCAGATAATGCCATTGGCTTTCTCGACTTGACCATTGGTCTGTGGATGTGCGACAGACGCAAAACTCAGTTTGATGCCCACTTCTGCACAATATGCTTTGAACTCCTTAGAGGTAAAGTTACTGCCGTTGTCTGTGACGATGCTGTGAGGTACTCCAAATCGAAAGACGATGCTTTTCACAAACTTGATTGCCGACGCGCCGTCCGGTGAATTTATCGGCTTTGCTTCTATCCATTTAGTAAATTTGTCGACAGCAACGAGCATATACTCATATCCACCTGGCGAAGCTTTGTGTAGTTTTCCCACCATATCGAGACCCCACTGAGCAAAGGGCCAAGACAATGGGATTGGCATCAGTTCTGCTGCCGGAGAATGAGGTTTGGCGGCGAATCTTTGACACGCGTCACAAGTTCGCACTATTTCCTTCGCGTCCTCAATTGCTGTTAACCAATAAAATCCCGCTCTGAAGACTTTAGCCGCGATAGCGCGGCTGCTTGCATGATGCCCGCATATTCCTTCGTGTACATCTTTCAGGATGATCCGTCCTTCTTCGGGTGTGACACATCTCTGTAGCACACCCGAGATACTTCGCTTATACAACTCCCCTTTTACCACAGTAAAAGCTTTAGATCGTCTAATTATTCGCCTTGCTTCAACTGGATCGTCGGGTATTGTTTTCCTTAGGATGTATGATATGTATGCCTGCATCCATGGAATTTGCACCATCATGACTAGCTCCTGTTCCTCTTCTTCTTCTTCCAGTGATTTTTTGGTGACATCCGAGGGTTTATCTTCCTTCTCCTTCTTCTTTGTTTTCATTGGCTTTGTTGATCTCTCACTTATTTCTTCCCAAAACACGCCTGGAGGGATCGCGAGACATTGTGACCCGATGTTTGCAAGGACATCGGCTTCATCATTGCTCAATCTGCTGATGTGGTTGACCTCGCATCCATCAAACAATTTTTCCAGCTCATTATACATCTCCTTGTATGCTATCATGCTCTCATTGACTGCATCACATTGGTTCATAACTTGCTGTGCTACCAACTGTGAGTCGCCGAAAATTTTCAGTCGGGTTGCACCGCAAGCCTTTGCCATCTTCATCCCATGTATGAGAGCCTCATATTCTGCTTCATTGTTAGACGCGTTTGGGAATGTCATCCGCAGGACATACTTCAACTTGTCGCCTTCAGGTGATACCAATATCACGCCTGCTCCAGCGCCTTCTAACCTTTTGGACCCGTCGAAGTTCATAGTCCAGGTTCTCGATAAATCTGGAGGCCCCGTATTTTGTAACTCCATCCACTCTGCGATAAAATCCGGTAGGACCTGCGACTTTATTGCCTTTCTTTTTTCATACGTGATGTCCCGAGGAGAAAGTTCTATTCCCCAAAGGGAGACACGACCCGTAGCTTCTGGGTTGTTCAATATATTTGACAGAGGAGCTTCATTGACCACTATTATCGGGTGCGCCGAAAAATAGTGTCGCAATTTTCTTGCTGTCGTGAATACTCCATACGCCAGTTTCTGGTATTGAGGGTACCGCTGTTTTGAAGGCGATAGTACTTCGATGAAATATACTGGCCTCTGCACTCCATGGAGCTTTCCTTCTTCCTCTCTCTCGACTACCAAAACCGTGCTAACCACTTGGGGTGTGGCTGCAATGTATAGAAGGAGAGGTTCTTTCTCTTTAGGCGCTACCAGAATTGGTGGTGTCGAAATTGTGCGTTTGAGGTTTTCGAAGGCCCTATCTGCTTCCTCGTTCCATTGAAATTTCTCCCCTTGTTTGATCAATGCGTAGAACGGCAGCGCCTTTTCTCCTAGCCTGGCGACGAATCTGCTTAAAGCTGCGACTCGCCCCGTTAGCTGTTGTATTTCTTTCAACTTTGTTGGCTTCCTCATAGTTACGATGGCCTGTATTTTTTCGGGATTAGCTTCAATCCCTCTTGCTGATACTAAAAATCCGAGAAGTTCTCCCGCAGGAACTCCAAAGGAACATTTTGTCGGGTTCAACTTAAGGCAAAATTTGTCGAGGTTGTCGAAGGTTTCCTTTAAATCTTCGATCAGTGTTGACCCTTTCTTTGATGTTATCACGACATCGTCGATGTAGACTTGTACATTTTTCCCAATCTGTGTTGCAAGGCACTTCTGCATCATCCGCTGATATGTTGCTCCCGCGTTTTTCAAACCAAAGGGCATTGTTTTGTAACAAAACACGCCGTAAGGCGTTATGAACGCTGTCTTGGCCTCATCATCTTCTTTTAATCTGATCTGATTATAACCAGAGTATGCATCCAAGAAGGAAAGACGTTCACATCCTGCCGTGGAGTCGATGATTTGATCGATCCTTGGGAGGGGAAAGTGATCCTTAGGACAGTGTTTATTGAGACACGTAAAGTCGACACACATGCGAAGGACTTTCGTTTGTTTCTTCGGCACCATCACTGGGTTAGCTACCCATGTGGCTTCTGTAGATATCTCTTTGATAAAACCAGCATCCTTAAGTCGATCTATTTCTGATAGCATAGCTTTGCGGTTTGGTTCCGAAAAACGCC
Source organism: Lolium multiflorum (assembly GCA_030979885.1). Classification (NCBI taxonomy): domain Eukaryota; kingdom Viridiplantae; phylum Streptophyta; class Magnoliopsida; order Poales; family Poaceae; genus Lolium; species Lolium multiflorum. The sequence goes on along the minus strand of CM061753.1, from coordinate 271,172,895 downwards.
GCAAGGGTTGTTTGATTGGTCTCGCGAGAGGATCCAAGTTGAGGTGGTGCTCGGCAAGTTCCCTGGGTACTCCTGGCATGTCAGCTGGACACCATGCGAAGATTTTCCAGTGCTCACGGAGGAACTCGACGAGCGCGCTTTCCTATGCGAGATCCATATTTGTTGCGATGGACGTTGTTTTCTTCGGGTCCGTCGGGTGGATTTGCACTTCTTTTGAATCCTTTGCTGTGTTAAAGGTTGGTTCCCTGAGCGGCCTCCCTGTGTCTGGCAAAACATCATAATCAGTTTGCCTTGGCGCCATATATTCTGCTTGCATCCCGAAGGTTTCTGACAGTTGATGAAAATCTCTGTCGCATTTGTCAGCTAACGCAAAGCTTCCTTTGACTGTGATTGGTCCTTTGGGTCCAGGCAACCTCCACAGTAGATACGTATAATGAGGTACCGCCATAAACCTAGCATACGCTGGTCGTCCCAACAAAGCATGATATTGCGACGGGAAATCCACGACTTCAAACTCCAATTTCTCTATCCTGTAATTTTCTCGGGTTCCAAACTGAACGTCGAGATTGATCTTGCCCAACGGATAACTTGGTTTCTCTGGCGTGATCCCGTGAAAACGTGTATCAGTTGGTGCTAGATTTGCTAGGGATATGTTCATCTTCCTTAATGTATCTGCATACATAAGGTTTAAGCTGCTGCCGCCATCTATGAAAACTCTCGACACGTCGAAGCCAGCAATTACTGCGGGTAAGATAAGTGCAGATTGTCCAGGTCGAGGAACCTGCTGCGGGTGATCCGCAATTGTGAAGCCGATATCCTGCCCCGACCAATTTAGGTAGTCGACTGTTGGTGGAGGCATCTTTTCTGCCATGAATACTTGCCGCGAAATTACTTTCTGCGCCCTGTTAGATGGTCTAGCTTTCTGAATCATCAAGACTGCGCCATTAGAATTAGGATCAACATACGGAGGTGGTTGTGGTGCTGCCGCTATTCTGAGCTGGTGCCGATTCTCGTCTGTAATTGCGGGAGGAGGTGGAAGATGTATCTCGCTCCTTGGCCCTTGGGGATTTCTATTTATCGCTTGGGCATTGGCCATTCCTGCGGCTCGCAGCATTGCTTGAAAATTTCGACAATCCTTTTGCAGATGTCCCGATTGCCTCTTCCCATTACTATTAAGGAAAAAATGCATCTGACATGGTCCGTTCATCATTTATTCGGGAGACACAAATGGTCTCTGAAACCTTGGTCCATTATTTTGCCTATTACCGCGGTAGTCACTTCTGTTATCACCTTGTTGCTCGTTACCTCTTTGGTAATTATCTTGATTGCTTCCTCCAGGGTTTCCTCGGAACCCAGCTGATATATGGCCAGGAGCATCATTATTGTAGAACTGGCGAGAAAATCGCCTTCTATTTTGAAAATTTCGACTGCGGTCCTCCTCTGGCGACCTGTGTCGCTTGTTATGTATAGCATCTTCTCCATCTGCCCACTTGTTTGCTATCTCCATTAATGCTGATATTGTTCTTGGGTTGGTTCTTCCTAGGTCCTCGACAAAATCTGCTCGTCGAATTCCTGCCACGAACGCATCTATTGCTCTCTCGTCAGATATATCTTCTGCCGAGTTTTTGATGATGTTCCACCTCTGTATATATTTTCTCATAGATTCATCATGTTTTTGTCTGCACGCCCTCAACTCTTCCAACGATGCTGGTTTTTTGCAGGTAGATCGAAAATTTCTCACGAAGACGTCCTCGAAACTATCCCAGTTGTCGATGGAACCTGGTGGAAGTTTCTTTATCCAAGAACGTGCTGCTCCACTTAGATGTACTTGGATGCTCTGCATGGCTGTTGCCCTGGTTCCTCCTATTAACTTCACCATCTCGAGATAGTCCACAAGCCAATCTTCTGGATCTTGTAGACCGTCGAATTTCTTGAAATTTTCCGGTATCTTGAATCATGATGGTACGCGAGTTTTTCGGACTCGTCTCGTAAAGCACGGAAGCCCGCACAGATCTTCATCGGCAACTTCTGGTGAATGCCGATGTTCTCTTCTTTCTTGTCATGCTCTGTCTACCCTTGCTTGAGTCGCCGTATCTCTTGCCCCACTTGTTCTTGGTGGATCTTGAACTGCTGCGGTAGGTCGTGGACTATTTTGCCTTGCAGTTCCTTCGGGAGGTGTAGCTGTGAATGCTGTTCCCATGACTCCAACTCCCGCCATTGCCATGTTGAATAGCGCTTCTCTCGGATCTCCAGGGGGTGGTCTGGATGCGAGGATATAAGCCTGCGTAGCCATGTACCCAGCTTCTGGTGTTTTAGGGATAATATTTCCCCTGGTGTCGATCGACATGAAGGACATGTCGAGATTTTGAACCAGATTTTCCCTTTCTGCTTCGGGTATATTTTGCAGCCGAGATCTTGCTCTCCTTCGAGCTTCTCTATGACTATCTCCCGTTGTTCCTGATTGTCGGCTTAGTTCTGCTCTTCGCCTACTTGACGCAGAAGCTGCCTCCTTTCTTCTATTCAGGGAAGCTGTTTGTTTTTCCAACTCCCTACTCACCCGAGCAAGTCTATATTGATAAGCCTGTAATTCTTCGACAGTAGCGGTTGTAGTCATTGGTTCTGTACCATTCATGGCTCTTGCGGCTCTATCCCACGCTGCTTGCGGGAGTTGAACTCTCTCGCGAGGTGAGGACCCGACGTATTTAGTGCCTAGGCCTCTTGTGAGATCAGCGGGATCGACGTATGGATTTCCCAAGTCGTCGAAAGCCTCTGATGTCTCTGGTTCTGCTCGACTTGCCTCCTCGATTGCATAGACTTGATGATATTTTGGGTGTTGACATTTATCAGGATTGGTGACACCATCATTGAGATTGGTGAAGACCTTTCCAAAGGCAACAGATTTGTCGATGAAGCTGTCGACGCTGTCGGAGTCGCTGCTTATAAAGGAGTCCGCAGTCGACCCGAAGGATGTGTCGCTGAAGATCTTGGCGAGCTTTCCGCTTGCCTTGGTGTCGATGAAACGTGGCGACGAAAACTCTTCATCACTTGTCGAAAAGTCAGAATCGGTCGCTGAAAATTCCGACGAGATCGGAACTTCGAGACGATAAGATCCTTCCTTATTGACGCTGAATCGGAATTCTCCGAACGTCATGATGATGGGCTCCTCCAGATACGCACATGCATCCAAACGGGAGGGCGGGTGAGGAATAAAATCGACTAGATCAGTTTTTTGTTTACCTCGATCCATCGCATTGCTTGCTACCGACGAAGTCGACGATTCTGGACGTGCCATCGAGATCAGCTCCTTGCAACCTCTAGATCCCACAGACGGCGCCAATTGACAAGGGATTAACTTGTCAATGCCTACAGATTGTAGACTAGGGTTTCGTTAGATGTAGAGGGCAAGTAGATCTCGAAGGTTTCAGCCGAAAAGTACTCGATGATGTAAAAACTAGGGTTTGAGAGACAATGATTCGATACTTTCTGCGTCCCTCGACTCCCAATAGGAGGTGGAGCCGAGGGTTTCGTAATGTACAAGTTATAGAGTCCGGGTAGGTCTCTAACTCCTCCCGCAAGATTACAAATAATGCTTCCTATTACAACTCTAGTTTTCCTTAACAATGTCTTGGGCTTCCGAATCTTCTTATTCTTCGGGTAGTGGGCCTTCAGTAAACCCCGGGTACCATCGTTGGCAGGCCCATTGGGGATGCCTATGTCACCAGGACGCCCCCAAAGTTTCTTTAGACCACGTTTAAGATAAACCCTAGTTCTTAGTTGTTTGCTCTGCAAAACTATTGAATCCCAACTCTCCAATTCGTTGCGATCTGGAGTTTTATGCTACTGAAAGTTTGTGTGATCTGCTGTTCCATTGGGGATTAGAAGATTGCAATCTACCGCTTCGTGGTCGGCGGCTACGTGCGCAAGTGTGTGGATTTGCGAATATCTTGCAGGGTTGAGAGCTGTTGCATTGGCTACAGGAATCAATCGAGAGACTTCGTCGACGTCATACAAGTTATCTTCCACATATCATCGATTCCGTCCGCTGCTTCCATCGTGTGTTCATCACCACCCGTCGCTTACTGAGAAGATCGGGCCACCCTTTATCAAAATGGTTCATCCACGAAATAAAAGAAAAAGCCCGAGCTCGCCGAACACATCACTGGAGACTCGCCGAAGACCTCGTAGCAGAAAAATTGTGTCATTGTAGCAAAAATGGATATCATCGGAGACATCAACGGGAAACTCGCCGGAGAACTCATCGGAGACCTCGCCGAAGACTGTCGTAGCAAACATATTGTTCAATTGTAGCACAACCGCAAAAAAGTTGTAGCAAAAAATATTCATATGTTGCAACTCTTCGGAGACTCGCCGGACACATAAACATAGACATCTCCGGAGATCTCGCGTGTAAGCTCGTAGCAAAAAAAGTAACTTTGTAGCAATATTGCAAAACAATTGTAGAAAACAATCATACTATTTTAGCACCACCACCACCATCGATGAAAGTACGGTTGGAGACTTCGCCATGCAGCACCTCTGGAGGCCGTGATACGCGTAGATGCACACGTCCGTTGGGAACCCCAAGTGGAAGGTATGATGCGTATAGAAGCAAGTTTCCCTCAGTATGAAACCAAGGTTTAATCGAACCAGTAGGAGCCAAGAAGCACGTTGAAGGTTGATGGTCGCGAAATGTGATGCGGCGCAACACCAGGGATTCCGGCGCCAACGCGGAACCTGCACAACACAACCCAAGTACTTTGTCCCAACGAAACAGTGAGGTTGTCAATCTCACCGGCTTGCTGTAACAAAGGGTTAAACGTATCGAGTGGAAGATGTTTGCAAAGAAAACAGTAAACACAATTGCAGTAGATTGTATGCTATGTAAAGAATAGGACCGGGGTCCACAGTTCACTAGAGGTGTCTCTCCCATAAGATAAAAGCATGTTGGGTGAACAAATTACAGTCGGGCAATTGACAAATAGAAAAGGGCATAACAATGCATATACATGATATGATAAATATAGTGAGATTTAATTGGGCATTACGACAAAGTACATAGACCGCCATCCAACCGCATCTATGCCTAAAAAGTCCACCTTCAGGTTATCATCCGAACCCCCTCCAGTATTAAGTTGCAAAGCAACAGACAATTGCATTAAGTATGGTGCGTAATGTAATCAACAACTACATCCTTAGACATAGCATCAATGTTTTATCCCTAGTGGCAACAGCACATCCACAACCTTAGAACTTTCTGTCACTGTCCCAGATTCAATGGAGGCATGAACCCACTATCGAGCATAAATACTCCCTCTTGGAGTTAAGAGTAAAAACTTGGCCAGAGCCTCTACTAGTAACGGAGAGCATGCAAGATCATAAACAACACATGAACAATAGATTGATAATCACCATAATCATAGTACTCTCTATCCATCGGATCCCGACAAACACAACATATAGAATTACATATAGATGATCTTGATCATGTTAGGCAGCTCACAAGACCCAACAATGAAGCACAACAAGGAGAAGACGACCATCTAGCTACTGCTATGGACCCATGGTCCAGGGGTGAACTACTCACTCATCACTCCGGAGGCGACCATGGCGGTGTAGAGTCCTCCGGGAGATGAATCCCCTCTCCGGCAGGGTGCCGGCGATCTCCGAATCCCCGAGATGGGATTGCGGCGGCGGCATCTCGTAAGGTTTTCCGTATCGTGGCTCTCTGCGGGGTTTCGCGACGGAAGCTTTGAGTAGGCGGAGGGTCAACGCGGGGGCCACACGAGGGCCCAGGGGATAGGTCGGCGCGGCCAGGGCCTGGGCCGCGCCGGCCTCCCTCCTGGCCGCCTCGTGGCCCCACTTCGTTAGGTCTTCGGTCTTCTGGAAGCTTCGTGCAAAAATAGGACCCTGGGCGAAAGTTTCGTCCAATTCCGAGAATATTTCTTTACTAGGATTTCTGAAACCAAAAACAGCAAAAACAGCAACTGGCTCTTCGGCATCTTGTTAATAGGTTAGTTCCAGAAAATGCATAAATATGACATATAATGTGCATAAAACATGTAGGTATCATCAATAAAGTAGCATGGAACATAAGAAATTATCGATACGTTGGAGACGTATCAGCATCCCCTTAGTTCTGCTCGTCCCGAGCAGGTAAAACGATAACAAAGATAATTTCTGAAGTGACATGCCATCATAATCTTGATCATACTATTTGTAAACATATGTAATGAATGCAGCGATCAAAGCAAAGGTAATGACATGAGTAAACAACTGAATCATAAAGCAAAGACTTTTCATGAATAGTACTTCAAGACAAGCATCAATAAGTCTTGCATAAGAGTTAACTCATAAAGCAATAAATCAAAGTAAAGGTGTTGAAGCAACACATAGGAAGATTAAGTTTCAGCGGTTGCTTTCAACTTATAACATGTATATCTCATGGATATTGTCAACATAAAGTAATATAATAAGTGCAATATGCAAATATGTAGGAATCAATGCACAGTTCACACAAGTGTTTGCTTCTTAAGGTGGAGGGAGATAGGTAAACTGACTCAACAATAAAAGTAAAAGAAAGGTCCTTCAAAGAGGAAAGCATTGATTGCTGTATTTGTGCTAGAGCTTTTATTTTGAAAACATGAAACAATTTTGTCAACGGTAGTAATAAAGCATATGAGTTATGAAAATTATATCTTACAAGTTGCAAGCCTCACGCATAGTATACTAATAGTGCCCGCACCTCGTCCTACTTAACTTGGACTACCGGATCTTTGCATGCCATGTTTCAACCAAGTGTCACAAAGGGGTACCTCCATGCCGCCTGTACAAAGGTCTAAGGAGAATGCTCGCATTTCGGATTTCTCGCTTTTGATTATTCTCAACTTAGACATCCATACCGGGACAACATGGACAACAGATAATGGACTCCTCTTAAATGCATAAGCATGTAGCAATGATTATTATTCTCATATGAGATTGAGGATATATGTCCAAACTGAAACTTCCACCATGATTCATGGCTTTAGTTAGCGGCCCAATGTTCTTCTCTAACAATTTTGCATGCTCCAACCACTAAAATGATAGATCCTTCAGACAAGACGGACATGCATAGCAACTCACATGATATTCAACAATAGTTGATGGCGTTCCCCAGAAGCATGGTTATCGCACAACAAGCAACTTAATAAAATATAAAGTGCATAAGTACATATTCAATACTACGATAGTTTTTAAGGCTATTTTGTCCCATGAGCTATATATTGCAAAGGTGAATGATGGAATTTTAAAGGTAGCACTCAAGCAATTTACTTTGGAATGGCGGAGAAATACCATGTAGTAGGTAGGTATGGTGGACACAAATGGCATATTAGTTGGCTCAAGGATTTTGGATGCATGAGAAGTATTCCCTCTCGATACAAGGTTTAGGCTAGCAAGGTTATTTGAAGCAAACTCAAGGATGAACAAGTGCAGCAAAACTCACATAAAAGACATATTGTAAACATTATAAGACTCTACTGTCTTCCTTGTTGTTCAAAACTCAATACTAGATATTATCTAGACCTTAGAGAGACCAAATATGCAAATCAAATTTTAGCAAGCTCTATGTATTTCTTCATTAATGGGTGCAAAGCATATGATGCAAGAGCTTAAGCATGAGCACAACAATTGCCAAGTATCACATTATCCAAGACATTTTAGAATTACTACATGTAGCATTTTCCAATTCCAACCATATAACAATTTAACGAAGAAGAAACTTCGCCTTGAACATTATGAGTAAAGCCTAAGGACACATGTGTCCATATGCAACAGCGGAGCGTGTCTCTCTCCCACAAAGTGAATGCTAGGATCCATCTTATTCAAACAAAAACAAAAACGAAAACAAACCGACGCTCCAAGTAAAGAACACAAGATGTGATTGAATAAAAATATAGTTTCAGGGGAGGAACCTGATGATGTTGTCGATGAAGAAGGGGATGCCTTGGGCATCCCCAAGCTTAGACGCTTGAGTCTTCTTAAAATATGCAGGGGTGAACCACGGGGGCATCCCCAAGCTTAGAGCTTTCACTCCTCTTGATCATAGTATATCATTCTCCTCTCTTGACCCTTGAAAACTTCCTTCACACCAACTTCAAGCAAACTCATTAGAGGGTTAGTGCACAATTAATAATTCACTCATTCAGAGGTGACACAATCATTATTTTCACTTCTGGACATTGCATAATGCTACTGGACATTAGTGGATCAAAGAAATAAATCCAACATAGCAAAAGAGGCAATGCGAAATAAAAGGCAGAATCTGTCAAAAACAGAACAGTCCGTAAAGACGAATTTAGAAATGGCACCAGACTTGCTCAAATGGAAAAACTCAAAACTAATGAAAGTTGCGTACATATCTGAGGATCACGCTCGTAAATTGGCAGATTTTTTCGAATTTTCTACAGAGAATTGTGCCCAGATTCGTGACAGACAGCAATGCTGTTTCTGCGCAGCGATCCCAAATATAACATCAACTTTGACATAGAAATTTTACTTGGCACAAAAACTTGATAAGGAGAGGTTGCTACAGTAGTAAACAACTTCCAAGACTCAACAAAACAAAAAATTGCTGTAGGTAAAAACATGGGTTGTCTCCCATAAGCGCTTTTCTTTAACGCCTTTCAGCTAGGCGCAGAAAGTGCAAATCAAGTAACATCGAGAGATGAAGCATCAACATCATTACCAGGGGTGTTGGGAGTTTTCTCAACCAAGCATAGTATGTTTGATATATAAGTTTTAGCGTCTCCCTTTTCATTAGTCTTAGGCTTGCTACTCTCATCGAACAAATTTTCAGGAACAAGCCAAGCATAGTTATTTTCTAGTGCATCATTCATAGCTAGGAGTTTACATGGTATTGGTGCTTTGATTTCCCCTCCATCATTAATGTTATTAGTGTACATTATTCTATCCATGTCCATTTTTTCAAGGAGACCAATAAAATTGGTATGAGAACCTAGCATATTAAATTTAGCAAAAACCTTTCTAGCCTCTCTTGCTAGACCACCAAATTCTCTAAGAAGGGTTTCTAAAACAAAATCTTTCTTTTCCCCTTCTTCCATATCACCAAGTGTAAGAAACATGTGTTGGATTATAGGATTGAGATTAACAAATTTAGTTTCCAACATGCGAACTAAAGCAGCAGCAGCAATTTCATAGGTAGGTGCAAGTTCTACCAAGTGTCTATCTTCAAAATCTTCAGTAATACTAACATGATTGAAAAATTCTTCTATATTATTTCTCCCAACTATGGACCCACGTCCTACCGGTATGTCTTTTGTGGTGAAATTAAAAGGAAACATGATGCAATAAGCAAAAAGTAAACTAGGCAAATAAAGTAAAGACGAGTAACTAAATTTTTTTGTGTTTTTGATATAGAGAGCAAGACAGTAAATAAAGTAAAACTAGCAACTAATTTTTTTGTGTTTTGATTTAGTGCAGCAAACAAAGTAGTAAATAAAATAAAGCAAGACAAAAACAAAGTAAAGAGATTGAGAAGTGGAGACTCCCCTTGCAGCGTGTCTTGATCTCCCCGGCAACGGCGCCAGAAATTTAGCTTGATACGCGTAGATGCACACGTCCGTTGGGAACCCCAAGTGGAAGGTATGATGCGTATAGAAGCAAGTTTCCCTCAGTATGAAACCAAGGTTTAATCGAACCAGTAGGAGCCAAGAAGCACGTTGAAGGTTGATGGTCGCGAAATGTGATGCGGCGCAACACCAGGGATTCCGGCTCCAACGCGGAACCTGCACAACACAACCCAAGTACTTTGTCCCAACGAAACAGTGAGGTTGTCAATCTCACCGGCTTGCTGTAACAAAGGGTTAAACGTATCGAGTGGAAGATGTTTGCAAAGAAAACAGTAAACACAATTGCAGTAGATTGTATGCTATGTAAAGAATAGGACCGGGGTCCACAGTTCACTAGAGGTGTCTCTCCCATAAGATAAAAGCATGTTGGGTGAACAAATTACAGTCGGGCAATTGACAAATAGAGAAAGGCATAACAATGCATATACATGATATGATAAATATAGTGAGATTTAATTGGGCATTACGACAAAGTACATAGACCGCCATCCAACTGCATCTATGCCTAAAAAGTCCACCTTCAGGTTATCATCCGAACCCCCTCCAGTATTAAGTTGCAAAGCAACAGACAATTGCATTAAGTATGGTGCGTAATGTAATCAACAACTACATCCTTAGACATAGCATCAATGTTTTATCCCTAGTGGCAACAGCACATCCACAACCTTAGAACTTTCTGTCACTGTCCCAGATTCAATGGAGGCATGAACCCACTATCGAGCATAAATACTCCCTCTTGGAGTTAAGAGTAAAAACTTGGCCAGAGCCTCTACTAGTAACGGAGAGCATGCAAGATCATAAACAACACATGAACAATAGATTGATAATCACCATAATCATAGTACTCTCTATCCATCGGATCCCGACAAACACAACATATAGAATTACATATAGATGATCTTGATCATGTTAGGCAGCTCACAAGATCCAACAATGAAGCACAACAAGGAGAAGACGACCATCTAGCTACTGCTATGGACCCATGGTCCAGGGGTGAACTACTCACTCATCACTCCGGAGGCGACCATGGCGGTGTAGAGTCCTCCGGGAGATGAATCCCCTCTCCGGCAGGGTGCCGGAGGCGATCTCCGAATCCCCCGAGATGGGATTCGCGGCGGCGGCGTAAGGTTTTCCGTATCGTGGCTCTCGGTACTGGGGGTTTCGCGACGGAAGCTTTAAGTAGGCGGAGGGTCAACGCGGGGGGCCACACGAGGGGCCCAGGGCGTAGGTCGGCGCGGCCAGGGCCTGGGCCGCGCCGGCCTCCCTCCTGGCCGCCTCGTGGCCCCACTTCGTTAGGTCTTCGGTCTTCGGAAGCTTCGTGCAAAAATAGGACCCTGGGCGAAAGTTTCGTCCAATTCCGAGAATATTTCTTTACTAGGATTTCTGAAACCAAAAACAGCAGAGCAACTGGCTCTTCGGCATCTTGTTAATAGGTTAGTTCCAGAAAATGCATAAATATGACATATAATGTGCATAAAACATGTAGGTATCATCAATAAAGTAGCATGGAACATAAGAAATTATCGATACGTTGGAGACGTATCAGGCCGCCAGCTTCTTCGGTCAACTCGGGGACAAAGGTGCGTAGGCCTGGGAGATCGATGAGAGAGACGGTCGCGCGGCATATATCACGGCATACGCGCGCAGGGGCTGCCCGAGTAGGGACGACGTGTGAGAGTTGCAACAACATCACCATGGGGGACGGCCAGCGATGAGGTCGCGACTATTGCAGGAGCTGAGGAGGAGGTCGGGGGAGATGGTGGCCACGCACAGGCGAGGCGGAGCTCGGCATGGGGAGGGGCGAGGCTGCGAGAGCTGCGGGGGAGCTGGCGGTTGCGCGCAGGGAGGCGGAGCTTGGCGTGGGGGCGGTGAGGGAGCCCGAGCTGCGGGAGAGGCGGACGGCGATGAGGGTGCAACGGTAGCTAGCCTGTAGCAGGAGTTCTCACGAGAAAAAGTTGGGCATGAGAGGATAAGGTGGACTTCGGTAGAGATAGGAAGAAGAAAACAAAAGGAGGGAAAAAGGTGTCGGGCCAGGCACGTGGAGTAGTGTCTTTATCTGTGTCCAACAGCCAGCCACCCGGAGGTTGATAAGCTCGTTATCCTTCGGGGGAATTCCATCATTTTCCTTGTAAAAAAGGTCATTGGACGATCTTATCATAAACTTTCTTGAAAACAATCTTTAGGTTGTTTCGTGCAAAATAAGTACCCACTCTAAAATATGCCTCATGGCATAAAAGCTATCCGGATTGGTCGAATAACTTTCTAGGCTACATCTGTAACTCTATTCAACCCAACTCTAATAAAAAAAATTAAAGCTAACATTCATCAAACAAATGGTACTATATTGCTTAATAAAAATTGCATTTTCCATCTTAGGAAGTGTTAGCACCCGTTTTGGTCCACATACCGGCCAAGAAAGATGGACCTGCTGAAGACTAACAAGCTACATGGACGCGTTTGGTTTTGAGACAGATGAAGGAGCAAGCCGGATTGTTGGCCACCTTGGTCTTAAGGCAGAGTTGGCCACCTAAGGTCCAAGGCAGATTTGGGTCCACCTAGGACCAAGGCAAATTTTGAACCACCTTTGTTCCAAGGAGGATTTGACCACTTTACACCCATGGCATATTTGGCCACCTTAGGTCCAGACCAGATTTGTTGCTATTTAACCCCAAGGTGGATTTGGCCACCTGATGCTCAAAGTCGATTTGGCCACCTTAGGCCTAAGCCAGCTTAGCGAGGAAGGAAGACGCAATCACTTGAAGAAATCCATGAGTCATGCCAAGAATAAAGGCCAATGAAGTGATCAGCCCAAGCCGAATTGTTAGCCATCTTGGTCCCAAGGTGGATCCATGGATACCTAAGCTCCAATGTAGATTCTAGACAACCATAGGTCCAAGGAGGATTTATGTCCACCTTAGACCATGTAGTATGTAGCGCCGGCTCAAACAAATTGGTGTCAGAGTTTTGAACCACTTTAGAGAAGTTGCTATGTATTGAATCGGTGGTAGGACCCTCTCTGCTAACATCCTTGCAAGCACGCATCTCATTTCTCTCACAATTCCACTGCTAGGTCCCACATTTGCATGTAAAAAAGCGAACCAACTTGTTGAGTCGCTTCTTGTGTCAGAATATGTGAACCGATGCCCCACTATGTATAGAACCGGTTCAAGAGGAGGAGAGAGAAGGTTATGGTTCGCTTTCTCCACACATAGTGCATGGTCTTAGGTTCAAGGAGGATTCGGGACCACTTAAGATCTAAGGAAGATTTGGACCACCTTAGGTCCAACGAAGATTTTGAGCTTGATACGTTGCAAACGTATCTATAATTTTTGATGCTGCATGCTTGTTTTACACCAATTGCTATATGTTTTGTTTACACTTCGTGGCTTTTTTATGCATTTTTTGGAACTAACCTATTAATAAGATGTCACAGTGTCAGTTCATGTTTTCTGCTGTTTTCATATTTCAGAAAAGTTATTCTGGAAATATTCTCGGAATTGAACGAAACAAAAGCCGAAGTTCCTATTTTTCTGTCACGGAGACGTGGTCCAAAGGGGAGACTGAGAAGAGCCGGGAGGCGGCCACACCACCCCTAGGCGTGGGCCCCCTAGCCACGCCTAGGCATGGTGTGGGTCCCCCGGGCGCCCAACGACATCGTCCTTTCGCTTATATATTACTCCCGATGTGAAAACCCTAAATCAATTAGCCTCCATCCACGAAAAGTTACGTAGCTCCCTCGCCATCGAAGACAAGTTTCGGGGGATAGAAATCTCTGTTTCGGCACCCTGCCGGGACGAGGAATTGCCCCCGGAGCCATCTCCATTGACTCCACCGCCATCTTCATCGATGTTGCTGACTCCAATGATGAGGAGGGAGTAGTTCTCCCTCGAGGCTGAGGGCTTTACCGGTAGCTATGTGGTCTATCTCTCTCTCTCTCTCATGGTGTGATCTTTATGTGATCATGAGCTTTGTAATCTAGTTGAATAAGTACTTGGCCAAACTATCTATAGCAACGGAGAGCATGCAAGATCACAAATAATATATGACAAGAATATATAATCGATCTCAACATAGTATTCAATATTCATCGGATCCTAGCAAACACAACATGTATCATTACATAAGGATGATCTTGATCATGTTAGGTGATGTCTACGGGTGCTTCTATTCTTGTAGACAGTGTTGGGCCTCCAAGAGCAGAGGTTTGTAGAACAGCAGCAAGTTTCCCTTAAGTGGATCACCCAAGGTTTATCGAACTCAGGGAGGAAGAGGTCAAAGATATCCCTCTCAAGCAACCCTGCAATCACGATACAAGAAGTCTCTTGTGTCCCCAACACACCAAATACACTTGTCAGATGTATAGGTGCACTAGTTTGGCGAAGAGATAGTAAAATACAAGTAGTATGGATGTGTATGAGTGGTAATAGCAATCTGAATAAAATATGGCAGCGAGTAAACATGCAACAAAACAGTAAACAAACGGAGATTCGATGCTTGGAAGCAAGGCCTAGGGATCCTGCTTTCACTAGTGGACACTCTCAACAATGATCACATAATAAAACCACTCTACACTCTTTTGTTGGATGATGAACACCACTAACTGTGTAGGATTACACGAACCCTCAATGCCGGAGTTAACAAGCTCCACAGTATTCGATATTCATGTTTAAGTAACCTTAGAGTGCAAGATAGATCAACATAACCAAACCAAGTACTAACATAGCATGCACACTGTCACCATCACACTATGAAGGAGGCATAGATCACATCAATACTATCATAGTAATAATTAACTCCATAACCTACAAGAGATTATGATCATAATCTACGACAAGAACTACACGGTGCACACACTGTCACCATTACACCGTGAAGGAGGAATAGAGTACTTTAATAACATCACTAGAGTAGCACATAGATGATATTCAACTAGATCACATAAAGAGAGAGATGAACCACATAGCTACAGCGGAGCCCTCAGCCCCGGGGGTGAATTACTCCCTCCTCATCATGGAGACAGCGATGGCGGTGGAGACGGTGGTGGAGATGACTCCGGGGGCAATTCCCCGTCCCGGCGGCGTGCCGGAACAGAGACTCCTGTCCCCCAGATCTTGGCTTCGCGATGGCGGCGGCTCTGGAAGGTTTTCTCTGGTTTCGTCGAACGTGATAGGGTTTTCGCGACGGAGGCTTTAAGTAGGCGGAAGGGCAAGGTCGGTGGAGTCACGAGGGACCCACACAACAGGGCGGCGCGGGCCCTAGCCTGGCCGCGCAGCCTTAGTGTGGCGCCACCTCGTGGCCCCACTTCGTATCTCCTCCGGTCTTTGGAAGCTTCGTGTGAAAATAGGACCCTGGGCGTTGATTTCGTCCAATTCCGAATATTTCCTTACTAGGATTTCTGAAACCAAAAATAGCAGAAAACAGGCGGCACTTCGGCATCTCGTCAATAGGTTAGTTCCGGAAAACGCATAAATATGACATAAAGTATGCATAAAACATGTAGATATCATCAATAATGTGGCATGGAACATAAGAAATTATCGATACGTCGGAGACGTATCAGCATCCCCAAGCTTAGTTCTGCTTGTCCCGAGCAGGTAAACGATAACAAAGATAATTTCTGGAGTGACATGCCATCATAACTTTGATCATACTATTGTAAGCATATGTAATGAATGCAGCGATCAAAACAATGGTAATGACATGAGTAAACAAATGAATCATAAAGCAAAGACTTTTCATGAATAGTACTTCAAGACAAGCATCAATAAGTCTTGCATAAGAGTTAACTCATAAAGCAATAATTCAAAGTAGAAGGTATTGAAGCAACATAAAGGAAGATTAAGTTTCAGTTGCTTTCAACTTATAACATGTATATCTCATGGATATTGTCAACATAGAGTAATATAACAAGTGCAATATGCAAGTATGTAGGAATCAATGCACAGTTCACACAAGTGTTTGCTTCTTGAGGTGGAGAGAGATAGGTGAACTGACTCAACATAAAAGTAAAAGAAAGGCCCTTCGCAGAGGGAAGCAGGGATTAAATCATGTGCTAGAGCTTTTTAAGTTTTGAAATCATATAGAGAGCATAAAAGTAAAATTTTGAGAGGTGTTTGTTGTTGTCAACGAATGGTAGCGGGTACTCTAACTACCTTATCAACCAGACTTTCAAGAGCGGCTCCCATGAAGGACGTTATCTCTACCAGCAAGGTAGATCATCCCTCTTCTCTTTTGTTTACACATGTACTTTAGTTTAGTTTTTATCTTTTTATTTTTTAGATGACACTCCTCCCAACCTTTTCTTTCTCAAGCCATGGCTAACTGAATCCTCGGGTGCCTTCCAACAATCTCATACCATGGAGGAGTGTCTATTTGCAAAATTAAGTTGCTTACTGATGAATCAGAGCAAAACATGTGAAGAGAATTATTAATGCAAGTTAATTAATCGGGGCTGGGAACCCCATTGCCAGCTCTTTTTGCAAAATTATTGGATAAGCGGATGAAGCCACTAGTCCATTGTGAAAGTCTGTCAAAAGTAAATGACAAGATCGAAAGATAAACACCACATACTTCCTCATGAGCTATAAAACATTGACACAAATAAGAGATAATAGCTTTTGAATTGTTTAAAGGTAGCACATGAGCAATTTACTTTGGAATGGCGGCGAAATACCATGTAGTAGGTAGGTATGGTGGACACAAATGGCATAGTGGTTGGCTCAAGGATTTTGGATGCATGAGAAGTATTCCCTCTCGATACAAGGTTTAGGCTAGCAAGGTTATTTGAAACAAACACAAGGATGAATCGGTGCAGCAAAACTCACATAAAAGACATATTGTAAACATTATAAGACTCTACACCGTCTTCCTTGTTGTTCAAACTCTTTACTAGAAATTATCTAGACCTTAGAGAGACCAATTATGCAAACCAAATTTTAGCAAGCTCTATGTATTTCTTCATTAATGGGTGCAAAGTATATGATGCAAGAGCTTAAACATGAGCACAACAATTGCCAAGTATCACATTATCCAAGACATTTTACCAATTACTACATGCAGCATTTTCTGTTTCCAAACATATAACAATGAACGAAGCAGTTTCAACCTTCGCCATGAACACTAAAGATAGAACTAAGAACCCATGTGTTCATATGAACCAGCGGAGCGTGTCTCTCTCCCACACAAGGATGAACTTATTCAAACATAAACAAAAAACAAACAGACGCTCCAAGTAAAGTACATAAGATGTGACCGAATAAAAATATAGTTTCAAGAGAAGGAACCTGATAATTTGTCGGTGAAGAAGGGGATGCCTTGGGCATCCCCAAGCTTAGACGCTTGAGTCTTCTTGAAATATGCAGGGATGAACCACCGGGGCATCCCCAAGCTTAGACTCTTCACTCTTCTTGATCGTAGTATATCATCCTCCTCTCTTGACCCTTGAAAACTTCCTCCACACCAAACTTTAAGCAAACTCATTAGAGGGTTAGTGCACAATCAAAAATTCACATGTTCAGAGGTGACACAATCATTCTTAACACTTCTGGACATTTCACAAAACTTCTGAAAGTTAATGGAACAAAGAAACTCATTCAACTTAACAAAAGCGGCAATGCGAAATAAAAGGCAGAATCTGTCAAAAACAGAACAGTCCGTAAAGACGAACCTGGAAGGGGCACTTAACTTGCTCAAACGGAAAAACTCAAAACTAATGAAAGTTGCGTACATATCTGAGGATCACACACATAAATTTGCAGATTTTTTTGATTTTTTTACAGAGACTTCTGCGCGAATTCGTGACAGACAGCAATGCTGTTTCTGCGCAGCAATCCAAATCTAGCATCAACTTTACCATAGAGACTTTACTTGGCACAAAAACATGATAAGGAGAGGTTGCTACAGTAGTAACAACTTCCAAGACACAAATACAAAATAAAAGTACTGTAACAAAATAAAAACATGGGTTATCTCCCAAGAAGTTCTTTCTTTATAGCCATTAAGATGGGCTCAACAGTTTTAATGATGCACTCGCAAGAAATAGTAGTTGAAGCAAAAGAGAGCATCAAGAGGCAAATTCAAAACAAATTTAAGTCTAACATGCTTCCTATGCATAGGAATCTTGTAAATAAACAAGTTCATGAAGAGCAAAGTAACAAGCATAGGAAGATAAAACCAGTGTAACTTCAAAAATTTCAGCATATAGAGAGGTGTTTTAGTAACATGAAAATTTCTACAACCATATTTTCCTCTCTCATAATAATTTTTAGAGGCATCATGAACAAACTCAACAATATAAGTATCACATAAAGCATTCTTATTCACATGCATAAAAGTATCATTACTCTCCACATAAGCATAATCAATTTTATTAGTTGTAGTGGGAGCAAATTCAACAAAGTAGCTATCATTATTATTCTCATTATCAAATATAGGAGGCATATTGTAATCATAATCAAATTTATCCTCCATAACAGGTGGTACTAAAAGACCAATATCATTATAATCATCATAAATAGGAGGCAAAGTATCATCAAAGTAAATTTTCTCCTCAATGCTTGGGGGACTAAAAAGATCATGCTCATCAAAACCAGCTTCCCCAAGCTTAGAACTTTCTATATCATTAGCAACAATGGTATTCAAAGTGTTCATACTAATATCATTGCTACTAGCATGCAAATAAGATTCCATAGGTTTTTTAATTTTCGCATTAAACCATTCATGTCTTGACTCAGGAAATAGAATAAAAAGCTCACAGATGTTTTCCATTATGCCTTACTAGTGTAAAACAAGAAACAAAAAGATGCAATTGCAGAATCTAAAGGAGATAGCTTCGAGCACTCACACACCGGCAACAGTGCTAGGAAATAGCTTAGTAGTCGGAGGATGTGAATACCTTTTACCTTACCTCCCCGGCAACGGCGCCAGAAAATAGCTTGATGTCTACGGGTGCTTCTATTCTTGTAGACAGTGTTGGGCCTCCAAGAGCAGAGGTTTGTAGAACAGCAGCAAGTTTCCCTTAAGTGGATCACCCAAGGTTTATCGAACTCGGGAGGAAGAGGTCAAAGATATCCCTCTCAAGCAACCCTGCAATCACGATACAAGAAGTCTCTTGTGTCCCCAACACACCAAATACACTTGTCAGATGTATAGGTGCACTAGTTCGGCGAAGAGATAGTAAAATACAAGTAGTATGGATGTGTATGAGTGGTAATAGCAATCTGAATAAAATATGGCAGCGAGTAAACATGCAATAAAACAGTAAACAAACGGAGATTCGATGCTTGGAAGCAAGGCCTAGGGATCCTGCTTTCACTAGTGGACACTCTCAACAATGATCACATAATAAAACCACTCTACACTCTTTTGTTGGATGATGAACACCACTAACTGTGTAGGATTACACGAACCCTCAATGCCGGAGTTAACAAGCTCCACAGTATTCGATATTCATGTTTAAGTAACCTTAGAGTGCAAGATAGATCAACATAACCAAACCAAGTACTAACATAGCATGCACACTGTCACCATCACACTATGAAGGAGGCATAGATCACATCAATACTATCATAGTAATAATTAACTCCATAACCTACAAGAGATTATGATCATAATCTACGACAAGAACTACACGGTGCACACACTGTCACCATTACACCGTGAAGGAGGAATAGAGTACTTTAATAACATCACTAGAGTAGCACATAGATGATATTCAACTAGATCACATAAAGAGAGAGATGAACCACATAGCTACAGCGGAGCCCTCAGCCCCGGGGTGAATTACTCCCTCCTCATCATGGAGACAGATGGCGGTGAAGATGGCGGTGGAGACGGTGGTGGAGATGACTCCGGGGCAATTCCCCGTCCCGGCGGCGTGCCGGAACAGAGACTCCTGTCCCCTCTTGGCTTCGCGATGGCGGCGGCTCTGGAAGGTTTTCTCTGGTTTCGTTGAACGTGATAGGGTTTTCGCGACGGAGGCTTTAAGTAGGCGGAAGGGCAAGGTCGGTGGAGTCACGAGGGACCCACACAACAGGGCGGCGCGGGCCCTAGCCTGGCCGCGCCGCCTTAGTGTGGCGCCACCTCGTGGCCCCACTTCGTATCTCCTCCGGTCTTCTGGAAGCTTCGTGTGAAAATAGGACCCTGGGCGTTGATTTCGTCCAATTCCGAGAATATTTCCTTACTAGGATTTCTGAAACCAAAAACAGCAGAAAGAACTGGCACTTCGGCATCTCGTCAATAGGTTAGTTCCGGAAAACGCATAAATATGACATAAAGTATGCATAAAACATGTAGATATCATCAATAATGTGGCATGGAACATAAGAAATTATCGATACGTCGGAGACGTATCATTAGGCAGCTCACAAGATCTAAACATGAGACACAAATTGGAGAAGACAACCATCTAGCGACTGCTATGGACCCATAGTCCATGGATTAACTACTCACGCATCACTTTGGAGGCGGGCATGGTGATGTAGATGCCTTCGGCGATGATTTCCCCCTCCGGCAGGGTGCCGGGAAGAGCTTCAGAACCCAACCGATCTAGGGTCTGCAATGGCGGCCACGATGGAACTTTTCATGGATGGAGGCTCGGGTGTTTAGGTTTTTCCTGAGATCATGAATAAATAGGCGGAAGGGCGAGGTCGGTGGATCCCTGGGGGGGCACACCACCCCTTGGCGCGGGACTAGGTTTGGATGCGCGAAGGCATGGCGTGGCCGCCCTGTGGCTCCTCTTCGACCCCCCTCTGGACTCTGTCTTCGTTACGGAAAAATATTGACTTTGGCTTTTGTTTTGTCCAATTTCGAGAATATTTCTTGTACAACGTTTCCGAAATACAAAACAACAGAAAATAGGGAACTCGCACTGTGGCATCTTGTTAATAGGTTAGTGCCCGGAAATGTATAAAAGTGCAATGAAGTATGAGCAAAACATATATGAATTGGTGTAAAACAAGCATGGAGTATCACAAATTATAGATACGTTTGAGACGTATCAAGCATCGCAAGCTTAACTCCTGCTCATCCTCGAGTAGGTAAGTGATAACAAAATAATTTTTGAGGTGACATGCAGCCAACACAATCTTGATCAAGTTAATGTAAAGCATTGTGAGCTCGGATCAAAGTACTCTAAACATAGGCATGATAGATACAACTCTAACAATAGAACTTAGCAACTATGTTATAACATGAAAAGTAACTCAAACAAAGGATCATGAATAATAGTGCATTAAAAAAAATTGTTTGTTTATGAGCATAGAGAAAACATAGCAAAGTAGTGCTCATCTTGTCCTTTATGAAATAGCAAAACAAAAATGCCAGGACACCTTCAAAGTTCAAAGGGTGACTAGATACAAGTAATTTAAGAACAAGCAATAGCATAATCATGAATCAATCAATAATAATTTTGGGACTATGCACATTGCACTAAGAATGACAACTATGCTCTCTTAATTGGTGCATAAAGAAGAAGGTGAAGACTCAACATAAAAGTAAAAGAAAAACTCTTTGCAGAGTAAGCAAGATTAACAAGTTTTATAAACCTTCCAAAAAGTATGGTACTCATTAGTTTTGAGCTCTCATTGCCCCTATCATAAGCATCTTGAATGGTTAAAGTTAATGTGATGGAAAATATGAGCTATATGCTTGAAAAATCACAAGTTGAAAATTTCGTGCCCCTTGAATACGAGTACCTAAACCTCATGCTACTCAACTTAGGTCCCAAATAAGTTCTTGTCATTGTAAACATACATGTATCATTGAGAACGCCAACGGGGCACCTCTTTCCCCATGATATAGGAGCATTCCCATACCAAAATGACAAGACAAACAGACAATGAGCATTACATCAATCTTTTTATTTACTATGGGTATAGGTTTTTATTAAAAATGCTTCATAGAATGCTCACTATGGTTCGCTGTAAATTTCCACCATGAATGATGCATGGCTTAGATTAGCGGCCCAGGCGTTTCTCTAACACATATACAAACTCCATGGACTTACAAGTTTCCATTTTATTTCGCACCGCTAGGCATCCATAAACAAAAGAACATGACATCAACTAAATATGAATAAGTGCAATGTTGAAAGCATTCCCCATGAAAGCATGGTTGTGCTAACTCCCAACTCGCAATTTGCAAACATATAAACTTCATAAGATAGTCACAATGATCAAGTTTATTAAGTGCAAGAAAGTAAATGTGCCATCAAGTTCGTGAGAGCTTTACTAACTAATTTTCTCATGCCAAAATTTAATTTGGAAGATAAATAAAAACATGATGAATATACTTGGAATAGCAATAATTCTAGTAGGTAGAAGTGGTGGACACAATTTGAAAACTTTGGTTATTGGTGGTTGGATGCATGAGTGGAGCTCATACTCAGTACATGCGGAGGCTAGCAAAAGACAGGGAGCGACCAACTAAGAGAGCAATAATGTCCATAATCATGCATAGCGACAACACATTATCAATCAAAGAATAAAGTGATATTACAAGTCAAAAACTAAATGATCATAGAGTCTTTAGTTGATTGGTAGTAGTCATAACATGGTATAAGCATGTGCCAAGTCAACCCAATAAAGCATCAAAGGAGAATACCACAATATTATACTTTGTATGATGGAAACAACACATGATTCTTTCAATGACACATTATGCGCTCTCAGCTATTTGAGTCAAGTCATGCTACAACAATAAATACAAAGAATATGACAAGAATAACATCCAACATGACATGTCAAAGTCTATGCCACAGTCTAGACAAGCTTCCTTTTGCATCACTATAGTCATGAAACATTTTACTCGTGTCCAATACCAATCAACTTATTTGAAATAGCTCTCAGAGTTCAAAAACAATATGGTCCAGAGATCTAATAATGCATAAATAAAGAATACTAACGAGCTCTGAACATAATTCGAGTGAAAGAACAATAGCTAAACGCAGTACTAGAAAACTAGAACACTCACAGAACAATAAGAGCGAAAACTAGAGTGTTCTATGCAATTAAAATGGAGCGTGTGTCTCTCCAAAACAAATATGCCAGGATCCAACCATATTCTACAGCAAACAAAACTAAACTAAACTAAAATAAAAAATAAAGACGCTCCAAGAACAACACATAGCGTATGAAGCAATAAAAATATAGCGCATAGAAAGATGACCTGTTGCTTTGTTGATGAAGAGGGGATGCCTTGGGCATTCCCAAGCTTTGACGCTTGTACCTCTTGGATATTTCTTGGGGTGACATGGGAATCCCCAAGCTTGAGATTTTGTCCGCTCTTCATCTCATTACATCATTCTTCTCTCCCTACACTTGAAAACTTCCTTCATACAAAACTTCACACAATTCTTTATTAGCAGCATTAGTATAATCCAAATAACAAATCCACTTGGGTTCGGCTCTAACATATATCAAACATATATTAAAGCATTATATACTGTATCAACCTCTTAAAAATCCCTTTGATCAAAAGAACTCAAAAAGAAAGAGATTAAGAAGCAAATGCAAATAGTGGCAAAAATCTGTCAAAACAGAACAACAGGTACGGTAAAGATAGATTTTTCGAAAATCTTCTATTGCTCAGCTCGAAAAGTGTTCAACTAACGAAAGTTAGATAATAACCAGGGTCATGTGCACAAAAATTGGAAGCTCAAAATTCCGCTCTGGATGTGAATATGAATTTCTATGGAGACAACACAGAATCTGTTTTCAGGACA
The DNA here is from genome assembly GCA_030979885.1 of Lolium multiflorum. NCBI lineage: Eukaryota > Viridiplantae > Streptophyta > Magnoliopsida > Poales > Poaceae > Lolium > Lolium multiflorum. The sequence continues at coordinate 271,149,546 of CM061753.1, read as the reverse complement.
ACAACTTCCCCAAATCTTACTTTCTTCCTATTAGAGGCTATTCTTGGCACAAAAACAAAATAAAAATGATAATGAGAGGTTATTACAAAGGTAATAAATTCCAAGACTCAACAAAAGAAAAATTACAGTAACAAAACATGGATTATCTCCCAAGAGTGCTTTTCTTTAACGTCTTTCAGCTAGGCGCAGAAAAAGAGCGAGCATCAAGTATTATCAAGCGAAGAAGCATCAACATCATAATTTGTTCTAATAATAGAGTCATAATGTTACTTATTTCTCTTTCTAGGGAAGTGTTCCATACCTTTCTTGAGTGGGAATTTATATTTAATAATCTCATCTCTCATATCAATAACAACACCAATAGTTCTAAGAAACGGTCTTCCCAAAATAATTGGACAAGAAGCATTGCATTTAATATCCAAAACAACAAAATCAACGAGGAAAAGGTTATTGTTAACCATAATAATAACATTATTAACTCTCCCCAAAGGTTTCTTTGTAGCAATATCAACAAGATGAACATCCAAATAACATTGTTCCAACGGTGGCAAATCAAGCATATCATAGATTTTTCTAGGCATAACAGAAATACTTGCACCAAGATCACATAAAGCATTGTAATCAAAGCCATATACTTTCATCTTAATGATGGGTTCCCAGCCATCTTCTAACTTTTTAGGAATAGAAGCTTCACGTTTTAATTTCTCCTCTCTAATTTGCATAATAGCATTTGTAATGTGCTTCGTGAAAGCCATATCTATAGCACTAGCATTAGGACTTCTAGCAATATTTTGTAAGAAGTTAATTACTTTAGAGATATTGCAATCATGAAAATCAAAGTCATTTTTATCAAAGGTGAAAGGCCTATTGTCTCCCATACTCCGAAAAATTTCAGCACACTTATCAGGAGCAGTTTCAGTTGTTCTAGGCAATTTTGTAGAAGGAACGGAGACTTTTCATACACCAATTATTTTACCATTAATAGTAGGAGGGTGGCTAGCATTTGAAACTTCATTACTACTGGTGGTGGTGATGGTACAAATTTTAGTCAAATTATTATTTCTAGCAATTTCATCTTCTCTTTCCCACCTAGCATGCAATTCCGCCAACATCCTAACATTTTCATCAATTCTAACTTGAATGGCATTCAAAGTTTTTCTTTCTTTAACATCATGAGGCATAACCTTTAATTTAATAAATTCAACATCATGAGCAAGGCTATCAACTTTAGAAGCAAGAACATCAATTTTGCCAAGCTTTTCCTCAACAGTTTTATTAAAAGCAGTTTGTTTGCTAATAAAATCCTTAAGCATGACTTCAAGATCAGATGGTGCACTTTTATTATTGCTGTAGGAATTACCATAAGAATTTCCATAAGCATTACCATTAAGCATTGTTGTTAAAATTGTTTCTTTTAATGAAGTTCACATCAACATGCTCTTCTTGAGCAACCAAAGAAGCTAACAGAATATTATTTGGATCAACATGAGCTTTACCATTAACAAGCATAGACTTAATAGTATCAATCTTATCACTCAAGGAGGAGGTTTCTTCAACATAATTTACCTTCTTACCTTGTGGAGCTCTCTCGGCGTGCCATTCAGAATAATTTATCATCACATCATCAAGGAGTTTTATTGCAGCCCCCAAAGTAATGGAGATAAAGGTACCCCCAGCAGCTGAATCCAGAAGGTTTCTTGAAGAGAAATTCAGTCCTGCATAAAAAGTTTGGATGATCATCCAAGTAGTGGGACAATTCTTTACCAAAGATTTCATTCTTTCCCAAGCTTGAGAAACATGTTTATTATCAAATTATCTAAATTTCATTATGTCACTTCTCAAGGATATAATCTTAGCAGGAGGATAATATTTTTCAATAAAAGCATCTTTGCATTTAACCCAAGAATCAATACTATTTCTAGGAAAAGATAGCAACCAATCTTTTGCTCTCCCTCTCAAAGAGAAAGGAAATAATTTCAGTTTAATAATGTCACCATCTACATCTTTATACTTTTGCATCTCACAAAGTTCAACAAAATTATTAAGGTGAGAAGCGGCATCTTCAGTACTAACACCAGAAAATTGCTCTTTCATAAAAAGATTCAATAAAGCAGGTTTAATTTCATTGAAAGCTACTTCAGGAGCAAGTGGAACAATAGGTGTACAAATAAAATCATTGTTGTTTGTGCTAGTAAAGTCACACAACTTAGTATTTTCAGCAGAACCCGTTTTAGCAAAATTAAAACTAAGCAACAGAAATAACAGCTATAATAGAAACTAATTTTTTTGTGTTTTTGATATAATGAAAAGCAAAAAAGATAAAATAAAGTAAACTAAGCAAAACTATAAAAAAGTAAAGAGATTGGAGATGAGAGACTCCCCTTGCAGCAATCCTCTTTCTCCCCGGCAACAGCGCCAGAAAAAGAGCTTGATTAGCGTAGATTGCACACCGTTGGAGAACCCCAAGAGGAAGGTATAATGAGAATAGTAGCAAGTTTTCCCTCATAAGAAACTAAGGTTTAATCGACTAGTAGGAGAAAGGCGTGACTTCTGAAGGTGTTGCTAGCTGACTATTGGTAGGGCGCACTAACGGCATCAGCAACAACGTGAAACCTGCACACAACACAACCAAAATACTTTGACCCAACTTACAGTGAGGTTGTCAATCTCACCGGTTTGCTGAACATAAAGGATTAAACGTATCGAGTGGAAAGAGATGTTTGCAGTAATTAAAGAGAGCAGTGCTTGCAGAAAGTAAACAGAGCAGGATTGTAGTGGTTGAATTTATCAGTGTAAAGGAAAGGACCGGGGTCCACAGTTCACTAGAGGTGTCTCTCCATAAAGATAAATAACATGCTAGGTGAACAAATTACAGCTGGGCAATTGACAGAATATCGACCATACATGATAAGATGATTACTATGAAAATCATTTGGGCATTACAACATAATACATAGACCGTAATCCAACTACTATGACTAATAATCCACCTTCCGGTTATCGTCCGAACCCCTTCCAGTATTAAGTTGCACGCAACAGATTATCGCATTAAGCAATGTGTGTAAAGTAAACAAAGAATTACCCTCAGATAAAACATTGTTGTTTTCTCCTAGTAGCAACATCACATCTACAATCTTAGAAGTTATTGTCACTCTTCCAGAAAACTAGAGGCATGAACCTACTATCGAGCATAAATACCCCATCTTGGAGTCACAATCATCTACTTGGCCAGAGTATCTACTAGCAACGGAGAGCATGCAAGATCAAAAATAACATATGACAAGAATATATAATCGAACTCAACATAGTATTCAATATTCATCGGATCCTAGCAAACACAACATGTAGCATTGCATAAGGATGATCTTGATCATGTTAAGCAGCTCACAAGATCTAAACATGAGGCACAAATTGGAGAAGACAACCATCTACTCACGCATCACTTCGGAGGCAGGCATGGCGATGTAGATGCCTCCGGCGATAATTTCCCCCTTCGGCAGGGTGTCGGAAGAGGTTCAGAACCCTCCCAAGCTAGGGTCTGCAATGGCGGCCGCGATGGAACTTTTCATGGATGGAGGCTCAGGTGTTTAGGTTTTCCCGAGATTGTGAATAAATAGGCGGAAGGGCGAGGTCGGTGGAGCCCTGGGGGGCACACCACCCCTTGGCGCTGGCCCAGGCTTGGCCGCGCCAAGGCATGGTGTGGCCGCCCTGTGGCTCCTCTTCGACCCTCCTCTGGACTCTGTCTTCGTTACGGAGAAATATTGACTTCGGCTTTTGTTTCGTCCAATTTCGAGAATATATCATGTAAAACTTTTCTGAAATACAAAACAGCAGAAAACAGGGAACTAGCACTGTGGCATCTTGTTAATAGGTTAGTGCCAGAAAATTTATAAAAAGTGCAACGAAGTATGAGCAAAACATATATGAATTGGTGTAAAACAAGCATGGAGCATCAAAAATTATAGATACGTTTGAGATGTATCAATCGTCATCACGGCATTGAAATCTTTCTCTTGTATCTCAAAGTGTATGCCTACGCCAGTGGATGCGGACGACGCTGATCCTAGTGCAATCTTTGTTTTCGACGACGCATCCCAGAAGATCTTGGATCCTGTAACTGTCTGATACGTCTCCAACGTATCGATAATTTCTTATGTTCCATGCTACTTTATTGATGATACCTACATGTTTTATACACATTATATGTCATATTTATGCATTTTCTGAACTAACCTATTAACAAGATGCCGTGCTTCTGTTTTCTGCTGTTTTTGGTTTCAGAAAACCTAGTAACGAAATATTCTCGGAATGGACGAAATCAACGCCCGGTTCCTATTTTTCCACGAAGCTTCAGAACACCCGAGAGCGGAGGGCTGGTGGGCCCAGATGACATGGTGGCGCCCCAGGCCCTGGCCGCGCCACCTATGGTCGTCGCCTCGTTGACCCTCTGCGCCGCCTCTTCGCCTATTTAAAGCCCCCATCGAAAACCCTTACGGAGAAAGCCACGATACGAGAAAAGTTCCAGAGCCGCCGCCGTCGCGAAGCCAAGATCCGGGGGACAGAGTCTCTGTTCGGCACCGGGAGCGGGGAAGTGCCCCGGAAGGCTTCTCCATCAACACCGCTGCCATCTCCACCGCCATCTTCATCACCGCTGCTGCTCCCATGAGGAGGGAGTAGTTCTCCATCGAGGCTCGGGGCTGTACCGGTAGCTATGTGGTTAATCTCTCTCCTATGTACCTCAATACAATGATCTCATGAGCTGCTTTACATGATTGAGATTCATATGAGTTTTGTATCACAATTTATCTATGTGCTACTCTAGTGATGTGTTATTAAAGTAGTTTTATTCCTCCTGCATGTGTGCAAAGGTGACAGTGCGTGCACCGTGTTAGTACTTGGTTTATGCTATGATCATGATCTCTTGTAGATTGCGAAGTTAACTATTGCTATGATAATATTGATGTGATCTATTCCTCCTACATATGCATGAAGGTGACAGTGTGCATGCTATGCTAGTACTTGGTTTAGTCCTTTGATCTATCTTACACTTAAGGTTACTTAAACATGAGCATTATTGTGGAGCTTGTTAACTCCGGCATTGAGGGTTCGTGTAATCCTACGCAATGTGTTCATCATCCAACAAAAGTGTAGAGTATGCATTTATCTATTCTGTTATGTGATCAATGTTGAGAGTGTCCACTAGTGAAAGTGTAATCCCTAGGCCTTGTTCCTAAATACTGCTGAGTTACTACGCTTGTTTTGTTTTACTTTGTTACTGCTGCAATACTACCACCATCAACTACACGCCATCAAGCTATTTTCTGGCATCATTGCTACTGCTTATATATATTCATACCACCTGTATTTCACTATCTCTTCGCCGAACTAGTGCACCTATTTGGTGTGTTGGGGACACAAGAGACTTCTTGCTTTGTGGTTGCAGGGTTGCATGAGAGGGATATCTTTGACCTCTTCCTCCCTGAGTTCGATAAACCTTGGGTGATCCACTTAAGGGAAAACTTGCTGCTGTTCTACAAACCTCTGCACTTGGAGGCCCAACACTGTCTACAGGAAAGGAGGGGGAACGTAGACATCAAGCTAATTTTCTGGCGCCGTTGCCGGGGAAGAAAGGTAAAAGGTACTCACACTCCGGATCTCGGCTACTAAGCTATTTTCCGGCGCCATTGTAAGTACTCGAAGCTATTTCCTTTAGACTCTGCAATTGCGACATTTGGTTTCTTGTTTACACTAGTTAGGCATAATGGAAAACAACAAAAATATGAGAGATCTTTATGAACTTTATCTTGAATTGGGACATGATGTGTTTGAAGAGAGAATTAAAAAACCCATGGAACTTTATATGCATGATAATGGGAATGTTATTAGTATGAATGCTTTGAACACCATTGTTGCTAATGCTATGGAAAATTCTAAGCTTGGGGAAGCCGGCTTTGATGAGCATGATATTTTTAGTCCCCCAAGCATTGAGGAGAAAATTTACTTTGATGATACTTTGCCTCCTATTTATGATGATTATAATGATAGTAGTCTTTTGTTACCACCTGTTATGGAGGATAAATCTGATTATGATTACAATATACCTCCTATATTTGATAGCTACTTTGTTGAATTTGCTCCCACTACAACTAATAAAATTGATTATGCTTATGTTGGGAGTAGTAATTATTTTATGCATGAGATTCATGATAAGAATGCTTTATGTGATAGTTATATTGTTGAGTTTGCTCATGATGCTACTGAAAGTTATTATGAGAGAGGAAAATATGGTTGTAAAAATTTTCATGTTACTAAAACACCTCTCTATGTGCTGAAATTTTTGAAGCTACACTTGTTTTATCTTCCTATGCTTGTTACTTTGCTCTTCATGAACTTGTTTATTTACAAGATTCCTATGCATAGGAAGCATGTTAGATTTAAATGTGTTTTGAATTTGCCTCTTGATGCTCTCTTTTGCTTCAACTACTATTTCTTGCGAGTGCATCATTAAAACTGCTGAGCCCATCTTAATGGCTATAAAGAAAGAACTTCTTGGGAGATAACCCATGTGTTTTTTTACTACAGTACTTTTTTATATTTGTGTCTTGGAAGTTGTTTACTACTGTAGCAACCTCTCCTTATCATGTTTTTGTGCCAAGTAAAGTTTCTATGTCAAAGTTGATGTTATATTTGGGATCGCTGCGCAGAAACAGCATCGCTGTCTGTCACGAATCTGGGCACAGTTCTCTGTAGAAAATTCGAAAAAATCTGCCAATTTACGAGCGTGATCCTCAGATATGTACGCAACTTTCATTAGTTTTGAGTTTTTCCATTTGAGCAAGTCTGGTGCCATCTTAAAATTCGTCTTTACGGACTGTTCTGTTTTTGACAGATTCTGCCTTTTATTTCGCATTGCCTCTTTTGCTATGTTGGATGAATTTCTTTGATCCATTAATGTCCAGTAGCTTTATGCAATGTCCAGAAGTGAAAAGAATGTTTGTGTCACCTCTGAACATGTGAATTTTGATTATGCACTAACCCTCTAATGAGTTTGCTTGAAGTTTGTGTGAAGGAAGTTTTCAAGGGTCAATAGAAGAGGGTGATATAATGTGATCGAGAAGAGTGAAAGGTCTAAGCTTGGGGATGCCCCCGTGGTTCATCCCTGCATATTTCAAGAAGACTCAAGCATCTAAGCTTGGGGATGCCCAAGGCATCCCCTTCTTCATCGACAACTTATCAGGTTTCTTCTAGTGAAACTATATTTTTATTCCGTCACATCCTATGTATTTTACTTGGAGCGTCTGTGTGCTTTTATTTTTGTTTTTGTTTTGTTATCTTAGTTCTCTGAATAAAGTTCATCCTTGTGTGGGAGAGAGACACGCTCCGCTGGTTCGTATGAACACATGTGTTCTTAGCTCATAATATTCATGGCGAAGTTTCCTCTTCGTTAAATTGTTATATGGTTGGAATTGGAAAAATGCTACATGTAGTAATTGGTAAAATGTCTTGGATAATGTGATACTTGGCAATTGTTGTGCTCATGTTTAAGCTCTTGCATCATATGCTTTGCACCCATTAATGAAGAAATACATAGAGCTTGCTAAAATTTGGTTTGCATAATTGGTCTCTCTAAGGTCTAGATAATTTCTAGTAAAGAGTTTGAACAACAAGGAAGACGGTGTAGAGTCTTATAATGTTTACAATATGTCTTTTATGTGAGTTTTGCTGCACCGGTTCATCCTTGAGTTTGTTTCAAATAACCTTGCTAGCCTAAACCTTGTATCGAGAGGGAATACTTCTCATGCATCCAAAATACTTGAGCCAATATTCATGCCATTTGTGTCCACCATACCTACCTACTACATGGTATTTCTCCGCCATTCCAAAGTAAATTGCTTGAGTGCTACCTTTAAACAATTCAAAAGTTATTACCTCTTATTTGTGTCAATGTTTTATAGCTCATGAGGAAGTATGTGGTGTTTTATCTTTCGATCTTGTCATTTACTTTTTGACAGACTTTCACAATGGACTAGTGGCTTCATCCGCTTATCCAATAATTTTGCAAAAAGAGCTGGCAATGAGGTTCCCAGCCTCAATTAATTAACTTTCATTAATAATTCTCTTCACATGTTTTGCTCTGATTCATCAGTAAGCAACTTAATTTTGCAAATAGACACTCCTCCATGGTATGTGAATGTTGGAAGGCACCCGAGGATTCGGTTAGCCATGGCTTGTGTAAGCAAAAGGTTGGGAGGAGTGTCATCCATAAATAAAGAAAAACTAAACTAAAGTACATGTGTAAACAAAAGAGAAGAGGGATGATCTACCTTGCTGGTAGAGATAACGTCCTTCATGGGAGCCGCTCTTGAAAGTCTGGTTGATGAGGTAGTTAGAGTGCCCACTACCATTCGTTGACAACAACAAACACCTCTCAAAACTTTACTTTTATGCTCTCTTTATGTTTTCAAAACCAAAGCTCTAGCACAAATATAGCAATCAATGCTTTCCTCTTTGAAGGACCTTTCTTTTACTTTTATGTTGAGTCAGTTCACCTATTTCTCTCCACCTCAAGAAGCAAACACTTGTGTGAACTGTGCATTGATTCTTACATACTTGCTTATTGCATTTGTTATATTACTCTATGTTGACAATTATCCATGAGATATACATGTTATAAGTTGAAAGCAACCGCTGAAACTTCATCTTCCTTTGTGTTGTTTCAATGCCTCTACTTTGAATTATTGCTTTATGAGTTAACTTTTATGCAAGACTTATTGATGCTTGTCTTGAAAGTACTATTCATGAAAAGTCATTGCTTTATGATTCAGTTGTTTACTCATGTCATTACCATTGTTTTGATCGCTGCATTCATCTCATATGTTTACAATATGATCAAGGTTATGATGGCATGTCACTTAAGAAATTATCTTTGTTATCGTTTTACTGCTCGGGACGAGAGAACTAAGCTTGGGGATGCTGATACGTCTCCAACGTATCGATAATTTCTTATGTTCCATGCTACTTTATTGATGATACCTACATGTTTTATACACATTATATGTCATATTTATGCATTTTCGGAACTAACCTATTAACAAGATGCCGAAGTGCCGCCTGTTTTCTGCTGTTTGGTTTCAGAAAACCTAGTAACGAAATATTCTCGGAATTGGACGAAATCAACGCCCAGGTTCCTATTTTTCCACGAAGCTTCCAGAACACCCGAGAGCCGCCAGAGGGCCTGGTGGGCCCAGATGACATGGTGGCGCGGCCCAGGCCCGGCCGCGCCACCTATGGTGTCGTCGCCTCGTTGACCCTCTGCGCCGCCTCTTCGCCTATTTAAAGCCCCCGCATCGAAAACCCTTACGGAGAAAGCCACGATACGAGAAAAGTTCCAGAGCCGCCGCCGTCGCGAAGCCAAGATCTGGGGGACAGGAGTCTGTTCGGCACCTGCCGGACGGGGAAGTGCCCCCGGAAGGCTTCTCCATCAACACCGCTGCCATCTCCACCGCCATCTTCATCACCGCTGCTCCCATGAGGAGGAGTAGTTCTCCATCGAGGCTCGGGGCTGTACCGGTAGCTATGTGGTTAATCTCTCTCCTATGTACCTCAATACAATGATCTCATGAGCTGCTTTACATGATTGAGATTCATATGAGTTTTGTATCACAATTTATCTATGTGCTACTCTAGTGATGTGTTATTAAAGTAGTTTTATTCCTCCTGCATGTGTGCAAAGGTGACAGTGCGTGCACCGTGTTAGTACTTGGTTTATGCTATGATCATGATCTCTTGTAGATTGCGAAGTTAACTATTGCTATGATAATATTGATGTGATCTATTCCTCCTACATATGCATGAAGGTGACAGTGTGCATGCTATGCTAGTACTTGGTTTAGTCCTTTGATCTATCTTACACTTAAGGTTACTTAAACATGAGCATTATTGTGGAGCTTGTTAACTCCGGCATTGAGGGTTCGTGTAATCCTACGCAATGTGTTCATCATCCAACAAAAGTGTAGAGTATGCATTTATCTATTCTGTTATGTGATCAATGTTGAGAGTGTCCACTAGTGAAAGTGTAATCCCTAGGCCTTGTTCCTAAATACTGCTGAGTTACTACGTTTACTGTTTTACTGTGTTACTACTGCTGCAATACTACCACCATCAACTACACGCCATCAAGCTATTTTCTGGCATCATTGCTACTGCTTATATATATTCATACCACCTGTATTTCACTATCTCTTCGCCGAACTAGTGCACCTATTTGGTGTGTTGGGGACACAAGAGACTTCTTGCTTTGTGGTTGCGGGTTGCATGAGAGGGATATCTTTGACCTCTTCCTCCCGAGTTCGATAAACCTTGGGTGATCCACTTAAGGGAAAACTTGCTGCTGTTCTACAAACCTCTGCACTTGGAGGCCCAACACTGTCTACAGGAAAGGAGGGGGAACGTAGACATCACTGTCATATTAGATTTGATGGAGTGACCTATCGGTGGCAGTTGACTCTGCCCCTGAAATTGGCTCCGTGTTTGTTCCTGTAAACATTGCTCCTTTGTTTTGTCTTGTTTCTCTGAATTTTGTCCCCGCAAGATATTTGCCATCTCCAAATTCTGGCTTAGAGCATTAGCCATTTGATGAATATGTGTCGGGTGGCCCTGTTTTCTATTAAGTAACTGCTTATTCCTAGATTACCGAAGGCACCACATGAAGGTTAAAACATTTGCTGAATTGGCATTTGGGTGATTCATGTTTATGAGCTTTAGTAAAATATCAGTGAGGGAATTAGTATGTAGAATGAGCACATAAGGTCTAATATACTAGGGGTGATTAAACTAGGCCATTCCTGCAAAATTGCAGGTGAAGAAGAGATGTTTGGAGTATTTGCCTACTCGAGCACCTATTGGCATGGCCTTCCTAAGCAAACTCCATCCAAATGTTTGGACCCTTGGAAGAACTAGTTTGTTTTTCCAAATATTTTTTAATAACCAAATAGTGTCAGGGCTTACCTCTCTTGGTCTTGGTTCTCCTCTTTCATGTAAATGTTGAAGACAAGCTCTGTATGCACTTTTAGTATTGCATTTTCATGTAGGTGTTAGTTTCCATCATAGCATGTCCTCATCTTAAGAAGGAACGATAGGAGTTTTTTTATTGTGTTGGCCATTGGATTTTGGAAGAGGGTATCAATGAGATGATTGTTCCAAGATTGTTGGTTAGGGATCCACATATCTTTAACTTGGTTTGGATATGAGTAACCAGGAGACAGAACGACAATGGCATCACAAATGTCAGACCAATTATTACGCCAAGGTGTGCTCCAAACATAAATATATGTGGCCTTGATTTCTTTGATAAAAAGAGTGAGCTTTTAGGATCGGGTGTATCTTAAGAATGGATGCCCAAAAGTTCGACTCTGGGACATTTGATTTTGGGCCCCAAAGTGAGGAGTCGGGGAAATATTTCGATTTGAGGATAGAGTCAGAAATTCATTGGGTTGATCAGCAATTCTCCAAGCTGCCATAAGAATAAGGTCTTGATTCATAGCTTTAAGATTTAAGATACCTAGCTCTCCTTCATTTTTCGGGGAGCAGATGTCTTTCCAGGCCCTAAGATGAAGAGATTTTGAGCTTGTCTCTTCTCTAACTCATGTCCAATAGAAGCTTCTAATAATAGTTGTGAGCTTGGTGATTAATTTTTTTGAGAAGAGAATGGTGGACATGTAGTAGAATAGGATGGAAGCAAAGACATATTTGAAAATTTCAAGTCTAGCTGCATGTGACACTTATCAACTTTGTAAGTACTGAGCTTGGATTTGAATTTGACAAAATCATAAGGTGAAGCTCTGTCTTTTGCTGGAAGGATAAGGGGATGACCGAGGTGAAAAAAGTTGCTATCAATAGCTTGCACCGGGAAGATTTTTGAGATTTCTTGTCACATCCCGAAATTTTCCAGATTTTGAAATGTAAAATAAAAATGAATTTAATGCTTGATTGTTTGAACTTGATTGAAAATCCACAAAGAATTAAAACTTTTTGGAGTTATTTAAACGTATTTTCCAAACTATTGGTTTCCAAATACTTTTGGTTTCAAGTATTTTCAAAATCAAACATATAGGCCAAATGTATATAATAATTATTTTAATTTCACAAAGGGATATTAAAAGGGTTTTTGCAAAATATGGAGTTTTTATAAACCTTAGTTTCAAAATATTTGCCAACCATACTCTATTTTGTTCGGAGGTTTTGAAACTTATAAAATATTTTATTTGAGAAAACAATTTAAACCCTAAAAGGGCACTATAGCCACATATATATGTATGTCAAATTTTGGTTTTATAAAATTTATATTTTTGTTCCAAATTTAGTCTCATATTGAAGTATTTTTCATAACGAATCCAGCGGTACCTCATTTGCATTTTTCCGACTATTTTTGAGTCTCCAAATATGTATTTTTAATTTCTGAAAAAAAAGAAGGACGCGGCCAGGCCGAACGGCCCAGCCCGCGCAGCCACCCGGCCCAGCTCACCCCTGCCCGCCCGCGCGCGGCAGCCAGCGCGGTGTCGCCCATGCCTTGGCCCACCCGGCCGGTCGCCGAGCTGCCCAGGCCGCCAAGCCCAAGCTGCCCCGCCCCAGCACAGCCCAGCCGCACGAACGCCCCACGCCCCAGCGCTTGTCTCCATTTTGCTTTGCTTTTAGTCCCACATCGCCTTGTTAAGTAAATTCCCTCCAGCCCATATCCTATATAAAGAACCAAGGGCAGCCCCCAAGAGCACACAAGGCGCCCGACGTCTCTCCCCTTCTCTCTCGGCACAGCACACACGACGCAAACGCTGCTGCTGCGCAACGGTCCGCAACTCTATTTTGGGGAAACGCCGCGGCCCGACATATTTCTCGCGTGGTAATAATTCTTTTTCCACTCTTTTTACGTAGATTGTTGTACGCAACTTTGCAATTTTATTTCCTTAGATCTACACCTCTGATTAGAATAGTGGTTCTTCCGTTAAGTTTCTACTTAGATCCTCTATAACTTTCGTGTAGGAAGTTTTTCCATCCGAGCAACTTGTTCGGATAACTTTTCATACATCATTAGAACTGTAACCACTTATGTCTAGTTTTGTAAAATCCATATCGTAAGTTCTACACGTTGGATTTCGACAAACCCTATACCGTCGGAATCGGCAAATCACGTAGATCATCTTAGACATATTGCGTGGCAGTTTTGCCCACTTTATTTTCGCAGTACCTTTTTGATCCGCAACATCGTCTGTAAAATAAATCCTAAAAACTTTTTTCCGAGAGATTCTTTTGGCGATACGCTTATAATGGAATTCTCTACAACTTTCATGTAGAAAAGTTTCCATCCGGAAAACTTCTTCTAATAACTTTTCGCGAAAAGTGCAGTCCTATGACTGGTTTCAACATAGTTCATTTAGCCAAATTAATCCTTATGATCATACCCATCTTCCAGGATCAGTTATAATTCTTTATCATGTTCATAGATATTGCATATCCTACTCTTAGTTGTCTAGTTCACTTTATTCAAATGACAATTGAGCTATTTGATTAAATGGTGACCAATCTTAGTTATAGATTTTTCCTTGTGCAAGTGTTATGTTGAGTCACTATACTACATAGCAAATGTTTTGAACCCTTGATATCCATTAACATCTTTGATCCACATTTTCCATATCGTTCATACATTTTCAACCTCATGACCATTTAATCATGTTGGTTTATATTGAACTATTCAATTTACAAATGAGTTGATTGAGTAATTCAACATATCAAAAATCCATACCCAAGCCTATGTGTAGTTCATACTAGTTTGAGTAATTGTTGTCACACTTATTCAGTAGTGTTGTTGTTGCACTATTTGTCACTTAGGTGATTCAATTCACATAAGCCGTTTCGAATTCTTTTCATGCTTTTGTAAAGCATAAATATTCTTCATTTATATCTTAGATTATTCGATTCTTTCTAATCATGTGACTTTCCGTCCAAACTCTCACAGCCATATCTTGCAAGCCAAATCTCACGCCACACCTTAGTACCATAGAGCGGTTTTTGATTGTTGTCTTGTTTGATTCTGTTGTTGTTGTTGAATGGTGTGTTTATGTTGTGCTATATTTTATAGTTTGTACGGAGAGGCACGTATTTTGATTAAGAGAAGTGAACGCGCTTGGACTACCAAAAAGGCAAGTGACATTCAAATCCTAGTTATTTTAATTATGCATTAGTGTTTTCGAAACTAGAATGCATGGTAGAGTTTTGTTTTCAAAAGTTATGCTATGCTCATCAGTCCTAGTAGTGTGTAGCCACCCTTGAACCATTGCTAGTATTCTTAGTATGCTTAGCAATAACAAAATGCCACTGCTATTTTGATATTTCTAGATTGTGAGTATTGAGAATTAAAATTAACAACCTTAATGAATCACCTGGGTGGATTGGTTGATTGGTGGGCGGCTGCCAGGCTCACGCGCCCTCGGGACTAAAGTGATGAATCCCTGAGAGTTCGCATGTTGTAGAGTTGTCGCTTTTGACTGCACATCTGGTTTTCACCAGGGGATCGTGTGGGGGTTTACTACCTGTAAGGTTTTAATCTTGTAAGTTCCACTTGTGGTTGACCACCCATGATTAAAGAGATTACTATGTCGTCCATGTTTTAGTTAGCTTCCAGTGCAACCGCAATACATTATGGGCTCTGTCTTGGCTAAGTACTTAGTGGGAAACCTTGCCTGAGTACCGCCAGAGGGTGGAATTTTGGGCACGGGCGGATCCGGTAGGTGGAGGGGCTACTAAGGAAAAGCTTCGTAGTGACCTCGTCCTGGCCTTAATGAAGATGAATAATTTTGGCAAAAAGGCTTGGTTGTGAATTGTGGGTAAAGAGCGCAACCTCTCGAGAGTTAAACCTAAGATCTTAGTGAAAGATCGAGATGTCGCCTAGAGGGGGGGTGAATACGCAATTACAAACTCTTGCGGATTTGTCTTGTATGAATGCGGAATTAAACTATCGTTTAGTTTACAAGCACAAACCCTAGATATGCTAAGCTCAACTAAATGTAACAATGGCAACTAGAGCTAAGCAAGATAGGCACAAGATATATGTAGCACAAGCGATAGCAAGATATATATACTTCAAGCACGATGGCTATCACAAGGAAAGAGAGCTCGGGTATAGAAATAACCGAGGCACGCGGAGACGAGGATGTATTCCCGTGTTCCCTTCCTTTGCAAGAAGGTACATCACGTTTGGAGGAGTGGAGGTCCACGAAGGATTCCCCGCGCCACGAAGGCTCACCCTATTCTCCGAACCACACCCACGAAGGATAATGGCCCTTTCCTTATGGTTAGTTTTTCCTCCGCTCCGGAGATGGCAAGCTCCACAACCACTTCACAAGCTCCACGAAGGAGAAGCTCGGGCCTCTTCACAATCTTCTTGAAGAGATCACCGGAGCACCAATCACCAAGCCAACTAGGAGGTCTCCCTCCAAGAGTAACAAGCTCACGGTCTCTCACTCGAACTAATCGTGGTGGAGAGCTCAACACTATGCAATGATGCAAAGCAAGAACACTAGAGGTGTTCAAGTCCTTCACTCTCAAATCCCACCCAAACAACAAATGCTAGGATGAGATTGGAGAGGAAGAACAATGGGGAAAGTCAACAAAAGACTCCAAGATCTAGATCCCAAGAGTTCCCCTCACTTAGAGAAGAAATGGTTTGGTGGAAGTGTAGATCTAGATCTCCTCTCTTAGATCCCTCAAGAATGAGCAAGAATCATGGGGGAACAAGAGAGAGAGCAACTTCTTCAAATACAACAATGGAGGTGAGAGAAAGGGAAGAAGTAGTTAGCTCAAGGTGGAAGAAAGGTCTATTTATAGCTAGGAGCAAATAAAACCGTTGGGAGGAAAAAGACAAGAAAAAGGCAAGAAAAAGGCGAGGCCGGCCTGGCGACCGGCTGACCGGATGGGCTGGGAGGCCGGTCGGGTCCGGCCCACCGGACCAGCAGCCGGCGGGCTCACCGCGTGGGCGGTGGAAAGCGCAGGCGCGCAGGGGGGCGCGGGCGAAGGGCCCGGCCAGAGGAGGCCGGGGCGGGCCGGCCGAGCCGCGGGCGCTGGGCCGGATGAGGCGAGTCGGTCGGCGGCCGGGTGGGCCGGCGCCTGGCCGGTCCGGTTGGCGCCGGTCTGGCGGGTGGGCGGCGCATGGCCGGCAGGCCGGGTGGCCGGCAGCTGCCCCTCCTCCCATTTTTCTTTTTCTTTTTATTCTTTTCCCTTTTTCCTTTTTCTTTAATAACTAATGTTTCTGAACTCCGATTCGAATGAAACCAATTTTGTTTGAGAGATAAGAACAAATGCTATCCTATGGAAAGTGAAAACACAAGAATCTGTAGGAGGGGATTTTATCATAAATATAAAAGGTAGAACCTTATATCATGAATAACCGATAAAATCACCCAACCTCGAAAACGCAATAGAAGATGCATGCGAACTCCGTTTTCGATGAACTTGGGCTTGTTGTAAAGCTAGCAACAAGCTCAAGAACCTTACACATAGAAACACCAAGAAGCAATAAGGATATGCAAAGTATGCAAAGGGTTGAGCTCCCTAAGACGATGTGATCAAGTTACCCAACCGAAAGCCCCTCTTGATAGTGCGGCTATCTATCCTATAATCCGGTCTCCCAACAACCAGCTTGAGACTGGTAAAAGGAAAACCTAGCAAGGCCATACCTTTGCCTTGAGCATCCCGCTTGATCTTGATGATAACTCTTTGAGCTCTACTCAAACCGGAATGCCTCACTTGATCAATGTTTCTTAGTGAAGACTCACAAATGCTCCCCCATACACTATGATGGGAAAGCTCCATTGAAGCACATCTTCACATGTCCATTATCACCAAATGGACGGCAAGCTTCAAGCATGTGATCCACTCAAGATGCTCATCTTGAACTTGCACGACTCAACCTTATATCTTCTCATACTCACTTAAGATAGAGCATGGCTAATATTGAGTTCCACATAAGAACTCCATCTTCATTTCTTCTTGTTGATCATATCACATATTTATCTTCAAACCGATGATCTTGATGCCAATACACAAGGTATATCTTTATCTTCATGGCATCCATACTTGAATCCAACACATGGAGTACAAGTAGTACCTATGGAATATTCCTTCATATAAACTCAATGAAAACATTAGTCCATAGGGGTTGTCATTAATTACCAAAACCACACATAGGGGCAATATACCCTTACAATCTCCCCCATTTTGGTAATTGATGACAACCACAATAAGAGGGTTTATATAATGAATATTAGAAACAAGTACGCAACTTATCCGAGAATAAGTTGTATACAAGAGGTTGTATTTGATATGGTCAAGTAACACAAAGCTACTAGGCCATATCAAAACCGGCTCTACTCACACAACTACAACAAATGCAAGAGATGTGAGTAGAACCAATATATATAGAGAAAACTCCCCCACAATGTATGCACGTGTGATGAACATGAATTCATTGCATATATTGTCAAGATTAACCTTTGGGATAGTTTCCACTATATATATACAACCATGCAAGACATATAAATATGGAATGCATGAGAGGACAAAACACTTAAGCACAAACCAAACTTAAGTATAAAACCATTCCCTTAAACCCTCTAAACTTCTCCCCCATTGGCATCGATTGTCAAAATGGGTGAAAAATTTAGAAGGCCAATATAATGTGAGTTCCTCCCCAAGGTGTGCACTTCTCATAATTTGAGTGGAATCAAATACACATATCCAATGATGAATATTTGAAGGAAGTCAAACTATATTTAGGATCAAAGATTGCACAAGGATAACATGGTGAAGGAAGTTTTAACAAATAAAGCAACCAATCAAAGATCCAATTGGACGAACAAAGATATCATGATAAGAGAGATATAGTGCTCTAAATAAAAATAAGGAAGCTCCCCAAGGTTTGTGCATAATTTATAATGTTTGCAAATTGAATACAATATGCATAAACATGGAATCCTCACTCCCGCTATATCATTTAGAACACCACCAAGATAACCAACAATTACGAGATATGAGTGCATGAAGAAAAACAAGTAGACCAAGCACTCATAAATCTTCTTTACCAACACCACTAAAAACAAAAGGGTAAAATATGGTTGGCAAAGAACAAGGATATCAAGATGATGGATTAATGCTCTCATGTATACAAGTTTCTAAAGTGGACATAGTGATCCATAAAGGAACATGCACACACAAGAGGTTAACAAAATAAATAAGACAAGATATCCAAGATGAAGTCATAAAATATACCAAGAATGTTTGCTTAAAAAGCATATATAGCCTATGGCTTCCAATTTTCACTTATGGTATATAAATGAGCTTCAACCAAGAGAATCTCAAAAACATCACAACTAACAATAAGGGAAGTAAAGCTAGTTGGAATATTTTGAGAGAGGCAACAAGTATCACAAATATGGATTTAGTTCGCAATTTCATCAAAATTGCGCATAAGAGTTCTTTGAGGAATTGATATGCAATAAATTGCTAGAGGGCATATTTGGGTGGGTGAATCATGAACATGATTTATATATATATCCCCATCATATGAATCTTCTCAAATTACTCAAATGTTCAATAAGAAGTTTTCTTTAAAAAGAATTTTTCAAGAACCGCAATATTTTCAAAATAAATAATTTCATGCCAAGATGCAACCTACATGAGGTTGAATGCTATAGGATAATGCATGAATAAGATACTTGTTACCGAGATAGCAATGGCATGATGTAGTAGATAAGAGTTCATTCATCATCCTTGCTTGACTCCAATTATCATATGGTGTCAACACCTTCCTTATAGATGAGACAAGTCTCCATTGCATCTCCAATGTACCTAAAACAACATTCAAGTACATCTTGGTCCCCAAACTTATTGGGTCCAAAATGGTTAGACTAACCACAATACATAGGATACACTCCATATCAATATGTGCATATTTAGATGAAATTTGAAGTTCATGCACATCTTAGCCATTTAGGATTTGATGGAGTATACCCTATATAATGGATGAAAGAAAGCAAACATGCTACAAATATAAACAAATTACATATAAGCACGCATAAAGACTTTAAAGATCCAAGAAAGATATACTTTGGACAAAACACCAAATGAATTGAAGAAGACATAACGATGTGACCAAAAAAAAATTGTTGTCCAAAATATATCAAAGACGCAAATCACAAAAGATTTGTTCAACAAAGTTCAACAAACGAACTAAGAAGAAACCATTGAGCATAAAGGATGAAATAAAGCAAACATGCTCAAAGATTTATCTCATTCAACAAATAAAGCATAGAAGAAGGAATGAGATAGAAAACTCCCAAAAGAGCAAGGTTCAAACAAATAAACCAAACCCTCTACACTTTTCACAATGGCACAATGTACCGTAAGGAAAAGGTTTGTCTTCCAAAACAAACACTTGATATGAATCAAGAGAATTTATCAAAAGATTTTTCAAAGGGACAAAGAAGACACGTGGGAGCAACAAAGATTTCTTGGAAATAAAATAAGTAAATAAGAAGCAATCCAAGGTGAAGATGATCCATGAATTCAACCACATACAAGGCTATCAATTGTCAAAGACAATGAGTATATTGGAAATAATTTCCGGTGGTGAATTTACAATGATAGTAAGGATCAACTTCACAATAAAAGGCATAGGATAAGTATATAGAATTAAGAACTATGCACGGATGAAGATTCTTGATAGCTTCAATTAGTCAAACAATCACGCACGGCAATGATTAGAATAACTTGAAGCAAACGGTGTCCCAAATAAGATATAGAGATATGTATTTGAGGAAACATCGTATCAAGAATTTCTTACTCAAACAAGAATCCATAATGAGCAATACAAGTTTTTCAAATAGAAGTGGAGCTTGTTTGAGCAAACATGCCACCTAGGAACAAGATAATTAAGAGCATCAACTCTAAGTGGCATAACCTCATATGTTCACATTTTCTAGGCTTGTGATATGTACAAAACATATTACTCCCCCATAATGTGATAAAGCATTTCTTCTAATCAAGAGGCAACAAAAATTCGACTAGAGATGATTAATGGTCATTTAGAATTTGAATTTCTCATGAGTATGGCATACCACATAGTGACTAGATAATCTTGTAATATCAATACTAAGTGGTGGTACCCATGTACACACATTTTAGAGAAAGAGAGATGCACAATGCATATCACTCCCCCAAAATGGGATGTTCCATTAATCACTTAAAGAGAGCCAAATAAGATGTCATCAAGATGCATTAGGCTCACAACAATACACAAGTATATGATGAGTCAAACAAACATACTTGAATACACAAGATAGGTAAGTAAGACACAACACATACACACACATATTTGATACAAAACCAAACATGCAAAGGGGCAAGTAACTTACAATAAATATGATGAGTTGAAGTATAAGTTACCGCAAAGAGGAACATTGGATATAAGATATAGATGATAATCCATACGACTTGGCTTGGTCAAAATATAATATATGAAGATCCCTTAATTCTTCATGAAGTAGCCAAGTCTCCAATGCCCTCCATTTGTACCTATTGATCAAGTTTGAGATTGTTGGTCCCCAACCAAGTTGGGTCCTAAGAGGTTAGTCACAATAGGCTTGGCAACCCAAATGGTTCTTTTCTTGAAACCACTTTGAGTTCCAACAAACTTGGCAAACACATTGCCATCTTTATCCTTCCCTAGAGAATAATCATCATCAACAATTATAGGGTTAGATAAGGTACCACCTAAGCAAGAAGAAGCAAAGTGCCCCTTCTCACGACATAAGTAGCAAGTGTTCCCCTTTCTCTTCTTTATTGATTTCTTCTCTTGGGGAACAATCTCTTGATTCTTCTTGGGAAGTGGCCTATCTTCAACTTGAGGTCGAGCATGAGCTTGACCTTGACCTTGTGGTCGTTTCCCTTGTTGTTTCTCACTCAAGTGCTTCTTCTTCTTCAATGGGCATGATCTAACATGATGCCCTTCAACCTTGCACTTGAAGCAAACCAACTTGGCCGGATCCTTGACTTTGTCTTGGCCCTTCTTCTTGTTGCTCTTGCTCTTGGACTTGTTCTTGTTATTGGAGTTGAATCCAAGTCCACTCTTGTCATTGGGAGATTGTTGCACACTTAGCATCTTGTCAAGTGCGGATTTCCCTTCATGACGCTTTTCCAAGTCTTTCTTCAAAGAAAGGACTTGGGCCTCGAGCTCTTTTATTTCCTCTACATGGTTAGTAGAAATACAAGTACTAGAGGAAGTAGAAGCTTCATTGTTGGAGCAACAAGGCAAAGTAAGTAATCCAACACAAGGTGTATCACTAGTTTGACTAGATGGATTACAAGGACTAGCACATGGCAATATAACATTTTGGGTAGAGGTTGTGCTAATGTCCACATGAGGCTCACAAGATGTTACCTTAGTGATACTAGCCTCATGAGCTAACTTTAGCTCATCGTAGGAAGTTAGAAGATCCTCAAGAGAGTGTGAGAGCGTTTTATTGCTTTCTTCCAATTCCCTACAATTGCTAGTTAGCAACTCAAGTTGAGCCCTTAGCTCAACATTCTCCTTTAAGGTAGATGCTTCACAAGAAGTAGAGTTAGTAGCACAAGAATCAACAATAGTTTTCTCATTTTCATGCATATAGGATTCAATTTTTTGTGTAAGCATAAAATTAGTATGCTTCTCATCTTTTAGCTCATGCTTGAGGAGAGTGAATCTCATTTCCCCATTTTCAACATGGGACTCCAACTCCACTATGGTTTCCCTATATTTATTCAAGGTATCCATAGAGTGTTCGAGATTAGCACGAGCTTCTTTATTACCATGAAGAGAAGCATATACCATTGCCATATTATGCACCAAGGTATTATATTCTTCATCATTATCATTAGAGGATGTGTTAGGAGTCAAAGTAGGAGATACCTTTGATCCATTTGCCATAAGGCACATGTGCATACCGTGTTGGAGATATGCCCAAGAGGCAATAATAAAATGGTTATTATAATATATCTTTGTGTTTATGATAATGTTTACATACCATGCTATAATTGTATTAACCGAAACATTGATACATGTGTGTTATGTGAACAACAAGGAGTCCCTAGTAAGCCTCTTAACTAGCTTGTTGATTAATAGATGATTAGTTTCATAATCATGAACATTGGATGTTATTAATAACAAGGTTATATCATTATATGAATGATATAATGGACACACCCAATTAAGCGTAGCATAAGATCACGTCATTAAGTTATTTGCTATAAGCTTTCGATACATAGTTACCTAGTCCTTTCGACCATGAGATCATGTAAATCACTTATACCGGAAAGGTACTTTGATTACATCAAACGCCACTGCGTAAATGGGTGGTTATAAAGGTGGGATTAAGTATCCGGAAAGTATGAGTTGAGGCATATGGATCAACAGTGGGATTTGTCCATCCCGATGACGGATATATATACTCTGGGCCCTCTCGGTGGAATGTCGTCTAAATAGCTTGCAAGCATATGAATGGTTCATAAGAGACCACATACCACGGTACGAGTAAAGAGTACTTGTCAGGAGACGAGGTTGAACAAGGTATAGAGTGATACCGATGATCAAACCTCGGACAAGTAAAATATCGCGTGACAAAGGGAATTGGTATCGTATGTGAATGGTTCATTCGATCACTAAGTCATCGTTGAATATGTGGGAGCCATTATGGATCTCCAGATCCCGCTATTGGTTATTGGTCGGAGAGAAGTCTCAACCATGTCTACATAGTTCACGAACCGTAGGGTGACACACTTAAGGTTTGATGTCGTTTAAGTAGATATGGAATATGGAATGGAGTTCGAAGTTTTGTTCGGAGTCTCGGATGGGATCCAGGACATCACGAGGAGTTCCGGAATGGTCCGGAGAATAAGATTCATATATAGGAAGTCATTTTCTAGGTTTGAAAATGATCCGGTATTTTCTCTAGAAGGTTCTAGAAGAGTCCGGAAGAAATAAGGATGGAAGGTGGAGTCCCAGAGGGACTCCACCCACCTTGGCCGGCCAGCCTAAGGGAGGAAGAGTCCCAAGTGGACTCCCCACCATGGTGGCCGGCCACCCCACCAAGGAAAGGGGGGAGTCCCACTCCCCCTAGGTTTGGTCACATGGAAGGTTTTTGTTGGGGTATTATTCGGACTCTTTGACCTAAACCTTGGGGCTTCCACCTATATAAAGAGGGGAGGAGAGGGGCTGGCCGGCTACCACAACACCACCATGGCCGCACCCCTCAAGGCTGCCCTAGCCGGCGCCCCCTCTCCCAAACCCTAGCGGTTCCCTCCTACCTCTCTCTCCCACATAGCTTAGGCGAAGCTCTGCCGGAGATCTCCACCACCACCGCCACCACGCCATTGTGCTGCCGGGATTCCGAGGAGGATCTACTACTTCCGCTGCCCGCTGGAACGGGGAGAAGGACGTCGTCATCAACACCGCACGTGTGACCGAGTACGGAGGTGCTGCCCGGTCGTGGCACCGTGATCAAGATCTTCTACGCGCTTTGCAAGCGGCAAGTGATCGTCTACCGCAGCAATAAGAGCCTACTCTTATAGGCTTTGGAAATCTTCAAGGGTGAGTCTTGATCATCCCCTCGTTGCTCCCGTCTTCTAGATTGCATCTTGGCTTGGATTGCGTTCTCGCGGTAGGAAATTTTTGTTTTCTATGCAACGAATCCATACAGTGGTATCAGAGCCGTGTCTATGCATAGATGGTTGCACGAGTAGAACACAATTGTTTTGTGGGTGTTGATGCTTATGTTGTCTTTAGTTCGAGTACTTTGCATCTTTGTGGCATGGTGGGATGAAGCGGCTCGGGCTAACTTTACATGACCGCGTTCATGAGACTTGCTCCACGTTCGACATGCAACTTGTATTGCATAAGTGGCTTTGCGGGTGTCTATCTCTCCCACCATAGTGAAGATTCAATTTACTCTTTCTATTGACAACACTAGTATCACCGTTGTGGTTCATGTTCGTAGGTAGATTAGATCTTACTCGAAAACCCTAAACCACGTAAAATATGCAAACCAAATTAGAGGCGTCTAACTTGTTTTTGCAGGGTTTGGTGATGTGATATGGCCATGATGTGATGATGAATATGTATGAGATGATCATTATTGTATTGTGGCAACCGGCAGGAGCCTTATGGTTGTCTTTATTTTTCATGTTGAGTATTATTTCAAAGTAGTTGTAATAGTTGCTCATGCGGTGAACAACCATGAAGACGGCGCCATGGACCTTGACGCTACGCCGACGATGATGGAGATCATGCCCGTTGATGATGGAGATCATGTCCGTGCTTTGGAGATGAAGATCGAAGGCGCAAAGACTAAAGGGCCATATCATATCACATATGAATTGCATGTGATGTTAATCCTTTATGCATCTTATTTTGCTTAGAACGCGACGGTAGCATTATAAGATGATCCCTCACATTAATATCAAGATAATAAAGTGTTCTCCCCTCGTATGCACCGTTGATATAGTTCGTCGTTTCGAAGCATCTTGTGATGATCGGATGTGATAGACTCAACGTTCACATACAACGGGTGTAAGCCATGTTGCACACGCGGAATACTTGGTTTGCTTGACGAGCCTAGCATGTACAGACATGGCCTCGGGACAACGGAAACCGAAAGGTTGAACACGAGTCATATGGATGATATGATCAACATGTTGATGTTCACCATTGAAGCTACATCATCTCACGTGATGATCGGTTTTGGTGTAGTGGATCTGGATCGTGTACCACTTAACAACTATGAGGGATGTTGTATTAAGTGGGAGTTCATTAGTAATTAGATTAAAACATGAACTAATTATCATAAACATAGTCTGAGTAATATTTTGAATTAATTTGTAGTATTGGCATCCGTTTTCTACCAAGCGCTAGTCTTGTAATTGAGATAGAAATACTATTAAAATCTGACAAGAAACTTTACGGACTGGTACCGTATTGTTAAAGAATCAAGAAATGATTAAGTCCTATTGCAAACTTTTAGTAAACCTCACATTGTTGATTCAAAGAGCTATGGTTTCAATTAGTGCCTAAAGTTATCTTGTCTCCGTGAAACTTGAAGTTCAAATCTGTTTGAAAAGTAAGGATCTGAAAATTTTGTTTTCAGAAATAATCAAGGTATGAGATATATGTGATATCTAAGACCTTATTGCAAGATGATAGAATATAATTTGGTGAGACTACATAAACTCATAAGTTTTATGGGAATGTAGGAAGGTTGAAGACGCAAGGCGTCCCAATCCTCTAACTATTGGGGCACTAACGATATTCGCATATCCATGAAGTGATCGTCCTTAGTATGCACCGTTGCTAAGACTCGTCGTTTCGTAGCATCACGTGATGATCGGGTGTTATAGATTCTACGTGTGCATACAACGGGTGCAAGTCAGATTTGCACATGCGAATACTGAGGTTAAACTTTACGAGCCTAGCATGTACAGACATGGTCTCGGAAAAGTCGTCATGATATGATGGATAAAATTATGAGTGAAATTGTTCATCATATTACAAAGTTACTAATAGTGAAATCTGAAACACTTGTCATATGATGATCACCTTCAAAGTAAGAACCTCAAAGTTATTGGTATTTGACCAACAAACCTAGAAGTTATTGAAGGTGAAGTATTTTCTGAATAATGAGGAAAGCTAAAAGAGAAACTACAAAAGATATTTTGGCAGAAAGAAAAGAGAAGACTAGAAAGTCTAGCTCAGGTGTATATACATGATATACATGTTATGGTTGTATTCCTAGTTTGGTCACACAATGAAATTCTTGGGTATTAGTACCATATTGGTTGGTATGAAATGTCATACAAAACAACGCAATACAAGAATACAATGGCCTAAGTGACTGACAAGGAATATGATAGGAATGCACTTCTGGAACAAAAATAAAGTGTTATTATGTTCGTCGTTGGCATCCTATCTAGCCCTTAGAATTTATAATAAAGAACTTAATAATTGTTATTTTGCTCTGGTCAAATGAAAACAATGAGTTGTTCAAATTATGACATTACTCCATGTACGATGGATAAGTTATTATAAATCTTAATGGTGAAACACACATACATAATACTGACGCTAAAATGCCATAAGGCAAATGATTTGAATTCCACTTATTTGTGGAACCGCAATTTAGGTCATATTAGAAAGGAACGCATGAAGGAACTCCATGCAAATGGATTTTTGGAGTCATTCGATTTTTGAATCGTTTGGCGCTTGCAAATATTTTCTAAAGAGAATGACTGAAATACCGTTCATAGGCCAAGAGTTGAACGGGCAACTAACTTAGTGGAAAAATACATGATGATGCATGTGGTTCACTGGGCATAGGTTGTGCGGGAGATTCTTCTACTTCATGAAAACTTCCAACAATGAATTGAGTATATATATGTGGATATATTCGATAAGGAAGAAGTTTGAAACATTTGAATGGATTCAAATAAATTTCAGCATGAGGTGGAAATCATCGTAATAGAAAAGTCAAATATCTATGATTGGATCATAGTGGAAATATTTCAATTACGAGTTTTAGCGAACATCTAAGAGAGTTATGAAATTGTTCTACAACTCACGTTTCTTGGAGTATCATAGTGATGATGGAGTATCCGAGAGATGTATCCAAACCTTGTTGGGTCAATGATGAGATAAAATATTGATGCTATTATATTTTTGTGGATTATGCTTTAGTGACTACCGCTTTTACACTAAATAGAGCATCATCATGATCCGTTGAAATGACACCATACGAGTTATGGCATGGGTATGAACCCCAATAGTCCTTTCTTAAATTTTGGAATGCATAGCATAAAGTAAATAAGTTTACAACCAAAATCGAATGAATGTCTTTGTTGGTTATCCCACAGAATTGATTGGGAATTCTTTCCACTATGGAGACAAAGACAAAAGTGTTTGTCGATGTTTCTTACTTATTTCCAAGAAATTGTTTTTAGCGAAGTATTTGAGTGGGAGGACAATAAAACTTGATAAGGTTTATGAACCTGAGCATAATGATCGAGTAGCGCAGCATCGGAATTGGTTCCGGAAGCGGCCACGACGATCATGGCTCCCATGTCTACAAAATGTTATAGTCATGGAGATCGAAGTACTTATTGAACCTTGTAGGTATGGTTTACTTTGTGATCAAATAAATGATTTGTGAACAAAGGATTGTTTTTGAACAATGATAAACCAACTACATACAAAGAAGTTATGATGGGCCCTGACTCCGTTAAAATGGCTATACGCCATGAAATCCAAGATAGATGAATACTTTTTGAAAGTAAACGGATCTATAAAATTGATGGACTTTGATGGAATATCCTTGAATAAGCTCGACTTGTCGAAAAGTTGTTTACGACAAAGTTCAAAGAGTTGACTACGATAAGATTAGATCTTCCGTAGCAATGCTTATAGTCTATGTGGATTATTCTAGTAATCGCTACATATTTCTTTCATGAGATATGATAGTAGGATGGCAAAATACATTACTTAACAGAAGTGTGTATTAAAGGTGTATACAAGATACAACCAATTGTTTTGCTAGTCCGTGGAATACTAGATAGGTAAACGAACTTCAATTGGATGAAGTGAGTATCACGGAGTTGGAATCTTCACCGGATGAAATAGTCAAAAGTTTTTGATTTCATCAGAAACGATGAAGAGGCTTGCATTTGCAAGAAATTAAGTGGGAGCGCTGAGACATATTTATAATACTTTATGTAGATACATATAGTTAGTTATAAATGATGTAATTATATACTTGATTATAAAAGGTTTCATTGAGAATTAACTTCAATGAAAGGATATGGACTGAAACATATTTAGTGTCAAGATCTATGAAGATAGATTGAAACACATAATAAGTTTAAGTCAAAGTACATAGAAAGGATATTGAAGTAGTTCAATATAGAAATATTAAGAAAATGTTCTTGTCATGTGAAGTTTTAACAAAACTTGAGTGTATCTGACACTCAATGAGTAAAAACACATGAGTGATTTAGATCACAATTAATATGTACACAATCAGATGTCATGTGTTCTAAAAAGTTAGGAGCATATACCAGAATGATTCATGTGATGATCATTGGACAAACAGTAAGAATATCCCTGTGTACTTTAGAAGAACCAAGGATATATAAATAGTTTTGTATGGAGAAATGACAAACAAATCGCTGTAAGGTGTTGCACCGATATTGGTTTTGTCACATATAAAAATAAAATTTCAATCTCAAAATTAGGCTAAGTGTTGTTTAAAAGGTAGTACAATGCTAGATTTAGAAGAGTTCTAAATGTTGTGACGGATTCTACAAACGAAGGCAGAATATGTCATTGTTTTGACAATGACTGAGGATGTTAAGTCAACAGGTTCTTTGAGAACTTGGTGTAGTTCCGATAGTGTCGAACTTTGAAGCTATATTGTGTATGACAATATTAGTGACATATTTCAGACGGAATTAAGGTTCCACCAGAAGACCAAACATATTTAAATGCCGACTCATTTGGAAAATGAGTGATGCGTGAAGATGCAAATGAATTGCAAAATACATACGTTTCTGAGTGTGTCAGAACCGTTGACTAAAGCTCTCCCTAGGGCAAAGTATGACCAACACCAGAATGCCATGGGTGTTAAGTACCTTACAATGTAATCTAGATTATTGGCTCTAGTGCAAGTGGGAGACTGTTGGAGATATGCCCAAGAGGCAATAATAAAATGGTTATTATAATATATCTTTGTGTTTATGATAATGTTTACATACCATGCTATAATTGTATTAACCGAAACATTGATACATGTGTGTTATGTGAACAACAAGGAGTCCCTAGTAAGCCTCTTAACTAGCTTGTTGATTAATAGATGATTAGTTTCATAATCATGAACATTGGATGTTATTAATAACAAGGTTATATCATTATATGAATGATATAATGGACACACCCAATTAAGCGTAGCATAAGATCACGTCATTAAGTTATTTGCTATAAGCTTTCGATACATAGTTACCTAGTCCTTTCGACCATGAGATCATGTAAATCACTTATACCGGAAAGGTACTTTGATTACATCAAACGCCACGTAAATGGGTGGTTATAAAGGTGGGATTAAGTATCCGGAAAGTATGAGTTGAGGCATATGGATCAACAGTGGGATTTGTCCATCCCGATGACGGATAGATATACTCTGGGCCCTCTCGGTGGAATGTCGTCTAAATAGCTTGCAAGCATATGAATGGTTCATAAGAGACCACATACCACGGTACGAGTAAAGAGTACTTGTCAGGAGACGAGGTTGAACAAGGTATAGAGTGATACCGATGATCAAACCTCGGACAAGTAAAATATCGCGTGACAAAGGGAATTGGTATCGTATGTGAATGGTTCATTCGATCACTAAGTCATCGTTGAATATGTGGGAGCCATTATGGATCTCCAGATCCCGCTATTGGTTATTGGTCGGAGAGAAGTCTCAACCATGTCTACATAGTTCACGAACCGTAGGGTGACACACTTAAGGTTTGATGTCGTTTAAGTAGATATGGAATATGGAATGGAGTTCGAAGTTTTGTTCGAGTCTCGGATGGGATCCAGGACATCACGAGGAGTTCCGGAATGGTCCGGAGAATAAGATTCATATATAGGAAGTCATTTTCTAGGTTTGAAAATGATCCGGTATTTTCTCTAGAAGGTTCTAGAAGAGTCCGGAAGAAATAAGGATGGAAGGTGGAGTCCCAGAGGGACTCCACCCACCTTGGCCGGCCAGCCTAAGGGAGGAAGAGTCCCAAGTGGACTCCCCACCATGGTGGCCGGCCACCCCACCAAGGAAAGGGGGAGTCCCACTCCCCCTAGGTTTGGTCACATGGAAGGTTTTTGTTGGGGTCTTATTCGGACTCTTTGACCTAAACCTTGGGGCTTCCACCTATATAAAGAGGGGAGGAGAGGGGCTGGCCGGCTACCACAACACCACCATGGCCGCACCCCTCAAGGCTGCCCTAGCCGGCGCCCCCTCTCCCAAACCCTAGCGGTTCCCTCCTACCTCTCTCTCCCACATAGGGCGAAGCTCTGTCGGAGATCTCCACCACCACCGCCACCACGCTGTTGTGCTGCCGGGATTCCGAGGAGGATCTACTACTTCCGCTGCCCGCTGGAACGAGGAGAAGGACGTCGTCATCAACACCGCACGTGTGACCGAGTACGGAGGTGCTGCCTGATCGTGGCACCGTGATCAAGATCTTCTACGCGCTTGCAAGCGGCAAGTGATCGTCTACCGCAGCAATAAGAGCCTACTCTTATAGGCTTTGGAAATCTTCAAGGGTGAGTCTTGATCATCCCCTCGTTGCTCCCGTCTTCTAGATTGCATCTTGGCTTAGATTGCGTTCTCGCGGTAGGAAATTTTTTGTTTTCTATGCAACGAATCCATACATACCGGAGGATGAATATGAAGATATTGTTGAATCCTCATTTGAAATCATGTCTTGATCCATAGAGTGTTCGGTTTCCTCTACATTGTTAGTCAACAACCAACTAGAGGAAATAGAAGCATTTTGATTATGGGAACAAGACAAGGTAAGCATATCCTCATGAGATTTATGTAAGCAATTTACACATGATATGCAAGGACTATCAACACAAGCATGTAGATTATTTTCAATGCTAGATGTGTTTAAGTCCAAAGAGGAAGCATTGCAATGGGATAGAGATGAAGAATCATCACTATTGAGCACAATATCAACATTGCAATTTTCCTCACCACTCACCATATCATTACCTCGTGTCTTGCTACACGTTGGTGAAGTGGAAGAAGGTGATAATTCATCACGACCGGAGGTGGAAGCAACTTGGAGCTCTTCATGATGTGAAGGGGAAGAGAGCTCCTCGGAGTCACCACCGACCAATTGAGAAGTGGATCCACCAAACATTTCCTTAAGCTTGATCCACATCTCATGAGACGATTTTCGCTTTATATATATCAAGAACCTACGAAAATCGGGTCTCAAGGAGAATAAAAGCTCATTAGATACTTGAGCTTCAAGATGTAAGTTTTTCTCATCCTCTAAAGATAGAATTTGAGGATCCATCGGAGGAGAAAAATCTACATCTAGAAATTGCTCAATGTTTGGACACAAGGTCCGAAGATTGCAAAGCAAGCAATTTCGCCACAAAAGATAATTTGTGCCAACAAAGATAATTGTGTCATTGTGCACTAAATTACTAGCCGACATCTTTACTCTCAAGGCGGTGAAGCCTTAAACAAGGAGAGACCTTGCTCGATACCAATTGAAAGATAGAGATGTAGAGGGGGGGTGAATAGGCAATTACAAACTCTTGCGGATTTGTCTTGTATGAATGCGGAATTAAACTATCGTTTAGTTTACAAGCACAAACCCTAGATATGCTAATCTCAACTAAGTGTAACAATGGAAACTAGAGCTAAGCAAGATAGGCACAAGATATATGTAGCACAAGTGATAGAAAGATATATATACTTCAAGCACGATGGATATCACAAGGAAAGAGAGCTCGGGTAACCGAGGCACGCGGAGACGAGGATGTATTCCCGTGTTCCCTTCCTTTGCCAGAAGGTACATCACGTTTGGAGGAGTGGAGGTCCACGAAGGATTCCCCGTGCCACGAAGACTCACCCTATTCTTCGAACCACACCCACGAAGGATAATGGCCCTTTCCTTATGGTTAGCTTTTCCTCCGCTCCGGAGATGGCAAGCTCCACAACCACTTCACAAGCTCCACGAAGGAGAAGCTCGGGCCTCTTCACAATCTTCTTGAAGAGATCACCGGAGCACCAATCACCAAGCCAACTAGGAGGTCTCCCTCCAAGAGTAACAAGCTCACGGTCTCTCACTCGAACTAATCGTGGTGGAGAGCTCAACACTATGCAATGATGCAAAGCAAGAACACTAGAGGTGTTCAAGTCCTCCACTCTCAAATCCCACCCAAACAACAATGCTAGGATGAGATTGGAGAGGAAGAACAATGGGGAAAGTCAACAAAAGACTCTAAGATCTAGATCCCAAGAGTTCCCCTCACTTAGAGAAGAAATGGTTTGGTGGAAGTGTAGATCTAGATCTCCTCTCTTAGATCCCTCAAGAATGAGCAAGAATCATGGGGGGAACAAGAGAGAGAGCAACTTCTTCAAATACAACAATGGAGGTGAGAGAAAGGGAAGAAGTAGTTAGCTCAAGGTGGAAGAAAGGTCTATTTATAGCTAGGAGCAAATAAAACCGTTGGGAGGAAAAAGACAAGAAAAAGGCAAGAAAAACGGGCAGAAAACAGTCCCCCGGCTGGCGGTGACCGGCTGTGGTGGGAGGCCGGTCAGGGTCCGGCCCAGCGGACCAGCAGCCGGGCGGGGCTCGCACCGCGTGGGCGCGAAGCGCAGGCCGTGCGGGGAGGCTGGGCGGCGCGGAGCGAGAGGCCCGGCCGGCAGGCTCGGGCCGGGCGGCAGCCAGCAGGCCGCAGCGCCGGCGCCGGGATGAGGCAGCGAGTCGGTCGGCTGGCTGGGTGGGCCGGCGCCTGGCCCGGTCCGGTTGGTGCCGGTCCTGGCCGGTGGGCGGCGCATGGCCTGGCAGGCCGGGTGGCCGACCGGCTGCCCCTCCTCCTATTTTTCTTTTTTCTTTTTATTCTTTTCCCTTTTTCCTTTTTCTTTAATAACTAATGTTTCCGAACTCCGATTCGAATGAAACCAATTTTGTTTGAGAGATAAGAACTAATGCTATCCTATGGAACGTGAAAACACAAGAATCTGTAGGAGGGGATTTTATCATAAATATAAAAGGTAGAACCTTATATCATGAATAACCGATAAAATCACCCAACCTCGAAAACGCAATAGAAGATGCATGCGAGCTCCGTTTTCGATGAACTTGGGCTTGTTGTAAAGCTAGCAACAAGCTCAAGAACCTTACACATAGAAAAACCAAGAAGAAATAAGGATATGCAAAGTATGCAAAGGGTTGAGCTCCCTAAGACGATGTGATCAAGTTACCCAACCGAAAGCCCCTCTTGATAGTGCGGCTATCTATCCTATAATCCGGTCTCCCAACAACCACCTTGAGACCGGTAAAAGGAAAACCTAGCAAGGCCATACCTTTGCCTTGCGCATCCCGCTTGATCTTGATGATAACTCTTCGAGCTCTACTCAAACCGGAATGCCTCACTTGATCAATGTTGCTTAGTGAAGACTCACAAATGCTCCCTGATACGTCTCCGACGTATCGATAATTTCTTATGTTCCATGCCACATTATTGATGATATCTACATGTTTTATGCATACTTTATGTCATTATTATGCGTTTTCCGGAACTAACCTATTGACGAGATGCCGAAGGGCCAGTTCTTTTCTGCTGTTTTTGGTTTCGAAATCCTAGTAAGGAAATATTCTCGGAATCGACGAAATCAACGCCCGGGTCCTATTTTTCCACGAAGCTTCCGAAGTCCGAAGGGGAAACGAAGTGGGGCCACGAGGTGGGGACACGGGGCGGCGCGACCCAAGCCCTGGCCGCGCCGGCCTAGTGTGTGGCCCCACCAGGACTCCACCGACCTTGCCGTTCCGCCTACTTAAAGTCTCCGTCGCGAAAACCCTACCACGTTCGATGAAACCAGAGAAAACCTTCCAGAGCCGCCGCCATCGCGAAACTCCAATTCAGGGGACAGAAGTCTCTGTTCCGGCACGCCGCTGGGACGGGGAATTGCCCCCGGAGTCATCTCCACCGCCGTCTCCACCGCCATCTTCACCGCCATCGCTGTCTCCATGATGAGGAGGGAGTAATTCACCCACGGGGCTGAGGGATCCGCTGTAGCTATGTGGTTCATCTCTCTCTTTATGTGATCTAGTCGAATATCATCTATGTGCCACTCTAGTGATGTTATTAAAGTACTCTATTCCTCCTCCACGGTGTAATGGTGACAGTGTGTGCATCGTGTAGTACTTGGCGTAGGCTATGATTGTGATCTCTTGTAGATTATGAAGTTAACTATTGCTATGATAGTATTGATGTGATCTATTCCTCCTTTCGTAGTGTGAAGGTGATAGTGTGCATGCTATGTTAGTACTTGGTTTGGTTATGTTGATCTGTTATGCACTCTAAGGTTATTTAAACATGAACATTGAATATTGTGGATCTTGTTAACTCCGGCATTGAGGGTTCGTGTAATCCTACACAGTTAGTGGTGTTCATCATCCAACAAGAGGGTGTAGAGTGGTTCTATTATGTGATCATTGTTGAGAGTGTCCACTAGTGAAAGCATGATCCCTGGGCCTTGCTTCCAAGCATTGAATCTCCGTTTGTTTACTGTTTTGTTGCATGTTTACTCGCTGCCATATTTTATTCAGATTGCTATTACCACTTATACTCATCCATATTACTTGTATCTCACTATCTCTTCGCCGAACTAGTGCACCTATACATCCGACAAGTGTATTAGGTGTGTTGGGGACACAAGAGACTTCTTGCTTTGTGGTTGCGGGGTTGCTTGAGAGGGATATCTTTGACCTCTTCCTCCCGAGTTCGATAAACCTTGGGTGATCCCCTTAAGGGAAACTTGCTGTGTTCTACAAACCTCTGCTCTTGGAGGCCCAACACTGTCTACAAGAATAGAAGCACCCGTAGACATCAAGCTATTTTGCGCCGTTGCGGGGAGGAAAGGTAAAAGGTACTCACACTCCGGATCTCGGCTACTAAGCTATTTTCGCCGTTGTAAGTACTCGAAGCTATTTCCTTTAGATTCTGCAATTGCATCTTTTTGTTTCTTGTTTTACACTAGTAAGGCATAATGGAATACAACTATGAGCTTTTTAATTTATTTCCTAAGTTAAGACATGAATTGTGTGATGCGAAAATTAAAGAACCTATGGAGCCTCAATTGCATGCTAGTAGCAATGTTATTAGTATGAACGCAATCACTGCTAATGCTATGGATAAGTCTAAGCTTGGGGAAGCTAGTTTTTGTGATCTTTTTAGTTTCCCATCTTTAGGAGAGAAAATTTGTTCTGATAATGCTTTATCTCCCATATGCGATAACTCTAATGATGCTTGTCCACCAACTGCAAGTACTGCTTTCAAGATACCCATAAAAATTATTGAACGTTTTATTGATAACCGCTATGAAGGGGATGGAACTGTCCATCCTGGAGATCATTTACTGTTTTTGCATGGATTATGCGGGTTATTCAAGTGTGCAGGTATCTCTATGGATGAAGTGAGGAAGAAGCTATTCTCTTTTTCGCTGTCTGGTAAAGCGGCGCATTGGTATAAATTGTTGAAGAATAGTCATTCTCTTGGTTGGGAGGAAATTGTACCTCTCTTTTATTCTAAATTTTATGCTCCTCATGAAGTGCATATTGATAGGAATTATATTTATAACTTTTATCCTCGTGATGGAGAGAGTATTTCTCAAGCATGGGGGAGATTGAAGTCACTAATACTCAAATGTCCCATTCATGAGCTCCCCCGTAATGTTATTGTTAACAATTTTTATGCGAGGCTTTCAGGACAACACAAGGACTATCTGGATGCCTGTTCAGAGGGATCTTTCACAAGCAAGGAGGTTGAAGCTAGGTGGGATCTTCTTGATCGGATTGAGGAGAATGCTGAAGGATGGGAGAACAACAAAGGTGAAGAGTCAGGTATAAATTATGATTATGAATGCATTGAAGCTTTTATGGATACTGATAAATTTCGAGATATGAGTGCTACTTATGGTCTTGACTCTCAAGTTGCTGCAAATCTTTATAAAGCCTTTGCTTCTCATTTTGAATTGCCTAAAAAGAATTTTGATAAGTATCATGAATCTTTTAAAGAGGCTTGCATGAAGGATGAAATTGTTGTTAATGATTGCAATAAGCATGCTCAAACTCCTAAGAATGCTATTTCCTATAAGCATGTTAATTTTTGTGGAATGCATAGACCTTGTGGAATTAATCAAATCAAAGATGAATATTGTATCCATCATATTAATGAAAAAACTAGAAAGTGGGCTAGGGCTCTAGATGATCTTGGTAAAAAAGTTTGTGCCCTCTATCCTTTTATTTGTGAAGTTTGCCATGAAGTGGGTCATTTTAATTTTCAATGCTCCACCAATGATAATTTGAACCCGATGAGTGCTGCAAATTTGTATTGTGATGATGAAATTACTCCTAATCAGCATGATGAACTCACTTTATTTTTGTGGTGTGAAGAGCTATCAAGGAAAATTTCTTTGTTAGATATTAATGATCTCGATATTGATGATGTCCTGCATGGGTGTTTTTCTGATTGCATTGATAATAGCCATACAAATACTTACATAAAAAATATTTTAGAAGATGACACCTTGCCAAAATATGATAGGACCGCTGTGTGTTTTGAACTAATTAATGAAAAGGAGGAATCCTCCCAAGTTTCTTCTATTGTTTCGAAAGTAAATCAGGTTATGCGGACAAGCCACCCTTCAAGCCTCTTCCTCCTAAAGAAGGGAACGAGGAGAAGGAGGAGAAGAAGAAGAAGAAGGGAACGAAGAATAAGAAGAAGAACAAGAAGGAGAATAAAGAGAAAGAGGTAACGGCATATCCCCGCGTGAATGAGATAACGCTAGGTAACCGTAAGTATGTTGCTCCTAATGATTATTATGATAATGAATCTGAATACAATGATCTTCCTATGCCCTTTACATACATTAGTGATCATGATTTGAATGAGCACACTACTTTTGATATTGCACATCATTGTACTGACCTCCATTCGTGGGGCTGCATATTCAAACGTGCAGGATTTTCTGAGGAGAAGTACCTGGTAGGATCTCGAGTCTACATTCCAACATGTCTGCATGTGGCACATGAAGATTATGAAGGCTCATTGATGACTTACATTCCGCCGTGTTTGTTCTGAACATTTTATTGAGCTAGTCCATGTGACTATGCAATTTGTAAGGTTTTACTTTACCCTCTGGATCAACGATGTAGTAATTTGATACTATTACAATGATTACTATATTTTGTAATGTGTGTGCTATCAGTGATCCCGAGAATAGCACTATACACAGGTATCTTACCTTTATTAAAAGGTAGGGTGCTACATTTCTTGTTTGATTGCTGGAGTGACATGCTTGTTGAAAATTATTCCAGATTTCGTCTAATTTGGAGTTTGGCCAGAACCATCACAGAAGTGTTGCAAAATTTTCTTCATTTTCATGGTTTCTTGAATCGTATCTTGGCCACAAACAAGGAGATCATCTACAAAAAGAAGAGAGTGGATCGAGGGGCAATTCGGTCCAAGGATTATACCTGCAAGACAACTTTGTGACAGAGCATGTTGTAGCGCAATTGATAATTCATTAATTGCAAGTACGGACAAGTAGGGGGACAAAGGACAAAAGGTTGACCATTTATGACAACAGAAAAAAGTTGGCGACGAAATACATGAGTGGATTAAATTAATAAAATGACCATGCAATCCTTTATGTGCAAGAGTCTCCATAATGAACTTCCATTCAAGCCAATCGAAAGCTTTTGCAAGATCATTTTTTGGCATAAAAGCTTTGTTTTTGCAAGTGCTTAAAGCAAACGGGTGAGTAATTTCTTGAGAAATGATAATGTTATTACTTATTTGTCTTCCTTCGGTAAAATTTGTTGAGGAAGGATGAACATAATACAACAAGTGAGGCTTTAGTATATGAGAAAGATTTCACAATGATTTTGTAGATGGCATTACATAGGCTAATAGGTCTATAATCTACTGGAACTAGAGGAACCATCTTTTTGGGATGAGGGCAATATGAGTTTCATTTATATGTGTTGGCATAATACCTGATTGAAAAAAAAAATCTTACCAATTGTACTACGTCACGACGTATCCACTCCCACAGGTTGTAATGTAGAATTCTATATTGAATCCATCTGGTTCTGGAGATGCATTTCTCTTCATGTCTTTAAGTGTCTTCAAAATTTCCTGTTCATCTGGCATGATCTATGTGTAGTCCTAACTGTCTTGAGTTAGATTTGTTCCAACATAAGGCCTGCAATTGTTAGCATTTGTAGAGGAAAATATGGATTTGAAATAACTCACAAAGGTATTACTAAAAAATTTAGGCATAAACTGCAGCATATCATTTTCATCCTTGACCGAAACAATTATATTTCTTCTTCTTCTTTTTGATCACGGCATGATGGAAGAAAGAGGTGTTCCTGTGTCCATCTTTAATCCAATTCTTCTTTGCTCTTTGCATATAAAAATCTATGAGTTTGGTCAAAGATTACCTTGTTGTTGCCAAAGAAACCTGCTTAGTTTGATCTTGGTGTGCTAGTGGTTTCATCTGGATCAGCGCGATTTGTTCTTGTATGTTGTTGAGCTCATTATTTAAAGCTTTCTTCTTCCTCGACCAAATCCTGAGAGTTCTTGCAAGATGTTTAGTTTTAGCTAAAAAAAGGATTTGTTTGCAGTTTTAATAGTTTTTCATAGTTTTGGAAGTCATCTTCTTTTAGCCACCAATTTTCAAATTTGAAAGTACACTTAACTTTACGAGCGAGACTATAATTGGAAAAAAAATAGCAGCATGATCACTAAGGATATGAATAATTGGCATGTTATACACATTAGTGACAGGAAAGCAGCACACCAATCAGCATTCACCAAGAAACGATCCAATCTTTCAAAGATGTGCTTAGTGGAAAATTCTATTGGTCCAAGTGTTAGCAGGACCACTATAGCCCAAGTCAAAAGACCACAGTCTTTAACAAAACCACGAAAAGCATACATACGAGAACGATTTATATTGCGAGAATTTTTTCCATATCATACAAAAGATCATTCATATCTCCCATACAAACCATAGGAAGGCCCGGACTATCGGACACAAAAGTGGCCACTTCACTCCAAATAGCACTGGTTTGGCCATGGTTTGGGTCACCATACATACAAACTAACCAAACTTAAGATTACTAGGACTATGAACAACCGTAGCTAGGATAATATGGAAATCAGAACTATGGATAGTTACTTGAAGGTCATCATTTCACATCAACCAAAGTCCACCCGAGCGTCTTCGAGAGGGCACTACAAAGCTATCAGCCATGTTAAAGCTAGCAGTAAGATCACATGAATTCACTTTAGAGGATTTAATTTAAGAGATAAATATTGCATGTGGTTGTGCAGACTAGATCATCCTAGCAAGATGCATCATTTTTCATCATAAAGTTCCATAGTCCTTCCTCCCTGATCTGTGTGGTGATGTTGTGCATTATCTTTCTGATGTGATCCAGCATTGGATCTAGATTGCATTTCATCCCCTTGTTCTTCCTGGCATCTTGGACCTATATTACAAGGAGAAGCATCCTAAGCTATATAGTAGTCGCCAACAATTTGAGGACGCGATAATACTCCGTAGTGAGAATCATGTGTGCATAGAGAATTAGCTGGCAAAACCGTCCTAAGTGGCCATGGATCATGCTCGATTGGTGCAGAAGAACTTGACCGTGCATGCGATCTACGAGGTGATTAAGCATAGGGGTGCACCACTTTCCCCATAGAGCCATTCCTAATTCTGCGGTGAGGCCCACCATACCCCATTCCATCGGCGCCTGTGATGCGATTCCAAGTGGCAGTCCCATTGTGATAGCTAGTAATCCCCACAGAAGATGTGTAGTGAGTCCCATCTTGGTGCGGATCCTAAACGTCCCATCCAGGAGGGCGACGACGAGATCGGATTTCTGCTATAGCGGCACCGGCTCCAAGGATTGGACCGGCATCAGCTCCCGATTGGATTCCTGTTGATCCACTTCCTCCGCGTGAGAATCTTCCTCCTCCTGCTAGTGTCGCTCTGAGGATTCCTTCTCCAAAAGGCACCATCTATAGTGAGATGTGCGACGGTTCTTAGTCCCTGTTGTTCTGCAACAATTTGGTTGGTGCCGAATAGGGGCAAATGATGTGGTTGGGGAAAAGCATGGAGATTGGTGTTTGTGTTTGGAATCTTCCGTGACAGCTAGTCGCGGGCTCCAACTATACTTCGCCATGGGCAGCCCGGCCCGGCCCGAAATTCCCGGGCCAAGCCTGACCCGACCATGCCTCCGGGCCGGGCATGGGCCTGATTTTTTGGCCAGGTTGGGCTGGGCCTGGGCCTTGATTTTATGCGATTTAGTGAAGCGGCCCGGCCTGAGGCCCGACGGGCTTCCTCTGTGATGGGCTGGGCTTGGGCCTATTTTTTGGCCCAACGGTCAAGCCGGGCCTAGGCCAAGATTTTCTGCGTGGGCTTTGGTCGGCATGGCCCGAGAAATGCCCAGGTATCTCCATTTGTCATGCTCTCCGGCAGCGGCGAGGTTCTCTTGGCTAGTGGTGGTGGATTTGGAACTCGACAGGGAGCAGGCGTTTTGGTGAGGGTTTCTGCAAGGACGGCTCATCAGTAGTGTTGTGTTGTGGATTTGGCAGGGCAATTGAACGAGGCGAGATGTTCTTTCAGAGCTGAATTTTCAGTCATGAGAGGTGGTATTGAGCAATCCTTTTGACAAAGGGTATCTGCTTCTCCTTGTACAGGTGAATGTGCTAGGCCTCCCATGGTAGTAGATATAGCCTTTTGTGAGCTAGTATCTCCTGTATTGATATGCTGGCCCCACTTTCAACTGGTTGAAATACCCCAATATTCTTCCTTTGGAAATCAGCTTTTTCTAGTCTAGTCAGTTCATATCCAATGTTATTTTAGAAACACAGTACAAACGCAGACGTTCACATACACGCGGATACACTCACCCATATGAATACACGCACACCCTACCCCTATGAGCACCTCCAGAAGACTGAGCCGGCGGTTCATATCCAATGTTTCTGACTGAGGTAGTTACTTCATGCCCGAGGTGCTGATTCGAGCATTGTGGAGGTTTGAGGTAGCTTCCATGCACAACTTCTGCAGACAGCTCATTTGGTTGCCAACCAATTGGAGATGAACAGTACCGTAGGACCTGTGTGGAGTATTCTGTAGTGTGTATGAACCTTGATCAATATTGACTCCTCCTTGGGAAAACTTGCCATGTTCATTTGTTCGTGAGTTGTTTGCTGAAATCTTCCTTTGCCTTTCGGATCTTGAGCAAACAGTCATTGCAGTCTACTGAAAATTGCATTCCCTCCATGAGTGGCATCTGCATTCCCCACCCTGGTGCTCCGAATTACTTCAGCTGGAATTTTCTCTTCATCAATTATCCACTGACCAAATCTTTGTTCAGGGATCTCCATTCCAAACTGTCTGCAATTCCAAAACTTGTGAAACATTCATGGAAAAAAACAGCGGGCTATTTCGACATTATAGCGGCGCTATACGTATTTAGAAGGTGAACGTTACGCTATGCAAAATTTGCTCCCTATGGAGCCAATCTCGCTATTAATTAGCGGCGTTAAGCTCGCTATTTGTTGTAACGTTATAGCGTTATAGCGCACTAAAAATGTATGGAACTAGCGGCATCCCACGAGCCACCGATTTCAACCTAGCTCAACTAAACCCCAGGTCGGCAACCAACCAGTCGCCACTTTC
Source organism: Lolium multiflorum (assembly GCA_030979885.1). NCBI lineage: Eukaryota > Viridiplantae > Streptophyta > Magnoliopsida > Poales > Poaceae > Lolium > Lolium multiflorum. The sequence goes on along the minus strand of CM061753.1, from coordinate 271,107,931 downwards.
GACTCCCCACGCGCCTCGGCGGTGGCGGCTACAGCAACATCGCCACTCTCCTCCAGCTCTGCATGGCCTCCTCCGTGCGGCATGTCCTGACCAGAATCACCAGGACCAGGAGCTCGATCTGACGTCAGTCTTCACCGCCCGGCCACCACCTCTTGTGCAGCACGCCACAGTCATATCTCATTTCATCCTTGCATATTCTCTTCCAACTTGGCCAGTACCGGAAGGTAGTTAAGTAGTGGTATTCGTAGCTCGTAGACACCATGGTTTAGCTTTATAGTTCTTAGTTCAGTTCAATTACATAGTTCTTGTCATCTGCATGCTTTGTCTCTATGAGAGGAAGAGAAAACGTGTTGGTATAATTTAGTCAAAACTGATTAATTAGTTATGCATGTATTGCTCTAGACAACCTTTTAGCTGATGAAATCCTTGATATACGAGGAGTTGGCTCTCTTGGTTTTCAAGGCAAAAAGGAAGTCTTATGGTGGCCTTGCAGATTGGGTCAAGCATTTCATCTAAGACTATGGCTGGGAGATATGGCTCTGTTTGTTGTAAGACAGATTTTCTAGTTTAAGCTTCGGTAGTTTCTCTCTTTTTGCTTTGAGGTGCTCTACTCTAGCACTTCTTTGGCTGTATTCTGGACTTTTTGGACTCTTTTTGCCTTATATATAAAAATAAAAATATACAGTGGGGAAACCCACCGTTCAACCTCAAAAAAAATCCTTGATATACATGTTATATCTATTATTTTTCTATTTTTTTGCGAAACGCTATTTTGAAAAATAGCGTGCTATCAGCACGTTATAACTTGCATAGCATTTAGAGAAGGACCACGCTATTTCATTTAGTGCGCTATTTTTCCTTGGAAACATTCCGCCACCGAAATACAGATTATTTTGGTCTTTTCGTAATGCAGATATGCAATCCCTATGGTACTGTCAAGTATATGTTAAAATTGCCTTATCTTTGATAGGGAAATTCACCGCCAGCCTAGCTGTGCCCCAGATGTAGTCTTGCTTCGCAAAAGATTAGTCTTGCATGACATGAAACTCTGAGACTTGCCCAACTTGATTCAATATACTAGCAAGCAGGTCAACTGATCTCCTCTTTCTTGGAATACCATATGCTCTGATTGTGACTAGAATATGCTCAAACTTGTAGTCGGTACTAGAAGTAGCATCATCATTTGGATCAAACCAGTCTATAAGTAAATTATCTGAACCAGTAACCCACGGCTGCCTAGCATAGATTGACACCATATCCTCCTCGGATCTAAAGTGAGCTATAAAGACAGTGCTGGATACCTGAGAAATTCCATAGAACTTGTTTCTCCAAGCTCTGGTCATCGATTGTTCAATGGATTGTTGAGATATACTTCTAGGTGTACCTCCAGTGCACGCCACTTTCATGATAAGGCAGAAGGAGAAGTCCAGTCTTCCTGTTAAATCACGTGGTTGCCCTGAACTCTGCATAATCCTGGATCCACTACACTCAGGGCTTGCAGCGTCATAGCTAGATCTGGAATCTGTGCTTCTTTGGATTGGAGATTGTGTTCCTCTCTTTCGTCATTTATCTGATTCCCATCCATGCATGAATCTAGAGAAGAATAACTTGTTGCTGGATGGTAAGGGCTGGAGGGGGAGATTGGTGTATGGCTTTGAAGAGGAGGATTTAGGTGATGGGATTAAGAGAGTAGAGGGCAGAGAGGAATGTCGCCAGTCGCCATAGAGGACACCGCTCTGTTCTAGAAGAGTCCCGCGTTCGCTCCAGTTTATTCTTGCGTCGGGGAAAGCCTCCTCCAACACTACAAGTGAAAATGTTGCTCCGTGCTGCTAGTCTCTAAGACACTGGATTTCACTTTTGTGAAAAATTATTCAAGTTCAGAGATTTTAACCTATAAATGGTTAGATCAGGATATCTCATCCGGAGGAATACCTCAAATCCCGTCCGCGCGCGAATCCAACAAATGAGATAAGATCGGCGCCACCATTCTGGCCATCCACCGTCTCTAGCTACCATGCGATTACGTGGCAATCGTATTAACTCTATATGGAACGTGTGTGGTTCCCGCGTCTTTAATTCATATAGTTGTGGGTAGCCATCTCGTCTCCGGCCCTATAAGTACCTGGCTGAGTCGGGCAGGAGAGCAGAGCAGCAGCCTCCAGCTTGTGTGCTCAGTGCCCGTCAGACCAAACTAGCAAAACGAGGCGAGCACTAGCGATAGAGATGAAATCTACTAATTCCTTTGTCACTGCTATAGCAGCAGTGCTGGTACTCATAGCCGCACAGCATGCCTCCCTCGCCGCCGGCAGAGGCCCCAGGGTCATCATCGTTGGCGCCGGCATGTCCGGTACGTCTTCATTATACCTGTCATCATATCCATGAACGTGGTCGGTGTTGTATCGTATGTGCAATTGTGCAGGGATCTCGGCGGGGAAGCGGCTGTGGGACGCGGGCGTGAGGGACCTGCTGATCCTGGAGGCGACGGACCGCATCGGTGGGCGGATGCACAAGCACAATTTCAGCGGCGTCAACGTGGAGATCGGCGCCAACTGGGTGGAGGGCGTCAACACGGGGACAAGATCAACCCCATCTGGCCCATGGTGAACGACACGCTCAAACTCAGGAACTTCTACTCAGACTTCGATGGCGTCGTCAGCAGCGTCTACAAGGAGAAGTACGTTAATTAGCTGGCCAAACTGATGATTCACAACATGCGTACATAACACATATACATGCAAAAGATGTCATATAACTCTCCTAAGATGGATGAATATGGAGAACGTTGTGAACGAGAAGGAAAACGCTGTGCATGACAAGTTTTAAAATGAAAAACAGAAATTAATGACGCCAGATCTTTGAGGTCGTCGTTCCCTCACAAGAATTATGGAACGGAGGTATAACCGATGGGTTTCCTAAGTACAGACCATGGATCTCCTAAGTACAACCTATTGATCAAAGAACGTAAGTAATATTCCCTCCATTCCGATTAAATCGACGTGAGTGGTGTCTGTTGAAATAGGAGCCGAGGGAGTACAACAGATGATGAAAACAAAGTACGTACGGCCGTTCCTCGATGGATATCCTAAGTACAGCCCAGATAGATCTCCTAAGTACAACCTATGGATCAAAGTAGGGCAGTTCCTCGATCTTAACTTCATCCCTCTCATCCTTGTATTAATTACTGTCAATGAAAACCAGCGGCGGCCTGTACGACGAGGAGTACGTGCAGAAGAAGATGGACCGCGGGGACGAAGTGGAGGAGCTGGGCGGCAAGCTCGCCGCCAAGATGGATCCCAGCGGCCGCGACGACATCTCCATCTTGGCCATGCAGCGCATTTTCAACCAGTACGCTCGTCGTCTTAAACAGTTAAACTCAATGGATACTCAGGTCTATCGACGATTGGCCGTGAGACCTCTCTTCTCCTGTATGTTGCAGCCAGCCGAACGGGCCGGCGACGCCGGTGGACATGGCGCTCGACTACTACAGGTACGACTACGAGTTCGCCGAGCCACCACGCGCCACCAGCCTGCAGAACACCGAGCCCACCGCCACGTTCGCCGACTTCGGGGAGGACGCGCACTTCGTCGCCGACCAGCGGGGGTTTGAGACCCTCGTCTATCACATCGCCGGACAGTACCTCAGCACGGACAACGCCGGGAACATCGTAGATCCCAGGCTAAAACTCAACAAGGTACTCCACCTGATTTTTTTAAAAAAAAACATATAATCAAAATTTTCTACTACAGTACCTCTTCTATCCAAATTTAGATAAATCTAATAAATTCTTTTATGGACCAAGGGAGTACAATTTTTATATTTTTCCTAAAGAAAGATTTTTTCATATTTTAGGTACTAAGAACGAATATAAACAAAATCGGGTTGAAGTTATGATACTAAAATTGCACAAGTAAGAGCTGCATCAAAATTGTATGTCTATAAACCGGTTGCCGAACGAGATTGTCATAGTCCATCACCCTGTAGAAGGCATGCTAATGAAGCTAAGGAAAATTAATGTTGTTTAGATTTCTCATGTGTACTTATATTTTGTGATAAAGGAAATACATTAATATAGAGAGCATATCAATTGTTTCCGGTCTCTGTAAAAACTTAATGTCAAGAACTTGTCGGGATATCACGGTTTGACCCCACCAAAGCGATCAACGACTCACGGAAGAAGGAAACAATCACCGGCATTGGCAACACCCAAATTCGGAAAGAGGTTAACATCGGTGCATATCAAAAAGGAACAATGCACAAGCGGCATCGTATATCAATCTAAACACCAAAATCCGATCAGGGGATTTCGCGCTAGACAATGTCATCAACAAGGAGACACCTAGAAGTATGTCATTGCCAGCTGCAACAGATGATCAGACCTAGGTTTTCAGCTTGGAGATTGATATTTGGTACTGAAAGAGCACCACCAAAACCGACATCGCCTTGTGTAGTTGTCGCCCCACTTGCTGAGGACACTACTACAATGCACGGTTGCCAGACTCATATAGTCATCTCACACGCACGGTTCTAACATATGCATGTCACCCAAATAAACTGGAATTTGCACAACGTTGTTGTGAAACATCATCGATCTACTACTCATCCAGTGCGCCTACAGACAGCCGCTCGTGTTCACCCTCATGACGTTCACATTGCCTGACGAGCAAAAATAGTATGTCGGTCATTTCCCAATTGCGCTACCATATAGCGGTCTTGAACTTGACATGGTCTATATTGAGATATACATGAAATGAAGGTGCTTGGCAGACAAGTTTAGGTACCACAACAATTATACGCACGTTTCCGCCAGCTCATATCATGCCTACTGCAAATAAAAATTAGAACGTTTTCATTTTATTTTCTAGTCACAATAGTGGGGCTCACTCCAGATAAGGTATGCGGAATGGCTCATTTCCCCTATTGACCACGCCTCTTTCATCCTGGCTTAGTGGCTTCTGTTGCCCGCACTTTGATCCCAGTGGCAAATCCAAGATATATAAAAATGTAGAGGCTCAAAAAACTAAGAACATAGTTTTAAAAAGAAACACAAGGCAATCTACAACGGATTTTTGAAAATTATATACACAATTGGTCATGCACCTACAGGCTACAGCATAAGGCATAGGTTGTTAAGGGATCCAGTGTAGCTTCATTTCAACAGTTCGTTGCTGGTCGCGCTAACAAAACTTTGACCTTTCAGCATCAACCATTGTTGAGACATATATATTTGATGGTTTTTGCTGGAAATGGAGGATACGCTCAAGCCTATGGAAGCCTACCCGGCAAATTCACCCCCGGTGATCCTGTATAGTATTATCTATCTAGTGTTCATACTGGAACTGTAATCAGTAATCTGATGAATTGCACCGAAATTTGATTTCCATGCAATCATAGTACTCTCCGAGTGAGGAAAGAAACCGCAATCTTTAATATTTTTGGACGCACATATCGGGCAAACATGTGAAATTAATCATGGTAGCACAACGAGATCGAGGTCGTGTATCCTGGAATCGATCGGTGGGTGATTTTTTTGAAGAATAAAGAAAAAAATTGAAAGTTGTCAGGGTCCACCAGTAATTTACCCTGGCAACTATTTTTTGGGTTGTTCTGACTCCGTAACCCAGCCACGTTTTCCCTTCAGATTTTCCGATATTTTGGATAAATTTGAACATCGATGCAGGTGGTGCGGGAGATCTCGTACAACCGGAGATCGAGGCGTGGTGGTGACCACGGAGGACAACTCGACCTACAGCGCAGATTTCGTGATTGTGTCCACGAGTCTGGGAGTCCTGCAGAGCGATCTCATACAGTTCAAGCCTCAGCTGCCCGTACGTCAGCTAGTTTTCTTCATCTCACACCCAACACACCACTCTGGTAATTATTCACGCTCTTGACACTTGACACTTACTGTATCGACCAGGCATGGAAGATCATCGCCATCTACAGGTTTGACATGGCTGTGTACACCAAGATCTTCCTCAAATTCCCCCGGAAGTTCTGGCCCACGGGCGAAAGGAAGCAGTTCTTCGTCCACGCCAGCTCCAGGCGAGGCTACTACGGGATGTGGCAGTCCTTCGAGGAGGAGTACCCGGGAGCCAACGTGCTGCTGGTGACGGTGACGGACCAGGAGTCGCGGCGGATCGAGCAGCAGCCGGACAACGCCACCATGGCAGAGGCGGTGGCGGTGCTGCGCAGGATGTTCCCCGGCGAGGACGTCCCCGACGCCACTGACATCTACGTGCCCAGGTGGTGGTCCAACCGCTTCTTCAAGGGCTCCTACTCCAACTGGCCCATCGGCGTCAACCGCTACGAATACGACCAGCTTCGGGTAGCCACACGCACACACACTCACACTGTAGTTGAATTGAATTTTTGATCGAGATCTCAACTACACAGATGGTGAAATATGTCCATCACCGAATTAATGGCTCCGGCCGGCTAGGTCTGATGATGTCCTTAAATTTGATTGCTGCAGGCGCCGGTGGGGCGGGTCTACTTCACTGGGGAGCACACCAGCGAGCACTACAATGGCTATGTCCATGGAGCCTACCTTGCAGGTCTCGGTTCAGCCCATCGTCAAGTGTGATATATATGCCATCTCCCACTACTACTTAACTAATTTGCATTGCGATTTCAGGCATGGATTCTGCTGACATTCTGATGAACAGTATCTTCAACAACGTGGAGTTTAAAGTCCGCGGCAAGTACCATGACCAGACCGCAGAGGTACATGTGTATATAACTCGTCAACGTTCGATCTCTTAAACTGGTATCTCTGCAGCAGCAAACACGTGCATTTTCTGAAGAAGAAAAAATACACTTGTTTTACTTGTCATTGCAGGCTAAATGAATGCGCTGTAGAGATAGATGGCATCTGCCAGTCTATGCTAATAAAGGAATAAAGCTCATGCCGCAGTTTCCGTGGAAGAAATTCAAGCTAAATAATGTGTTTTCATCTCCATTATTCTGAATTCTCCAAAAGTAGTTCATGTCGAAGTGTTCCAGACTTCCATCTATGTAATTATATTCAATTAATCAAATAAAGACACAGTGTTTAAGGTCTAAGTTTGTCCTTTGCTCATCTAGTTCGCCCCCATTATATATTTTCTAAATTAAATATGCATTCCTTAAAATGGATAAAAATAAAAGGGTATCTAGAGGGCGTTCGTGCGCCCTCAGCCTTCCAGGAACACTCGCACAATTCTTGGCTAGAAATCTAGCATGCGCCAAATCTCAAAAGTGTAAACATAAAAACATATATAGTTTATAAAGTGTCCACTGATCCACCCGATGATGCAAGATCTTCACACCAAAAAATGTTGGAAAAACAATTATGTGAAACACATGACTTGTAGTAGGATTTTTCTATGTAAGATATATAGATACCAGAAGAAAGTATATTAGGCATGCATATAAACCGACAATATACATTGCTTAAATATTTTGAAAAATGTGTTGCCTACTCCCTCCATCGAGGAATAAGTGTACTTTTAGCTTTATCCTCAGTCAAATTTTGTTAACCTTGATAAACTAGTGATATTAATTTCGTGCAACAGATGTTGCTACTTTTTTCTTTGAAGTCGATCAAACTTAGAAATAGTTTGAAAAAGGGACAAGTAAACGTGCACTTATTTGTGGATGGAGGGAATACACAGTTGTCCATATCTGCCAAGATGTCAGGCAAAATATTAGTAAAACGTCAGCTGATATATCGTCTATATCGGCCATCTATGTTTGCAAATGGAACTTAAGATAAGATATGCTAAATATGTCGGTATCGGCCACAGTTTAGAACTTTGACAGGAGTACAGAAAAATGAACAGCAACAAAATAGTATACATGTATGACATATCACATATTTGCTTGATTGTTTCACGGTACAGCACGCGAACTCTGACAAGAACTTTGTGAAACAAATTTAGCTTCCTTTTACTATAACACTTGTTTAATACAGGTCAGCTGTTCGTATACAACTCTACTTACTTCCTATGAGGCAACTGGTTAAGGCCGTATCAGAAATTGTTTTAGAAAAACGAATTGTTTCTGAAACAATCTATTTACATTGTGGTGGCGCTTTCAGACTTCTCCGTCTGTGCAACTACTGCAAAAAATGTTGGCAACAGTTGAAGCATGTCGCACCGCAAGCAGACGGCAAGAGACGTACACTTTGCCTATTCCCCTCTCTGCTGGGCTCTTAAAACGAATTGCAATGATGGAATGATCAACCTACTGTTAGTGCTGTACACAGGTTAGCTTGCACCTAGAAATTTGTCACACACAGAAAAATCAGTGGCATTCTTGCCTGAGACAAAATGAAGGGGGTTGTTTCAGTCTTTTTCTGACACTGTACATATGAAACTACACCAGATTCATTTTCTTAGTTTCCACTCAGTGGTAATAATTCATTTCATAGGTAGCAATGAAAAAGATCATATACATTTGCTTTCCTGGCATTAATTTGATGCGAGTTCTGCTATGACTTTACGTGATATTAGAATCATATAAAGAACGGTAAGGATCAATAGATGCGCTAAAAAGGGTACCGTTTCTTGACGTAAGATCCTTTTCGACTTCAGAAAAGAGCTCCTTCAATCTATTTGAGGTATTTGACATGATATTTTTTGTGACCTTCTTTTGTTGCTTGGTGCTCTTTAACCAGGCAATCCCCAACAAAACCTGCACACTGCAGGTGTTTGGTTTCGCTGGTACGTTCGCCATATGATACTTTAGCTGGAGCTGTTAGGAACAAAATTGTAATCAAAATTATTCTACATACAAGTTCAGCAACAAACATTTAGAGAACAAGCACACATAATAACACTTTAGTTTATGGTCTAGTTCAGAGCTAAGGCTAACAACAAAGTTGTTCAGAATGGTCAGAAACTCTCCGTAATGGTTGAAATATGTACCAGACCATAGAAGAATGGAAAGGGTTTCTTACACTAAAGTAGTCCCCAAGTAGAACACCTTGGAGTGTCATCACCTCTTCAATGGCCCACCCATCTTGGTTCACCAGGGCATACTTCTGTTGAGTGGTGCTTGCTTCTCCTCCAGATCGAGACAATGCTTTGTCAAACTTGTAGTTGATTTGCCTCTGGTATATATTTCTGTTTACAAGTTCCCATTCTGTTGACGAGTAATCCATACAGCCAGTCTTTTGCATCACTTTGTGTTCCAACTGACCTCCTGAAAACATCTCCATCAAGGACTCAACCTGAAAATACAGATGTGCATAGGGAATCCAAAAACAGATTATTTACTGTGAAAACGGATAGTGACAAGCTCATGTGAAGGTAAAAGTGACACTCACGTCCACAGAGAGAACTGACGAGAATATTTCAGACATTTTAACATCTTCATGGCTAAATAAGGACCCCGATTCTTCGGCCGGGAGTTCTTTCAGTTCAGACTCCTCAATTATCTCCCCCTTCTGTTCTGGACCCGGTGACCGCATTTTCCAAATCCCCATAATTATTCTGTCAGATAAAGGTTTATCAGTGTGATAAATTCATTGGCAAACCAGCAGAATAGCTTAGTAGGTAGTAGCATGGCAAGAATTCGAACATACGAACAGCGGATTTATAATTGAAGAAAGTATAAATGTATTGTTACTACGATTGCATATTTATATACCATGAGGTTGTGGATGTATAGAAGAACCTGAATATGGAGTATTGCGTGGTTCCTAAAAATCGTCCAGTTTAAGTGCTCATCTTGGCAGTTTGGGAATTCGAAAAGAGAGGTCTTCAACAATAAAGAGTTAAAGACAGAGCATGGCAGGCTTTGGTGGCACAAACCAAAGATGAAGTGCTGGGCCGCCCGGGGCCTAGCATCTAAATCCTTGCCTTATCGGGATTTGACGTCTGTGGTCAAGACCCTTATACCTATCGTAATGCAAACTCTTGTTTTAATATTAATAAGAAAAAATCCCCATCAAATTCAATTTAAGTGCTCTGCACGAGCCAAGCCCAACAGCCTTAGGTTGAAATCCACGAAAAGCCTAAAATGTTCAGAATTTCCTATGTTTACAACCATATTTTTTATATAATAAAAACAATACTTAAATATACAAAATATTATTCTTTTATAATTTTCTTCATTATCAGGCCAAGACAGCTTCGGGCTTGAAGATTGCGAACCAAAGTGTATTCACATCAGGCCAGATTACACGTGAACAGGTTATCTATTGAACTTCAGGAAACAATATCTTAATTATTTTCTTTTGTTTCGAAATTTGGATCTGAAGTTCTGAAAAAATAACACTGTATATGTTTGGGCCAGATGTCTCACTGGACCTCAAAAGCACACAAATGAAGTATAAAGATACCTTTGAGCATCACCGAACGAAACAAAGGACTGAAAATGGAACTTCAATCTTCCATTGTTATCTGTTCCCTTGGCACCATGTTTTGCTTCTGACCCTCTATCCTTTTTCAGGATGACCATCAAGGATGGACTGCCAATTGACAGTGTAGGAGGGATAACCTGGATATCATCGACGTCTTCCCACAAAAAGAAAAACTTCGTCTTGTGACCAAATATATTAGAGTAGAATCCAATTATTCTTGGAGAAAAGAAGAGACGCCCCTAAAAGAAAAAGAGTCGGTTCTTTGTAAATATAGAGAGCACAAAATGGAGAAAATACAAAATAGCAGCAAATGTCAAATGAGTCACAAATGAATGCAAAACTATCGCGGTGATTCTCCATGGTAGTATGGTAATGCATGTACAGGTCTTCTTTCTTCTGATGTTGAACTCATATAAGTATTACGTCAGACAACATACCAAATCTTTGACAACTCAAATAATAGCATCTTGCGCATAAGAAAAAAATCAGAAAAGTAATACCTGCAGTGGCATCTTCCGTTTTAGATGGCAGGTGAAATCATCAATGAGAAACTCTTCTGGAGGGAGGTTAAAAAGCTTCCGGAATGCTGAATTTGTTTGTGCTGACCGCAAATTTATCTACACATTGTGTCATATGTACTTTCAGAAATAAAAGATATGATGAAAAAAGTTTGGACAAAAAGTTGTCGTCCTTACCTTCTTACCGACTTCTTTCCCCATCTTTGACAGGTAATTCATGACAACTTCAGTTCCTCTTGAGTTGTTCAAAAAGATTCTTAAGTGTAGCTTCGGGTTGCTTGCTGGATCACACTTCCCATCAAGAGGAACCCATATGTCAGTTAAATCTGACAAACTGCTCTTCAGAAAGTTTACTTCAGCGTGACCAATGGGATCTCCATCGGATCGATTAGAATCATGAATAGCCACATCCATCCTTGATGGTGGATCATCCATTGCATCAAATTCGAATATCTCTAGAAATTCAAGCATCAAATGGGTCAGCAACATTCTATGCATATGAGAAGGTCAGTTAATGCGATACTATAACAAAAAAGATAGCCTGCTCTTCACAGCTGAGGACAAACCGACAAAACAACATCAAGGGGAAAGAAACTAACCATTCCATTTTGGCTCAGAGGTGTGGAATTTAATTGAGCTTGTTTTCCTCTTCGCATTGCAAGTAAAAACAGCATAAAGATCAAATAAGCCAGAGGAACCACCAGCTATTATACCACTGCCCTCAATAAGTGCAACAGTCAGTATCCAACCATCTCCATGAGCTTTGACTCCATGATCACTACCTAATAAAGGAAAAAATTAAAGGCAAATAATGCTTAACTGCAACTGATATTATAAAGGAAACCAAGTAGCAATACAATATCATAACATATATAGAGAGCAAAATGTCCCTTTGGTTGCAGTAGAAGACAATTCACCTCATCTAGTTTTAGAACAACGCTTTCACTCTTACAGCATGTGCAACATAAGCATAAATCTAATAATGAACATACATAATCATGTGCACCAGTTTCAGAGTAGATAACATAGTGGCTCTTGAGATATCTACCTCTTTGTTTCCATGCATTCAAAAAGCGCTTCATTACTTTCATGATATTCTGTCCCTGAAGGATCAACACAGCACAAACCACGACCTCTCCAATTGAATCTGGAAGGTCAATGCCAAAATACTCAAGCCCATTCATCGCTTTGGGCTTTGACAAATGAAGGTGTGTTATAATATATATCCCTACGATAACAGAGACTATGAATGTGAAGTTCCCAAGGAAGCGGACAATCAGCCTCCAGCTAGGTTCTTTTTGTGTATGCAGCGAAGCCAAAATCTTTGCTTTGTTTGCATTAGCATCATCAAGCTCAGCTACCTTGAACTTTTGGGACAGTACTTCAGAAAATTGTGCATAACCTTCAGACATGCCTTGTTTTGCCCCATTTTCAATCATTCCTTTTATCATTGTGCTCTGAACAAAGTTGATCCGCCAACTTACAGTAAGATGTGCTGTTTGCTCTTCAGATGATAACTGCGGACCTGGCGTTATACAGTACAGTATCTCTATCTTGAAACAATTGCCACAAGGGACATCAGGAGTGCTAACAATAGACAAAACAGCAAAAGAATTCCCAGCTGCTTTCAAGTATTTCTGCTCTTCTGTGGCCTTGCAAGCTTTAACCAGCTTACTCGCTGCTTTTATGTAACTTAATGTTCTTCGCAAACAACCATCGTTGCTATCGATCTTCCACGATTCAATCTGAAACCCACTTGTTCCTTGAAGTTCTGCTACTGCCGGCCAGAAATCTGAATTTGGAGAAAACAAGAGCGTATTCAGTCCGGCTGGTGCAGTAACATAAGATTCGTCAACCAGAACGCCGTTAGACAGCTTGGCTGGCATTTCAGCGCCTTGATCTTTGGACTCCATGATTTTTAGTAGCTCATCAAGGCTCGACTCAGGTGGCGCGCGGTTCTCAGGACTTTCACGTTCTTCAGAGCACACTTTCGACTCCGGCGACTGATCCACCACCGACTCGGCGTCCGAGACAACCGCAGGCACCGCGGCATCGGCAGGTTTCCGAAAGAAATAGCGAGACAAGACCTCCACCATCGACGACGTGTTGGCCACCGCATCGGTTTCAGCGGACGTTCCAGGCTCGGTGGCTGCCTGCTCGACGCTGCTCCGGGGTGGCTGGTCCACGAAGCTATCCGCGGATCGTTCGAAGCTGCTCTGCGATCCTCGGTCCAAGCTGGCCACGGCTGAGAGGTCAATGTAGCTGTTGGTGGTTGACAGAGCTCCACGTTTGGTCCCGATTGACCTGTCTGAACTGGATGATACGCCGTCCGAAGTGGGGCGCGGTAGAGGGTGCAATTCTTCAGACATGTGCGTCCGTGTAGACAAGGATATGCGCAGGCAGATTTCCCCTGCAGATGGAAGATAATTAGATGGTCCCAAGATTACCAGAATATACTTTTTTTTCCTTGTGCATGATATCATGATTTGCTTGTACAGGTTCAACCAGTAACCGAATCAATAGAACCACAAAAGAGGAAAAACACAATGTAGATAGATAGATAGATAGATAGATACCGCGGCATTTCCTCTTGGACTTGCTGCTCTTTGGCTGGAGCTGGTACCATGCGGTGCCGAGGGAGAGGCCGTCGGTGTCCATGACCTGTGAGAGGGGCACCTTGACCCTTCCGAGGTGGTCGTTGCTGAAGTACTTGTCCTCGTTGAGCACGGAGACGGCGAGCTCCTCGGTGACGTCGCCGACGAGGAAGCTGAACTCCTCGTCCCAGACGGGGGCGAGGTTCTTCTTGACGACGGCGGTCTTGGCCCGGCGCTTGCCGAGCTGCAGCTTGACGAAGGGGTCGCTGGTGCCGTTGACGTGCACCGCCAGCAGGCCCCGCGCCTCCACGACCCGCACCAGCAGCTTCATCGGCGACGGGGCAATCTGCCGAGCGCTCCCCGCGCACTCCTCCGCCGCCCCCACCGTGGACGCCACGCTCTTGAGCTTTGTCATGCGATCAAAACCGTATATATATGGAAAAAAATGCAGAATTGGGGATCGATCGATCTTCCAATCCTGTGTTGTTGCGCCGGAGAATTCACGGAGAAATCGAGATGGGAATGGATCAAAGTTGGCTTGCCATGTTTGGTTCGGTTCGTTGTGTGCCGAATCGAGATGAGAGATGGGGGCGGTTTCCCCGCGTCCGGCCAGGTGCTCGCTAATTTTGGTTTTGAGCGTGCCTCCAGCCTCGAGATTGGTGCAACGGAGATTGAGCGATGGGAGAGGACGGGGCGTTTCGGCCGAACGCGTGGCAGTGGCTCCGACCTGCTTGGCCTGCTTCACGTTTCCTTTTTATCCGTCTGAAAATTTAACATTTTCCTAACAAATTTATTGTTTAAAAGTTACTCAGATAGACCCATAGGGGAAATTTGGGCAAAACAACCACAATATTCGTTCAGCACGAGTATGTTTGTAATACAGAAATTCCACATGAATCAGGTCATTATCAGCACAGAAGGAATATATCCCTAACAACAGGGCAAAGTAACATTGCACATTCCAAGGTAGAGTAATAGGGAGCACACGCTGCAAATGTTCCTTCTTGCACATTCCTTAATTCCAGGTAGAGTAACAGAAGACAGAAACACAAGTTGCAATTGTTACATTTTTCCAACATTTCTTGATTCCAAGCAACTAGGAGAAGCAAACGTTATAAATCTAAGAATAGCTGTCGCTCAAGTAGGCCGGTTTCAGACTGAACCGGCGTGTACATGGAATCTGTTTTCAACGAAGCTGAGACGAACTTGTGCGGCAAGGGCAGACATCCCAAAGCATATACAATACAGAAACGTACATGATCGCTCTGGTATTGCCAGGATGACAAACTCCGCCATGGTAGAAGTAAACGCTCAGTGAATCGTCTCGAGTTTAGACAGTGGTGTCCTACTTTGATCTCTTATTCCTTGCCAAAGTCTGCGCTGTAGTGGGCGCTAGACTCGAGCTTCTTGGCATCATTCAGCTTTCGCACCGCCTGCAATCATTTTGTCATCAGGAAACTAACATGGTGAGTACTGGCTTTGGTTAGGATGCAGATAGAAAAATAGCAGCAATGCCCCACCTTCATGAAGTCCTCATGGATGACATAGTCACGCTCTGCCCGGATGGCAGCCATGCCAGCTTCAGTGCAGACATTGCGCAAATCGGCACCATTGAAGCCCTGGAACCACAGTGCATAGGTGTTAGGACTTAAGAGATAACAGAGCATTACAAGGTGTTAAATAGGTTACTGAGATAAACTACCTCAGCGAGCTTAACAATAGCCTCATAATCAATTTCACCATGTTTGGCGATACCAGCTGCGTGGATTTTCAGCACCTCTGTCCTCGATTGCTCATTCGGCAATGGAATTTCTATCTTCCGGTCCAAGCGTCCAGGACGAAGGAGTGCAGGATCCAAGACATCAGGCCTGTTGGTTGCCATAATCATCTTGACCTGTATAGGCATAAGAGCTCTCTTGTTACACATAAAACTCTTATTATGCATAATTCACATTAAAAGGAGAGACATTAAGTACATCACCAAACATGTGCACGCCATAATATTAGACAAGCAAGCAGTGACAACCAGCATATCTTCAACTTTTCAAGGTCTTGTTTTAATACATTTATGAAGTTTCTACACAGAAGTTCCCATTCCACAACTGGCCTGATGAGTAATAAACTGCTCCATACAATAGCCTTACCTTGCAGGCAAGAAGGTCCCTCCGTCCATAAATAAGTGACTCAACTTTGTCTAGATTCGGATGTATCATGATGTATTTTAGTTATAGATACCTCCAAATCGAGAAAAAGTTGGGACACTCATTTTAGGACGTAGGGAGTAGCTCATAAGACAACTACAATAGATTGATTCCGTAACTAACTAACCAGTTTGATCAACAAGTAAGCATCGTATCAGTATCATTGTATAATACCTATTCATAGTTGTCAATATGTTTTACCATAACATGCTGTCATAACACATGCACACAGAAAAGAAAAAACATGTACCTTCCCAAGCTCATCAAATCCATCTAACTGATTTAGGAGCTCCATCAATGTCCGTTGGATTTCACGATCTGCACTAGTGCCCTCACTGAATCTTCGGCCACCAATGGCATCGATTTCATCCA
The DNA here is from genome assembly GCA_030979885.1 of Lolium multiflorum. Classification (NCBI taxonomy): domain Eukaryota; kingdom Viridiplantae; phylum Streptophyta; class Magnoliopsida; order Poales; family Poaceae; genus Lolium; species Lolium multiflorum. Next base: position 271,091,900 of record CM061753.1, on the reverse strand, counting down.
TGAAAATAATGCATGGCTAGACAAAAGGATCAGAAAAAAGAGGTAAAACATTAATGAGTGACCTCAGTACACACACTACACAGTACACTAAATTATATGCTTTACGGGAAACAAACATAGAACTTAGTGTGCCATTCAGACATGCATAGTGACATAAAAGTGAAGATATTTCCATTGATTTCTCTGGCAAAGTACATCTAGAGTTAGGGTGCTGTGTATTTCAGAAGCTAATTTTTTACTTTGCTATGTTCGCCTACTGAATCGACTTTCTGCAGCTACTTCATGCACAAACTTAGAAGCAAAATATATTTGGCCACGAGAGAAGAAATGCAGTTTACTGTTTAAATTGTTCTGATTTTAATAGTTTTCCAACAAAAATGAAATGTTTAGGATAAGAAGATATATACATAGAAACAAAGCATAATCAAACGTACTTGATGCTCGCGTGCATAGTTGAACATTTCTCTTATAAGACGGGCACTTTCACCAATATATTTGTCAATGATAGCACTTGAAACAATCTGCATTAGCAATACAAATTAGTTCAAAATATTATATTGAAGATGTCCAAATAAGAAATTGCTAACATGTAACAGCGTTAAAGAAAAAAAAAACCTTTAAAAAGTTTGCATCAATGTTGCTAGCGATAGCTCTAGCAAGCAATGTCTTCCCAGTTCCAGGTGGGCCATAGAGCAGAACGCCCTTGAATGAATAAAGCAGTATTTAGTACATCTCAATATTGTGAAAATTGCATGCTTCTCTTTGAGCTAACAGCATAGTATGTTATCTCAAAGAACAGATTTTCTTCAAACTACCTTTGGCGGTTTAATCCCAACACGGAGAAAGAGTTCAGGATTCATAAGCGGTAACTCGATAGACTCCCGCAGTTCCCTTATTTGATCTGATAATCCACCTACAGCTGAGTAACTGACGTTGCCAGGGTCTTCGTGTAGCATGTTATAGACCACCGGATCAACCTAAGCAAAGGAAAATTAGTACTTTTTCATGTTTTTTAGTTAGCAAATAAACCCGTCATGCTACAAACTGAACTTCAAAAGATAATCAACTAAACCATAGATGAAAAGCCAATACCCATATACCTCGCGTGGTAGAGTGCGCATAATGGTTAAAGTTGTCATGTCAAGAACAACCCGCGTTCCAGCTGTCAGCTTTTCTTTGTCAACTTTGCTTCTGCAGCCAACCACATAACGTGGCCCACTGCTGGCTTTGACGATAACTTCAACAAAAACAGGTTTCAGTCGCTAATTTGAGAACAAAAAGGTTTATTACCATGAGTAAAAACATTTCATGTTGCTACACAGAATAACATGCAATATGATGATGAAATTGATTGTTAAGAATAGAATGCATGTCCTGTATCATTGTTTGTACAGAGAAATTTTTGTTTCAAAACCAAAAAAAAAAAAGCCTTTTCACTTACATCTTTCAGTGTCCAACGGCCGAAGTACTTCACCAATGATTTGGCCCACACTCTGCAAAGACTTCAAGTCATCTTCTGTTTTATCATAATCTTTCTTTGCCTTTTTTAGGTTCTCCCTAGCTGCACATAAATAAGTAAATTTATCAAACAACAGCTATCTAACAAACTGTGAATAATGTCATCCATAGTTCAACAAAATCATTATCTAAAAAAACGACCCAGCAGGAACCATTGCACATGTGGACAACAGGACCAGTGAAACAAGTTATTATGCATTTGCCAGATTGAGTAGATAATTGGCATATCAAAGGCACAGGAATGTCTTGGTCAGGTAATCAATCCCAGTCAGTCCACTTGACAAGGATTAAATGCAGATTCTAGAGGTAATTACACACAGATCAAAGGAACTATAGAAGAACACTACGCATTTCAATCTTTTTTACTGTCGCTAATTGACGAAAATCGCTCCATTACATGTTTCACTTTTAATAGTAGATTAGGACAGGATGAGTATTTAGCGATACTTTGAGAAGTTTGCTCTATTCTGTTTGTTGGTTATTCTGGTCCATTAGTTTGTGAGGTTGCTTCCAAGAGATGGTAAAGTTTGAGCTGTTATTTGTTTAGAATGTGAAGTCAGTAGTTTGTCGGGAGTGCTAAACCTGGACCAATCATAATAACATTTGGCTAGTTCATTTTGTTTTCATGATCTGGTGAGGCAATTGCAATCTCAAAAGCATGGTTAAAAAAGGCATGTCTAGGTGCTAGGCGACAGCAAAACGCCTAGCGCTTAATCGTGCTATCCATGCGCTTAAGTACACCTAGGCATGCGCTTAGGCGATATATGCGCTAGACCGAGGCAAAACTAGGAACTAAAACCTGGCTCAAAAGATTATTAATTGTTTGCTCACCTGATCGAGATACTGGGTAGTCACTCTTCTTTCCTCTGTCAAGTTCTAATTCTGTGTTGTTAAGGTGTCAACGATCTCAGATTTGGTGTTCTATGTATCCAAGTTCTATGTTTTATGTGTCTGTTTATTTTTCTATTTTCTCCTTCGCTCCTTGTATTGGGTTGCTAGTGACATGGTTATGAACATGAGCTTGTATAGAGTAGTCTTTCCTTGGTTTGGGTTCCATCCATGGATGTTCTTGGACTCTTTCTAGTGGTTATGCTTGGTCCTAGCTAGTAGTCTTTCCTTTGTTCGGGTTCCATCCATGGATGTTCTTGGACTCTTTCTACTGGCTATGCTTGGTTCTAGCTGCAGCTTACTTATACAGCTAATTTCTCAATGCAACATTGTTCGGTGAGGCTCAGAGCATCTACAGACTACAGCTAAAGGTGTGATAGATACAAAAAAAAGTTTGGTATCGTTATGTTTTTACTAATTTTTAGCAACATCTAATTTGAGAATCTGATGGTTAACACTTCAACCCAAATTCCTGGTGTTCCCATCTTGTGAAATCAACCGAAGCTCTCCCAAATCGAGGCCCGCATCAAGTTCACAGCACCCTACCAACCTAAAACCACATCCTCGGCGAGCAACTAGCAACCAACCACCAGCCCAGCCGAGAAGAACAGCCAAAGCGTCCTCGCGGCAGGCCCAAGCACGCAACTCCCGAACTCGAATTGGTCAAAACCGAAAACCCTAGCCAGCAACCCTCCTAAATAATCACGGAAAACCAGATCCTCTCTTCCAGTAGCCAGCAACCCTAGCCAGGACCCGCGGGTAGCTCGGAGCGAGTCAACTAGTCTGAACCCTACAGATCGAACAAGCGCCCAGAACACATGAGAGGGGAGGAGGCGTCGTGTTACCTGTGCGGACCCTCGTCTCCAGCTCGCGGCAGTTGAGGAGCTTGTTGCGGTAGTCGGTGACCACGGTGCGGCGGCGGGCGGCCGCTGCATCGTCGGCCTCGGCCATCGCTTCCTCGGCGGCGGCGGATCGGCTTTGCTTCCTTCCCAAGAAGAAGGCGGAGCTGAGGACTTGAAATCTCGCCCTGTGCGGTGCTGTGGTTTTATTATGGCCGTCTCGCAGAACCGGGTCTGGTCCGGTGTGCGACCCGTATTTCTGTTCGTGTATTCTAGAAACTAGCATTGAGGCCGTGCCAAAATCAAATAAACAACCCTTTCATATGTTTAAATTCTGAAAGTCAATTGTACCGAAATAGCATGAATTTCCCTGACAAATATGTACTCCCTCATGTCTCAACTTTGTCTAAATTTTGAACTAGATTTAGATAAACTTGAAACATCCTTCGTATTATGGCCATGTGGGACTGTGGGTGGAGCAGAGCCACGCCACTCTGCTTGTTGCTCCTGCAGTACAAGCTCCCCCGCGAGTTGGGGTTGAATTGTACTGCGGGTGAAATACCTACACTGACTTTGGTGGGTAGGGTGCCAACAATGCTGGCGTCTTTGATCCTCTTTTTTATTTGCATCGTTAGATCTAGATCCACTACCACTACATACGCGAGTGGTCCTGTGATTTCCGGGTGAAAATCCAATTCACTGAAGCACATAGCAGTGACACACATGTCACTACTTTCTTTGAGGTGTCGCATTGGAGTTATTAGCCTCGTGGTGCGGCAAGTTTGTGGTGGTTGGTCAAGGTAGAATTGTGGTTTGGGATGGTAGTGGGGACAACATCTCGAAGGTGGATGTACGCCGAGTCGCCAAGGGAACAACAACAGAATGTTGTAGAGTGACGGTTCTATGGGGTATGGTCGTGTCCTAGCATGGCATGGTTAGGGACCTGGTTCAACGCGTATATTAAATTTGTCGACCCAACGGGCATGACTTGTTGGGTCAGTCTACTTGAGAAGTCAGGGTGACAACCCTGAATTCAACCCAATGTCAGTAGTCTATGGGTGGTCGCCTTGAGTAGTCAGAGATGCGAGACTATCGAGTCGTGCAATGTTGTGTACAATGACGAATGTTGCGGTGTGTGTATTTGAGATGGTGCCCTAGCGTCGGGTGGGCAACATGGCTTCATTGCTTGTGTGGGTTTTCAACCAGATTTTCCTCATAAACAAGGTGATATTTTGTTTTTGGGCTTGGTTTTCCTCAAAACTGAGTCAAATCTATTCTTATATACAAATTTCAGGAGTGATATGCCCTCTCGAGGTTTCAAACAAAACTAAAAAACAAAACAAAGCTGAATAACCGCAACTAGGGCCCAACAGAGAGAAAAGAGAAAACAGAGTGACCTAGAAAGACACAACAAAACTGTCGAGAACTCACATTAGTAAGATAAATACGAGAAAACAGAAAAAAGATAAATGCACAACACAATTGTTTTGCTTGCCAAGAGAGTAGGCAACTAAGGGCGCAAAGACACCACATTTGGAAGTTGTGCGTAGTGGTAGGCCTCTAAGCATTAACACGTGTTGTGATATGTAGTTTAAACATTTTATCATCAAAGAATAATGTTTATTTTATTTCATTATTATGATGGGTTAATATCTTAATGTGAGTTCGTATGTATTATGCAACTGAACTTATGATTTATCATTTTTTAAATTATTTTTCTATAGAAAATATTAACACGAAGATGAAGACAAAGTTTCATTTGGGTAGTGGTTTAAGGTTTTGCACTTAAGTATAAATATGTTAGTTAATTAAAATTTAAGTTGGTCATCTTTTCTATAAATTAAATAATGTAAATACATAATTTTACATGGTGTTGTAAGTATAAAATACATGGTTTAATCGTATTTATTTTTACAAGCTTGAACTCAATAATTTCTCCATATCTTCCATGTATATCTAGCTGGTAAAAAGCCATAACAAAATTGATGTGATCAAGTTCAATATAAGGTATCAGTATTTGCATATGCAGGATATAATCCTTGTTTGTTTGTAATTAATATGAAAGAAAAAAAAACAAAGGACCGTGTGGAATCGGCACCAAAATGTACAAATGTTAGGGCCTGAAGATGGATGCAACTAACTAACTCGTGCATATATTTGAGTGAGAAACATATTGATTGTTTCGGGGATCCCAATCTTAAACAGCTGATTTTCACTTTTTTTTATTCATATTATTATGCGTGACACTTCATTTCCTATCGACCTATATTTCTTTTTGTTCTTTTCTATGTAAATTTTTGTTCTACTTACTTGGTCCAACTATGTTTCATATCTATTGCCTAGAAGACATTATACATATTTGTACTAAACATTTTTACTTTTATAACTCATTTTTTCCCTAATCTTAGATATGGTTTCATTCAAACAACCTTTATCAAATAATACCGAGTGATATTTCTTGTAGTATTTTAATAACATGACACAATACTAGTGTTGAAGTAGAACTCAATATGTGCATTGTACTATTTCAACAATTTAGATTGAAACATTTCGTTTCATTGATCTTCATTTGGATGCAGCCAAAGCATAAGAGATCATAAAGTCTGGCTACATAATTGATTAGGCCACATAGGTATATCATAATGTCTTAATATGTGTTTTTGTCTATGTAGTAAGCCAAAAGCTTATTATGTGTAAGGAGGGCTCTATGATGTACCAAATATCTAGCTTAGATATAACTAAAAGAAAATTCTAGAGTGAAGATTTCAACAAGTGATTGGTCATGGTATTCCCTTTACCCCTCCTTTTGCAGGTTGGCATCACTTGTTTCTTTGTTTGTTTTTTTTTTTTTTGCTTAATTTTTTTCATTTCTAATATTTAGAGCTTAGGTTGGCACAATTGGTGAGTAGCGATGCGATCTCAACCCATGATTGCATAACAACTTTTTTTCATGACATGGAGAATAACTCTAACCCCATATAAGTTATAATACTTAAATTTTCTTACACGGCTTCATTTACATTATACATTATGCACCTATGTTGGAAAATAGTTGACTTAGGCTCATCTCCCAAAACAAATCCAACTTGTTAATATTCATGCATATCACATGAGGACATTAAAACAAATCCAACTTGTCAATATTCATGCGTATCACATTCATGCATATCACATCCATTGTTTGTGATTGATTGATGATGATCGAGGTTACAATGTCGCCGTGATGGCTATGGCACTACTAGACAATAACCTATAGCTGCCAGCGCTACTGCCGACGCACCATAAAAGGTGCTCGCCGGTGGTAAATACTACCGGCGCACCATGTTTTGAGCGTGCCAGTGATGGCCCATTACCGCCGGGGCAGCAAAAATTTAGTGCACCGGGGATAAAGTTCGAATAGGTTCAGGCCAGATCAAAAAATCGAGCCCCTTACCCCCGGCGCGCCTCTATGGTGGGGCGCCGCTGGTAAGGGGAGCACATTTCTCTCCTTACACCCACCCACCCCACCCCCCGGGAACGCCTTTTTCAGTTTTGAAAAAAAATGATAGAAATTTCATAAAATTAAATCCTTCGAGATTTCCATGTGTTATTCCATCTAGTTTTAATGAAAATTTAAAAACATGAATTTTGATATATTATGCAAAATAGCGTCATGTTTCGTTAAAACTGGATTTCTGGTTGCATATGACCTCCCGATGAAAACTTTTTTTTATATCAAAATGTATCCACGTGAACGTTGAAATTTCTTATCCGATTTCAACCATCTATGGTCGTTTAGCTGGGTGGCCTCTGGCTCATGCAGCCGCCGTCGGCCACGTCCAAGGCCGGCGAGACGATGGCCCTGACGGCCCCGGCTGATCGTGCGCCACGCCTCTACAAGATCGATTTTCCGCTTTTCGATGGGGCGAGCGACCCGCGACTGTGGTTGACGTGCTGCAACCTCTTCTTTCTGGGTCAGCGAACGCAAGAATCCGACAAGACCTGGTTCGCTTCATACCATCTCACCGACGTCGCAGCCCTATGGTACGGCCACCTCGAGGCGAAATTGGGTCAGCGGCCGTCCTGGGGAGAGTTCCAGACTCTCATCTCCAACCACTTCGGACCGCCGACACGGGTCAACCCCTTTGGCGAGCTGATCTCGACACGCCGCTCTGGCACGGTGGCGGAATACTCCAAGCGTTTCCTCGAGAATCTCTCTCGGGTGCATCCAATTTCTGACACCGAGGAACGGGATATCTTCACCAATAACCTGGGCGAGCCCATGAAGACGCAAGTCGAGATGCTTAAACCAGCCACGCTGGATGCTGCTATGGACTTGGCAATCTCCTTCGAGCACCTGAATACCGTCACTGGAGCCTCAGCTGCTGCTCGGTCGAGCCGCCTGATAACGCGTGAAGCACACGTCCGTTGGGAACCCCAAGGAGTGATGTACACAGCAGCAAGGTTTTCAAAAAACTTATCGAACCGGTAGGAGTCAAGGACCACGTAAAGGTTGTTGGTGGAGGAGTGTAGTGCGGCGCAACACCATTGAATCCGGTGCCAACGTGGAACTGCACAACACAATCACGTACTTTGCCCCAACTTAACAGTGAGGTTGTCAATCTCACCGGCTTGCTGAAAAACAAAGGATTAAACGTATGGTGTGGAAAATGATGTTTGTTTGCGAAGAACAACAGAGAACAGAGATTGCAGTAGATTGTATTTCAGATGTAAAAGAATGGACTGGGGTCCACAGTTCACTAGTGGTGTCTCTCCAATAAGATAAATAACATGTTGGGTGAACAAATTACAGGTGGGCAATTGACAAATAAAGATTCATATACATATCATGATGATCACTATGAGATTTAATCAGGGCATTACGACAAAGAACATAGACCGCCATCCAGCATGCATCTATGCCTAAATAGTCCACCTTCAGGTTAGCATCCGCACCCCTTCTAGTATTAAGTTGCAAACAACAGACAATTGCATTAAGTATGGTGCATAATGTAATCAACACAAATATCCTTAGACAAAGCATTGATGTTTTATCCCTAGTAGTGGCAACAACACATCCAACCTTAGAACTTTCTGTCACTGTCCCAGATTCAATGGAGGCATGAACCCACTATCGAGCATAAATACTCCCTCTTGGAGTTACAAGTATCAACTTGGCCAGAGCCTCTACTAGCAACGGAGAGCATGCAAGAACATAAACAACACATATATGATAGATTGATAATCAACTTGACATAGTATTCTATATTCATCGGATCCCACCAAACACAACATGTAGCATTACAAATAGATGATCTTGATCATGTTAGGCAGCTCACAAGATCTAAACATGACAGCACAAGAGGAGAAGACAACCATCTAGTTACTGCTATGGACCCATAGTCCAAGGATGAACTACTCACGGATCAATCCGGAGGCGGGCATGGTGATGTAGAGCCCTCGGTGATGATTCCCCTCTCCAGGGTGCCGGGGCGATCTCCTGAATCCCCGAGATGGGATTGGGCGGCGGCGTCTCTGGAAGTATTTCCGTATCGTGGCTCTCGGTAATAGGGTTTTCGCGACGGAGAGTTTAAGTAGGCGGAAGGGCAGCGTTGGAGGGGCAGGGGGGCCACACCATAGGCCGGTGCGGGCCCCATGCAGGCCGCGCCGCCCTATGGTGATGACCCCTCGTGGCCCCACTTCGTATGCTTTTCGGTCTTCTGGAAGCTTGATACGTCTCCAACGTATCGATAATTTCTTATGTTCCATGCTACTTTATTGATGATACCTACATGTTTTATGCACATTATATGTCATATTTATGCATTTTCTGGAACTAACCTATTAACAAGATGCCGAAGAGCCATTCTTTGCTGTTTTTGGTTTCGAAATCCTAGTAAAGAAATATTCTCGGAATTGGACGAAACTTTCGCCCGGGGTCCTATTTTTGCACGAAGCTTCCGAAGACCGAAGAGATAACGAAGTGGGGCCACGAGGCGGCAGGAGGGTGGCGGCGCGGCCCCCGGCCGCGCCGACCTGCCCCTGGGCCCCTCATGTGGCCCCCGCGTTGACCCTCCGCCTACTTAAAGCTTCCATCGCGAAACCCCCTCGAGAGCCACGATACGGAAAACCTTCGAGGACGCCCGCCGCGAATCCCATCTCGGGGATTACGGAGATCGCCTCCGGCACCCTGCGGAGAGGATTCATCTCCGGAGGACTCTACACCGCCATGGTCGCCTCCGGAGTGATGAGTGAGTAGTTCACCCTGGACCATGGGTCCATAGCAGTAGCTAGATGGTCGTCTTCTCCTTGTTGTGCTTCATTGTTGGATCTTGTGAGCTGCCTAACATGATCAAGATCATCTATCGTAATACTATATGTTGTGTTTGTCGGGATCCGATGGATAGAGAGTACTATGATTATGGTGATTATCAATCTATTGTTTATGTGTTGTTTATGATCTTGCATGCTCTCCGTTATTAGTAGAGGCTCTGGCCAAGTTTTTGCTCTTAACTCCAAGAGGGAGTATTTATGCTCGATAGTGGGTTCATGCCTCCATTGAATCTGGGACAGTGAAGAAAGTTCTAAGGTTGTGGATGTCTGTTGCCACTAGGGATAAAACATTGATGCTATGTCTAAGGATGTAGTTGTTGATTACATTACGCACCATACTTAATGCAATTGTCTTTGCTTTGCAACTTAATACTGGAGGGGTTCGGATGATAACCTGAATACGGACTTTTAGGCATAGATGCGGTTGGATGGCGGTCTATGTACTTTGTCGTAATGCCTGATTAAATCTCACTATATTTATCATATCATGTATATGCATTGTTATGCCTTTCTCTATTTGTCAATTGCCCTGTAATTTGTTCACCCAACATGCTTTTATCTTATGGGAGAGACACCTCTAGTGAACTGTGGACCCCGGTCCTATTCTTTACATAGCATACAATCTAGCAATTGTTTTACTGTTTTCTTTGCAAACATCTTCCACTCGATACGTTTAATCCTTTGTTACAGCAAGCCGGTGAGATTGACAACCTCACTTTCGTTGGGGCAAAGTACTTTGGTTGTGTTGTGCAGGTTCCGCGTTGGCGCCGGTGTTGCGCCGCATCACATTTCGCGACCATCAACCTTCAACGTGCTTCTTGGCTCCTCCTGGTTCGATTAAACCTTGGTTTCTTTCTGAGGGAAAACTTGCTGTGCGCATCATACCTTCCTCTTGGGGTTCCCAACGAACGTGTGAGTTACACGCCATCAAGCTCTTTTACGGCGCCGTTGCGGGAGATCAAGACACGCCGCAAGGGGAGTCTCCACTTCTCAATCTCTTTACTTTGTTTTTGTATTGCTTTATTTTATTTACTACTTTGTTTGCTGCACCTAAACAAAACACAAAAAAATTAGTTGCTAGTTTTACTTTATTTACCGTCTTGCTCTCCATATCGAAAACACACAAAAAAATTAGTTACTTGCATTTACTTTATCTAGTTTGTTTTATTTACCGTTGCTAAAATGAATACTCCTGAAAATACTAAGTTGTGTGACTTCACAAATGCAAATAATAATGATTTCCTATGCACACCTATTGCTCCACCTGCTACCAGAATTCTTTGAAATTAAACCCTTTACTGAACCTGGTTATGAGAGATCAATTTTCTGGTGTTAGTTCTTATGATGCTGCTGCCCATCTCAATAATTTTGTTGAACTTTGTGAAATGCAAAAGTATAAGGATGTAGATGTTGATATTATTAAATTGAAAGTGTTTCCTTTCTCATTAAGAGGAAGAGCTAAAGATTGGTTGCTATCTTTGCCTAAGAATAGTATTGATTCATGGACTAAATGCAAGGATGCTTTTATTGGTAGATATTATCCTCCCGCTAAAATTATATCTTTGAGAAGTAGCATAATGAATTTTAAACAATTAGATACTGAACATGTTGCTCAAGCATGGGAGAGAATGAAAACTTTGGTAAAGAATTGCCCAACCCATGGACTGACTACTTGGATGATCATCCAAACCTTCTATGCAGGACTAAATTTTTCTTCGCGGAATTTATTGGATTCAGCTGCTGGAGGTACCTTTATGTCCATCACATTGGGGCGGCTACAAAACTTCTTGATGATATGATGATAAATTACTCTGAATGGCACACGGAAAGAGCTCCACAAGGTAAGAAGGTAAATTCTGTTGAAGAAACCTCTTCCTTGAGTGATAAGATTGATGTGATTATGTCTATGCTTGTGAATGGTAGATCTAATGTTGATCCAAATAATGTTCCTTTAGCTTCATTGGTTGCTCAAGAAGAAAATGTTGATGTGAATTTCATTAAAAATAATAATTTCAACAACAATGCTTATAGGAACAACTCTGGTAATAATTATAGGCCATATCCTTCTGCTAATGGTAATGGTTATGGTAATTCTTATGGGAATTCTTACAATAATAATAGGAGTGTACCCTCTGGTCTTGAAGCCATGCTTAAAGAATTTATTAGTACACAAACTGCTTTTAACAAATCTGTTGATGAAAAGCTTGATAAAATTGATACTATCGCTTCTAGAGTTGATAGGCTTGCCTCTGATGTTAATCTTTTAAAATTGAAAGTTATGCCTAATAATGATATTGATAATAAGATTACTACTACAGCAAATGCCATCCAAGTTAGAATTAATGAGAATATAAGATTAATGGCTGAACTGCGTGCTAGGTGGGATAGAGAAGAAAATGAAAAACTAGCTAAAGAGAATAATGTAGCTAAAGTTTGGACTATTACCACCACTAGCAATGCTAATTCTTCACATGTTGCTGCACCTCCTACTATCAATGGTAAAATAATTGGTGTTGGCAATGTTTCTACTCCTAGTGCAAAGCGTACAAAACTGCCTGAAATTGCTAAAACTGCTGAAACTGCTTGTGATAAAACTGCTGAAATTTTTTCCAACCTTGGGAACAATGATCCAATTGCTGTAGCTCATAATGATTTAGATTTTGATGATTGCCACATCTCTGAAGTTATAAAGTTCTTACAAAAACTTGCTAAAAGTCCTAATGCTAGTGCTATAAATTTAGCCTTTACAAAACATATTACAAATGCTCTCATAAAAGCTAGAGAAGAGAAACTAAAACTTGAAACTTCTATTCCTAGAAAGTTAGAGGATGGTTGGGAGCCTATCATTAAAATGAAATTCAATGACTTTGAATGTAATGCTTTATGTGATCTTGGTGCAAGTATTTCTGTTATGCCTAAAAAGATTTATGATATGCTTGACTTGCCACCATTGAAGAATTGTTATTTGGATGTTAATCTTGCCGATAATGTTAAAAAGAAACCTTTGGGGAGGATTGATAATGTGCACATTACGGTTAACAATAACCTTGTCCCCGTTGATTTTGTTGTCTTGGATATCGAATGCAATGCATCTTGTCCAATTGTGTTGGGAAGACCTTTTCTTCGAACCGTTGGTGCTGTTATTGATATGAGGGAAGGTAATATTAAATATCAATTTCCTCTCAAGATAGGTATGGAACACTTCCCTAGAAAGAGAATGAAGTTGCCTTTTGATTCTATTATTAGAACAAGCTATGATGTTGATGCTTCTACTCTCGATGTTACTTGATTTGCACTTTCTGCGCCTAGCTGAAAGGCGTTAAAGAAAAGCGCTTATGGGAGACAACCCATGTTTTTACCTACAGCAATTTTTTGTTTTGTTGAGTCTTGGAAGTTGTTTACTACTGTAGCAACCTCTCCTTATCATGTTTTTGTGCCAAGTAAAGTTTCTATGTCAAAGTTGATGTTATATTTGGGATCGCTGCGCAGAAACAGCATTGCTGTCTGTTACGAATCTGGGCACAGTTCCCTGTAGAAAATTCGAAAAAATCTGCCAATTTACGAGCGTGATCCTCAGATATTTACGCAACTTTTATTAGTTTTGAGTTTTTCCATTTGAGCAAGTCTAGTGCCAACTTTAAATTCGTCTTTACGGACTGTTCTGCTTTTGACAGATTCTGCCTTTTATTTCGCATTGCCTCTTTTGCTATGTTGGATTTATTTCTTTGATCCACTAATGTCCAGTAGCATTATGCAATGTCCAGAAGTGAAAATAATGATTGTGTCACCTCTGAATGAGTGAATTATTAATGATGCACTAACCCTCTAATGAGTTTGCTTGAAGTTTGGTGTGAAGGAAGTTTTCAAGGGTCAAGAGAGGAGAATGATATACTATGATCAAGAGGAGTGAAAGCTCTAAGCTTGGGGATGCCCCGTGGTTCACCCCTGCATATTTTAAGAAGACTCAAGCGTCTAAGCTTGGGGATGCCCAAGGCATTCTTCATCGACAACATTATCAGGTTCCTCCCCTGAAACTATATTTTTATTCAATCACATCTTGTGTTCTTTACTTGGAGCGTCGGTTTGTTTTCGTTTTTGTTTTTGTTTGAATAAGATGGATCCTAGCATTCACTTTGTGGGAGAGAGACACGCTCCGCTGTTGCATATGGACACATGTGTCCTTAGGCTTTACTCATAATGTTCATGGCGAAGTTTCTTCTTCGTTAAATTGTTATATGGTTGGAATTGGAAAATGCTACATGTAGTAATTCTAAAATGTCTTGGATAATGTGATACTTGGCAATTGTTGTGCTCATGTTTAAGCTCTTGCATCATATGCTTTGCACCCATTAATGAAGAAATACATAGAGCTTGCTAAAATTTGATTTGCATATTTGGTTTCTCTAAGGTCTAGATAATATCTAGTATTGAGTTTTGAACAACAAGGAAGACAGTGTAGAGTCTTATAATGTTTACAATATGTCTTTTATGTGAGTTTTGCTGCACTTGTTCATCCTTGAGTTTGCTTCAAATAACCTTGCTAGCCTAAACCTTGTATCGAGAGGGAATACTTCTCATGCATCCAAAATCCTTGAGCCAACTACTATGCCATTTGTGTCCACCATACCTACCTACTACATGGTATTTCTCCGCCATTCCAAAGTAAATTGCTTGAGTGCTACCTTTAAAATTCCATCATTCACCTTTGCAATATATAGCTCATGGGACAAAATAGCCTTAAAAACTATCGTAGTATTGAATATGTACTTATGCACTTTATATTTTATTAAGTTGCTTGTTGTGCGATAACCATGCTTTGGGGAACGCCATCAACTATTGTTGAATATCATGTGAGTTGCTATGCATGTCCGTCTTGTCTGAAGGTCTATCATTTTAGTGGTTGGAGCATGCAAAATTGTTAGAGAAGAACGTTGGGCCGCTAACTAAAGCCATGAACCATGGTTGAAGTTTCAGTTTTGGACATATATCCTCAATCTCATATGAGAATAATAACTTTGCTACATGCTTATGCATTTAAGAGGAGTCCATTATCTGTTGTCCATGTTGTCCCGGTATGGATGTCTAAGTTGAGAATAATCAAAAGCGAGAAATCCGAAATGCGAGCATTCTCCTTAGACCTTTGTACAGGCGGCATGGAGGTACCCTTTGTGACACTTGGTTGAAACATGGCATGCGAAGATCCGGTAGTCCAAGCTAAGTAGGACGAGGTGCGGGCACTATTAGTATACTATGCATGAGGCTTGCAGCTTGTAAGATATAATTTTCATAACTCATATGCTTTATTACTACCGTTGACAAAATTGTTTCATGTTTTCAAAATAAAAGCTCTAGCACAAATACAGCAATCGATGCTTTCCTCTTTGAAGGACCATTCTTTTACTTTTATTGTTGAGTCAGTTTACCTATCTCCTTCCACCTAAGAAGCAAACACTTGTGTGAACTGTGCATTGATTCCTACATACTTGCATATTGCACTTATTATACTACTTTATGTTGACAATATCCATGAAGATATACATGTTATAAGTTGAAAGCAACCGCTGAAACTTAATCTTCCTATGTGTTGCTTCAACACCTTTACTTTGATTTATTGCTTTATGAGTTAACTCTTATGCAAGACTTATTGATGCTTGTCTTGAAGTACTATTCATGAAAAGTCTTTGCTTTATGATTCAGTTGTTTACTCATGTCATTACCTTTGTTTTGATCGCTGCATTCATTACATATGTTTACAAATAGTATGATCAAGATTATGATGGCATGTCACTTCGAAATTATCTTTGTTATCGTTTTACCTCTCGGACGAGAACTAAGCTTGGGATGCGATACGTCTCCAACGTATCGATAATTTCTTATGTTCCATGCTACTTTATTGATGATACCTACAAGTTTTATGCACATTATATGTCATATTTATGCATTTTACGGAACTAACCTATTAACAAGATGCCGAAGAGCCATTCTTTGTTTCTTGTTTTTGGTTTCAGAAATCGTAGTAATATTCTCGGAATTGGACGAAACTTTCGCCCGGGGTCCTATTTTTGCACGAAGCTTCCAGAAGACCGAAGAGATAACGAAGTGGGGCCACGAGGCGGCCGGAGGGTGGCCGGCGCGGCCCATGCCCTGCCGCCCGACTGGGCCCCTCGTGTGGCCCCCGCGTTGACCCTCCGCCTACTTAAAGCTTCCGTCGCGAAACCCCGCAGAGCCACGATACGGAAAACCTTCGAGACGCCGCCGCCGCGAATCCCATCTCGGGGGATTCGGAGATCGCCTCGGCACCCTGCCGGAGAGGGGATTCATCTCCGGAGGACTCTACACCGCCATGGTCGCCTCCGGAGTGATGAGTGAGTAGTTCACCCTGGACCATGGGTCCATAGCAGTAGCTAGATGGTCGTCTTCTCCTTGTTGTGCTTCATTGTTGGATCTTGTGAGCTGCCTAACATGATCAAGATCATCTATCGTAATACTATATGTTGCGTTTGTCGGGATCCGATGGATAGAGAGTACTATGATTATGGTGATTATCAATCTATTGTTTATGTGTTGTTTATGATCTTGCATGCTCTCCGTTATTAGTAGAGGCTCGGCAAGTTTTTGCTCTTAACTCCAAGAGGGAGTATTTATGCTCGATAGTGGGTTCATGCCTCCATTGAATGTGGGACAGTGACAGAAAGTTCTAAGGTTGCGGATGTTTGCCACTAGGGATAAAACATTGATGCTATGTCTAAGGATGTAGTTGTTGATTACATTACGCACCATACTTAATGCAATTGTCTGTTGCTTTGCAACTTAATACTGGAGGGGGTTCGGATGATAACCTGAAGGTGGACTTTTTAGGCATAGATGCGGTTGGATGGCGGTCTATGTACTTTGTCGTAATGCCCGATTAAATCTCACTATATTTATCATATCATGTATATGCATTGTTATGCCTTTCTCTATTTGTCAATTGCCCGCGTAATTTGTTCACCCAACATGCTTTTATCTTATGGGAGAGACACCTCTAGTGAACTGTGGACCCCGGTCCTATTCTTTACATAGCATACAATCTACCAATTGTTTTACTGTTTTCTTTGCAAACATCTTCCACTCGATACGTTTAATCCTTTGTTACAACAAGCCGGTGAGATTGACAACCTCAGTTTCGTTGGGGCAAAGTACTTTGGTTGTGTTGTGCAGGTTCCGCGTTGGCGCGGAATCCCCAGTGTTGCGCCGCATCACATTTCGCGACCATCAACCTTCAACGTGCTTCTTGGCTCCTCCTGGTTCGATTAAACTTTGGTTTCTTTCTGAGGGAAAACTTGCTACTGTGCGCATCATACCTTCCTCTTGGGGTTCCCAACGAACGTGTGAGTTACACGCCATCAAAGCTCCGTGGGAAAATAAGACCCTGGGTGTTGATTTCGTCCAATTCCGAGAATATTTCCTTTGTAGGATTTCTGAAACCAAAAACAGCAGAAAACAGCAAGTGGCGCTTCGGCATCTTGTTAATAGGTTAGTGCCGGAAAATGCATAATAGTAATGTAAAGTATGTATAAAACATGTGAGTATTGTCATAAAAGTAGCATGGAACATAAGAAATTATAGATACGTTGGAGACGTATCACCGCCCACCACGATCTGTGACCAGCCCTAGTGACATAGGCATCCCAAATGGGCCTGCCGAAGATAGTACCCGGAGTTTACTGAAGGCCCACTATCCGAAGAATAAGAAGATTCGGGAGTCCAAGATATATTAAGGAAAGCTAGAGTTGTAATAGGAAGTGTTATTTGTAATCTGGCGGGATGAGTTAGAAACCGTCCCGAACTCTGTAACTTGTACCAAACGAAAACCCTCGGCTCCACCTCCTATATAAGGGGAGTCGAGGGACAAAGAAAGGATCGAATCTGTCAACATAACCCTAGTTTTCATAATCGTCGAGTACTTTTCGCCTAAACCTTCGAGATCTACTTGCCCTCTACTTCTAGCAAAACCCTAGTCTACAATCGCAGGCATTGACAAGTTAATCCTTTGTCAATTGGCGCCGTCTGTGGGAATTAGAGGTTGCAAGGAGCTGATCTCGATGGCACGTTCAAGATCTTCGACATCGTCAACAGCAAGCAACGCGATGGATCGAGGTAACAAGGGAAAACTGATCTATTCAATTTTATTCCTCACCCGCCCTCCCGTATGGATGCATGTGCCTATCTGGAGCCCATCATCATGACGTTCGGAGAATTCCGATTTGGCGTCAACAAGGAAGGATCCTACCGTCTCGAAGTTCCGATCTCGTCGGAATTTTCAGCGATCGATTCTAACTTTCGTCGAGTGACGAGGAGTTTCGTCGCCATACTTCGTCGACAACAAGGCAAGCGGAAAGCTCGCCAAGATCTTCAGCAATACATCCTTCGAGTCGTCTGCGGACTCCTTTATAAGCAGCGACTCCGACAGCGTCGACAACTTCAACTTCATCGACTGCTGCCATCGGAAAGGTCCTCACCACTCTATATGATGGTGTCACCAATCCCGATAAAAGTCAATGCACAAAATATCATCGGATCTATGTGGTAGAAGGGGCAGGCACATCAGACCCGCAAACATCGGAGGCTTTCGACGAGTTGGGAAATCCATACGTCGATCCCGATCTCATACATGGCTTAGGCACTAAATATCCTGGATCCTCAACTCGCGCAAGAGTACAGCTCCCGCAAGAAGCGTGGGATAGGGCCGCGAAAGCCATGGATGGTTCAGAACCTATGACCACCACTGCTACTGTACAAGAACTTCAAGCATATCAATATAGACTTGCTCGAGTAGCAGAGAGTTGGAAAACAGACAGCATCCCTGAATAGGAGAAAAGAAGCGGCTTCTGCATCAAGCGCCGAGCAGATTTAAGTCGACAATCTAGAACTTCGGAGACAGTCACAGAGAAGCTCGGAGGAGAGCAATGTCTCGGCTGCAAAACATACCCGAAGCAGAGAGAGGAAACATAATCCAAAATCTCGACATGTCCTTTATGTCGATCGATGAAAGAGGAAATATCATCCCAAAAACGCCAGAGGTTACATGGCAACACAAGCTTATATCCTCGCATCCAGACCACCTCCTGGAGACCCGAGAGAACCATTGTTCAATATGGCGATGGCTGGAGTAGGAGTTATGGGAACAGCGTTTGCAACAACGCCTCCCGAAGAAAATCCTAGACAAAATAGTCCACGACCCACCGCAGCAGTTCAAGACCCACCAAGAACAAGTGGGGCAAGAGACACAGCAGTCAAGTAAGGGTAGACAGAGCGACAAGAAAGAAGGGAGCGTCAGCAAGAGCTTGCCGACGAAGATATGTGTGGGCTCCCATGCTTTACGAGAAGAGTCCGAAAAACTCGAGTGCAGAAAGGGTTCAAGTTACCCGAGAATTTCAAAAGTTCGACGGCTGCAAGATCCCGAGATTGGCTCGTGGATTATCTCGAGATGGTAAAGCTGGTAGGAGGAACCAGAGCAACAGCTATGCAAAGTATCCAAGTTCACTGAGTGGTGCCGCAAGATCTTGGATAAAGAAAGTCCCCTTAAATTCCATCGACAGCTGGGAGAACTTTGAGAACATCTTCGTGAAAAACTTCCGATCCACCTGCAAGAAACCTGCATCGTTGGAAGAGCTGAGGGCATGCCGACAAAAACACGACGAGTCGATGAGGAAGTACATACAGCGGTGGAACATTATTAAAAACTCGGCAGAGGACATATCTGACGAGAGAGCCATAGATGCGTTCGTAGCAGGAATCCGACGAGCAGATTTCGTCGAGGACTTGGGGAGAACTAACCCTAAGACCATATCGGCACTCATGGAGATAGCCAATAAATGGGCAGATGGAGAAGACGCAATATACAACAAGCGACACAGGTCGCCAGAAGAGGATCGTGGTCGAAATTATCAAAATAGAAGGCGATTTTCTCGCCAATTCTACAACAACGATGCTCCCTGCCATATATCGGCTGGTTTTCGGGGAAATCCTGGAGGAAATAGTCGAGATGATTATCAAAGGAGCAACGAGCAACAAGGCGACAATAGAGGTGATTTTCGCGGCAACAGGCAAAATAGTGGACCAAGGATTCAAAGACCTTATGTGTCTCCCGAGGAGATGATGAACGGTCCGTGTCAAATGCATTTTTACCTCGACAACAATGGAAAGAGGCAGTCAGGACATCTCCAGAAAGATTGTAGAAATTTCCAGGCAATGTTGCGAGCCGCAGGAATCGCAAATGCCCAAGCAAATAATAGAAATCCTCGGGAGCCAAGGAGCGAGATCCACCTTCCACCTCCTCCCGCAATAACCGACGAAAATCGACACCAGCTTAGAATGCGGCAGCACCACATCCACCTCCATATGTTGACCCCAACTCTAACGGTGCGGTCTCGATGATTGAAAGCCAGGCCATCAAACAGGCGCAGAAGGTAATCTCGCGACAAGTGTTCATGGCAGAGAAGATGCCTCCACCAACGATCGAGTACTTAAATTGGTCGGGGCAAGACATCGTCTTCACAATTGCGATCATCCGCAGCAAGTTCCTCGACCGGGACAATCAGCACTCATCTTACCCGCAGTAATGCTGGTTTTGACGTGTCGAGAGTTTTCATAGATGGCGGCAACAGCTTAAACGAGATACATTGAGGAAGATGAACATATCCCTAGCAAATCTGAAACCAACCGACACACGTTTCCACGGGATTACACCGGAGAAACCAAGTTACCCATTGGGCAAGATCAACCTCGACGTTCAGTTTGGAACCCGAGAAAACTACAGGATAGAGAATGCGGAGTTCGAAGTGGTGGATTTCCCGTCGCAATATCACGCCTTATTGGGACGACCAGCGTATGCCAGGTTTATGGCAGTGCCGCATTATACATATCTGTTGTGGAGGTTGCCTGGGCCTAAAGAACCTATAACAATCAAAGGAAGTTTCGCGTTATCTGATAAATGCGACAAGGACTTTCATCGATCGGAAACTTTCGGGATGCAAGCGAGAATATGCGGCACGATTTACGGATATGACGTCTGCGAGGTAGGAAGACCTTCTAAGGAGCCAACTTTCAACACAGCCAAGGATTCAAAAGAAGTACAGATCCACCCGACGGATCCAAAGAAAACGACGTCCATTGCCGCAAACATGGATGTCGCATAGGAAAGCGCTCGTCGAGTTCCTCCGTGAGCACCGGAAAATCTTCGCATGGTGTCCAGTGACATGCCAGGAGTACCAGGGAACTCGCCGAGCACCACCTCAATTTGGATCCTCTCGCACGACCGTCAAGCAGCCTTTGCGGCGTTTTTGAACCTAGCCGCAAAGCCATGTTATCAGAAATAGATCGACTCAAAGACGGTTTCATCAGAGAAATATCTACGAAGCCACATGGGTAGCTAACCCGGTGATGGTGCCGAAGAAACACACAATAGTCCTTCGCATGTGCGTCGACTTCACGTGTCTCAATAAACATTGTCCCAAGGATCACTTTCCCCTCCCAAGGATCGATCAAATCATCGACTCCACGGCAGGATGCGAACGTCTTTCCTTCTTGGACGCATATTCTGGTTATAACCAGATCAGACTAAAAGAAGAAGATGAAGCCAAGACAGCGTTCATCACACCTTATGGCGTATTTTGCTACAAAACAATGCCCTTTGGTCTGAAAACGCGGGAGCAACATATCGCGGATGATGCAGAGGTGCCTAGCAACACAGATCGGAAAAGATGTACAAGTCTACATCGACGATGTCGTAATAACATCAAAAAAAGGGTCGACTTTGATCGAAGATTTGAAGAAAACCTTCGACAACCTCGACAAGTTCTGCCTCAAGCTGAACCCGACAAAGTGCTCTTTTGGAGTTCCCGCTGGAAACTTCTCGGGTTCTTAGTATCGCAAGAGGGATTGAAGCTAATCCCGAAAAAATACAGGCCATCGTTACTATGAGAAAGCCAACAAAGGTGAAAGAAATACAACAGCTAACGGCGAGTCGCACTTTAAGCAGATTCGTCGCCGGCTAGGAGAAAAGCGCTGCCGTTCTATGCATTGATCAAACAAGGGGAAAAATTTCAATGGAACGAGGAAGCAGACGAGCTTTCGAGAATCTCAAGCGAGCAATTTCGACACCACCGATATTGGTGGCGCCAAAGAGAAAGAACCTCTCCTATTGTACATTGCAGCCACACCTCAGGTGGTCAGCACGGCCCTAGTAGTCGAGAGAGAAGAAGAAGGCAAGCTTCATGGAGTTCAAAGGCCAGTATATTTCATCAGCGAAGCGTCTCCGTCAAGCGGTACCGCAATATCAAAAGCTAGCATATGGAGTATTCACGACAGCAAGAAAATTGCGACACTATTTTTCGGCGCACCCGATAATAGTGGTCAACGAGGCTCCCTTATCAAATATACTTGAACAACCCAGAAGCTACGGGTCGTGTCTCCCTTTGGGGAATAGAACTTTCCCAGGACATCACGTATGAAAAAGAAAAGCAATAAAATCGCAGGTCTTACCAGATTTCATTGCAGAGTGGATGGAGCTACAAAACACGGGACCCCAGATTATCGAGAACTTGGACCACGAACTTCGGTCCAAAAGATTGGAAGGTGCTGGAGCAGGCGTAATATCACCTGAAGGCGACAAGTTGAAGTATGTTCTGCGGATGACGTTCCCAAACGCATCTAACAATGAAGCAGAATATGAAGCTCTCATACACGGGATGAAGATGGCGAAAGCTTGCGGTGCAACCCGATTGAAAATTTTCGGCGACTCACAATTGGTGGCACAGCAAGTCATGAACCAATGTGATGCAGTCAACGAAAGTATGATAGCATATAAAGAGGTGTACAACGAGCTCGAGAAGTTATTCGATGGTTGCGAAGTAAATCACATCAGCAGGATGAGCAACGATGAAGCCGACGTTCTTGCAAACATCGGGTCACGTGCTCGCGATACCTCCGGGCGTGTTTTGGGAAGAGATAAGCGAAAGATCAACAAAGCCAGCAAAAACAAAGAAGGAGAAGAAAGAGAAACCCTCGAATATCACCAAAGACATAGCAGAAGAAGAAGAAGAGCAAGAGCTAGTCATGATGGTGCAAATTCCATGGATGCAGGCGTATCATATATTCTAAGGAAAACAATACCCGACGATCCAGTTGAAGCAAGGCGAATAATCGGGAGATCAAAAGCTTTCACGTGATAAAAGGGGAGTTGTACAACGGAGTATTTCGGGCGTGCTACAGAGGTGCGTCACACCAGAAGAAGGAAGAATCATCCGAAAGATGTGCACGAAGGGATATGCGGGCACCACGCGAGTAGCGAGCTATCGCGGCTAAGGTTTTCAGAGCAGGATTTTATTGGCTCACAGCAATCGAGGATGCAAAGGAAATAGTGCGCACTTGCGACGCGTGTCAAAGATTTGCGGCAAGACCTCACTCACCAGCGGAACTTATGCCAATCCCACTGTCTTGGCCCTTTGCTCAATGGGGTCTTGACATGGTGGGTAAATTACACAAGGCTTCGCCGGAGGTTACGAGTATATGCTGGTTGCTGTCGACAAATTTACAAAGTGGATAGAAGCAAAGCCGATAAATTCACCAGACGGCGCATCGGCGATTAAGTTTGTAAAAAGCATTGTCTTCAGATTTGGAGTTCCTCATAGCATTGTGACAGACAACGGCAGCAATTTTACGTCCAAGGAGTTCAAAGCATATTGCGCAGAAGTGGGCATTAAATTGAGCTTTGCGTCTGTTGCGCATCCTCGGACCAATGGACAAGTCGAGAAGGCCAATGGCATCATCTGCAATGGCATCAAGAAGCGCCTGCTAGGCCCACTGGAAAAAGCTCGGCATACTTGGCCGGAGGAGTTACCAAGTGTGTTGTGGAGTATCCGAACAACACCAAATACGGCGACACAAAAAACACCGTTTTTTCTGGTCCATGGAGCCGAAGCAGTCCTGCCAATAGAAATAGAGCATGATTCTCCAAGAGTCACGGAATATAATGAAGAAACCTCGAGGAAGCCCTGGAGGACGACGTTGATGCACTTGAAGCTCGAGATGAAGTTCTATCACGAGTCTCAAAATATCAACAGGACCTGAAAAACCACAGTCGACGATTGCGCCCAAGGTCTTTTCAAGTTGGTGACTTAGTTCTGCGGCTCAACCAAAAAAGTCACGAAAAACTCGAATCACCATGGCTTGGACCCTACATCGTCACGAAGTAATCGAAGGAGGAGCATACAGAATTAAAGACAAGAAGACAGGATTGCCGAGCCAAATCCCACGTGGCACAGCTCGGGCGTTTTACGCTTAGATGCCGAAATATAGTCTCCTCTGTAAACATACAATGTACTGAAACGCCCGCGAGTTTTCAGACGCACTCTTTTCCTTTTTCGGGGCACCGAGTGGGGCCGGAGAAGGTTTTTAATGAGGCGGACTCGCGGTGCTGCAATATAATAAAGATAGTGGAATTATATATCTCCTTCCCGACAAGATCAGGGGTTCTCCCCTACATGATACAATATATATAAACACAGTGTCGACAAACGCAAAAGAAGCATCTTGCCTTGGTAAAAATACCTCGCCAAAATAAAAAGAGATATCGACAAAATAGTGATCAACAAAAGCTCGGGGGCTTGCACCCGCAAAAATAGTACACAATGTATATTATCTTGCCTTGGGACAACCTCGCATTATAATAAACAAAAGATATTGCAATCAAAACGCCCGGGGGCTTGGCGATAAAAATAAAATACAATGACTTTACAATATAGCTCGTCTATACAGGATACAAATTTCGGAATAAGTTCGTCTTCAAGGATTTCCCAATATATTGTCTATGGTTAAGCGCTCGTTATTTACAGCGCGAGTACTATGCTCAGCGTAGCTACCCTTCACGAAGAATTCGGAATCCATCCGGAGAAGTTCATCCATCATATCTTCGGCAACAGGAGTAACAATGTCATCATATTTGCCGAAGTTTCTTTTCTTCTTCGACATTTTCTCCAAGCACTTTGGGCCCCACGTCTAACTTCGGGTAGCAAATTTTTATCATGATCATCGCAAACCTTGCACCAGCAGCTAGTTGAGCTCGTACAAAGCCGTGGATGCGAGGAGCATCTCGAAATTTGTCCATCAACGGGGAAGGGTCTCTGGCATCTTATTGCGAGGAAACATGGTACCATAAACCAGAGACAAAGTCCTTGTACAGAAGTCAAGATACTCGCGAACCTGAAGTGCACGATCTTGAAATCTCACGATTTGGCGGGTCCGTTCAGGTGTACCCCAAAAAGTCGACCCATGTTCACGTGCAAGCCGAAGAAGAACATTGGAACGAGCCTCGACACGTTCATCTTCAGTTGTAGTATCCAAAAAGCACCTATTGTTTCTTAAAACAATTCAGTGGGCAATAAGGAGGCAAGCGGCAAAGGAAAAGAAGAAGCGAGATAAAGACAATGAAACTTACCCGCCATATCCAAGCTAGCATCTAGCAGTGGAGCATAGAATTTTCTCGAGATGTAGTGCGGCAGCCTCAAAACAGCGGCGTCCTTTTCATTATGGCATCCTGAGCTTGTTGAAGCGCAATTTTTCCCTTTGAGAAGATTCTCGAGATTGCTCCATAAGCATAAGCGATTGTTTCTTCACGGATGAAGTTGTTGTCGAAGTTCTTGTAAATCTTCCGACGAAGGTGTGCTGGAAGACCCTTCAAGGTAATTGTCGTCGTTTCTTACTTTCTTCGACAAGGAAGACGCGCGGGCAGCATCGGGAGGAGAAGGATTCGTTGAATAATTGTCAAATATCAACTGGAAAAGAAAATCCCCGAATCAAAGATAGCGCCAAAAGGAATTTCATTCATTGTAGAAAATTTACATGGCCATTACAAAAGAAGTTCTCCTAAGGGACTGGCTGGGAACTTGTCGCCAAGACCAGCATGGCGACAAAAGCAAAGGAAAGAAAGAAAGCAAAAACTAGACCTCCGGCCTTGAAGAGCTAGGAGTCGAAGATGGCTTGATCCCGAGATAGGCCAGGATTTTCTTCGTGTTAAGCTTTGCCGCCTTAATCAAGGATCGCCATTTTGCTTGCTCTATTTGCTCCGTGTCGCCAACTTTTGCCCAGTCAATAGTTTGTTGACTGTCAACTAGGGCAACAGTGCTTTCCACGGCAATCTTCATGTTCTCATGGCGCAACTTCGGACCAAGATCTTCGGGAGGATTGAAGCACTTGGCAAGGCCAAGGAAAGTTGCAGGCTCCTCTTTCTTCGGGAAGAAGGGGAAAAGCCGACAACCCCGCCCTGGCTTCATCCATGCCTTCACGCGCTTCCGACCCATGAAACTCAAGGAATGAAACGGCGTCCAGAAGAGCATCGTTGTCGGGATCCTCAAGCTCAAACTCTTGCGAGGTCCTATCTGACAAAACAAAAATAGAAATTTGTGTTAACAAACAAGTGCAAAAAGGAAAATCCAAAGGGTATGCAATGGTGCAAATGCTTACCAACAAAGCGACTTTGCGTTTTAATGCGTTTGGTGATCGCGCTTCGCGAGCAGATTGCGCGATTATGTGATCGCTCGGTGAAGTCTCGGCGTCATGCGACGTTTCGAAGATCTTCGACAGCGGCATCAGCCTTCGCCTTGTCGGCTTCTTGCCTAGCTTCAACGCATCTGATTCGGCCTTCTTACGAGCCTCTTCACATTGCTCTAACTTTAGAGCAAGCGTGTCAGCACGTTCGTTGGCTTCTATCAATTTCTCTGAAAAAGGAAGACAAGATTAGCTATAAACGTCGACAAGTCATGCGAAGAGGAAGCAAAAAATAGTCGAACATTACCTTCAGTCTTGCTGGCGTAATCACGGTACCCAACGAATTGGGCACCGATGCGAAGAAGCTCTTTGATCATCGGCTGTTAAAGAGAGACAAAGAAAGAAAATGTTGGCATGAGAAAAATGGCGACATATAGAGCAACCAGAGAAAATATAAACAACGGCAAGAGTGTTAGCAACTTACATCATCCAAGAGAGGGTTAGAAGAGCTACTCGATTGAAGAGTGAGCTCTGGATTTATTTCAACCCTTGCCCTTTTTGGTGAAGGGACAAGGCTTGTTGGGAGGAGTAGCAGCGCGACATTTTGTCGAGGAGGCGACGTTTCTTCTCCTTCGACTGGCTCCGAAGCGACTAAAGTATGTGACGTGCTCGTTCGAGCAGCCACATCAGCAGTGGGTATTTCTTCTTCATCATCACTAAAAGAAAGCGTCGACAATGTAAAAAAGCAAGATAGACAAGAATTTTTGAGTACAAGTAAACAAGAAAAAGGATACTACGAACTGATGATAGACTCGAGGTATGGATCATAGCCCGCCTTCTGTGCGAAGGAACAATCGACTTTGGAGGTGCGGAATCTTCGACATCATCCCTTTTCCTCTTGTTCCTTGGAGAAACAGCGGAGGAAGAGATTGTGCCGACGCGGTGGCTTCAGAGACATCCTCCTTTTCGTCGGATCCCGCAGATCTTCGAGACTCGCGGGTTCATTTGCAAACGAAGGGGCATCTGGGTTATCATCGGAGATAACGGCCCTTTCCTCGACATCCCCACCTTCGGGAAGTGGAGGAAGTGAAACAAGATTTGGATGATCCTGTATAAAAAGGAAGGATTGTCAGAAATGAATAACAACACACAAAGAAAGGCAATAGACAAAAAACACGACAATGTTTACCTTGGGAAGCGCATGGGCGGCTGTATGGTTTTACGCGACAAGTGGAAGGGATGGAGTCTTTCTTCTTAAGAGATGAAATCCTACGGATAAGTCTATCCAAATCCTTGACTTCCAAATTCGTGACAGACGATCCGTCTTCATCGCCGAGCGTAATTCCGAAAGGGTTTTGCGAGCCGAAGAGGCTGCACCTAGTCCTAAGTGCCGTAATCTGGATGCTGATAATTCTTTTCCACGAGTATTTTGCAACTCATGGATGCGAGTCATCGGGCCTCTGTCGAAGTTCTCTCTTCCTCGGTAGCTTGTCCCGAACGGCGGCGAAGGATTTTCTCGGCACCGTCAAACGGAGGAATGTTGTCTTCGGCGCAGCCATCATTTTCTTCACGGATGTACAACCACTTCTTGCGCCATCCTTGAACGGAGTCGGGGAGTTTGACGTCGAAGTAGTTGACAGAGGAGCGAACGGAAATAACAACGCCGCCTATATTATAGGCGACATTGGCAGAGCCATTGCGGCGACAAAAGAAAATGCGCTTCCATAATGCCCAGTTAGGCTGGACACCAAGGAAGGCTTCGAGAGGGTGATAAAGATAGAAATGTGAAGGATAGAGTTGGGTGTGAGGTGGTGAAGTTGGAGACCATAAACATAAAGTAACCCACGAAGAAAAGGGTGAATGGGGGCGGAAAGACCGCGGATGAGATGATCAACAAAACTTACCCGATACCCCATTGGAGGGGTTGGGTAGCTCTCTTCACTGGGGAAAACCGCTTTGGGTTTCTTGGTAATCCCCAGCTTTTTCAGATTGAGGTCCTGGTTCGTGATCTTGGACCTCTCCCACTCCGCCGCTCCTAGATCCGGCAGCCATTGATGAGTCGGGTGTGTTTGGTCGTTGACGCGGTGGCATCAACAATGGCGGAGGGGTGCAGCTACAAAGGAAGAGCTTTGAGAGATGAGGACGGAAGGAGAAGAAAGAGGGGACGGCGCGACGCGAAGTGTTCGAGGAAGAAGAAGAAGACCTTATATACAGGTGCGGTGAACCGTTGGATGAGAAAAGAGTGCAGCAGATGATCGCCACGTGGATACAAGGGCACAATGGTATTTTAACATTAACGAGGTTACAGAACGTGTGCCAGAAAAGGGAAGAACATCCCCCACTTGCACGACGTGTCCGACGAAGGAATTGGGACCCACAAGGCAAGTGATAATGGTCAGTTTACAAAATAGAGATCGTGGTTATCATCAGCAATGACGTCGTCAAGATAAAAGAAAAATTCGACTGCAAGTTTTCAAGAGTTTATCGACAACGCAAGGTTATTTCGGGAGCCTTTGATCAAATACAAGTTTTTGCCCAAATGCTCGGGGCTACTTTGGAAAAATAGAAAATTCAGTATGACAAGATAGAAATGGCGAGAGCCTATGACCAAATGCAAGCATTTGTTCATAGCCTCGGGGGCTACTCCCATCGGGAGCGCTGGTCGCGCACCCGATAAATATAAAAATCTCGAGAAAGATTATAAATATAGCGGCAATGGATACTAGTCTGTGGAGCCTATACCCAAGCACATGTTCTTGGATGTAGCCTCGGGGGCTACTCCCATCGGGAACGCTGTTCGCGTGCCCGATGAATTTTATCAAAATAAGAAGTGAGTATATTTCGAGTTACACATAACTCTACATATACTCCCATCGGGAAGACAAAATAAGTCATCAAATATGACTCAATAAAATGTGCTATTCCAAAGGCGAAAAGCACTCGACAATATATTCTCGAACGCCAAAGTTGATCAATTTCTGAATGCCGCAAATTTGCGAAGGTAAGACCCAGATCCGTTCTGCCGGGCGTGGCATCGCAAGAGCGCTCTGCTACTTTATCCGTATCAGATCGAAGAAAAATCTAACGGACGCGTTAGGTACGATAAATTTGTTGGGACTCATAAATGGTAAGACCTTAAGCGGCACTTGTCGAAGTTTACACCAGTATCCAGGATCATGTCCAGGACGTGATCTTAAGTAGGTTTTGCGGATTGCCACTAGAGCAGTTAACTAGTACCTGATCCGTCCGATGAACTAGCCCCAACTACCATTATCCTGTACAATATAGAATTTTATGTGAAGAAGCATAAATAAAAGCTCTCGAATAAATATAAACAGTTGAGATTTCCCTGACTCTACGATTCAAGCAAAATCTCGGGGCTCACATAGGCATCCCAAATGGGCTGCCGAAGATAGTACCCGGAGTTTACCGAAGGCCCACTATCCGAAGAATAAGAAGATTCGGGAGTCCAAGATATATTAAGGAAAGCTAGAGTTGTAATAGGAAGTGTTATTTGTAATCTGGCGGGATGAGTTAGAAACCGTCCCGAACTCTGTAACTTGTACCAAACGAAAACCCTCGGCTCCACCTCCTATATAAGGGGGAGTCGAGGGACAAAGAATCGAATCTCTCAACATAACCCTAGTTTTCATAATCGAGTACCTAAACCTTCGAGATCTACTTGCCCTCTACTTCTAGCAAAACCCTAGTATACAATCTGTAGGCATTGACAAGTTAATCCTTTGTCACCTAGTGAGGCAGTCCAGGAGTCCTCCGGTTCACAGCCAACACTCGTTTTCAAAAAACTAACACCTGCTGAGATGAATGACCGGCGCGTGAAAGGCCTCTATTTCAACTGTGGTGAGAAGTTCGTTCGGGGCCATCGCTACAAACGGCTTTTCTACATCCAGTCAGTCGACGATGAGGAGGAGCCTGTCACGGATGCCCAAGAGGCCAAACTTACGCTCCTAGCTGTCACATGAATTCCCACCTGCGACACCATGCAGGTTTCGATTCGTGTTGGGGATCGTGATCTTGTCGCCTTGCTTGACTCTGGCAGCACACACAACTTCATCCACGAGGAGCTAGCCACCATCGTGGGAGTGCCCTTCTCCTCCGATTGGTGCCTCAGGGTCACCATTGCTAATGGTGATCCAGTCACTCGTCGTGAGCTCCTCAAACATGTTGCTATCACAATTGGCAAGGAGAGCTTCACTGTTGACTTGCATGCCACACCTCTGGGCGGATTTGATGTTGTTCTCAGCACATGTTTTCTCAAAACCCTAGGGCCAATACCGTGGGATTTCTCGGCGCAGTGGATGTCGTTTTGGCACATGGACCACCAAGTGGAGTGGACAGGTCTTGGTTCACCAGGACGCCCGGCTCACGTACATGTCTGCGACGGCAAGGACCTCCTAGACAGCCTCCTGGCCGCGTTCTCGGACATCTTCGCTGACCCCCAGGGTCTTCCGCCGCCACGAGCCCATGACCATCATATTCACTTTATACCGGGGACTCAGCCTGTGGCCATACGGCCTTACCGGTACCCGACTATTCAGAAGGATGAACTAGAGCGACAATGTGCTGAGATGCTTGCTCGGGGCCTTATTTGCCGTAGCTCGTTGGCGTTCTCGTCAACCGTGCTCATCGTCTGAAAGCATGATGGCACATGGCGTTTCTGTATTGACTATCGTGGACTCAACCTGGTCACCATCAAGGACAAGTTTCCGATCCCAGTCGTTGATGAGCTGCTCGATGAGTTGAAAGGAGCCCATTTTTTCACCAAGCTAGATCTCCGCTCGGTCTACCACCAAGTTCGGATGGCTCCTGAAGATATTCACAAGACAACGTTTCACACTCATGAGGGTCTATTTGAGTTTGCGGTCATGGCGTTTGGTTTGACCAATGCACCCGCGATGTTCCAAGCGCTCATGAATGACGTACTCAGGCCTTTCCTTCATCGTTTTGTGTTGGTTTTCTTTGATGATATTTTGATTTATAGCTCATCTTGGTCAGACCATCTTCGTCATGTCAATCTCGTCTTGGAAGCTATGCGCACACACAAGCTCTTCCTTAAACGCTCCAAGTGCTCGTTTGGCGAAGAATCCATGGCTTACCTTGGTCAAGTCATCTCAGCAGAAGGGGTCGCCATGGATGGTGATAAGGTCCTTGCATGGTGGATTGGCCAGTGCCACATATTGTCCGAGCTGTACGGGGATTCTTGGGTTTGGCCGGTTACTACTGCAAGTTCATCAATGGTTTTGGCACCATTGCCGCCCCACTCACAGCCCTGCTCGATGGGTTTCTCTAGACTGATCAGGTGGCAGCCGCATTCGAAGATCTTAAGGGTGCACTTACTACCACCTCTGCTGCAGTTGCCAGATTTTTCGGTTCCATTTATTGTGGAGTGTGATGCCTCGGGATCTGAATTCGGTGTCGTGCTGCATCAAGAGGGATGACCAATTGCCTATTTCAGTAAAATCGTAGCTCCGAGACATGCCTCTCTAGCCGCATATGAGCGGGAACTTATCGGTCTGGTTGAAGCCGTGCATCATTGGCGGCCATATCTCTGGGGGCGAGCCTTTGTCGTCAAAACAGATCATTACAGCCTCAAGTTTTTGCTTGACCAACGCCTTGCCACAATTCTGCAACATCATTGGGTAGGCAAGCTTTTGGGCTTTAACTTTACCGTGGAATATAAACCAGGCCGCCAAAACATTGTCGCGGATGCTCTCTCTCGCCGTGATGTTCCTGCAGGACATGCGTACACCGTCACGGGGACTTCTTTTGATCTCTTTGAAGCTCTTCGTCAGGACACACAGAACCGGCGCTGGTCACATTTCGGAAACATCTGGAATCTGGCGAGTTGGGCCAGCCCGGCACTTGTTGATGGCATTGTTACTTTTCAGCAGCGGGCTTATGTGCCTCCTTCATCACAGCTCATAGCAGAGGTCTTGGCGGTGGCCCACGATGATGGCCATGAAGGCATACAAAAACCGTTGCATCGACTCCGTCGGGATTTCCATTTGCCTCAAGCACGAGCAGCTCTGCAGCAGTATATACGCAATAAGACGGAGCAGCTTCATCCGGCTGGCCTGTTACAACCCTTGACAGTACCATCTCGTGGCTGGGAAGACATTTCCATGGATTTCATTGAGGCATTGCCAAAGGTGGGCGGTAAAAGTGTTATCCTTATATTGGTAGATCGGTTTTCCAAGTATGCACACTTTATTCCTTTGGCATATCCATATACTGCTGAGTCGGTTGTCAAGGCATTTTTCTCCAACATCGTCCGTCTCCATGGTTTTCCTACATCCATCGTATCAGACAAAGATGTGGTATTCACTTCGGGATTTTGGAAGGCCTTGTTTGCGGCTGCGGGTACACGATTACATATGAGTTCCGCTTTCCATCCACAGTCAGATGGCCAATCCGAGGCAGTAAACAAGGTCATCACTATGTACCTCCGGTGCATCACTGGGGATCGACCACGACAGTGGCTCCATTGGTTACCATGGGCAGAGTATTGCTACAACACCTCATACCATTCAACACTGAAGGACACCCCTTTTCGGGTTGTTTATGGCCGCGATCCCCCGTCTCTTCGTGACTATACTCTAGGCGAGATTCGTAATCAGGCGGTGGAACGATAAGTTTTTGACAGAGACCAGTTCTTGCTGGACGTCCGTGAGCGTCTCCTTCAAGCAGCTCAGAAGTACAAGCACTTCTATGATGTCAAGCATAGGGCTCTTTCCTTCGACGTTGGAGAGTGGGCTTGGCTCCGTCTGCAGCACCGGTGACATGGGCACTACCCTTCGGGTAACCGACGTTGCCCTATCCTATATTTCCTAGTTGGAGGCCCATGAAAGCACTTAGAGGCAAGGCGGCCCATCCGGGCGGTGCACCAGAAGATTCCTTGACAAGCAAGACAAAGAAGCAGCCGAACAAGGAAAGATTAGATCTAAAACTACTGTAAACCTAGTCGTACTCGGTTAGACCTCTTGAGACTTGGCCTCCTATATAAAGGCGAGAGGGGCTGCCGAGGGACAATCAATCTTAGCAATCTTAGCCACCAGAAGCTTAGAGCTAGGTCACCATCGCTTAGCCATCTCGACGAGATCTCAGCTGAACTATTCGGCACCCCATTATAACCTATTATCATCATAATCAAGAAGACAGGCAGGACGTAAGGGTTTACCTCATCGAGGGCCCCGAACTTGGGTAAATCGCTCTCCCCGCTTGTCGTGAACCGATGTCTCGTGTCGGCTTGCAGGATTCCATCAACCCTAAGCCCCTATCGGAGGGCATTGCGAGGAGCACCCTCGACAATTGTCGCCGTCGTGGGAAACCTGCCGACACAAGATCGGTCATCGAGATCCAGTCATGTCATCGGCATCTTCATCGACACCGTCATCGCCAAACTTGGGAAGCCCGATTCGATTCGGCTCCTATGAATTCACCCCCCGCACAGCGATTCCTCTCGCTCAACCTTCTAAGATCTACAAGGAAACATGGAGATGACCTTCGGCAGCATCCACTACAACGTCAACGCGAAGGAAGGTTCTTCGGCTGGAATCGCCCACTTCCGGATCAACGAGTCCCGCGCGTCATCATCACTCGACCTTTCGGCTGGCCGACGGGATCGACGAGTTCGCCTGCGCCCTCGACTCCCCGTTCGGCGTCTTCCATGTCGGTAGGATCCGACGATCCCACATCTTCGGAGTTAACCTCGTACTACTGCTTGAACTACGACGCCAGGCACGAGTTGGGGTCGAGCGACACACCGTTCATCTGCAATGCCCAATATTCATCGGGAGAGGACAATGTCGACAGCATCGTCCAAGGAACCACCCGAAGAATGGCACACCACCAGGTTTATGTCGCCAATAACACGGGAAACACAAGGCACAGAGGAGACGGAGACCACATGCCTCGTTCTAGTAGAGGAGCAGTTTGAACAGCGCCGGCAACCACACAGCGATTACACCATCGCAGACGAGGGTGGGCGGCGCTAAGGCAGCCGTATTAACAACACCCCGCTCCCGCGAGAACCTCGGTTGGAACCCTAAACGCCTATCGCTCTATACTAGAGAAAAACCGGGAGCACTGTCGAGAGAGCAAGCCACCTCGAGACGTCTATCATGCATCAGAGATCCAGCGAACGAAGAGGCTCGAGGAAGCGCCTCTCGAAGTACTCATGGGGCAGGCAAGCACCGATCAAGACTATCCAAGCTTTCGGAAGACGACGCTAGAGAAATAACGTCGAACCTAACCAAGTCCTTTATGACCACGGACACCGCGGGCATGCCACGGCCAAAAACGTTGCGGGAACGCCAACCTCGCACATACCTCATCAACCAGCGCCCTGAAGGATCCATGGCTCAAGCCCACCGAGGTGCCCTAGAAAGTCTCACAATATTGGGAGATAACCTAGTTCCACGAAAGGAAAAGACCACGTTACAGGCTAGTGGCTCAAAGCATCATGCGAGAGATGCTCTGGATGAAATCACCCAGAGCAGGATCGACAAAGCAAGGCGACGACGTGCCGCTAGGGAGGAGGATGACAGCGATTCTTCGGAGGAGAATCAGGAGAACGACGGCGAGCTTAGGGGAGCCGATTGTTTAAGTTACAAAATCCGCGAGGCGATGCCACCCAAAAAGTTCAAGCCCACACCTACACGCTGCCAAATACGACGGGCAGGAGGAGCCAAGATCTTGGATAGACGACTGGTGAAGAAGGGGAACCAGATCTTAATGCGGTGCTGTAGTTTACTTAAAGGATTCAGCGCGAGCCTGGTTGAGGGGTCTGCCGAAGGGTTCCATCAAGTCATGGGACAACCTAGTAGATGCCTTCGTTGCCAATTTTCAAGCAATGTACAAAAGACCCGTCGGGATCGAAGAGTTACGGCATTACTGATGGCGTGTAACTCACACGTTCGTTGGGAACCCCAAGAGGAAGGTATGATGCGCACAGCAGCAAGTTTTCCCTCAGAAAGAAACCAAGGTTTATCGAACCAGGAGGAGCCAAGAAGCACATTGAAGGTTGATGGTGGCGAAATGTGATGCGGCAACACCAGGATTCCGCGCAACGTGAACCTGCACAACACAACCAAAGTACTTTGCCCCAACGCAATTGAGGTTGTCAATCTCACCGGCTTGTTGTAACAAAGGATTAACCGTTGTGTGGAAGATGATTGTTTGCGAAGAAAATAAAGAACAATTGTAGTAGATTGTATGCGATGTAAAGAATAGGACCGGGATCCACAGTTCACTAGAGGTGTCTCTCCCATAAGATAAAAGCATGTTGGGTGAACAAATTACAGTCGGGCAATTGACAAATAGAAAAGGGCATAACAATGCATATACATGATATGATAAATATAGTGAGATTTAATTGGGCATTACGACAAAGTACATAGACCGCTATCCATCATGCATCTATGCCTAAAAAGTCCACCTTCAGGTTATCATCCGAACCCCTTCCGTATTAAGTTGCAAGCAACAGACAATTGCATTAAGTATGGTGCGTAATGTAATCAACAACTACATCCTTAGACATAGCATCAATGTTTTATCCCTAGTGGCAACAGCACAACCTTAGAACTTTCTGTCAGATTTAATGGAGGCATGAACCCACTATCGAGCATAAATACTCCCTCTTGGAGTTAAGAGCAAAAACTTGGCCAGAGCCTCTACTAATAACGGAGAGCATGCAAGATCATAAACAACACATGGGATGAAGCCTGCTACCCGCATGGGTAGCTACACACCCATGCATTATACCAATATGCAAGCCATACTAACTTGTTTTAGCTCGGTTTCCTAGTAGAACGTGGAATTCTAGTGTACAAAAGTGGTTTCCGAATTTTGATTTGAACTTTTTTTTGTCAAAGTCAACTCAGTATTCAAAAAGTCAATGCAAAATACGTTGGTGAGTTGACTTTGATCAAAAAATATTCATATCAAAATTCGGAAACCACTTTTGTACACTAGAATTCCACGTTCTACTAGGAAACCGAGCTAAAACAAGTTAATATGGCTTGCATATTGGTATAATGCATGGGTGTGTAGCTACCCATGCGGGTAGCAAATGCACTCTCAACAACACATAGGTAATAGATTGATAATCACCATAACATAGTATTCTCTATCCATCGGATCCCAACAAACACAACATATAGTATTACAAATAGATGATCTTGATCATGTTAGGCAGCTCACAAGATCCAACAATGAAGCACAATTAGGAGACGACGCCATCTGCTATGGACCCATAGTCCAGGGTGTTCTCACTCATCACTCCCGAGGCGATCATGGCGATGAAGAGTCCTCCGGGAGATGATTCCCCTCTCCGGGTGCCGGGGCGATCTCCTGAATCCCCCGAGATGGGATTCGCGGCGGCGTCTCGGAAGGTTTTCGTATCGTGGCTCTCGGTACGAGGGTTTGCGACGAAGACTTTAAGTAGGCGGAAGGGCAACGCGGGGCCACACGAGGGCCCCACACACCAGGGCCGCGCGGGCCAAGGCCGGGCCGCGCCGGTGTGTGGCGCCTCGTGGCCCCACTTCCTTCCCCTCTCTTCTGGAAGCTTCGTGCAAAATAGGACCCAGGCGTTGATTTCGTCAATTCCGATAATATCACTAGGATTTCTGAAAAAAACTGCAAAACAACAAGGCTCTTCGGCATCTTGTTAATAGGTTAGTGCAAATGCGTAAATACGACATATAATGTGTATAAAACATATAGATATCATCAATAATGTAGCATGGAACATAAGAAATTATCGATACGTCGGAGACGTATCGGCATCCCCAAGCTTAGTTACGCTCGTCCCGCAGTGGGGAAATAGATAATTTCTTAGGTGACATGCCATCATAACATGATCATACTATTGTAAACATATGTAATGAATACAGCGATCAAAACAATGGTAATGACATGAGTAAACAAATGAATCATAAAGCAAAGACTTTTCATGAATAGTACTTCAAGACAAGCATCAATAAGTCTTGCATAAGAGTTAACTCATAAAGCAATAAATCAAAGTAAAGGTATTGAAGCAACACAAAGGAAGATTAAGTTTCAGCGGTTGCTTTCAACTTATAACATGTATATCTCATGGATAGTGTCAATGTAAAGTAATATAACAAGTGCAATATGCAAGTATGTAGGAATCAATGCAGTTCACACAAGTGTTTGCTTC
The DNA here is from genome assembly GCA_030979885.1 of Lolium multiflorum. Lineage (NCBI taxonomy): Eukaryota > Viridiplantae > Streptophyta > Magnoliopsida > Poales > Poaceae > Lolium > Lolium multiflorum. The sequence continues at coordinate 271,054,616 of CM061753.1, read as the reverse complement.
TTAAGGTGGAGAGAGATAGGTAAACCGACTCAACAATAAAAGTAAAGAAAGGTCCTTCAAAGAGGAAAGCATGATTGCTATATTTGTGCTAGAGCTTTTATTTTGAAAACATGAAACAATTTTGTCAACGGTAGTAATAAAGCATATGAGTTATGTAAATTATATCTTACAAGTTGCAAGCCTCATGCATAGTATACTAATAGTGCCCGCACCTTGTTCTAATCAGCTTGGACTACCGGATCATCGCAATACACATGTTTCAACCAAGTGTCACAAAGGGTACCTCCATGCCGCTTGTACAAAGGTCTAAGGAGAAAGCTCGCATTTTGGATTTCGCTTTTGATTATTCTCAACTTAGACATCCATACCGGGACAACATGGACAACGAGATAATGGACTCCTCTTTAATGCATAAGCATGTGGCAACAATTAGTGTTCTCATATGAGATTGAGGATATATGTCCAAAACTGAAACTTCCACCATGATTCTTGGCTTTAGTTAGCGCCCCAATGTTCTTCTCTAACAATATGCATGCTCCAACCATTAAGGTGGTAGATCTCTCTTACTTCAGACAAGACGGACATGCATAACAACTCACATGATATTCAACAAAGAATAGTTGATGGCGTCCCCGAAGCATGGTTATCGCACAACAAGCAACTTAATAAGAGATAAAGTGCATAAGTACATATTCAATACCACAATAGTTTTTAAGGCTATTTTGTCCCATGAGCTATATATTGCAAAGGCGGATGATGGAATTTTAAAGGTAGCACTCAAGCAATTTACTTTGGAATGGCGGAGAAATACCATGTAGTAGGTAGGTATGGTGGACACAAATGGCATAGTGGTTGGCTCAAGGATTTTGGATGCATGAGAAGTATTCCCTCTCGATACAAGGTTTAGGCTAGCAAGGTTATTTGAAGCAAACTCAAGGATGAACCGGTGCAGCAAAACTCACATAAAAGACATATTGTAAACATTATAAGACTCTACACCATCTTCCTTGTTGTTCAAAACTCAATACTAGAAATTATCTAGACCTTAGAGAGACCAAATATGCAAACCAAATTTTAGCAAGCTCTATGTATTTCTTCATTAATGGGTGCAAAGTATATGATGCAAGAGCTTAAACATGAGCACAAAAATTGCTAAGTATCACATTATCCAAGACATTTTAGAATTACTACATGTAGCATTTCCCGATTCCAACTATATAACAATTTAACGAAGAAATTTCAACCTTCTCCTTGAACATGGAGTAAAGCCTAAGGACATATTTGTCCATATGCAACAGCGGAGCGTGTCTCTCTCCCATACGGTGAATGCTAGGATCATTTTATTCAAACAAAAACAAAAAACAAAACAAACCGACGCTCCAAGTAAAGTACATAAGATGTGATGAATAAAAATATAGTTCAGGGGAGGAACGATGATGTTGTTGATGAAGAGGGATGCCTTGGGCATCCCCAAGCTTAGAACGCTTGAGTCTTCTTAAAATAAGGATGAACCAGGGGCATCCCCAGGCTTAGAGCTTTCACTCCTCTTGATCATAGTATGTCCTTCTCCTCTCTTGACCCTTGAAAACTTCCTTCCACCAAACTTCAAGCAAACTCATTAGAGGTTAGTGCACAATTAAATTCATATTCAGAGGTGACACAATCATTCTTAACACTTCTGGACATTGCACAAAGCTACGGCCCTTAATGGATCAAAGGAATTCATCCAACATAACAAATACGGCAATGCGAAATAAAAGGCAGAATCTGTCAAAAACGAACAGTCCGTAAAGACGAACCTGAAGGGGCACTAGACTTGCTCAAATGGAAAAACTCAAAACTAATGAAAGTTGCGTACATATCGAGGATCACGCTCGTAATTTTGCAGATTTTCGAAAGAGACTTATGCCGAATTCGTGACAGACAGCAATGCTGTTTCTGGCGACGATCCCAAATATAACATCAACTTTAGCATAGAAACTTTACTTAGCACAAACATGATAAGGAGAGGTTGCTATAGTAGTAAACAACTTCCAAGACTCAACAAAACAAAAATTGCTGTAGTAAAATAAACACATGGGTTATCTCCCAAGAAGTGCTTTTCTTTAACGCCTTTCAGCTAGGCGCAGAAAGTGCAAATCAAGTATTATCAAGAGATGAAGCATCAACATCATAACTTTGGGAGTTGGGAGTTTCCTCTACAATGCATGTTATCTTATCTATGTAAGTTTCAGAGGCTCCCTTTTCATTACTCTTAGGCTTGCTATTCTCATCAAATAAATTTTCGGGAACAATCCAATCATAATTCTTTTCTAGTGCCTCGAACATTCCTACAAGCTTGCAAGGTATTGATGTCTTAATGTCCCCTCCATCATTAACATTATTAGTGTACTTCATCCTATCAATATCCATTTTTCAAGGGTGCTAGCAAAGTTAGTGTAAGAACCAAGCATTTTATATTTAGTAAAGACTTTTCTAGCCTCTCTTGCTACACCACCAAATTCTTTTAGAAGAGTTTCTAAGACAAAATCTTTCTTTCTCCTTCCTCCATATCAGAGTGTAAGAAACATATGCTGAATTATAGGATTGAGATTAACAAATTTAATTTCCAACATGTGTACTAGAGAAGCAACAACAATTTCGTAAGTAGGAGCAAGTTCTACCAAGTGTCTATCTTCAAAATCCTCGACTATACTAACATGAGTGAAAAAATCTTCTATATTATCTCTTCCAATTATAGACCCTCGGCCTACCGGTATGTTTTTAGAGTGTGCTTAGGAGGAAACATGATGAAATAAACAAAGAGTAAACTAAGCAAATAAAGTAAAGACAAGTAACTATTTTTTGTGTGTTTTTGATATAGAGAGCAAGACAATAAATAAAGTAAAACTAGCAACTAATTTTTTTGTGTTTTGTTTAGGTGCAGCAAACAAAGTAGTAAATAAAATAAAGCAGACAAAAACAAAGTAAAGAGATTGGAAATGGAGACTCCCCAGCGTGTCTTGATCTCCCAGGCAACGCAGAAAAAAGAGAGCGATGGCGTGTAACTCACACGTTCGTTGGGAACCCCAAGAGGAAGGTATGTGATGCACGCGGCAAGTTTTCCCTGAGAAAGAAACCAAGGTTTATCGAACCAGAGGAGCCAAGAAGCACGTTGAAGGTTGATGGTGGCGAAATGTGATGCGGCGCAACACGGATCGGCGCGCGTGGAACCCACACAACAAAGTACTTTGCCCCAACGAAACATGAGGTTGTCAATCTCACCGGCTTGCTGTAACAAAGGATTAGTCGTATTGTGTGGAAGATCATTGTTTGCAGAAAACAGTAAAGAACAATTGCGGTAGATTGTATGCGATGTAAAGAATAGGACCGGGGTCCACAGTTCACTAGAGGTGTCTCTCCCATAAGATAAAAGCATGTTGGGTGAACAAATTACAGTCGGGCAATTGACAAATAGAAAAGGCATAACAATGCATATACATGATATGATAAATATAGTGAGATTTAATTGGCATTATGACAAAGTACATAGACCGCTATCCGGCATGCATCTATGCCTAAAAAGTCCACCTTCAGGTTATCATCCGAACCCCTTCCAGTATTAAGTTGCAAGCAGCAGGACAATTGCATTAAGTATGGTGCGTAATGTAATCAACAACTACATCCTTAGACATAGCATCAATGTTTTATCCCTAGTGGCAACAACACATCCACAACCTTAGAACTTTCGTCACTGTCCCAGTTTAATGGAGGCATGAACCCACTATCGAGCATAAATACTCCCTCTTGGAGTTAAGAGCAAAAACTTGGCCAGAGCCTCTACTAATAACGGAGAGCATGCAAGATCATAAACAACACATAGGTAATAGATTGATAATCACCATAACATAGTATTCTCTATCCATCGGATCCCGACAAACACAACATATAGTATTACAAATAGATGATCTTGATCATGTTAGGCAACTCACAAGATCCAACAATGAAGCACAATTAGGAGAAGACGACCATCTAGCTCTGCTGCTATGGACCCATAGTCCGGGGTGAACTACTCACTCATCACTCCGGAGGCGATCATGGCGATGAAGAGTCCTCCGGAGATGATTCCCCTCTCCGGCGGGTGCCGGGGATCTCCTGAATCCCCCGAGATGGGATTCGCGGCGGCGGCGTCTCTCGAAGGTTTCCGTATCGTGGCTCTCGGGTGCGAGAGGGTTTCGCGACGAAGACTTTAAGTAGGCGGAAGGGCAGCGGGGGCCACACGAGGGCCCCACACCACCGGCGCGGGAGCCAGAGCGCCGCTAGTGTGGCGGCGCCTCGTGGCCCCACTTCCTTTCCCCCTCGGTCTTCTGGAAGCTTCGTGCAAAATAGGACCACTGGGCGTTGATTTCGTCAATTCCGAGAGATATTTCCTTACTAGGATTTCGAAACCAAAAACAGCAACGACACTGGCTCTTCGGCATCTTGTTAATAGGTTAGTGCTCGAAAATGCGTAAATACGACATATAATGTGTATAAAACATGTAGATATCATCAATAATGTAGCATGGAACATAAGAAATTATCGATACGTCGAACGTATCACCCACAAACTTAGGAGTCGATGCGCTCATACATCGAAGATTCACCAAACTCTAAACGCTGCAGAAGATGTATCTGGGCCAAGCAATCGATGCGACGGCGTCCGACGTGAAAGCTACATAGAAGAACTCGGACGCAAAAGCCAAAAACCATAACCAATTTAATGGAAATCGCCAAAGTTGGGCTGATGGCGAGGACAACGAGCGCGCCAACGGTGATGATGAAGACGATGATCAGCCGAAGCACGACTCGGGTGGTCGAAGGATCGCCACAAGAGAAGGAAGAACCGCGACTATGACGACAACAACCTGGTAGCCGCAGGGTACTCCCGATCGCGGGGACGATCGATATGGCGATAGAAGAGACGATCGACGGAGACGGTAATCGAATAACTGCGAGAGCAGTGGCAATTATAAACCCACGGCAGCGAGGGACTCCCGAACTGCCCTACGGTGAGCAGATCAACGCTCCTGACCCTGCACTCGTATGTCGATTCTGGACGGCAAAACGAAGTCGAGCCACCTGCTCAGGGACTATCGGCAGGTTCATTGACATGCATAAACTCATACAGCAGGCGGGCCGGCCAACCGCCACCACCACCACCACCACCTCCGGCGACCAAGTCCAGCAGGCTCAACCTCATCAACCCAACGAGGCGTTTCCACCACCCCGTGGTCAGATGAGCATGATCCATAGGACAGGTGTCTCGAGAAGAGAAATGAAGAAGCTCAAGAGATTAACCTGGCAGAAAGCATCATGGCGAATATCCCCGAGTATGTCGAGTGGTCCTCTCGAACATTACGTTGATCGAGCGGTGCCGATGACCATACCAAAGCCAGGACACGCTGCCTTAGTAGTTGAGGCACAAATCGGGGGTTCAAGATGAGCAAAGTCTTCATGGATGGTGGAAGCGGGCTAAATCTGATATTTGTCGACACAATCAAAAGTATGGGGATCACCATGAGGATGCTAGAAGAAGCAAACACTTTCTTCCATGGGGTTCTTCCAACTGCACCGGGTTACTCTCTTGGCAGAGTTTACCTGAACGTCGTCTTTGGCAAAACCGACAATTTCAGGAAGGAAAAGATCGAGTTTGAAGTAGTGAACTGGGAGTCACAGTATCACGCTATACTCGGAAGACCAGCTTATGCCAAGTTCATGGCGTGCCGCACTACGCATACCTCAAGCTGAAAATGCCAGGAACAACGGGACAAACATCACAGTCTATGGAAGTTTTTCACGCTCGGATAATTGTGATCGCGACTTTCAGAAGATTGCTGCAAAGTTTGGGTTAAAACAAGAAATTATCGATCCTCCACCCAAGCTATCGATACGCGAAATTAAGGAGGAGAAACATGCCAGGGAGATCAAGAAGAAGCCAGCCGACCTTGCTCTAGAAGCCGGCAGCAAAAACTTCGGCTTGATGGCAAAGCAGTCTTAGAAGAAAGCAAGACACTGGCAGTCGCTGTCGAGTCACCTACTATAATCAACGACGCTTCAAAAACCGCTAACGTGGTAGACAAGCCTGAAGATAAGAAGAACCCCTCCTTTGCTTAGAATAATCGAATAATGTTTAGCTTTTCCTTTATTTTCCGCAGGGCTTCCTTTTTTATGCCCTTTATTACCGTGTTTAAAGAAAACTTCAGTTCTGATCCCTTGGTAAGCATGCAGTAATTTGGAGCACTTAAATCCGCATCATCGTAACTATTGCTTACACCCCTCGGTGAACGATGGCGCAATGTAGTATGCGGCTAAAAGATTGTGTTCCGAAAAAGCCTCTACGAGTGCAAAAGGATGCAACAAACAAGGGTGATGACCTTTCCCTCTGCTATAGATGCTTCTACGAGCGCCGAAACTAGCAAGAGTTTGGAAATACACATTATACAACCCACGTTCGATATTTTACTTATGGAAATATCAAAGAACAACGGGCTCATCGGCAGAATCATTGCACCCGAAATATTCGGGAGTGTTTGTCGAAACAAACATCGGTTGAAAGCAAAGTTGCACATACAACGGGTTTTAGCAAGACCTGCACACGAGCTAATCACTCAAACAATTTGCTGACCAACGAATACGAAAAACGTTTTAACAGACAATTAAAATTTGCTCCCTCAAAATTTGCCAACGGCATCAACACGTAAAAGTACATACACATGTATCTACCGAATAAAAAGCTTCGGCTAAACAATCCTAACACTTGGATGAAGTAGCCAAAATAGCCTATTTACAAAATAACCTTAATCACTGAAATCACCCTCGAGGAGTTTCTCTTTCTTCAGGTACCTTGAATCCTTTTCAAGCTTGTCGACAATTATATTGGCGGGCAGCAATACCTTCGGATACAGAGTCTCCAAGTCACCAACCGCGTTGGCTATAGTGAGCAGATTTGCCGACGGGTAACGTGCAAGGACAAGGGCAAGTGTAAACCTGGCCCCGGCAAAAACCTGGCTCGCACCAAGTCTCGAATCTTTATTCCCAAACTCAGACATCGAGTCAACAGCGTAGGAGGAATCGCGTTCAACGGGAACATAGTCCTCCAAATTACCCTCAGGGCTTTGTAGCACTTGTCGAAGAAATGGTGGACTTGTTGGACCCGATCCTGAAATCGTGCGACAGCCGAAGCCTTCGAGTGTTCCCGCCAAAAAATTCTTCGGCTGATGACAGCTCAGTCAACGCGTTCACACGCTCGTGAATTCGCTTGTTCTCTTCAGCACGGTTCAGGGCTATGACTAGCAATGGAATTAATGGAGAAATCAGGCGATATGCTAAACAGAGAATAATAAGCACGAGGATCATGAAGACTTACAGTTCAAGCTTTCAGTGGCTTTATGCAGTTCAGTAAGAGCATAGCGCTCTATGTCGGCTGCAATTTCGCCCTTCTTCCTGACAATAGCAGCCAAGGCATAAGTATTGCGCAGATATTTTTCCATCTGCGTAATCCGATCCTTCATACGCTGGATCCGATCCTCTTCAGAGGAAGAATCATCAACAAACGGCGGCACTGGGAAAACCTGCAAAGAACAACGTTAAAGGGATGACGAATCGCTTCAATTCAGACATCTAAAGTAACTCCCATCGGGAGAAGTGCAAGTAAAATATCATAGCAAGCGTGTACTAGCAACATTGCTAGTACAAAGTCTATTACAAACATAAGTTTTTCGGCAAATCATCGTTTCACATCAAATCAAAGAAAACTTGTTACAAAAGTCAAGGGGCTTGAGTTTGGGATGATAGACTTGGGCCAGCCGGTGTTTTCTTTGATGAAACCAGATCAAGGAGCTGGCGTGCGCATTGAACAACTGACGTTTTGAAGATGCTTAAATCAATAAACTGCCCATCTTGATCTTTCGGCAGCTCCTTAGACATCTTCTCGATATCGACCTTGAAGCCATGACCCATCATAAGTTGGAAGGCTAGGAGGGCACCATAAGTACGCGAAGTACGCTTGAATACCTCGATAACCTCCTTGGTGTCGACCGCGAAGGCGTCAATTAGCTGCCCCAAAGTCTTGTCTTGACTAATTTTGGGGAAGATCATCGAGTGCATCCGCGCCATGGCACCTTTGCCCTTATCAAGGAGCTCCCGTGTAAGCTGGTGGGCGGCGAGAGTCATCGACACACTGTTTGTCGGAGAGTTGTTTGGAATTTTATCCAATGCGGCAACAGGGATGTTGGCGGCCTCTGAAAGGAGACGAAATGGAAAATATTACTATCAAAGGATTAGATTTGCAAAAGTCGCTAAGAAGGCGTAAAGAGGAAGTACCAAGCAAAGCCAATGAAGATTGGCGCAGGAGATCATCTTTTTCGGCTGCCCGAGCTTCGGCAGCCAACCTAGAGGCTTCCTCTTCCTTCAGCTTCTCCTTTAGCTTGCCGAGCTCCTCTTTGAGGGAGTCGACTTCTTGGCGACAGCACCATCCAGTTTCGAGGAAGAAGATTTAACTTCCTTCTGCAACCGAACCTTGTCTGCTTCAAGGGAGGTGAATTGGGAGGCGAAGGCCTCCAAAGAAGAAATAACACCCCGCAGGTCCTTGAGAAAGAAGGATGTTCATAAAGAAAGGTACGCACTAGGTCAATTCGCGTTATAATCAAAAAGGGACTTACAGAAGGAGGAGTCGCGGCGGCGGCAGTCGAAGGGACATTTTTCCCCTTAGAAAGGGAAGAAGTTGTCGATACCTGAGCCGCGGGGACCAAGCTTGGCTTCGAAGCCGCAACGTCCGGAGGAGCAGCGCCAGATTTGGCTTTCTTAGACGGAGGCTCAACGAAACCTTCGTCCCTGCAAAAAGGAAATGATCGCCAGAAGTTATGAAATAATGCGAGAAATAAGGGGACAAAATATGGCATCAGGGAAGAAGGTGCTTACATATCGAAGATATCTTCTTCATCGGCAAGCCGCGGTTGATCTCTTCACGGGTGAAGCCCTGCCTCCTCCAGTGCATTAACAAAGGCATCACGATCAGCGTCATCATCACGCAGATCCTCTGTCGCAAGCATCATCGGTGGGGAGGAAGATCGGTGTGGCAGTTTCAGAATCTATCGGATCATCGTGTTTGCTCTCTGGGCCTGTGTGCTCGACAGTGTGAAAATCGACGGGTACTGAGGAACCTCTTCCCTCAGAAGTATCATTTGGCGAATCGTGCAAGTTTCCAGAGACTATGGGGATCTGTCGAAGAGAAAAAAACAAATAGGAATAATGGTAATTATGTCGACTAAGTGGAAATAGCATAATGAGAATATGAAAAGGTAAGTTACCTCTGGCGGTGGGTGATCGGCATCAAGAGGAGTGTAAGAAGATATCAATGGGACCGAGTCTTCTTGACTAAAGAAAGTAAGGCGACGGACATCATCAAGCAGCTCCTTTTCCGACAGTTCGGCAACATTAATCCTGGTCTCATCCTTCGAACCTGAATACAACCACATTGGACAAACTCTGGCCATGACTGGTTGGACTGCCACATCCAGCCACCTGTGCCAACCATAGTTTGGCCATCCCTCTTTGATTCGAAGAAATTTGGCAAATAATTCGTCGGCTGCTGCCCTTTCGTCGGGAGAATGTTCTTCCAGGAATCCTTAGGCTTGGCTTCGAGGACATCGGCAAAGCAAGGAAGCTGGGACTCGGTTGACAAGGAATCCTTGACATAAAACCATTTCAGTCTCCATCCTTGCACGAATTCTCTCATTGGGAAATTGAAGTAATTAACTTCCGAACGAGCCACAAACCCCATTCCTCCGATGACAAAAGATCCATTACTACTGCTGTACCTCTTTCATTTTTCAAATGCTAGTGAACTTAAAGATCTTTTTCTGATCCAAAATGAGCTCAACGCGAACGCAGAGAGTAATGAATACAGACGTGAAGGATTGAGTTAGAGTGAGTTGCCACAGTTGGATTTCGTAAGTCCGCAAAAGATGAAGAAGGAATGAGCGCAGAAGCGAGAGACCCGATATAGGAACGACATGAACATCACAGTAAAGCCAGCAGGGGGATTGGGCCGAGAAACCACACCTGGAAAAATCACATTCCCCTCGTCGGAGGAGATTAACCCTAGGCTTCGGGATCTCTTCTCATCGCGCTTGGTGATGGATGACGCTATCCAATCCCCAGGTTTGGCTACCGAGCGGCGCAGCGGAGGAGCGGAGCCGGGAGGATGATACGCGTAGATGCACACGTCCGTTGGGAACCCAAGTGGAAGGTATGATGCGTATAGAAGCAAGTTTCCTCAGTATGAAACCAAGGTTATCGAACCGAGGAGCCAAGAAGCACGTTGAAGGTTGATGGTGGCGAAATGTGATGCGGCGCAACACCAGGGATTCCGCGCAACGTGGAACCTGCACAACACAACCAAATACTTTGCCCCAACGAAACAGTGAGGTTGTCAATCTCACCGCTTGCGTAACAAAGGATTAACCGTGTTGTGTGGAAGATGATTGTTTGCAAGAAAACAGAAAGAACAATTGCAGTAAATTGTATGCGATGTAAAGAATAGGACCGGGGTCCACAGTTCACTAGAGGTGTCTCTCCCATAAGATAAAAGCATGTTGGGTGAACAAATTACAGTCGGGCAATTGACAAATAGAAAGGGCATAACAATGCATGTACATGATATGATAAATATAGTGAGATTTAATCGGGCATTACGACAAAGTACATAGACCGCCATCCAGCATCTATGCCTAAAAGTCCACCTTCAGGTTATCATCCGAACCCCTTTCGTATTAAGTTGCAAAGCAACAGACAATTGCATTAAGTATGGTGCGTAATGTAATCGACAACTACATCCTTAGACATAGAATCAATGTTTTATCCCTAGTGGCAACAGCACAACACAACCTTAGAACTTTCTGTCACTGTCCCAGGTGTCAATGAAGGCATGAACCCACTATCGAGCATAAATACTCCCTCTTGGAGTTAAGAGTAAAAACTTGGCAGAGCCTCTACTAATAACGGAGAGCATGCAAGATCATAAACAACACATAAACAATAGATTGATAATCACCATAACATAGTATTCTCTATTCATCGGATCCCGACACATATAGAATTAGAAGATAGATGATCTTGATCATGTTAGGCAGCTCACAAGATCCAACAATGAAGCACATGAGGAGAAGACGACCATCTAGCTACTATGGACCCATAGTCCAGAGGGTGAACTACTCACTCATCACTCCGGAGGCGATCATGGCGATGAAGAGTCCTCCGGGAGATGAATCCCCTCTCGGCAGGGTGCCGGAGCGATCTCTGAATCCCGAGATGGGATTCGCGGCGGCGCGTCTCGATGGGTTTTCCGTATCGTGGCTCTCTTTGGGGGTTTGCGACGGAGGCTATTTGTAGGCGGAAGGGCAGGTCAAGAGGCGGCACGAGGGCCCATGGTCGGCGCGGCCGGGGCCAGCCGCCGCCCGTGGTGTCGCCACCTCGTGGCCCCACTTCGACTCTCCTTCGGTCTTACGGAAGCTTCGTGCAAAAATAGGACCTGGGCGTTGATTTCGTCCAATTCCGAGAATATTTTGTTACTAGGATTTCGAAACCAAAAACAGCAGACAGCGGCTCTCTTCGGCATCTTGTTAATAGGTTAGTTCCAAAATGCGTAAATACGACATATAATGTGCATAAAACATGTAGATATCATCAATAATGTAGCATGGAACATAAGAAATTATCGATACGTTGGAGACGTATCAGCATCCCCAAGCTTAGTTCTGCTCGTCCCGAGCAGGTAAAACGATAACAAAGATAATTTTGAAGTGACATGCCATCATAATCTTGATCATACTATTTGTAAACATATGTAATGAATGCAGATCAAAACAATGGTAATGACATGAATAAACAAGTGAATCATAAAGCAAAGACTTTTCATGAATAGTACTTCAAGACAAGCATAAATAAGTCTTGCATAAGAGTTAACTCATAAAGCAATAAATCAAAGTAAAGGTATTGAAGCAACACAAAAGAAGATTAAGTTTCAGCGGTTGCTTTCAACTTATAACATGTATATCTCATGGATATTGTCAACATAAAGTAATATAACAAGTGCAATATGCAAGTATGTAGGAATCAATGCACAATTCACACAAGTGTTTGCTTCTTGAGGTGGAGAGAGATAGGTCAACTGACTCAACAATAAAAAGTAAAAGAAAGGTCCTTCAAAGAGGAAAGCATCGATTGCTGTATTTGTGCTAGAGCTTTTATTTTGAAAACATGAAACAATTTTGTCAACGGTAGTAATAAAGCATATGAGTTATGTAAATTATATCTTACAAGTTGCAAGCCTCATGCATAGTATACTAATAGTGCCCGCACCTTGTCCTACTTAGCTTGGACTACCGGATCATCACAATGCACATGTTTCAACCAAGTGTCACAAGGGGTACCTCCATGCCGCCTGTACAAAGGTCTAAGGAGAAAGCTCGCATTTTGGATCTCTTTTGATTATTCTCAACTTAGACATCCATACCGGGACAACATGGACAACAGATAATGGACTCCTCTTTAATGCATAAGCATGTAACAATAATTATTATTCTCATATGAGATTGAGGATATATGTCCAAACTGAAACTTCCACCATGATTCATGGCTTTAGTTAGCGGCCCAATGTTCTTCTCTAACAATATGCATGCTCCAATCATTAAGGTGGTAGATCCTTCAGACAAGACGGACATGCATAGCAACTCACATGATATTCAACAAAGAATAGTTGATGGCGTTCCCGAGAAGCATGGTTATCGCACAACAAGCAACTTAATAAGAGATAAAGTGCATAAGTACATATTCAATACTACGATAGTTTTTAAGGCTATTTTGTCCCATGAGCTATATATTGCAAAGGCGAATGATGGAATTTTAAAGGTAGCACTCAAGCAATTTACTTTGGAATGGCGGAAATACCATGTAGTAGGTAGGTATGATGGACACAAATGGCATAGTGGTTGGCTCAAGGATTTTGGATGCATGAGAAGTATTCCCTCTCGATACAAGGTTTAGGCTAGCAAGGTTATTTGAAGCAAACTCAAGGATGAACCGGTGCAGCAAAACTCACATAAAAGACATATTGTAAATATTATAAGACTCTACACCGTCTTCCTTGTTGTTCAAAACTCAATACTAGATATTATCTAGACCTTAGAGAGACCAAATATGCAAATCAAATTTTAGCAAGCTCTATGTATTTCTTCATTAATGGGTGCAAAGTATATGATGCAAGAGCTTAAACATGAGCACAACAATTGCCAAGTATCACATTATCCAAAACATTTTAGAATTACTACATGTAGCATTTCCCGATTCCAACCATATAACAATTTAACGAAGAAGAAACTTCGCCTTGAATATTATGAGTAAAGCCTAAGGACATATTTGTCCATATGCAACAGCGGAGCGTGTCTCTCTCCCACACAGTGAATGCTAGGATCCATTTTATTCAAACAAAAACAAAAACAAAACAAACCGACGCTCCAAGTAAAGAACACAAGATGTGACTGAATAAAAATATAGTTTCAGGGGAGGAACCTGATGATGTTGTCGATGAAGAAGGGGATGCCTTGGGCATCCCCAAACTTAGACGCTTGAGTCTTCTTAGAATATGCAGGGGTGAACCACGGGGGCATCCCCAAGCTTAGAGCTTTCACTCCTCTTGATCATAGTATATCATACTCCTCTCTTGACCCTTGAAAACTTCCTTCACACCAAACTTCAAGCAAACTCATTAGAGGGTTAGTGCATAATTAATAATTCACACATTCAGAGGTGACACAATCATTCTTTTCACTTCTGGACATTGCATAAAGCTACTGGACATTAATGGATCAAAGAAATTCATCCAACATAGCAAAAGAGGCAATGCGAAATAAAAGGCAGAATCTGTCAAAAACAGAACAGTTCGTAAAGACGAATTTTAAAATGGCACCAGACTTGCTCAAATGGAAAAACTCAAAACTAATGAAAGTTGCGTACATATCTGAGGATCACGCTCGTAAATGGGCAGATTTTTTAGAATTTTCTACAGAGACTTAGGCCCAGATTCGTGACAGACAGCAATGCTGTTTCTGCGCAGCGATCCCAAATATATCATCAACTTTGACATAGAAACTTTACTTGGCACAAAAACATGATAAGAAGAGGTTGCTACAGTAGTAAACAACTTCCAAGACTCAAATATAAAACAAAGTAAAAACATGGGTTGTCTCCCATAAGCGCTTTTCTTTAACGCCTTTCAGCTAGGCGCAGAAAGTGCAAATCAAGTAACATCAAGAGTAGAAGCATCAACATCATAACTTGTTCTAATAATAGAATCAAAAGGAAACTTCATTCTCTTTCTAGGAAGTGTTCCATACCTTTCTTGAGAGGAAATTGATATTTAATATTACCTTCCCTCATATCAATAACAGCACCAACGGTTCGAAGAAAAGGTCTTCTCAACACAATAGGACAAGATGCATTGCATTCGATATCCAAGACAACAAAATCAACGGGGACAAGGTTATTGTTAACCGTAATGCGCACATTATCAATCCTCCCCAAAGGTTTCTTTTTAACATTATCGGCAAGATTAACATCCAAATAACAATTCTTCAATGGTGGCAAGTCAAGCATATCATAAATCTTTTTAGGCATAACAGAAATACTTGCACCAAGATCACATAAAGCATTACATTCAAAGTCATTGAATTTCATTTTAATGATGGGCTCCCATCCATCTTCTAACTTTCTAGGAATAGAAGTTTCAAGTTTTAGTTTCTCTTCTCTAGCTTTTATGAGAGCATTTGTGATATGTTTTGTAAAGGCCAAATTTATAGCACTAGCATTGGGACTTTTAGCAAGTTTTTGTAAGAACTTTATAACTTCAGAGATGTGACAATCATCAAAGTCTAAATCATTATGAGCTAAAGCAATGGGATCATTGTCCCCAAGATTGGAAAAAATTTCACAGTTTTATCACAAGCAATTTAAGCTTTAGCAATTTCAGCAGTTTTGTACGCTGCGTAGGAGTAGAAACATTGCCAACACCAATTATTTTACCATTGATAGTAGGAGGTGCAGCAACATGTGAATCATTATCATTACTAGTGGTGGTAATATTCCAAACTTTAGCTACATTATTCTCTTTAGCTAGTTTTTCATTTTCTTCTCTATCCCACCTAGCACGCAATTCAGCCATTAATCTTATATTCTCATTAATTCTAACTTGGATGGCATTTGCTGTAGTAGTAATCTTATTATCAATATCATTATTAGGCATAAATTTCAATTTTAAAAGATCAACATCGAGAGCAAGTCTATCAACTCTAGAAGCAATAATATCAATTTTATCAAGCTTTTCCTCAACAGATTTGTTAAAAGCAGTTTGTGTACTAATAAATTCTTTAAGCATAGCTTCAAGACCAAAGGGTACACTCCTATTATTGTTGTAAGAACTAGCGCGGTGGCCCTCGCAACTGCGAGGGCATCATCTTTAATGGGTTAAAATGGGCTGGAGATAAAGTTGTGCTTTTATTTATATCAAATTTATGATATGAAATAATGAGTGTGGATTTTGTACACCCAAGCATGGGTATGGGTGTCTTCTTTGCCGTTGATCTAAACGAAGATTCGTGCAAAGTCTGGCATGGTAAAACATTATCCTCCACTTTTCTCATTTTCCTGTCACATTTGTTGTTCCTTTTCTCCCGGCTTTTTGCTAGACGACACGCTACCTGCTGTTCTGCTGTCTACCAGAAAGTAGTAGGGGCTCTGTCCTCCATAGTCCATCCCCAACCCTCTCCCCCGTGTTCACTGATGCTGTGGCCGCCGACGCGCAGATAGCTCCCGCCGCACTCCGTCGCCGCCGTCGCCAGCGAGCCGTGCACGTCGCCGACGTCTCCGCCGTCCGCCGTCCCCGCCGTCGACGACGCCGACATCACCGCCGTCGCCATCGTACATCTTCGCCGTGCGCCGTCCCCGCCGTCGCCAGCGAGCCGTCCACACGCGCCGCCGACTCGCAGGTACAGTTAGCCATCGACGTGCACCGTCGTCGTCTCCCCCTTTTCATTGGATCTTGTACTAAACGGCGATGAGTGTTGCCTGCAGGCAATGGCCGCGGTGGAGCGGACCGTTCCCCATTGTTTGGAAGGGGGTGAATCCTCAAGTTTCTTCTCCCCTGTACCCGTGTACATCGGCTCGCTGATTCCTTCGCCGGGGGCTGCGCAAGGTGGCGAATCGAGCGTCTCCACCCAAGCAGGCACCACCGACGCCGAGGGAAATAGGTGCTGAAGGCTCTGGCTTCGACGCCGTGTCCGGGGAAGAATGGTCGAGCCACGGAGGGTTAGGCGGCGACGAGCTGGGCTGCAGCATGGACGAGCGCCTGTCTCCAAATTTCGACGGTGCTGCTGCCCCATGTGCTACAAGCGCCGGTGTCCAAGAGGGGGCCGGCGACGAGGACGACGTCGGGATCGGGAAGTCGAGTTCAAGAAAAAAGTGTGTCGCTGCCGGACCTCCATTTCTTCTCTCTTCCCCTCTCTTTGTCTTGCTGATGTACCGATGCGTATCGGGCCGCTTGCAGGCAATGGCTGCCATAGCCCATAACAAGTTATGGAGGGAGTGACGACGCACCATGGGGAGCTTCTTCGCGCGAAGGGGCGCCATCGAGCGGGTCATGCGCGGTGGCGCCATGGAGGAGTAGGCGAGGTGGTGGCGTTGGGCAACGGAGGAGCGGGCGATGTGACGGCGGCGACGCGGGCCTGTCCTGGGCCAGGTTGTCGCGCAAGCTGCGCGCGTCCACCTGAGCGGCCGATGAAGCGACGGCGACCGGGGCAGAACAGCGTGCGCTAGCTCGAAGTGGCTCGTGGCCTTCACGCAGCTCCTTGTCAACCCCTCGTCCTACATGCCATGTCAGCTCGTGCGGGAGCTTGGCGTCGTCGCGCTGCTGCTGCCGCCGCAGGAGCGGCTCAAGCAATCGTCCTCCCCCGCGGCTGGGCAAGACGGAGCATGGCGTCTGAAAAGTGCCGTCGTCCAAGGAGAAGGCGGCGAGGGAGCCCACGCTCATGGTGCTCGACCTGCCGAAGTTGGTGCTGAACCGCGTGCTCGAGGAGGTGTCCCCGGCGTCGCTTTCCGCCATGGCGTGCTTCTGCGCGAGGCTCAGGCTTGTTCCTCTGGTTTAGTCGTGAGTTGACAGTTAGTTAAACAGCGGCGGGCAGACTGTTTTTAGGATCCTTTATGTCCGATAACACCTAGCAAGAAATTCTTCTTATACCAACTACCACTGGCGTGTAAGCTGTTTCATGTTGTGTTTTGTCAATGATAATGATCAATAAAAATGCCGGCGGCGAGTAATTTTTTGTATCCATGATGGTGCCGCTTGAGGATGGTGACTCTTTTTCTGACGTTTTGGAAGCCAAACTCTGTACCGAGGCCAAACTGTACTTGGGTGTTCTTTTGATTCAGTCCTTGTTATCAGCTAGCTCTCTCAGTAAAGCTTGCTGACATCGTTTGGGAACACGGCGCGTAAGGCAGGTACGAGTTTAGCACTATTAATGGATGATATGATTTGCAAACTGCCCTCTGAAAGAGACCTTGATTCAGCAAGCCATCAGATACATTTTGTGCTGGGACGATGCTCAAATGAAATCATAGTAGGTGTCCCTCGACCCATCAATTTCATTTTTCACGAGAACATGCTACTCGCAGGTTGTGTAGCCTCAACAGTAGAGCGTCTTGGGCTGTACAGGGAGATTCAGTGTAAAAACCCCAGCGTGCACATAGTAAAGTGTAATTAATGTGCTACGGCAAGGCTGGCATGCTTTACTGTGCAGCAGCGCTGCTAGCGCATGTGAGAGAGGATGGTGGACGGGTCTGCTGTCCGGTGAGACAGGAGACGGAGCAGAGGAATCGTGGGGTCAAAAGCCGTGTCAGGAGGAGCATGGGACCCACCAGCTTTGCAGAACTGAAGCAAATAGCATAAAATGATTTCTCTCCCTGCCATCTTATCCGAATCTTGAAGCATCCAACGGCTGTAAAAACACCCACACTCATGCTTGGGTGTACAAATGTATTTAATATAGCTCTCTATTACTATAGAAAGGTGTTATGGGAAATAAATTACTACACATGAGAGTAACAACTTAAACCAAACTTAATTTATGAGCTAATGATTATTGCATCATCCGTCAAAACATCCACACACACATGTTGTTGTAAGATCGCCGATGTTTATTTACATTGATAATTTTTCTTTCCGAAACATTCCAATTTATAGTTAGGAAAATTGAATAATTAAAATTTCTACCTATGTATGTATTTCTTCCTCATAATTATTTATGTAGTTTAGAAACATAATACATTTTACACTTTAACTGTCTCCATGGTGAAATTTTAACTATTATTTTTACACCAATATGATACAACAATCAAGATAAATAAAAATTAACACTATGTTAGTAATATAATTTTTATTTTAAGCACATTTAGGAACATGTTTATATGACAGTAGCGAAACAAAAATTAACATATCGAAGTTAGAGATGTATGACCGCAAGTTTTCTATATATCGTCCATTTTCTTATAGTATTTTTCTATCTATGTTTCAAAATCTTTACATGTTATCTCGACTTCAATTCATGGTTTATACATGATTTCTTAATTTAATGAGTGATTGGAGTGATTTGTCCTCTTAAGTTCACTTCGCGACATTATAGAAAAGACACACAAATTATTCCAAGGAATGATATTCCAGCCGCAGAATTTAATATTCCAGCCGCAGAATCTATTTTTTTAATGGAGCCTGCTATGTGTTTAAGGTAGCGTACAATTTTTTCTGAATAGAGGCCGCTATGTGTACGCTATAGGCTTGGAAAAAACTTAGGAGAATCCACTCATTTAAAAGAAAAATTATAGACACGTGAATAGAGTCCGTTATCTCTACGCCATATGCTCCAAAATAGGATAATCCACCCTTTAAAAGGAAAACTATAAACACGTCTTATCTCTATCATCGTGTCAAATGAACCTACACTGTTACGTAATTAATAATCTGTCATTAAATCATAGCCACTAATTTTATATCCTACTGTTAAAATAATTTAGATGGTGTGGCTTAACGTGGTGGCTCTATTAGTCATCCGTATTTTGCTTTTAGTATATAATAGATTACCATAACCATTACCATTAGCAGAAGGATATGGCCTATAGTTATTACCAGAGTTGTTCCTATAAGCATTGTTGTTGAAATTATTATTTTTAATGAAATTCACATCAACATTTTCTTCTTGAGCAACCAATGAAGCTAGAGGAACATTATTTGGATCAACATTAGATCTACCATTCACAAGCATAGACATAATCACATCAATTTTATCATTCAAGGAAGAGGTTTCTTCAACAGAATTTACCTTCTTACCTTGTGGAGCTCTTTCCGTGTGCCATTCAGAGTAATTTATCATCATATCATCAAGAAGTTTTGTAGCCGCCCCCAAAGTGATGGACATAAAGTACCTCCAGCAGCTGAATCCAATAAATTCCGCGAAGAAAAATTTAGTCCTGCATAGAAGGTTTGGATGATCATCCAAGTAGTCAGTCCATGAGTTGGGCAATTCTTTACCAAAGTTTTCATTCTCTCCCATGCTTGAGCAACATGTTCAGTATCTAATTGCTTAAAATTCATTATGCTACTTCTCAAAGATATAATTTTAGCGGGAGGATAATATCTACCAATAAAAGCATCCTTACATTTAGTCCATGAATCAATACTATTCTTAGGCAAAGATAGTGATGACCCACAAGTATAGGGGATCGCAACAGTCTTCGAGGGAAGTATTACCCAATTTATTGATTCGACACAAGGGGAGACAAAGAATACTTGTAAGCCTTAACAATCGGAGTTGTCAATTCAGTGCACTGAAACAGAGACTTGCTCGCAAGAGTTTATCGTAACAGTTTGATAGCGTGGAAATAGTGAAATAACAAGCGGTGAAATAAAGACAAGAATAGTGATTATAGTAAACAGCAGGATTAAAATACCGTAGGCACAGGGACGGATTTAACGGGCGTTGCATGGATGAGAGAAACTCATGTAACAATCAAAGCATGGGCATTTGCAGATAATAATAAAACGGTATCCAAGTACTAATCAATCAATAGGCATGTGTTCCATATATAGTCGTACGTGCTCGCAATGAGAAACTTGCACAACATCTTTTGTCCTACCACCGGTGGCAGCCGGGCCTCTAGGGAAACTACTGGATATTAAGGTACTCCTTTTAATAGAGTACCGGAGCAAAGCATTAACACTCCGTGAACACATGTGATCCTCACATCACTACCATCCCCTCCGGTTGTCCCGATTTCTGTCACTTCGGGGCCATTGGTTCCGGACAGCGACATGTGTATACAACTTGCAGTAAGATCATAAACAACGAATATCTTCATGAATAAATAACATGTTCAGATCTGAGATCATGGCACTCGGGCCCTAGTGACAAGCATTAAGCATAACAAGTTGCAACAATATCATAAAAGTGACATCTACGGATACTAGGCACTATGCCCTAACAATCTTATGACTATTACATGACCAATCTCATCCAATCCCTACCATCCCCTTCAGCCTACAGCGGGGAATTACTCACACATGGATGGGGGAAACATTGGTTGATGGAGAGGCGTTGGCGGTGATGGCGGTGAAGATCTCCTCCAATTCCCCGTCCGGCGGGTGCCGAACGGAGACTTCTGCTCCCGCGACGGAGTTTCGCGATGTGGCGGCTCTGGAGGGTTTCTGGCGATGTCGACTTCCGTGCGTTTTCGGGTCGAAACCAATAAGTAGTCCGAAGGGGGCGTCGGAGGCCGGCCGAGGGGCCACACCACATGGCCGCGCGGGCCCCCCTGGCCGCGCCGCCATGTGGTGTGGGGCCCTCGGGCCTCCACCTCCTTTGCCCTTCTGGCTCCGTCAATATTTTGGTAAAATAGGGCCATCTGAAGAAATTCCGAGGATTTTCCCGAAAGTTGGATTTCTGCACAAAAACGAGACACAGAGCAGTTCTGAAAACAGCGTTAGTCCATGTTAGTTGTATCCAAAATACACAAATTAGAGGCAAAACAATAGCAAAAGTGTTCGGGAAAGTAGATACGTTTTGGACGTATCAACTCCCCCCAAGCTTAGCTTATTGCTTGTCCTCAAGCAATTCAGTTAACAACTGAGCGATAAAAGAACTTTCACGAACACATTTGCTCATATGATGTATATATTCTCATGCTATGGCTAATACTTAAGCAGTTCATAATGAGATACATGCAAATAAGATCATCCAACAGCTATGTCAATCATGGAGAGGTACCAACAATTAATAATAAGCACCATGAATCATGTATATAAGCAGGATTGCAATGTTCATAAGAGAATATGATAAAGTGGTATCTCGCTTGCCTATATTTGATCGGCAAAACATAAATGCCGAGGCACCTCTTGAGTTCATAGAAAGACTAGAAATAGTGATTGTCAAAGATAAAAGCATCAAAGTTATACCACAATTAATCATATTTTGAGACAAGCATATTATACTAAGAATGACAGTTGTGCTCTCAAGATAGTGCTCAAAGAAAGAATGGAGACACAACATAAAAGTAAAAGATTGACCCTTCGCAGAGGGAAGCAGGGATTAACATGCGCTAGAGCTTTTCATTTGTAAAGCAGGAGTAAAATTATTTTTGAGAAGTGTTTGTTGTTGTCAACGAATGGTAATGGGTACACTAACTACCTCATCAACCGGACTCACAAGAGCGGCTCCCATTTATTTATTTTTGGTTGGCACTCCTTCCAACCTTTGCTTACACAAGCCATGGCTAACCGAATCCTTCGGGTGCCATCCAACAATCACAAACCATGGAGGAGTGTCTATTTAAGTTAATTAATTTGGGACTGGGAATCCCATTGCCAGCTCTTTTGCAAAATTATTGGATAAGCGGATGTGCCACTAGTCCATATGAGAGTCCGTCAAAAGTAAATGACAAGGTTGAAAGCTAGACACCACATACTTCTTCATGAGCTATGAAACATTAACACAAATTGAGAAGCATTTTGAAAGTTTTAAAGGTAGCGCATGAGAATTTACTTGGAATGGTTTGAAATGCCATGCATAGGTATTTATGGTGGACACTTTGGGAACAACTTGGTTTTCAGGTGTTTGGAAGCACGAGCGGCGTTCCCGCTCAGTACAAGTGAAGGCTAGCAAAAGACTAGGGAGCGACAAATCAAGAGAGCATAACTGTCATAATCATGCTTGCGGCAAAATAAATTAACGGAAGCATAAAAGTGATACAAGAACTCTGAAGCAATATAAATCATCGAGGCTTAATTGACTTTTTGTTCAGTCATATGCATGCGTGAGCATGTGCCAAGTCGATATAAATGAATTATTCAGAGGGGGATACCACAATGCCATACTTACTTATGAATAAAACAATGCAAGCAAACATCCATGACATGCTACTCATATTAATAAATTGGAACTAAACATGAGAGATCATGAACTACTAGACTTTCTCAAATAACATATACCTCACATGAACCAACTAAGCATGCTCATATGGATGAGTATATGTACAAAAATGAAAGCAAATAGAGTTCATACCAGCCTCTCACCACAATCAGATTGTCGTAGATCGTCATTATTGCCTTTTCACTTGTGTAGCTTGGATAATATAAAATGAAAACCACGCTCCAGCCACCGAAGACCATTGAACTCATGATGAACTTTACAAACCAAAGAAGAACAGCAAATATTTTTGGTGTTTTCGAATTAGAAACAAGAACGAAAGAAAACAAGCAAACAAAGCAAAATCTTTTTGGGTTTTCTTATAGCAAACTAACGATAGCAAATAAAGCAAACTAAGAGCAAGGTACCAAATAAACAAATGGTGAAGAGAAACTACAGAAATATTTTTGGTCTTTTTGTGTTTTAGGAAAGAAACAAAGTGAAAACAAAAGAATGCAAACTAACAGAAACACAGAAAAGCAGGATGACAGAAATCTGCCAAATCCTGACAGCAGTACAGAAATCGAATTTAACAAAAATCTTCCATTGCTCAGACCAAAAAGTGTTCAACTAATGAAAGTTAGATAACAACCTGGGGAACATGCTCAAAAATTGGCAACTCAAAATAACGTTCTGGCTGTGCGTACGAATTTTTTTAACAGCACAGAATCTGTTTTTGGACAGCACTTCCCCAAATATCATCTCCCTCTCATTAGAAAACCACTCTAGAGACTAAACAAATATGTACAAGTATCCAGCAATCATAATATGCAAAGAATGAGTGATGCCGGTATACCTCCCCCCAAGCTTAGGCTTTTGGCCTAAGTGGAGTTCATTCCCACGGTCCCCATGAAGTGGTGTCTTCGTAATATGACGAAGAACGACCCGGTTCCATGTATGTGCTGGAGGAAACGTCGGGGTACGTGACGGTGTAGTCGTAGGAGGGCTCGGCGTTCTCGGAGTCATGTTGCTGGTGGAATTCTTGTATCTTCATATGCTCCTCCACCACCTCCTTTGTTAGCGACCATGATTGCCTGTCAATATTAAACAAACCTTGCTGGGGAAGAGGGATTTCTTTCTCATTCCCATCAGCAAACAACATTTTATAGACAATATTATCTATAGTGGAGTTAGTAGTAACAAAACGATGGCTCTTCATAGCAGCAATATCTAGCTTCCTAGGGGTTAATGGTACATCATTAGAATCAAGAGGAATATCTAGATGTGTTAAAATGCGCAGTGCAATAGTTCCTCCAAAAATAGGCCCCCTGCTAGACAGGCGGCGAGCAATAAGAGAACCAAGATGATAAGGTGTCTCTCCAGTAAGTGCAACATTCAAGAAAGCAAGATGGTAGCTAGAGATGTTACTAGTATTTTCTCTACCCAAAATGCTAGTACTAATGTAATATGCGAAATACTTAATAGCGGGGAGTTGAATGTTTCTTATCTTCCCTCGCTGGATGGTGCGGCAATCATCCCCGGTGATCCCTCGGTAGAGCTCCAACAAGTCCCGAGGGTTGTCATCAATCCTCCTTGCTGTACCTACAGGGGCAATACCCAATGCACAACAAAATTCCTCCAATTTCATGGTAACAGGAATATCATAAATCTTGAATGCGACTGTCGGCTCATATTCCGTGTTGTGGAACTTGAAGCTCTCAACGAAAACTTTGGTGAGCCTGTAATATTGTCCCCTCTCATCTCCCACGTAGGTGGCTAGGCCTGCCCTGTTGACGAGGGTGAAGAAGTCATCCAATATCCCTGCATTGGTCAGAAACTCATAACAAGGGAAGGATGAAGCATTAGGGGCCCCATGGTCCTCCTCGGGCGCGAAGCTAGGCGCGATGACATCCTCATTGTAGGATCGCCTAATTTGAGTAGACGCCCTTGAGGGCCTACCGGTGCTGGTTGTTGCTTTCTTGAACAACTCTCCAAACTTGAATTTCTTCATCTTCCCTTTCTGAAATTTTCAACAATCATTATAAAATTTGATTTCAAGGTGTGTAATTGAAGGGAACTACTATAGGAACTTGCTAGAGTACTAAACATGCATCAAAACTAGTTTCTACCACTTAGAACAAGCATGCAAGCTCACTAAACATGTTATCTACAGCAGCAAAATATTCAATATATACTCAACCAAATGAAATTCTAATTGGACAATCAAAGGAGTCACATACCAAGGAGTAAATGTGCCAAATTTCAGAAAATCTGGGCTGAGCAAGGAGATCGAAAAATCGCGAGTTCTTGAGCAGAAACACGAGTGAGAGAAACTTGGTACGAGTTTTTTCGGGAGAGAGAAGGTGCTGGGAGGAAGAGATGGTGTAGTGGGGCAAGGGGTGGCCCACACCACATGGTGGCGCGGCCCCCTTGCTGGCCGCGCCGGCCTATGGTGTGGCACCCCCTGGTGCCCCACAGGTCATCCTCTGGTGCTCCCAGGTGCCTCGTCGAAAAATAGGACCAACGGTATAATTTTTGTAATTTTTAGAGAACTTTGAAAAATGCACATTTCTGGGTATTAAATTAATGATTACTGCGCAGGAAAATGATTTCTAAAATCTTAAATGACTAAAGCATATTGCAAAACAAAAAGTGCTACAGCAAATAAAATAAGTGAAGGGAGAAAGAAAGAAAGAAGTGTTGTTTAACTCTTTTATGCAATAAAATATACTTGTTAACAAGGTTGATCAAGTCTTGCTACCAAATAAATTTTATATGACATAAGAAGAAATAAACCTCAAATCAATCATGTTACCTTATATTGAATTGATATGGATCCAATCACAAGAGTTTGATATTCTTCTTTAGGCTCATATATAGGACAATCAATGGATCCCACTTTGATAGTTTTCACATTAAAAATTGTATTGACTCCACATACTTTATCAATTCTCTTGGGAAAATAGACAGTGTGTTCCTTATCATCAACATTGAAAGTAACCATGCCTTTATTGCAATCAATAACAGCCCCTGCAGTATTAAGAAAGGGTCTTCCAAGAATAATGGACATATTATCATCTTCGGGCATTTCCAACACAACGAAAATCAGTTAATATCAAGCAATGCTGAGTAACTTGAACAGGAACATTTTCACATAAACCAACAGGAATAGCAGTAGATTTATCAGCCATTTGCAAAGATATATCAGTAGGTATCAATTTATCTAAATCAAGTCTCTTATAAAGAGAAAAAGGCATCACACTCACACCTGCTCCCAAATCACATAGAGCAGTCCTAACATAATTATTCTTGATGGAACAAGGAATAGTCGGTATACCTGGGTCTCCAAGCTTCTTTGGAATCTTACCATTGAAGGAGTAATTAGCGAGCATAGTGGAAATCTCCTCATTGGGGACTTTCCTTTTGTTAGTAACAATATCTTTCATATACTTTGAATAAGGAGGCAATTTAATAGCATCAGTCAAAGGAATTTGCAAAAATAAAGGTTTCATCCAATCACAAAATTTATTATAATGTTCCTCCTCCTTTGATTTTAGTTTCTTAGCAGGAAAAGGCATTTGCTTTTGAACCCAAGGTTCTCTTTCATTACCATGCTTCTCAGTAATAAAATCTTCTTTAGTGTACTTTTTATTTTTAGCAGGCTTTTCAGGTTCCTTTTCAATTTCTTCTTTATCAGGAGTATCATCCTTATCATTATCTTTATCATGTTCATTACCACTTTCAGTTTCAGCATCAGAAATAGAAATACTATTAGGATCATTAACAGGTTCAGAGGATTCTACAACATTCTTATGTTTCTTTTTCTTTTTCTTAGATGGAGCACTAGTTTTAATTAGTTGAGAATCTTGTTCAACTCTTTTGGGATGCCCTTCAGGATATAGAGGATCCTGGGTAGAAACACCACCTCTAGTTGTTACTTCATAAGCATGTTTTTCTTTAGAATTATTTCCCAACAAGTCATTTTGCACTTTAGTAAGTTGATCAATTTGAGTTTGAACCATTTGAAAATGTTTAACAAGTATCTTAACATCATTGGAGGTTCTCTCCACAATACCATGCAATTCACTAATAGCTCGGGAATTTTCCATTAAATGATTCTCTACTCTCATATTAAAGTTTTCTTGCTTAACAATATAATTATCAAATTCATCTAAGCATTGAGCAGGAGATTTTGAATACGGAATATCTTCCCTAGTAAAGTGTTGAAGCGAGTGTACCTCAATCATGGATGAAGGGGGAATTGTCTCACATATATCTTCTATAGGAGGTAAATTCTTCACATCTTCAGGTTTAATACCTTTCTCCTTAAGAGACTTCTTGGCTTCCCTCATATCTTCATCATTCAATTTAATCATACCCCTCTTCTTCACTATCGGTGTCGGGGTTGGTTCAGGTGTAGACCAATCATCATGATTCCGGCCTATTTTAGCCAATAATTCTTCAGCGTCGTCTGGAGTTCTTTTCCTGAAAACACAACCAGCACAACTATCCAGGTATGCCCTAGACTCAATAGTTAGTCCACTATAAAATATATCAAGTAAATCATGCTTTTCCAAATCATGGTCAGGCTGAGCTCTAATAAGAGAACAGAATCTCGCCCAAGCCTCAGGCAATTTCTCTCCATCTTCCTGGTCAAAATTATAAATTCTCTGCAAAGCAGCATGTTGAGCACTAGCAGGAAAGTATTTTCGAAAGAAAACATCACGCAAATCAGTTGGACTTTTAATAGAACCAGGAGGCAAATTATTATACCAAGTTTTAGCATCATCCTTTAATGAGAACGGAAAAATTTTAGCGACAAAATAAGTACGCATCTTGACATCATCAGAAAACACGCCACTAAGAGTAGATAACTCAGTCATGTGTTCAACAACACTTTCTTTTTCAGTACCACAAAAGGGTGTTTTCTCAACAATAGCTATATGAGATAGATCAAGAGAAAAATCATAATCTTTATCCCTAATGTTTATAGGAGATGTGGCAAATTTAGGATCAGGAGATGGTTTATATCTAACAGCATGTTCTGCAAGCAACTTTTTAATTTTTCTTGCATCAGTAGTAGCCTTGCATTTTTCAATAAAATCATTATCAAGCTCTACATAATCTTCATCAAGATCATCACTAGAATATTCAACAGACTCAGGTGAATTAACAGGTGTAGCATTAGGAGTTTCAGTATTTTCAATTTGTCTAGACTTAGCAATTGTAGCATCTAGAAAAGATCCCAATGAACCACTATCATCAAGCACAGCAGAAACATTATCAATATTATGAGAATTTTCAGATTCAGCAGAAGTACCAGCACGCGAAGCATGTGGCGGTGAAACAAGTTTATCAATCACAGAGGGTGAATCAAGAGCAGCAGAGGTACTCAGAGTTGTACCTTTTCTTGTAGTGGATGGTAATATGGCGATCTTAGTATCGCGAGGTTTACCCATAATGGAGAATTTGCAGCGAACAATATCAATCCAAGTGAACTTCCAAATAAAGCTATGCTCCCCGGCAACGGCGCCAGAAAATAGTCTTGATGACCCACAAGTATAGGGGATCGCAACAGTCTTCGAGGGAAGTATTACCCAATTTATTGATTCGACACAAGGGGAGACAAAGAATACTTGTAAGCCTTAACAACGAGTTGTCAATTCAGCTGCACCTGGAAACAGACTTGCTCGCAAGAGTTTATCAATAGTAACAGTTTGATAGCAGTGGAAATAGTGAAATAACAGGGTGAAATAAAGACAGCAGTAGTGATTATAGTAAACAGCAGGATTAAAATACTGTAGGCACAGGACGGATTTAACGGGCGTTGCATGGATGAGAGAAACTCATGTAACAATCAAAGCATGGGCATTTGCAGATAATAATAAAACGGTATCCAAGTACTAATCAATCAATAGGCATGTGTTCCATATATAGTCGTACGTGCTCGCAATGAGAAACTTGCACAACATCTTTTGTCCTACCAGCCGGTGGCCGGGCCTCTAGGGAAACTACTGGATATTAAGGTACTCCTTTTAATAGAGTACCGGAGCAAAGCATTAACACTCCGTGAACACATGTGATCCTCACTACCATCCCCTCCGTTGTCCCGATTCTGTCACTTCGGGGCCATTGGTTCCGAACAGCGACATGTGTATACAACTTGCAGGTAAGATCATAAACAACGAATATCTTCATGAATAAATAACATGTTCAGATCTGAGATCATGGCACTCGGGCCCTAGTGACAAGCATTAAGCATAACAAGTTGCAACAATATCATAAAAGTGACATCTACGGATACTAGGCACTATGCCCTAACAATCTTATGACTATTACATGACCAATCTCATCCAATCCCTACCATCCCCTTCAGCCTACAGCGGGGAATTACTCACACATGGATGGGGGAAACATTGTTGGTTGATGGAGAGGCGTTGGCGGTGATGGCGGTGAAGATCTCCTCCAATTCCCGTCCGGCGGAGTGCCGAACGGAGAGACCTGCTCCGCGACGGAGTTCGCGATGGCGGCTCTCACGGAGGGTTTCGCGATGTCGACTTCCCCGTGCGTGGTGAAACCAATAAGTAGTCCGAAGGGGGCGTCGGAGGCCGGCCGAGGGCCAGACCATGGCCGCGCGGGCCCCCCGGCCGCGCCGCCATGTGGTGTGGGGCCCTCGGGCCTCCACCTCCTTGCCCTTCTGGCTCCGTCAATATTTTGGTAAAATAGGGCCATCTGAAGAAATTCCGAGGATTTTCCGAAAGTTGGATTTCTGCACAAAAACGAGACACCAGAGCAGTTCTGCTGAAAACAGCGTTAGTCCGTGTTAGTTGTATCCAAAATACACAAATTAGAGGCAAAACAATAACAAAAGTGTTCGGGAAAGTAGATACGTTTTGGACGTATCAGATAGCAACCAATCTTTAGCTCTTCCTCTTAATGAGAAAGGAAACAATTTCAATTTAATAATATCACCATCTACATCCTTATACTTTTGCATTTCACAAAGTTCAACAAAATTATTAAGATGGGCAACAGCATCATCAGAACTAACACCAGAAAATTGATCTCTCATGACAAGATTTAGTAAAGCAGGTTTAATTTCAAAGAATTCTGCTGTAGTAGCAGGTGGAGCAATAGGTGTGCATAGGAAATCATTATTATTTGTGGTTGTGAAGTCACACAACTTAGTATTTTCAGGGGTATTCATTTTAGCAACAGTAAATAAAACAAACTAGATAAAGTAAATGCAAGTAACTAATTTTTGTGTGTTTTTGATATAGAGAGCAAGACAGTAAATAAAGTAAAACTAGCAACTAATTTTTTTGTGTTTTGTTTAGGTGCAGCAAACAAAGTAGTAAATAAAATAAAGCAAGACAAAAACAAAGTAAAGAGATTGAGAAGTGGAGACTCCCCTTGGCGTGTCTTGATCTCCCCGGCAACGGCGCCAGAAAATTGGATACGCGTAGATGCACACGTCCGTTGGGAACCCCAAGTGGAAGGTATGATGCGTATAGAAGAAAGTTCCCTCGGTATGAAACCAAGGTTATCGAACCAGTAGGAGCCAAGAAGCACGTTGAAGGTTGATGGTGGCGAAATGTGATGCGGCGCAACACCAGGGATTCCGGCGCCAACGTGGAACCTGCACAACACAACCAAAGTACTTTGCCCCAACGAAACAGTGAGGTTGTCAATCTCACCGCTTGCTGTAACAAAGGATTAACCGTATTGTGTGGAAGATGATTGTTTGCAAGAAAACAGTAAAGAACAATTGCAGTAAATTGTATGCGATGTAAAGAATAGGACCGGGGTCCACAGTTCACTAGAGGTGTCCACTACAAGAGATGGGGGGTTTGTTGACGAAAACCCTGGTGACAAAAATGCATACCGTCAAGGATGTGTCCTTATAGGTGACGAATTCATCTTTCGTCAAGCATTTAAGGTAATGCTTGACGGTATGATTTTTCGTCAACAAAAAATCGTCACCCATTACCCAAGCGGGAAGGGCTTCCATCGTGTCTGTTAATAGGTGACGAAATCAAAGATCGTGGTGACGAAATAATACTAAGTTACTTTATTAAATGTTATTAGTTTTATATATCATGCGTGACCCACTTGTCAGGAACATATTTAATTAAGTAAAAATTGTGGTTTGGAAGAATCGAACCAGGGCTTTGGCGTGACCGACGCGGAGTCTTACCGCTAAGGTAGATATGGAATTTTGATCTGGATCCGTAACTTGTCTATTCTACATATTTATTTCAATGGTGTGATCTAGATGTTACGACATAATAATTCCCTTATTAATATTTATGTCGGCCGAGGGTGCCTCGTTTAAGTCGCGCCGCTAGCAGACACGGCCTATATAGGTGATCTTGCTAACAGTCGAATCGACTAGGGTTCTCGTCGAGGTGAGAAGAATTCCGTGAAGGCTCCATTGTGGTGGCGGCGAGACGCATCATCGGTGAGTTCTCCTGATTGTTCGTTAGGTCTAGATTTTTTAATCAGTTGTCAAGATCTGTTCTGAAGAACGTTGGCATGTTCTTAACTGAATTGTAGGCAATGGATCGAAGTTGGATAACTGATGGCACCAAGAAGTTCACAACAAAGTACATGGCAGGTGTTAGGGATTTCATCAAGTTTGCGCAAGAACACTTGGACAATACAGATGAACCAATCTTGTGCCCTTGCAAGGACTGCCTAAATCTGATACGTCAGGATATAAAAACAGTCGAGGATCACTGCAATTGTTCAGGTATGTCCATGACGTATACAAGATGGACTAGACATGGGGAAGATTTTAGTGATGACGAAGGGCGGGATAGAGACGACGATGGTGCGTATGATAGTGACAACGATGAAGAGGAAGACAATGGTGATTGTTATGTTGATGATTCGTCTAGTATGATCGATGAACTGCAGAAGTCTGGAAATAAAGGTCCTGACCTGCCAAATATGTATGCTAATCTAATTGAGTCAGCGAAAAAAGAACTTCATAAGGGATGCACCACTTTCACTAGGTTGTCGTTCATTATTAAGCTCCTTCATGTCAAATCATACAGCCGGATAACAAACAGAGGATTTGATCTCTTACTTCAGCTTTTACGTACAGCTTTGCCAGATGTGGACTTTCCCAAATCATATGCTGATGCTAAGAGTGTTCTTTCTGATGTTGGGCTTAGTTATGAGACAATTCATGCATGCAAGTTTGATTGTTCTTTATTTTGGGGAGATCACAAGGACGATACGCACTGCCATGTTTGTGGAGTATCAAGATATAGAGACCCTACTGGAAAAAAGAAAATCCCTCACAAGGTGTTAAGGTACTTTCCTATAATTAAAAGGTTGCAGAGACTATTTGTCAAAAAGGAAATGTCGACACATACTAGATGGCACAAAGAGAAGAGGGTTGTTGAGCCCAATGTACTGAGGCACCCTGCTGATGGTGAGGCATGGAAGCACTTTGATGGCAAGTTTGATTGGTTTGCTAAAGATCCTCGTAACATAAGACTAGGTTTTGCCACAGACGGCTTCAGTCCCTTTGGAAGTATGAGTAATCCTTACAGTATGTGGCCTGTTTTTGTGATTCCTTACAACTTCCCACCATGGATGTGCATGGATCAATCGAATTACATGATGGCATTGCTAATTCCCGGAAAGTATTCCCCAGGGAAAGATTTTCATGTATTTATGCAGCCTCTGATAAAAGATATGATGCAGCTATGGAGTGGTGTGCAGACATTTGATGCATGCACAGAAGAATATTTCCCATTGCATGCTGCGTTTCTTTGGTCTATTCATGATTATCCTGGATATGCCACTATGTCAGGCCGAAGCACAAGAGGATTTCATGCGTGTGTGCATTGCGATGAGAATCCTTGCGCTGAATCTTTGAAAAACAAAATTGGATATATTGGGCATCGGCGATTTCTTGATAAAAGTCACCCATACAGGAGAAGCAGACTTTTCAATGGTAAAGCTGAGACTAGAGATCCACCAAGGAAGTACACAACCAAAGAGGTAGCTGCGAAGGTAGAAAGTGTTAAGGATTTTGAACATGGGAAAAATCCAATAAGTAGAAAGCGGAAGCGTGCAACTGTACCCGGTGAACCAACATGGCACCTGAAAGTCAGCTTACATCATCTACCGTACTGGCCAGAACTTAAGATAGCTCACAACTTAGATGTGATGCATATTGAGAAGAACATATGTGACAATATTGTTGGTACACTACTTGAACTTGAGGGCAGGAATAAGGACACTGTTAGTGCTAGAATTGATTTGAAGAAATTCAAAATGTGGGAGAAGTATTGGTTGAAGAAAATTGTGAAGGATGATGGTGATGCAGCAGTAACTTATGCGAAGCCCCCTGCACCGTGGACGCTTTCGAAGGAACAGAAGAGACATTTGTGTAGGTATTTGGCAAACACTAGGTTCCCAGATGGTTATTGCGCAAACTGGGGAAGATGTGTGAATATTGATGGTTGTAAGGTTACCGGTATGAAGACGCATGATTGCCACATACTTCTGCAGCGAGTGTTGCCGGCTGGGCTCAAGGGAATTGCATCCAAGGAAATGTATGTGGCTATTGCAGAGCTAGGAAGATTTTTTAGGGAGCTGTGTGCCAAAACACTGAAAGTTGATGTGCTGAATCGATTGAAGGTTGAAATTGTTGTGATCCTATGCAAACTTGAGAAGCTCTTCCCCCCAGCTTTTTTTGATGTAATGGTGCACTTAGCTATTCATCTTCCTGAGGAGGCTCTTTTGAGGGGTCCTGTTCATTATGGTTGGATGTATCCAGTTGAGAGAAGATTAGGTTATCTAAAGTCTACGGTCCGTAACAAAGCAAGGCCAGAAGGTTCTATCGCAGAGGGGTACATTGTTGATGAGTGTTTGATTTTTTGCTCTAGATTTTTCAAGGATGGCACAGAAACAAGATTTAACAGAGATGATAGGAACCAAGACATACGGCGAAAACCTGATCGTGACGAGATGGAAGTATTTTCAGTTGGAGCTAAAGGTCTTGGGAAATCCATTTTGAATCATTTTGACAAGGAATTTGACAAAATGGTTTGGTATGTGCTGAACAACTGTGACGATGTAGAACGTTATATCAAGTAAGTAGTTAGCTTCACTTTAATAACTACTTCTCAATGTTGCAGACATAATTGTCCTGTATTTCATATGTGTTTTTTCTATGTTTCAGTGAATTCCGACAAGAATTGGGAGGTAGGGGTGTGCGTGACACCGAGGAGACGGTTCAGAGAGAGTTTGCAGGTTGGTTTGCAAACCATGTGAGACAGTTGGACAATGCATCAGAAGATTTGAAGTCTCTGGCTGCTGGGCCAGACCGGCGTGTAGTAGTATACGCTGGTTGCAACGTAAAGGGTGCGAGGTTTCGCACGCTTACTCGGGATAAAGACCTGAAGACTCAAAATTCGGGCGTAGCGACTAAGGGATCTTTTGGTGATGCAGATGAGACCGAGTACTATGGTGTTCTGCAAGAAGTTCTTGAACTGCAGTACGGGAGTAACAAGCACGGTGACAGGTCCGTGTACTTGTTTCGTTGCGACTGGTTCGACCTTGCGAGCAGGGGTTCCAAGATAAAAGATGATGGTTATTTTAAAAGCGTTAACACTTCTGTCCTATGGTTCAAGAATTCACCATTCATATTGGCCAGTCAAGCTGAAACATGCTTCTATTTGGAGGATACAAAGTTTGGTGATCCGTGGAAAGTGGTGCAGAAGTTCAGCCATAGACACGTGTACGACGTTCCAGAATTAGAAGATGGTAACGATGATGCATTTGTACGGAATGAAGACGCATACCAGGAGGATGAAGGTTCAGTCGACCATACATTTCATGATGTTGTCGACCTAGACGAGGAAGCAGAGGTGGAAGCAGAGGAGGATGATCATCGTGCTGATGAAGTTGTACGTATTCATGATGCTCGTACAATTCGTGAACTAGAGAATGGGGAAGATAGTCCCAATGTTGACATGGATATGAGCGAAGATGAACTACAGAATGAGGAAGAGAGTCTCATAATGGAAGAGAACATACATGATGACGAGGGAAAAAATTCAGAAGAAGATAGTGATGTTGATTGATAGAAACATGTAATGCATACATACAACTATATGTTTTGTTCCAAACATTTGAAATGTTCTTATTTATATGTTCGGTACCATAACTTGGACAATGGTTTTAATTAATCGACACTTGACACGATTACAACCAGCAGCACGATATGACTAACTATTGTTTTAACACAAGCAAAATCGACAATCGCATAAAGAGTTTTACAA
Source organism: Lolium multiflorum (assembly GCA_030979885.1). Classification (NCBI taxonomy): domain Eukaryota; kingdom Viridiplantae; phylum Streptophyta; class Magnoliopsida; order Poales; family Poaceae; genus Lolium; species Lolium multiflorum. The sequence goes on along the minus strand of CM061753.1, from coordinate 271,019,791 downwards.
CTTAATTTAAACCTAAAGGGGCTGCATAGTTGGACTCACGGGCACCATGAATCACTGACTAGTTACTCCAGATCGATTTCAGGCACATGGGTAGCAAACAAGTAAACCCCTGCATTTCCCAGGTAAAGCAAGAACAACATCTTGTCACCCATCTCAAGGTGCTTTTCCTTGTCCATGAACTCCTTCCACCCACTGACGCAGAGACGACCATCGTCGGAAGAAATTGCGTAGGACGCACGCACCAAAGTACTGGGATGGCACACAATACTGATTGCACCATATTGTTCCATATCTTTAGGAACCAAACGGCTAGGGATTTTCTGTTCCAACAGTAGAGACATAGTTTAGTTAAACAGTTGTACGTAATGTAGGTCGCAAAGTTAATGAAATGATATGATCTACTGCTTACCACGTGTTTGTTGTAATTTTCGTTGTTTGTCCAATTCAGAGTATGCAGCATTGGGACAACTAGTGCTCCTTGATCATAATCTCCAGCATTGTGGTACTCAACAAGGTAGTCCAAGTTGTCCACCTGAAGAATGACGGTATGCATCATCCTCCAATTTATCATTGTTCCATCAGTAGTACTGAGCGAGTCAACAATGTCACGCTTCGTACGGGACAACTGGTAGTAAGCTGCATAATTAAAATAACTGACTTAATATGGAATAATTAATATGATCAATCATTCTGTCCAAAGGTGGAAAATTACCTGGATGGATTAGTGGTTCAGTTCCAGTTATTACAAGAGTATCCTGACCAGATGAGTTAATTCTGAAAATTAACTCCATGCCAACCTTAAAATTGTACACTCTAGCAAATTCGTTCCAAAATCTTCCGTTGATATAGGTTCTGCCAGCTCTGTTGGTAACATTAACAACAAATGCATGGCCATCTTTGGTTCTAAGTGCAACTTCAAAAGTTGTCCTGTCGGAGGTCTCGACACCATACTTCTGAAGGAAATACGGTCTATAGTAGCAAGGGATGACCTAAATTCAGTAGAGTTAATACAAAAGTAAGTTAACTATTCTCAGATCTCATTAATATATAGGGGAGGTACATTGTTGCGCAACTAATACATCGTATGTATCTAGGACTTCTATCAGCACATATCTGAACTTCTATCAGAACATATCTGAACTTCTATCGGTATAGGACTGATTTTCTATGACTGAACTTCTACCGATACCTCTATCTCTAACAGCTACAACTATCGTAAAACTCATATGAACGTAAAATTTATCACAACTATCCTAAAACTCAACCATAAATAAGCGGTTAATACATATGGTGAAGAACAATTATTACACACATCTGAATAATAGTACTAAACTAGCAATAACTAATAGGATCACGTGTTAAACTTTGATGTGGCGGTGAATTAATAAAACATCTGAATGAATTTTAAACTTATAAGCGCATGTACCGTCTTCTCCTCAAAACCCTCTTGTAGTGTTTGCACGAAAAAACCTAACGTGACTCCCCCTCCGCCGCACATCCCCTTCTTGTCAAAGCAAACTGGACACTGGAAAAAATATGAAGAAAGATTACAAATCGGAAACAACGATCGATCGCGAGACGTACATTTTATTTACTTACTCCACTAGTAGGCGCCATCCTTGGTCTCGACGCGGAGCGAGAGTCTTACAACTGTCGCCGGCGAGAGACGTGGCGAGCTGTGGCGGCGAGAGACGTGGCGAGATCTGGCGGCGGCTGAAGGAGGTCGTGATATGATGGCCAGTTATATCGTGGAGTAAATTTCGGTAGGTCAAGAGGAGGGCAAATGGGCGGTGCTGGGTTTTGACGTGACAACACGATCGAATGCGCAGGCCCCACTGGTCAGTTGGACTCCACGTCAGAAGTCAAGACCCGCGTCAATATTCTCGTCGTCTACGCGTCTCAATATTCGCACGGAGTAATTAATGGGGATGATTTTTATCCCCTTCCCCCTCCCCTACCGTCTCAATATTCGCACCGCTTCCTGGTTTCCCACTTCTCGTCGTCTCCGCTCCCTCACTGTCCTCGTCTCCCGCCGCCGCGTCGCCATGGACATGGATGAGCAGGAAGTGTACTACTGGTCCAGCACGCGCGTAGTCCACATCCACGACGGCCAGGAACTGGAAGTCGTCTACACCAACGACCCCTGGCAAGTGCGCCGCGTCCTCGACATGTACACGGAGTGGCTCAAGGAAGAGGAGCACAAGTTCGTGGGCCTCGACTTCGAGTACACCAACCATCGAGCCGAGGACGAGAAGAAGATCGCCGTGGTTCAACTCTGCATGCGTCGACATGTGCTGGTGTTCCACTACGCAGCGTTAGAACTAATCCCCTTTTTGAATCTTTGGATTGGGGTTTTTTAGTTTCCGCCGTTGTGTCTCTCTTCGACTCTCGTTACACATTGTTCCCGAAAATCATTACATTCCCGATCTACAACTGCTAGACATTGTTCCCGAATATCAGTACATTCCCGATCTAAATCTGCTAGACATTGTTCCCGATTTATTAATTTGTTTCATCTTCGTCTCCTATATATGTAGGTTCTTGCATATTTGCTACTTAGTTTACTTGATTCGTCGTACGATTGACTAGTTCATATGCTCGATCTGTGACTCTTTTTTAGTTTTCTTGATTCCTCATTTGATTTACTAGTTCATATGGTCGATCTGTCACTTCCTTTTTACATTACTTGATCCCCAATTTGTTTCCTAGTTCATATGCTCGATCTGTGACTAGTACATTACTTTGTTTACTGCAGTGCTGCCCGGTGGGACGCTCCGGCTATCTGCGATTTCTTTCGAGAAGGAATCACCTTTGCGAGTGTTGACATCCGTGGTGACACGAAAGTTCTGTGGAGGTCATGGCACATGCAGATTCCTCCTGAGTACTACGTCGATCTCCAGGACGAGTACTTCAAGTACACTGGTCATCCGAGGGCTGGCATGGCTACCATGGCAGCCAGACTCATTGATTCATCTTACGGTGATATGAAGAAGAAGTTCCACCACCATCGGCACAGACTGTGGGGGGACTTCCCACTTCCAAATATGAACATCGACTATGCAGCCATTGATGCTTGGGTCTCTTACGAGTTGTACCGCAAGATCGTGGTCGACAGAGTCCTTGATGCTGCATGACCACCTGATATTTTGGTTTTGTGTCCCTCCTGCGTGAGGTGCTTTTGGCTACTACTCAGTTATTTTCAAACTGTAGATGCTTTTTGCTAGTTGGTTTTTACTATATATAAGTAAATATTTTGCCATGAAATGTCAACAATTGTACTGTGAGGTTTCAATTTTGCTGATTACCAACACAGATTGTATTTATGAAAACAAAACTTGAAACTAACAACAGCAACTACAAGTCGAAAAAAGGAGACATAAAAGTACTAAACTTGTGGGACAAAGGGATATGTAATCTACACAACTCTTCACGCAAAAAAGATAAACCATCAACGATTTGTTGTACCCATTTGTTCAATTTCCGTCAAGATAGTCTGCATTACTTTTTAGTTGAGATATGTACCCCCACAACGGTCTTCTCCTCCATAATTTATTGTGTAAACCCCCACAACGGTCATCTCCTCCTTATTTTATTGTGTAAACACCTACAACGGTCATCTCTCCCTTATAAACACCCACACGGCCATCTCTTCTGTCAATAGGTTCTGCCTCTCTCTTCTTGGTTCTGCCTCTCTCTTCTTTGTTCACATACAGTTGATCCATTGCCATGGCTTCCACGTCTCGGACGCGGAGGGGAAGGGGAAGGGGAAGGGGAAGGGGAAGTGGATCATCATCATTGCCACCACCACCGTCAACACTGCCATTGATCATAGAGGAGTTCTTCATCGTCGTCTGTGAAGACCCTTTGGTCAAGAAGGTATGTACGCGTTCCCACATATATGATGCATGTGATTAATTATGGGCATGTTTTAAAAAACCTTTAATTTGAAACGATCGGCGCTCGATCTCTTTGCAGAAACTACCAAACAAATTTGCGGACTATCTTCACGGCCAGGAGCCAGCTAAGGTGTATCTGCGAGCAGCTGACTGCGGTCCTCGTCTCTGGACCGTGGAGGTCCTATTTGACGGACAAGGCCGGATGTACCTCGACAAGGGCTGGGAGAAATTCGCCATCGCGCATGGTGTGGATTTCGGCTGGTTCTTACACTTCAAATATGAAGGCGATGATGTGCTCACAGTGAAGGTGTTCGACGGAACAATGTGCAGGAGGTACTACTACTCAGACGGCGAAGATACTGACGATGAAAGCGACGACGACGTGAAGCCATGCATCCATCCCCTTTAGATAAGGGGATTATGACCAAGAATTTATATGTAGCTTCGTATGCATCGATTTAGAGATCTAGCTATTTTCTATATATTATGCATGTAAAAAATAATATCACATTTCCACTATTATTCGAGCACCACATCCTCCAAATTGTCATGTGAGGTTTCAATTTTGCTGATTACCAACACAGATTGTATTTATGAAAACAAAACTTGAAACTAACAACAGCAACTACAAGTCGAAAAAAGGAGACATAAAAGTAGTAAACTTGTGGGACAAAGGGATATGTAATCTACACAAATGCAGCGTGCATCAACATGAAAAAAGAGATAAGATGTGCAGCAGTAATGCTTCTGCAACAGCAAACAACATATAAACATGACATAGTCTTAAACAACTGGGTATGATTGCCCAGGTTCCAAATAACAAAAGTAGAACATAGTCTTTGAAACATGACATAGTTTAACCATGAACCTCCAGGGGAACAACTAAACAGAAACTAAATTTAGTGGACAACATGAGGGCCAACAGCTGGACCGACGAGCGGGATGAGGCCAGTCTTGACGTAGTCCCTGAGGAACTTGCCAAAGGCAGCGTGCTTCGCCTTGCTAGCAGCCTTGTGCTTGTGCGCGCTACCTTTTCCAACTCCCGTCGCGTGCTGGATCAGACTCTCAATATCCTTCGGGAAAACCCTGCCGCAGAATGGGCAATTAGGCTTACCGTCCCGGCGGAAAGGGATCTGGCCAGTCTTCAGCTTCTTCAGAACGAAGCGGCTCTTCCGGTCCCGGTCCTCCTTGTCGCTGCCAATGTCGTCAGAGTCTTCCTGCGAATTTGAAAGTAAAGAAGAAGTGAGAGAAGGAAATTAACTGAAATACAATTCAAGCATTAAATATTTTTTATGAACATTACTAAGAAGTAATCATCATGTAGAATCAACATTTATGATCCAGATCCAACCATACATAATTAGTTCACTAATATAAATATGCACCAATTTAAAGTGTTGTCACAAATTGTTCATGGGTAGTCCAATCATTATTTCAGTAATATAACTAAGCACCAATTTAAGATAAAATGGTGATTATAAATATCATGGATCAGGGATCAATCATTTGTTCCCTGAAGATGTACTGATTCATAAAACAATATGGATTCATGACGTCAATAAGCAGGAATTCAAGAATGGTGGTCATAAATTACATGCATCTGATCATTCATTTGTTCCCTAAATAAAAATGATGTACACACTATTACATGCATCTGATCACTCTGGTATGATCCATATTCGGATGAATTTAAGTTTGAAATGCAGTGAGCATTACACTAAGCAGGTATGATTCATCACACACAAGGAATCATGACCTAATTAAGATAACTGTCATCTACTAATTTGAAACATGCATGAATATTCATGGTACCATAAATCATTTGGTTGATACTTTGGTACAGTTGAATCAAGATGTGCATCAAATATTACAAATCTAGTAACTACAAACCATAAATCGGATGAGTAAGAACCCCCAGAATCATCAATTTGTACAACAAGTTGCAGACAGGGCAAATCAATCTACCGTACGAGCAAACCCTAAGGTGAACAGTAAGATCAAGAAAAACAGGGGATCGATCGGAAAAGTAGAGTACCTCGCTGCAGTTGTCCGAGGCCTCCTCTTCGAACTCGTCGCACTCTCTGGGGCCATATAGCTCGCGGTACTGCCTGGAGTGGCGGTAGAACGGGTCATTCGGATCAAAGCCCTGGTCATCTGCTTGTGCCGCGGGAGCGAGGACGTCTCCGTTGGCCTCATCAGCGACGGCGACCACGGCCGGTTGGGCGGAGCCCTCCACGGTCACGGCGCGGCGAAGAGCGGCTCTGCTAGTTCCGGAGGAAGATCCCGCCTCCGCGGCGTCGACGACTACCGGAGCATCGCCGTCGCTTCTGTCGACGTTGACGACCGCACTCGCCTCCGGCTCGTCTCCGCGAACACGCTTCATCTTCGGGATCTTCGGTGGAAGGGGAGGTCGGTGGTGCGCTGGTGGAGGTGCAATCAGGGTTTTTTGCCAGATTGGGGAATAGAAGTTGCGGGTGGGAGAGACGATGGGGCCGATGGATATACAGTAGATGCTGCCGTTTGGGTTCCTCTGTGTGACGCGTGCGTGTGAAAACGTGGATTCCTGCATGTAGTCCACTTTCCCATTACTTTGACATGGGTCCCACGCATGACGGATGGGCAGGCACAGAATTTTCAAGATGGGTATTAAAAACTATAAAAAAAATTAAATACGAATTAGTGATCACTGATACGCGTAGATGCACACGTCCGTTGGGAACCCCAAGTGGAAGGTATGATGCGTATAGAAGCAAGTTTCCCTCAGTATGAAACCAAGGTTTAATCGAACCAGTAGGAGCCAAGAAGCACGTTGAAGGTTGATGGTCGCGAAATGTGATGCGGCGCAACACCGGGCGCCAACGTGGAACTGCACAACAAAACCAAAGTACTTTGCCCCAAAAGCAGTGAGGTTGTCAATCTGCTGAACAAAGGATTAAACGTATCGAGTGGAAGATGTTTGCAAAGAAAACAGTAAACACAATTGTAGATTGTATGCTATGTAAAGAATAGGACCGGGGTCCACAGTTCACTAGAGGTGTCTCTCCCATAAGATAAAGCATGTTGGGTGAACAAATTACGGTCGGGCAATTGACAAATAGAGAAAGGCATAACAATGCATATACATGATATGATAAATATAGTGAGATTTAATTGGGCATTACGACAAAGTACATAGACCGCCATCCAACTGCATCTATGCCTAAAAAGTCCACCTTCAGGTTATCATCCGAACCCCCTCCAGTATTAAGTTGCAAAGCAACAGACAATTGCATTAAGTATGGTGCGTAATGTAATCAACAACTACATCCTTAGACATAGAATCAATGTTTTATCCCTAGTGGCAACAGAACTCCTTGTCCCAGATTCAATGGAGGCATGAACCCACTATCGAGCATAAATACTCCCTCTTGGAGTTAAGAGTACAAACTTGGCCAGAGCCTCTACTAATAACGGAGAGCATGCAAGATCATAAACAACACATAAACAATAGATTGATAATCACCATAATCATAGTACTCTCTATCCATCGGATCCCGACAAACACAACATATAGAATTACAGATAGATGATCTTGATCATGTTAGGCAGCTCACAAGATCCAACAATGAAGCACAACAAGGAGAAGACGACCATCTAGCTACTGCTATGGACCCATGGGGTGAACTACTCACTCATCACTCCGGAGGCGACCATGGCGGTGTAGAGTCCTCCGGGAGATGAATCCCCTCTCCGGCAGGGTGCCGGAGGCGATCTCTGAATCCCCGAGAGATGGGATTCGCGGCGGCGTCTCTGGAAGGTTTCCGTATCGTGGCTCTCGATACTGGGGGTTTCGCGACGGAGGCTTTAAGTAGGCGGAGGGTCAACGCGAGGGGCCACACGAGGGGCCCAGGGGTAGGTCGGCGCGGCCAGGGCTTGGGCCGCGCCGGCCACCTCTCGGCCGCCTCGTGGCCCCACTTCGTTATCTCTTCGGTCTTACGGAAGCTTCGTGCAAAAATAGGACCCTGGGCGAAAGTTTCGTCCAATTCGAGAAATATTTCTTTACTAGGATTTCTGAAACCAAAAACAGCGAGAAAACAGCAAGCGGCTCTTCGGCATCTTGTTAATAGGTTAGTTCAGAAAATGCATAAATATGACATATAATGTGCATAAAACATGTAGGTATCATCAATAAAGTAGCATGGAACATAAGAAATTATCGATACGTTGGAGACGTATCAGCATCCCCAAGCTTAGTTCTCCTCGTGCCGAGCAGGTAAAACGATAACAAAGATAATTTCTGAAGTGACATGCCATCATAATCTTGATCATACTATTTGTAAACATATGTAATGAATGCAGCGATCAAAGCAAAGGTAATGACATGAGTAAACAAGTGAATCATAAAGCAAAGACTTTTCATGAATAGTACTTCAAGACAAGCATCAATAAGTCTTGCATAAGAGTTAACTCATAAAGCAATAAATCAAAGTAAAGGCGTTGAAGCAACACATAGGAAGATTAAGTTTCAGCGGTTGCTTTCAACTTATAACATGTATATCTCATGGATATTGTCAACATAAAGTAATATAACAAGTGCAATATGCAAGTATGTAGGAATCAATGCACAGTTCACACAAGTGTTTGCTTCTTAAGGTGGAGGAGATAGGTAAACTGACTCAACAATAAAAGTAAAAGAATGGTCCTTCAAAGAGGAAAGCATCGATTGCTGTATTTGTGCTAGAGCTTTTATTTTGAAAACATGAAACAATTTTGTCAACGGTAGTAATAAAGCATATGAGTTATGTAAATTATATCTTACAAGTTGCAAGCCTCATGCATAGTATACTAATAGTGCCCGCACCTCGTCCTACTTAGCTTGGACTACCGGATCTTTGCATGCCATGTTTCAACCAAGTGTCACAAAGGGGTACCTCCATGCCTTTGTACAAAGGTCTAAGGAGAAAGCTCGCATTTTGGATTTCTCGCTTTTGATTATTCTCAACTTAGACATCCATACGGGACAACATGGACAACAGATAATGGACTCCTCTTAAATGCATAAGCATGTAGCAATGATTATTATTCTCATATGAGATTGAGGATATATGTCCAAAGCTGAAACTTCCACCATGGTTCATGGTTTTTAGTTAGCGGCCCAATGTTCTTCTCTAACAATTTTGCATGCTCCAACCACTAAAATGATAGATCCTTCAGACAAGACGGACATGCATAGCAACTCACATGATATTCAACAATAGTTGATGGCATTCCCCAGAAGCATGGTTATCGCACAACAAGTAACTTAATAAAAGATAAAGTGCATAAGTACATATTCAATACTACGATAGTTTTTAAGGCTATTTTGTCCCATGAGCTATATATTGCAAAGGTGAATGATGGAATTTTAAAGGTAGCACTCAAGCAATTTACTTTGGAATGGCGGAGAAATACCATGTAGTAGGTAGGTATGGTGGACACAAATGGCATAGTAGTTGGCTCAAGGATTTTGGATGCATGAGAAGTATTCCCTCTCGATACAAGATTTAGGCTAGCAAGGTTATTTGAAGCAAACTCAAGGATGAACAAGTGCAGCAAAACTCACATAAAAGACATATTGTAAACATTATAAGACTCTACACCGTCTTCCTTGTTGTTCAAAACTCAATACTAGATATTATCTAGACCTTAGAGAAACCAAATATGCAAATCAAATTTTAGCAAGCTCTATGTATTTCTTCATTAATGGGTGCAAAGCATATGATGCAAGAGCTTAAACATGAGCACAACAATTGCCAAGTATCACATTATCCAAGACATTTTAGAATTACTACATGTAGCATTTTCCAATTCCAACCATATAACAATTTAACGAAGAAGAAACTTCGCCTTGAACATTATGAGTAAAGCCTAAGGACACATGTGTCCATATGCAACAAGGGCGTGTCTCTCTCCACAAAGTGAATGCTAGGATCCATTTTATTCAAACAAAAACAAAAACAAAAACAAACCGACGCTCCAAGTAAAGAACACAAGATGTGACTGAATAAAAATATAGTTTCGGGGAGGAACACTGATGATGTTGTCGATGAAGAAGGGGATGCCTTGGGCATCCCCAAGCTTAGGCTTGAGTCTTCTTAAAATATGCAGGGGTGAACCACGGGGCATCCCCAAGCTTAGAGCTTTCACTCCTCTTGATCATAGTATATCATTCTCCTCTCTTGACCCTTGAAAACTTCCTTCACACCAAACTTCAAGCAAACTCATTAGAGGGTTAGTGCATCATTAATAATTCACTCATTCAGAGGTGACACAATCATTATTTTCACTTCTGGACATTGCATAATGCTACTGGACATTAGTGGATCAAAGAAATAAATCAACATAGCAAAAGAGGCAATGCGAAATAAAAGGCAGAATCTGTCAAAAACAGAACAGTCCGTAAAGACGAATTTAAATCTGGCACCAGACTTGCTCAAATGGAAAAACTCAAAACTAATGAAAGTTGCGTACATATCTGAGGATCACGCTCGTAAATTGGCAGATTTTTCGAATTTTCTACAGAGAACTGTGCCCAGATTCGTGACAGACAGCAATGCTGTTTCTGCAGCGATCCCAAATATAACATCAACTTTGACATAGAAACTTTACTTGGCACAAAAACATGATAAGGAGAGGTTGCTACAGTAGTAAACAACTTCCAAGACTCAACAAAACAAAAAATTTCTGTAGGTAAAAACATGGGTTGTCTCCCATAAGCGCTTTTCTTTAACGCCTTTCAGCTAGGCGCAGAAAGTGCAAATCAAGTATTATCGAATGGTGGTACATCATCCTTACCTTGGGCTTTACCCTTACCTTTCTTGTTGTTTTCCTTTCTCTTTGATTTAGGAAATTTATGATTCCCCCCTGGTATAGAGGTGAAATCCAAGATGCCTTCTCCCACATCTATTACTGCTCCCAATAGTTTTAGCAGGGATCTTCCGAGTGTGACTTTTCCTGTTCCTACACATTCAATAACAAGATAATCAATGGATATTGTTCTTCCAAGAATGGTCGTATGCACACCTGCGGCTATTCCCTTAGGCATTATAACAGAATTATCAATGAGAGTTATTTCTTCTCCTCCTTCATCAACTCCCCATAGTTCCAAAGATTTATAAATGCTCTCAGGCATAAGGCAAAATTCAGACATAATATCACAGTTGGCACGAAGAGTTTGATCACCAATAACAATTTTAACAGTAGGATCCCATAATGAAGGTTTAGAATTCACTAAAACTTGTTCAAGACGATTACGAATGCAGTGATAATTGTCATTCAAGCGAGATGTACTTATCTCAAGATTGTTCAATCTATTATAAATGCTAGTAAGGGCTGAATCAAAGTTATTAGCTGAATCATGTGATGCAACCAATTTCTTTATGGCATTAAAAGCTTGATCCCCATTACAATGAAGGAAATCCCCTCCTACTAAAGTGTCCAAAGCATATCTATAGCGAACCATAAGACCAAAATAAAAATTACTAAGGAGCAAACTTAGAGTCATTTGAGGTTCAGTTTTAAGATAAGAAGTAAAAATTCTAGACCAGGCATCCTTAAAACTCTCCTCATCCCCTTGTTTGAAAGTAAAAACTAAGTCCTCAGGTGAAGAAGTAACAGGTTCAGAGCTAGACATGGTAATAAAAGTAACTAATTTTTTTGTATTTTAAATATAGAGTGCAGGGCAATAAATAAAGCAAACTAGATAAAGTAAATGCAAGTAACTAATTTTTTTGTGTTTTTGATATAGAGAGCAAGACAGTAAATAAAGTAAAACTAGCAACTAATTTTTTTGTGTTTTGATTTAGTGCAGCAAACAAAGTAGTAAATAAAATAAAGCAAGACAAAAACAAAGTAAAGAGATTGAGAAGTGGAGACTCCCCTTGCGCGTGTCTTGATCTCCCCGGCAACGGCGCCAGAAAAAGTGCTTGATACGAGTAGATGCACACGTCCGTTGGGAACCCCAAGTGGAAGGTATGATGCGTATAGAAGCAAGTTTCCTCAGTATGAAACCAAGGTTTAATCGAACCAGTAGGAGCCAAGAAGCACGTTGAAGGTTGATGGTCGCGAAATGTGATGCGGCGCAACACCGGGATTCCGGCGCCAACGCGGAACCTGCACAACAAAACCAAAGTACTTTGCCCCAACGAAACAGTGAGGTTGTCAATCTCACCTTAACAAAGGATTAAACGTATCGAGTGGAAGATGTTTGCAAAGAAAACAGTAAACACAATTGCGGTAGATTGTATGCTATGTAAAGAATAGGACCGGGGTCCACGGTTCACTAGAGGTGTCTCTCCCATAAGATAAAGCATGTTGGGTGAACAAATTACAGTCGGGCAATTGACAAATAGAGAAAGGCATAACAATGCATATACATGATATGATAAATATAGTGAGATTTAATTGGGCATTACGACAAAGTACATAGACCGCCATCCAACTGCATCTATGCCTGAAAAGTCCACCTTCAGGTTATCATCCGAACCCCCTCCAGTATTAAGTTGCAAAGCAACAGACAATTGCATTAAGTATGGTGCGTAATGTAATCAACAACTACATCCTTAGACATAGAATCAATGTTTTATCCCTAGTGGCAAGCACATCCACAACCTTAGAACTTTCTGTCACTGTCCCAGATTCAATGGAGGCATGAACCCACTATCGAGCATAAATACTCCCTCTTGGAGTTAAGAGTACAAACTTGGCCGAGCCTCTACTAATAACGGAGAGCATGTAAGATCATAAACAACACATAAACAATAGATTGATAATCACCATAATCATAGTACTCTCTATCCATCGGATCCCGACAAACACAACATATAGAATTACGAGATAGATGATCTTGATCATGTTAGGCAGCTCACAAGATCCAACAATGAAGCACAACAAGGAGAAGACGCCATCTAGCTACTGCTATGGACCCATGGTCCAGGGGTGAACTACTCACTCATCACTCCGGAGGCGACCATGGCGGTGTAGAGTCCTCGGGAGATGAATCCCCTCTCCGGGGGTGCGAGGCGATCTCCTGAATCCCCGAGATGGGATTCGCGGCGGCGCGTCTCTGGAAGGTTTTCCGTATCGTGGCTCTCGCTGGGGGTTTCGCGACGGAGGCTTTAAGTAGGTGGAGGGTCAACGCGGGGGCCACACGAGGGGCCCCGGGGGTCGGCGCGGCCGGGGCTTGGCCGCGCCGGCCACCTCTGGCCGCCTCGTGGCCCCACTTTGTTATCTCTTCGGTCTTGGAAGCTTCGTGCAAAATAGGACCCTGGGAAAGTTTCGTCAATTCCGAGAATATTTCTTTACTAGGATTTGAAACCAAAAACAGACATCGGCTCATCGGCATCTTGTTAATAGGTTAGTTCCAGAAAATGCATAAATATGACATATAATGTGCATAAAACATGTAGGTATCATCAATAAAGTAGCATGGAACATAAGAAATTATCGATACGTTGGAGACGTATCAATCACACATAGAAAGAAATAAATAAAAAATGAATCGAGTATGTAAATTCTTTCAAATTTCTAAGAATTTCATAACATGATTAGGACTGGAATTTTGAGTGTTTGGTCAAACCTAGGTTCACCCCATTGTACTAAGAGGTTGTCAAACCTTTTCAAAGTGAAACTTCTGTTCTAGTGTAATGTGGTGATGCCAAATCAGACCAACACGTGTTCCCAATTTTCCCAATACCCTAAGATGTACATGCTTGACAAGTGATGCCTCTTCTTGAGTTTAGGGGATGAATTTTTGAAAATTTTCAAACCAAACTGCCAAGATAGCATGCAAGCGTCATTACCCACATGTTGATGCACCCTTGTGCCAAATTTCAGTCCATTTCAAGTTAGGTACCTCAAAAAATGGTGTCCCCATGGTGTAGATGTGTCGAAAGAGGGGTTTTCGGACGAAAAGAGGGGGAATGGCCAAAAACTGACCAAACCACCATGGATTGGGGCATGATTTGGCACCCTTTGTGATATGACACCTTGGTTGCTATGGGTTTTGATTTTTGGAGTTGGTGGCATGGTGTCCCCATGGTGTAGATGTGTCGAAAGAGGGGGTTTTCGGACGAAAAGAGGGGGAATGGCCAAAAACTGACCAAACCACCATGGATTGGGGCATGATTTGGCACCCTTGTTCAAATTGTGATATGAAACCTTGGTTTCAATGGGTTTTGATTTTTTGGAGTTGGTGTCATGGTGTCCCCATGGTGTAGATGTGTCGAAAGAGGGGTTTTCGGACGAAAAGAGGGGGAATGGCCAAAAACTGACCAAACCACCATGGATTGGGGCATGATTTGGAACCCTTGTTCACATTGTGATATGAAACCTTGGTTTCTATGGGTTTTGATTTTTGGAGTTGGTGTCATGGTGTCCCCATGGTGTAGATGTGTCGAAAGAGGGGTTTTCGGACGAAAAGAGGGAGAATGGCCAAAAACTGACCAAACCACCATGGATTGGGGCATGATTTGGCACCCTTGTTCACATTGTGATATGAAACCTTGGTTTATATGGGTTTTGATTTTTTGGAGTTGGTGTCATGGTGTCCCCATGGTGTAGATGTGTCGAAAGAGGGGTTTTCGGACGAAAAGAGGGGGGAATGGCCAAAAACTGACCAAACCACCATGGATTGGGGCAAGATTTGGCACCCTTGTGCACATTGTGATATGAAACCTTGGTTGCTATGGGTTTTGATTTTTTGGAGTTGGTGGCATGGTGTCCCCATGGTGGAGATGTGTCGAAAGAGGGGTTTTCGGACGAAAAGAGGGGGAATGGCCAAAAACTGACCAAACCACCATGGATTGGGGCAAGATTTGGCACCCTTGTTCAAATTGTGATATGAAACCTTGGTTTCTATGGGTTTTGATTTTTTGGAGTTGGTGTCATGGTGTCCCCATGGTGTAGATGTGTCGAAAGAGGGGTTTTCGGACGAAAAGAGGGGGAATGGCCAAAAACTGACCAAACCACCATGGATTGGGGAATGATTTGGCACCCTTGTTCACATTTTCATATAAAACCTTGGTTTATATGGGTTTTGATTTTTTGGAGTTGGTGGCATGGTGTCCCCATGGTGTAGATATGTCGAAAGAGGGGTTTTCGGACAAAAAGAGGGGGGAATGGCCAAAAACTGACCAAACCACCATGGATTGGGGCAAGATTTGGCACCCTTGTGCACATTGTGATATGAAACCTTGGTTGCTATGGGTTTTGATTTTTTGGAGTCGGTGGCATGGTGTCCCCATGGTGGAGATGTGTCGAAAGAGGGGTTTTCGGACGAAAAGAGGGGGAATGGCCAAAAACTGACCAAACCACCATGGATTGGGGCATGATTTGGCACCCTTGTTCACATTGTGATATGAAACCTTGGTTTCTATGGGTTTTGATTTTTTGGAGTTGGTGTCATGGTGTCCCCATGGTGTAGATGTGTCGAAAGAGGGGTTTTCGGACGAAAAGAGGGGGAATGGCCAAAAACTGACCAAACCACCATGGATTGGGGCATGATTTGGCACCCTTGTGCACATTGTGATATGAAACCTTGGTTGCTATGGGTTTTGATTTTTGGAGTTGGTGGCATGGTGTCCCCATGGTGGAGATGTGTCGAAAGAGGGGTTTTCGGACGAAAAGAGGGGGAATGGCCAAAAACTGACCAAACCACCATGGATTGGTGCATGATTTGGCACCCTTGTGCACATTGTGATATGAAACCTTGGTTGCTATGGGTTTTGATTTTTTGGAGTTGGTGGCATGGTGTCCCCATGGTGGAGATGTGTCGAAAGAGGGGTTTCGGACGAAAAGAGGGGGAATGGCCAAAAACTGCCAAACCACCATGGATTGGGGCATGATTTGGCACCCTTGTGCACATTGTGATATGAAACCTTGGTTTCTATGGGTTTTGATTTTTTGGAGTTGGTGGCATGGTGTCCCCATGGTGGAGATGTGTCGAAAGAGGGGTTTTCGGACGAAAAGAGGGGGAATGGCCAAAAACTGACCAAACCACCATGGATTGGGGCAAGATTTGGCACCCTTGTTCACATTGTGATATGAAACCTTGGTTTCTATGGGTTTTGATTTTTTGGAGTTGGTGTCATGGTGTCCCCATGGTGTAGATGTGTCGAAAGAGGGGTTTTCGGACGAAAAGAGGGGGAATGGCCAAAAACTGACCAAACCACCATGGATTGGGGCATGATTTGGCACCCTTGTGCACATTGTGATATGAAACCTTGGTTGCTATGGGTTTTGATTTTTGGAGTTGGTGGCATGGTGTCCCCATGGTGTACATGTGTCGAAAGAGGGGTTTTCGGACGAAAAGAGGGGGGAATGGCCCATTCATGTTCCATTCATGTGTCCAAAGAGGGGTTTTCGAACGAAAGGAGGGTCCCAAATTTAGATTTTTTTCATGCATCCCATTCATGTTCTGGTATTTTTTAAATATACATGTACAGTTCCATTTTCAGAGTAATATTTTTTCTTCCACGACAAAACCTTGTTCCCTCCAAATTTTAGTACGACGGCTGCCAAAACACACAAATTTTTCGTTCCCTCCACTCCTCCCGCGCACCCCACCTATCAAATATTTCGCCCTCCCTTATATACGTCGTGCCTCTCCCCCATGATTTACGAGCATCTTAACTCCCCACCCTCCCCCGACCTCATCCTCTCGTGCTCACCCCGATCCGGTGTCTTCGCCGGACGTTCTTCCATCTCGCAACTATCTCCCCGGCCGGTGGTCGCCATGGCCGGCAGTCGTCGAAACGTCGGGGGGAAGGAAAATCGCGCACACACGCCGAAGAAGGCGCCCAGCTCGAAGAAACGCCAAGGTAAATCTGTCGGTGATCGGCTTGTTGTTGTGTTTTTCGGATGGTTAGATCGAGAGATCGGTTTTACATGTCTACCACGCCCGTTTGACCTATATCTAGATCTTGCATATTTGATAGATCCAATCCCGACATCATACGTATAGGGTTTATCGTTTTTATTCCAGAGACAATCATGCCGTGCTATACAATCTTTGCCATCCCGCTGTTGTACAATCTTTTGCATAGACAATTGTTTGCCGAAACACTTAACTGAACTAATTCCAGCCGTTGCCGAAAACAGCCTGACGAGCTACAGTGAACAACGACATTGCTTCAGACTTTTATTCCTCAGTTTCAGAGGGAAGCAGAGTTTGATCTAGAACAATTGTTTGTTGTTTTCTATGGAACTAGTTAGTTTGCACGTGCAATGCACGTCTTAACAATGTAATGAAGTTTTTTTAATCATGTACTTTGTTTCATCAGTCTATTTATTTCCACAATTTTTGTTTATCTATGTCTTTCAAAAGTCAAAAATCAAATTTCAGCACATATCTGAACTTCTATCAGCAGAAATCTGAACTTCTATCAGCACATATCTGAACTTCTATCGGTATAGGACTGAACTACCCATACCTCATTACGTGCATACCAAGCCCGCCAAGCTATCAACAGACATGCATAATTCAGTGTGCGAGGGGAGTCTCTTGTGTCAATTATTTGTTACGAGTAGATATCTAAAATCACATGATGTCCCTTAGCCTGGCATATGCCCCCTCTTATGTTTTGTTCGCCGACATCATACGTAGACTCTTATGTTTTCAATCATTTGCTGCTGTACAATATTTTGCAAAGACAATTATTTGCTGTTTTCTATGGAATTGGCCCCCTCTTATGTTTTGTTCACGCTCCGCTCTTCCGATTATTTCAGCGGAGACACAAAAACCCGTCAAGCCGGCATATGAGCTTGCCAAGGAGAAACAAATGCAAGAAAATGTAGTACGCATGGAAAAAATTTTCGCTGACAGATATGGACCTGACCACAAATTTCAGAAAGATTTCACTGGTTTTGCACGTACATTAGTGTATGGTGGGGTACAAATAGGAACTAGTAACAATCTAAATGACACAGACTGCGAAGAGATGGAGGTCGAAGAGGACCCTTCGTATGAACCGAATCCAGAAGAGATAGCTACTGCTGATGATGATCTTCATTCACATGAGGATCAGCGCACTGTCGGCAAAACTTCAGCTCAGGTCTGTGGAACTATGTCTGAACTATGATAGGAAATACGTACATGCTAAATGTTTCCTACTAATGTAGCCTCTACTTTGCTTGCAGATAGTTGCTTCTTCTGCAATAGTTGCACAGAAGAAGCGATCCAGACCTGAAGTTGCACCATCCAACATTGCAACAAGATCAATGGCAACAACTGAACCTCAAGCTGGGTCATCTGATGAGCCGACGGCCACTGCTGGTCTGAACACTGAAGGAGCACCCTCACCTAACCAGATCATGACATCTGGAGGCAGCACCTCATCTCCTGAGGACAATCAAATTGTAAACTTTGAGCGGCAAGGTATGAAAATTTGTAAAAACTAAACACTGTACCACATATTTTCATATAAAAGAGAATGATTTCATATCTCTTATTTCAGAGACATTGACAACATCTGACGGTAGTAAGAGAAAGAGAGGTGGACGCAGACGTACCATGGGCCAAGGACTACATGAGTACACAAGAAGACATGGTGGCAATAAGATGCCAATTGAATTCACTCCTGGTGTCAGGAGACCCAAGGATTATGTCCAGTCAGCAAAGCTGAGCAATGAGGTTGGTATTCACATCCGTGAAAAAATGCCGCTTGCAACACACTGGACACAGTACAGGAAAGATGCAAGTCTCAAACATGTCATTCCTCATGCTATAAGTACAGTAGCGGTGAGTCCTGTACAATCTTGGTTTAACCTAATTAGTATGCTACATGATCAACTATCTAAGAATCTACTGATTAATGCTTCACTATTTTGCAGGGAAAGTTTAATATGGACAAAAATGATGAGGTGGCTCAAGATGTGTGCACTGATATGCTGCAAGTTAGTATTCGGCAGTTCCGATATAGGCTTAAAAAGGAGTATTGGCCCAAAATTAAAAATCTCACACTGGAGCAAGCATATCTCGAGAAGCCAGGTCACGTAGAAGAGAAAAGCTGGAAAGAACTGGTGAAAAGATGGTTTGATGAGAAGTACCAGGTACATAAACGTTATTCCTTTCAATAACAGCTACTGAATTCTTACATTTCTCTGATCTGGATAAATAAAATGCATGTACTGAACATAGGGACTGTGTGTAATAAATGGAAAGAACAGAGAAGCTGTGAAACAGTTCCATACCACTGGATCTCGAAGCTATGTTGCTCACTGGGAACATCTAGTAAGTGTTCTGAATTTCCCAATACAGTTCATACTTCTGTCATACACAGTGTACAATGGTAATGTGCATTCTACATTTTTTCAAGCAGAAGGCTCAGCAGCAGGAACAAGAAACCTCTCCAATTGAATTTTTTAGAATCACACACACTACCAAGGATAACATTATGAGTCCTGAAGCAAAAAGTGCATATGTAAGAAATATTTCTTATTAGCACAATATAATATAATCCAGTTTTGTATGTTGTCCATGCAATGATTGTAATCTTTATGCAGGATCAAATGGTGGCAAAAAAAGCGGCGCCACGCAATGAAGATGAACCTGATTTGACTGATTTGCAAATTGTTCAGCTAGTTCTGAGCGAGAAAAGCCCATCCACCACCTGCAACAGCACATTCCTACCAAGATTGGGCGTCGCAACAAGTTCCAGGAAGTCTTCTGTCTCAGCTACACGCATCCAAGAGCTACAACAAAGACTGGCAGATCAAGAGCAGAACTCCATACAGGCAGCTGAAACGTACCACAGTGAGATGCAGGCAAAACTGCAAGAACAAGATGAAAAATTTGAAGACATCAGGAAGAAGCAGGAGGAAGAACTTGAAGCTGTGAAGAAAGCCCAAGAAGAAAAGACTCTGGCTTATGAAAAGAGGCTGACAGAAATGGATGCCGTGCTTAATTTGCTCTTGAGGACATCCCAGCCACCATCCATGTCTCAATCCCAGGGCAACTAATCTATTGCACCACCGTCCTACAACATTATTAATCATAGGTCTTTTAATTTCTTTGTGTTCCAATTGTAATTTTCTTATGAATCTTTCGGTCTGTGAGAGACATATATACTTCTTGTGCCACCATTTAAGTATGATATTTATTGTCTACTTTTTGATATTTCGCCAGTTTTTTTGTTCCCCAAATTTCGCAAATAATTCAAATGCTCTCAAATTTTGTCAAATTCAAAAGGTGACGGAAAATGTCACAACGTCACTATTAAATGAAACCAGGTGGCACCAATTTGTGGTCCCACTTGTCAGAATTTGTGGGTCCCACCAGTCAGCATTATTGGGACCCATATGTCGGCAACAACCTGGTCCCACTTGTCTGAATTTTGTGGATCCCACCGGTCAGAATATTGTGGGTCCAGCTTGTCATAATATTTTGTCGGTCCCACCAGTCAGCACCATGCCGGTCCCACATGACAGATATCCATGTCAGCGCCGTCGGACCCATGTTGTCAGAAGCCAAATGGGACCCACATGTAAGGCCACGTGTGCTTTTTTTGGACCAATCAGAAACTTCCCAAGATTTAGATATTGACGAAAGTTGCAATTTTTCGTGACAAACCTGTCTGTCAACAATGAACCTTTGATGTTGACGAATTTGCAGGTCGTCACCATCAAACATTTGACGTTGACGAAAAAATGCATACCGTCACCCCCGATATTTTATGACGGAGCTTCCTTGACGAACCCCATGACGATCAAATTTTGTCACCGCGAAGTAATCCTTGACGAAAATTGGCCTTAATATGACGAAAGTGATTTGTCAAAAAAATTGTTTTCCTTTGTAGTGGTCTCTCCCATAAGATAAAAGCATGTTGGGTGAACAAATTACAGTCGGGCAATTGACAAATAGAAAAGGGCATAACAATGCATGTACATGATATGATAAATATAGTGAGATTTAATCAGGCATTACGACAAAGTACATAGACCGCCATCCAACTGCATCTATGCCTAAAAAGTCCACCTTCAGGTTATCATCCGAACCCCTTTCGGTATTAAGTTGCAAAACAATTGCATTAAGTATGGTGCGTAATGTAATCGACAACTACATCCTTAGACATAGAATCAATGTTTTATCCCTAGTGGCAACAGCACAACACAACCTTAGAACTTTCTGTCACTGTCCCAGGTGTCAATGAAGGCATGAACCCACTATCGAGCATAAATACTCCCTCTTGGAGTTAAGAGTAAAAACTTGGCTAGAGCCTCTACTAATAACGGAGAGCATGCAAGATCATAAACAACACATAAACAATAGATTGATAATCACCATAACATAGTATTCTCTATTCATCGGATCCCGACAAACACAACATATAGAATTACGGATAGATGATCTTGATCATGTTAGGCAGCTCACAAGATCCAACAATGAAGCACATGAGGAGAAGACGACCATCTAGCTACTGCTATGGACCCATAGTCCAGGGTGAACTACTCACTCATCACTCCGGAGCGATCATGGCGATGAAGAGTCCTCGGGAGATGAATCCCCTCTCCGGCGGGGGGAGCTCCTGAATCCCCGAGATGGGATTCGCGGCGGCGGTGTCTCGAGGGTTTTCCGTATCGTGGCTCTCGGTGCGGGGTTTCGCGACGGAGGCTATTTGTAGGCGGAAGGGCGGCACGAGGGCCCACACCATAGGTCGGCGCGCCAGGGCTGGCCGCGCCGCCCTGTGTCGCCACCTCGTGGCCCCCTTCGACTCTCCTTCGGTCTTGGAAGCTTCGTGCAAAAATAGGACCACTGGCGTTGATTTCGTCAATTCCGAGAATATTTCGTTACTACGATTTCTGAAACCAAAAACAGCGAACAACAAGGCTCTTCGGCATCTTGTTAATAGGTTAGTTCCAGAAAATGCGTAAATACGACATATAATGTGCATAAAACATGTAGATATCATCAATAATGTAGCATGGAACATAAGAAATTATCGATACGTTGGAGACGTATCAAGCGTCTGGAGCGCTCCCCTTCGGAAGATTCAAGGAGGATTTGGCGGCGGCGCCACCGCTAGTAGAACTAGCGGCGCCGGTAAGGCTCTTCTTCACCATTGCGAGATCTGAGGAAGATTGGAAAAACAGTGGTGGCGGCGCAGCAGTAGCGACGGGAGGAAGAAGAAGAAGGGCGAGAAGATGCTACGGAAAATATGGGAGAAGAGTAGAGATTTTCGTCCTTTGGAGATTTTAAGAAAGGGAGAACTTGAGGGCTGTGTGGGCACGTGTCGTTGCTACCAGTTCATAAAGTGGATCTTTTCCTTTAAAGATTGCGGAAATCGAGGAGGTGCCTTGGTAACTGTGCAAGAGGGGTGGATGTTGCTTAAAAACAGGGTTAGACAGAGAAAGAATAGGCCCAGCGGGTCGCATCCTGTTAGTCAAAATCAAGATATCAGTAAAAGCGTCATCAATGACGTCATGAGGACTGCTTAAAGCATTCGAAGGAATAAAAAGATGTCGGATGGTGAACTTGAGTCTACGCACAGATTGCAAAGCATCTGTACTTAGACTCGAGGGCTACTCTCGGGAGGCGGGACGCGCACCCGACAGAATGAAGATTCGAAGAAAAAAGCCTTGAAGGAAGAGATAATTGCTTGATTCGAGTATGCACCCGGTTGCAAGCACCCGTGCCCAGACTCGGGGGCTACTCCCATCGGGAGCGCTGCCGCGCACCCGATAAAACTTTTTTGCACTCCAGGATCATGCCCGGGGACTTGATTCTGTGTAGGGTAACGTTGTTTTGCCATCGGCAGTTAACCAACAAAAGTTGGGCACGTTACTCATTATCCCTTGCATGAGGAAATGTATCAGATGACTTATGAAGATTTGCAAAACAACTTTGGTAGAGCAAAATGTTCGAGTGGTACAACTTGAGTCTACGCACGGATTCCAAGCATCCGTACCTAGACTCAGGGGCTACTCCCATCGGGAGCGCTGACGCGCACCCGACAGAAGAAGACGATGCAGACAGAAGAAGAACAAGAACAATCAAGGAGAAGAACATTAGGTAAAGCCATGTTTTAGTCTCTACCCGAACTATCTTCGGCTAGACACTCGGGGGCTACTGACGTGGGCACTACCCTTCGGGTAAAACCGACGTTGCCCTATCCTATATTTCCTAGTTGGAGGCCCATGAAAGCACTTAGAGGCAAGGCGGCCCATCCGGGCGGTGCACCAGAAGATTCCTTGACAAGCAAGACAAAGAAGCAGCCGAACAAGGAAATATTAGATCTAAAAGTACTGTAAACCTAGTCGTACTCGGTTAGACCTCTTGAGACTTGGCCTCCTATATAAAGGCCAGGAGAGGGGCTGCCGATGGACAATCAATCTTAGCAATCTTAGCCACCAGAAGCTTAGAGCTAAGTCACCATAGCGCTTAGCCATCTCGACGAGATCTCAGCCGAACTATTCGGCACCCCATTGTAACCTATTATCATCATAATCAAGAACAGACAGGCAGGACGTAAGGGTTTTACCTCATCGAGGGCCCCGAACCTGGGTAAATCGCTCTCCCGCTTGTCGCGAACCGATGTCTCGTGTCAGCTTGCAGGATTCCATCAACCCTAAGCCCCTATCGGAGGGCATTGTCGAGGAGCACCCTCGACAACCGGCCAGCGGCATTCTTGGGAGCGCGAAAGGCAAATTGGCACCCAAGTATTATGGGACTTTCAAAGTCCCCGCTCAAATTGATTCGGTTGCATATCGACTGGAGTTACCGCCTGGAGTTACCGCCTCGAGCCCGTATTCATAATGTGTTTCATGTTGAGGTCCTCAAGAAGTACCATGGTCCGCCTCCTGAAGGTTCCCTGATTCTTCCTCCACTATTTCAGGGTCGAGTTCACCCGACTCCGGTACAGGCATTGCGTGCGCGGATTGCTCGCGGTGTGCAGCAGATGCTCATTCAATGGGAAGGACAACCAGCGTCTGCAGCCTCGTGGGAAGATGTCACAGCCTTCCGCGACTGGTATCTAGGCTTCCAGCTTGAGGACAAGCTGTTTCATAATGGAGATGTCATGTGGGGTAAGATGCTTCAGCGAAGGAGGAAGTCTGCACCAGACCCACAGGTTCTAGCTCCAAGACGTGATGCACCAGGTGTTTAGATATACGTATTGCTTGCTCCCTTTTATAATAAATTAGAGTTTGTTTCTTAGACTACAAGTTGTAACTGGACTATATAAGTCCACCCCTCGTTGAGTAATAAAGCAAGCAGAAATTAATCCAATCTCTCACCTCTTGCTCCTGCGTCCCGGCGCCCCTCCTCACCTCCTTCTCCGATCATAGGTCGACGGGACTATCGCCCTAAGCCTCCAACCGACCACAACTACAACCTCCGATTCAATCCACCGCCAACCCGTGACAAGGACACCCGAAGGCCAGGTCGTGCCCACGTGAGGCACCTCGCAAACCAAGAGGAGACAACAACCCCATTGCAGTAGCCTTGCATAGCATCCTTTGAAGTGGCTCCATCATGAAGATGAAGAGCAAAGCGGACAGAGGATCCCCACTCTTGTGCTGCAACAATCTCCCTGGAATCTCATTCAGAAGAATCTTCGAAGAAGAGCTCGCCAGAATTATTGAAATGATGTCACACCATCTCTGTGCAAATCCAAAACCCTTGAGAACCTCCAACACATAACCCCAATAAACTGAGTTAAAAGCCTTGGCAATATCTAGCTTGAGAAACAACAAAAACTTTTTCTTTCCATGAGCTTCCTTGATGACATATATTACTGGACAAGATGAAAACCACAGATATATTACTCAGAGTTCATGCCTTGTACTTACTACCCCTTAATTAACATGCATTACATGCTGCCAAGGAATAAAGTAGGAATACCTAAGCTAGCAAATCATGCGATGCCAATTTGCCGTGGCAGGCGCAGTTCACATTTTCTTTCCCCTCTTTTCACAAGG
This sequence comes from Lolium multiflorum, assembly GCA_030979885.1. Classification (NCBI taxonomy): domain Eukaryota; kingdom Viridiplantae; phylum Streptophyta; class Magnoliopsida; order Poales; family Poaceae; genus Lolium; species Lolium multiflorum. The sequence goes on along the minus strand of CM061753.1, from coordinate 270,994,964 downwards.
GCATGAGGCTGATCCTCTTGAGGAGGCAGAAGTAGGCAAGAAGGCGGTACGCGACGGCCATGGCGAGCAGGATCCATACTTCCCGCATACCGCCGTCGAGGTCGACGGTGTCGAAGGACGGTGACGACTGCAGCCGCTGGCATCCCGTCCGGCTCCCGCAGTTGTAGGTGAGGTGGCCGTGGTACTGCGCCTTGAGCAGCAGGTTGAAGCCGTAGTGCATGAACGACACGTACCTTAGCCACCGTATGAATTTGGGTATGTGCTGCACGTAGTATCCTCCGGTGAGCAGGAACAGCATGAGCACCAGCGACGCCATCACCCCCGCCCTCTTCACGCTCAGAATCGCCGCCCCCAGCAGCTCCCCCGTCCCCTGATCGCAACAAATTTATCATATTCGTCGTCATCGCCGGGAAGTAGTATCAGAAGATTTATGATCAAGTACCTGGCTTGTGAAGACGATGAGGAGGGTGGCGAGCAGGGTGAGGAAGAAGCAGGGCACGGTGCGCCGTAGATCCGCCATGAAGTAGAGGATGCCCATGAAGAGGACCGGGTACACGATGTGCGGCACGGCGTCGCAGAGGGTGCTGCTGGCGTAGTAGGCGCTGAGGCGGTACATGTCCGCCTTGCGCTCCTTCACCAGGTAGAGCTTCTCGAATGGGAACACGTAGACGGACCCGAACAGCGACGATGACGTCCAGAAGATGCAGATGTAGAAGATGAGCCCCACCTGGTCCCTCAGCTGCGCCTCGTTCCCGGTCTTGGACTTCCACCACAGGAGCCCTAGCAGCAGCGCCACGCCGACGGCCTGCGCTAGCCGCATCTTGTCCAGGTAGTCGGCGGCGCGCTCCCGGAACGTGCGCCGCGACAACACCAAGAACTGCTGGAACCAGTTGATGCTCCTGTCCTTGCGCATCCGGATCGCCAGCTTCAGCTGCTCCCCGGGCCGCCTCGCCGCCACCTTCTGCAGCTTCGCCTCCTCCTTGTACTTGAGCTGGAGGTAGGACACGACGCGGGACCTGAACTCCTGCGGCGCCGGCGAGCCGTCCCGGAGCAGCTCGGGCACGCTGATGTCCTCGAGGTTGCCCGTGGCGAGGTCCAGCAGGAACTCGGCCGGGTTCATGGGGATCTCCGGCGTGAACCCCAGCGAGGAGAAGTGGTGCATGCAGTCCCTGGCCTTGCCGTGGTAGATGGCGTGGCCCTCCGAGATGAGCAGCAGCTTGTCGAACAGGTGGAACATCCGGCTCGACGGCTGGTGGATGGTGGTGATGATGGTCCGCCGCGTCGACGACTTGGCCAGCCTCTGGAGGATCACGATCAGCTTGCTCGCCGACGTCGAGTCCAGCCCCGACGTGGGCTCGTCCAGGAGCAGCAGCGACGGGTCCACCAGGATCTCGTACCCGATGCTCGTCCGCTTCCTCTCGCCGCCCGACACCCCGCGCACGAACGCGCCGCCGATCTTGGTATGCCGGCACCGCTCCAGATTCAGCTCCGAGATGATGGCGTCCACCCTGTCGCGCTTCTGCTGCTTGGACATGCGCGCCGGCAGCCGCAGGAAGGCGGCGAACACCAGCGTCTCCTCCACCGTCAGCTGAGGGAACAGAACGTCGTCCTGAGTCACAAATCCAATCCTGTACGTTTTTGCAACCATCAGAAACAACAAACTTACATTAATCTTCGTGATCTTTTTCACTCAACTGAATCAAATATGTTCCTATGATGAATTGCAAGAACTATGCACAAATTCAGGCACTGACTCGACTTTCTGAACTAAAAAAAATGTTCCTATGATGAATTGCAAGAGCTATGCACAAATTCAGGCATTGACTCGACTTTCTGAACTGTGTTAGTTACCTCCTCTTGAGGCAGGGGCTGTAGGGTGTGTCGTTGTAGGTGATCTGGCCCTTGACGCTGCCACCAAGCCTGCCACCGAGTATCTTGAGCAATGTAGTCTTGCCACTGCCAGAAGGGCCCATCAGTGCAAGGATCTCACCAGGGTCAACGCTGCCACCTATGCCCTTGAGGATGTGCTTGCAGCTGCTGCTGCTGCCATGATCCGCCCTCATGTGAGATGCAAAGGCCACCTTTGCAGCTGTCAGGGGGTTATTGGGGCTAAGCTTCACCTTGTACTCCACATTCTCAAACTGCAATTTTTTCATATAATATGGAAGATGTTTTAATTTTTGATGAGCAGAACTCTGTTACATGGCATGAACATTTTTCATGTAAAAAGCATTTCGTCTGCACTTCCTATATAGTTGCCAATTAGCTAGCGAGCTGTTGGAGCTTCCAGAGGGTCACACAAATTGCCAACCACCTAACTTGTACCTTCCAAAGTTTATCGTCTAGTTGAGGTTTCATAGATAACCAAGACTGTAACCAAATTAATTTTCTTAATCTTTCCGACCCAGATGTCATGATCATGGTTAACTGAGATTATATGGCAGCTTCCTAGTTAAGTCTATCAGCACTAACTGTTCCTCTGCTACTATGTACACTTTTGCCTATCTATGGAAAGAAGATAAAAACAGTTTGATTTCTGATGTAAACACAATTCATTATATTCTTCCTTGTGGCAAGCTAATTAAACATGCTAGACACGTAGAGAACTCTACTGATATAAATGTGCTATGACATATGAAAGAAAAGAAAATGGATGCACATAAATACCTTAAGGAATATAGGAAGAGGGCCATCTTTGGTTGGCCATAGATGATCCTCCTCCATGGCAACCTCCACACCGCTGGTGTCTCCATTGTTATGGGAGGAAGGAGGAGGAGGGAGGTGTTCCACAATGGATAGCTCCACTCTCTCATCACTGCTGATCTCCATGGGCAGAGAGAAAATTAGATTGAGAAGAAAGCCAAGCACACGGCCCTCTCTTCTTTTTATGAACCAGTAGAAAAAATGGGAGGCGCGAGAGCAACTACTAGCAACCAAGAGCATGCCTACTTTGTTATATACGGTTACAATTTTTTTAACCTGGTTTGGTGACCCACAATCTTTCCAAGGGCCTCTGGTTTGGGAGAACCTTCCACTCTAGAGGATAACTGTTGACGATATCATCTCCTCCTGCCTCTGTGACAAGACGGAATTTGTGGTAAATGCATGAGGGATAACTAATTATCTGGTTTGAAAATACCATGATGTTTTACTAACTCCCTCCGTCACTATGCTTAGGTTGACGCCAAAAGATTGGCATTCCGTAACACCATCTTCAGATACTATACCGCCCCAGTAACATTCTCCAGGTTTCGAACAGGCTTAGAGGCTGCCATCTATATATGGAGCATATGGTTTTATATGTTGGCTCCATCTACATTACCAATGTGGAACTATTTCCAACCATTACACACACATACATGTCCATCAAAATTAAGATCATTCTCTATTAACCTGAAATGTCACATATTACACTAGAGAAAACAAACTGCAATTATTTTAGTTTGGTACTAGAGACCGGTATAACTAGATTAATAAAAGAAACTTTAGAACGCTGTAGGCTCTGTTTTGGTGCAAATTATTTTAAACCACGTTTTTTCAGAAACCACACTATGAAAGATTGCAGACGAAAATACCACAATTTATGGATACAAGGTTATTTTTCAGTACTGGTGTATGCCTGGAACATGAGGTAGATGTAACCCTACTTCCTAATAAAGGTCAGTTTTACCCGCAAAAAAATCTGTACACACTGACTCCATACTAGATCTACTCTTCAATGTTAGGAGGACATCAAGGATGAGAGTGGCATGGTCATAGCTGGAGCGAGTAGTCAGAACCTTTTTTTCCTAATGCGGATGGGAACGTAAATGCACTTAGGCTGTGAGTCTCGGGCCATCTTGATGCGGATGGGCCATCTCTCCCCAACGAAAGTGGAACGTGTGAGTCTCGGGCCTCCACCGATCCACTAGGCTGGTCAGCAGGGAGTGGTCGTATTGAAGGCGCTTGATTGGCGTGCCCACTCGCTCACCGATGACCTCTGACATAGTGGCCTCAACCAACCGAGCGAAAGGTAGAAGTCCAGCCCACTTCAACCTACAAATTCATATAAGAATGCAATTAGTATGTGTGAGTACTTCAAATTAAATATATCAAATATAATCCCACATACCTCTGAACCCAATCAGGATGTATCTGCCAATTCTGATTAGCCCCGCGTGTCACTAGTGTGGGAAGGCTATTAGGGCTTGCCTCTAGCTTCGCCGCACGGTGCGCCTTCTCAACGTCCCTACTGAGCAACGATCTTCCTGCCATTTCTGTAAACAACAAAACATATTTACAAAATTCACAAGACATAATACGAATATATATTTAAGTAACATACATGACCACAATAAAATTGCAAAGTAGTTCCATACATATTACAAATTTATTGTTCACTACATAAATTACAGTAACATAGTTTCACATTTGAAATTGCAAAGTAGTTCCATACTTATTACAAATTTATTGTTCACTACATAAATTACAGTAACATAGTTTCACATTTGAAATTGCAAATTAGTTCCATACTTATTACAAATTCGTTGTTCAGTACATAAAATTGCAAATAAGTTCCAAAGTAGCGCCTCGCCGCCTAGTTTCTTCCCCTCCCGCGACGTCCCCTTGTGCCTCGCTGCCCCCTTCCTGCTGGGCCAGTGCCGAAGGTTGTACAATTAGTGTCCCAATGGCCAAATTGATTGCATAGGAAACATTGTCTCGTTGGCCCTCCAGCTTCAGATTCATCCATATCATTTCGGATGCGCTGCGAAGGCCGTCTACCGATGCCTGTCCTCAGTAGCGTTGGGTCTGGGATATATCGCCTATCACCAGGGTTTACAGTGTTGAAATTTCCCATTGACCGAAATCCTTCCAACTCACCGGTCCAGGTGTTAAGCACGGCCTCCTTCAGATAATACGGAGAGACGAACGAGATTTCCGACATCCCCAGGACACCACAAACAGCTAACACATGTGAGCAAGGAAGATGAAGCAACTTTGGTTTGTTGCATGTGCACTCGCAAGTTGGCCATTCTTCATTACCAATTTTCACATCATGTGTTCGCTGGGGATTGCCACACCCGAACCTATCTGTAGGTAAGCGGACTTCAAACCTTCTTTCCACATTACCAATTTGAACAACAGCGAGATGCTTAGCTTTCTCCTTCTTCTTATGCATGTACTCCATAATCTTCGAACAATATGGTGTGGCTGGTTTGTTCACCATGTGCATCCGAGCCTTCTCACGTCTCTCTCTGTAATATTTAACTGTGCCCATGAAAATACCCTCTACTATAGCTGTAAGTGGCAAAGCTCTGTTGCCTCTCAGCACAAAGTTATACGACTCTGCGAGGTTGGTTGTCATGACGCCGTATCTAGCTCCATGTGTGTCGTGCAACAAAGACCACCTCTCCGTAGGCTCATGCTCTATCCACTGCTCAAAGTTTTTAATCTGCCTTCCCTGCCTTCTCCTTGTTCCGGGCGGGTCAAATCCGGGCAAGTCGCACAGACCTTGGGGTGCCTCATAAACTGGTGCTTCTACCGCTGTTGTTCCTGCTGCAACTGCCTGCATATGTGCTGCTATGTTTGCATCTCGAGCTGCTTTCCTCTGCACAACTTGTTGCTTCGTGAACTCCTGCAGTTTGCTACGCAAAAAATTATACTTCCACTGCTGGTTCTGGATGCACAACCTCTTGAAGACATTCATAAGGTTCTTGTTCCTGAATTGTGTGTAAAAATTGGCTCCCAGGTGGCGCATGCACCAACGGCTCTCAATGTCAATCCATGGCGTTTCTTGCCCAGGCTCTTTCAGTGTCTTAATAGCTTTCAGTATACCTGCATGCCTGTCATGAAGGATGCAAACATTCGGCTTGTCCTTTACAATTGAAATCTTCAACTGCCTGAAAAACCATAACCAGCTTTCGGTGTTCTCACTCTCCACGAAAGCAAAAGCGAGTGGCACGATTTGATTGTTTCCGTCCATTCCAATGGCGGTTAAGATTTGACCCTTGTACTGACCAGTCAGAAACGTGCCGTCGACACATAACACGGGTCGACAGTGTCTGAATGATTCGATGCATACACCAAACGAGAAATAGACTCTATGCAGAACCCTGTAAGATGGGAACTCCGGCAAAAACATGTCCTGGATGTTCACATATGTGTCTGGATTCCTCGCCTGCAGCGTCTGCAGCAAACGAACAACAGCGTCGTATGCGTCTCGAAACGAACCAAACCTCATTTCCATCGCCCTCTGCTTAGCCCTCCAAGCCTTGCCATAAGATATGGTGTAAAAATGATGCTTCTTAACATTCTTCTGGATGGCGTTTACTCTCATGGCTTGCCCTTCCACTATTTCAGTGTACAACAGCCGAGCTATGAGATTAGACGACAGGTTGCAATGATCATTGCGGATACTTGCAAGCTCACAACTATGCGGCACAAAGTCGCTCACACGCCAAGTTGTGTCATACTTAGGAACATACCCATGCACCCTTCCGGGACAATTGATGTCCACACATTCCATCGTCAGGTATTTTCCAGATGACACGGTTGTTCTCAGCTGCCTCTGACTCGCCATTGCCCACTTAATTATTGCATCCTGCATATGTCGCTTCGACGGAAACATGGCCCCTACGGCGACATTGTTCTGGTGATACTCCCAGTTAGAATCAAGACCATCGTTGATTGTCATTGCAGACGAAAAGTTATGATTCCATCTGCCAGGAATAGGCACCTCCTCCCCATCATCAGACTCATCGGAATCATCAGCATCACTTTCACCTTCTGTATCTTCCTCTTCCATCTGGTTCTGCTGTATCCATTTTCTTCGTCACCATCAACCTCACCGTCTTCTCCACTGTAACCATCACCTTGGCCACTATAAACATCTTCCATGGCTGCTCTGTTCAGGCTCGTAACCACCGCCACCGCCGGGTGCTTGACTGCTCTGGCCTGATTCGTAACCACCTCCTCCACTGTAACCGCCTTCAGGAGGCGCTACCTCCTTCGCCACCGGAAGAACTAATGCCACAGGGTTAGTTCCTCTCCTTTCAGACCCTTTTAACCAGCTCACCCACTTAGAGGTATCATCTACAGGCCTCAGATACCACAAAATGTTTGTGATCGACTTAGTCCACAATGCATGCACACCCACTGTGTGCACTTCAGGATTAAGCCCGAAACATTCTGTCAACCAGTCCTTCACCTGCTCAATTGTCCATGTTCTAGGAGCAGTCATATTCATCTCTACAGACTTGAACTCACTCAGATTAACTCCCATTTCATCTGATCGGACACTACCCATACCATAATAAAATACTATCTTCACTACATCTGTCATCTTTGCTCACCTAAAAAAAATTCCGTCTGCATCAACTACTAATACCGGCCCACATAAATACACTAACACTGAAACTAGCCTACATTAACCTACACAGTTAACACTAATATGGAAAGATTAGGGTTTACCCTTGTAGCGTGAGCAGCCTCTCCAACAGCAGCAGCACGAACAGCACGCAGCAGATCAGCACCACCACCAATCCACAGCAGCAGCTCAGCCCCTTACACCACCATCAACCTCCACCACTTCATCACCATTGCTGCTAAACAGCACCACCAAACGCCTCCAAACCCTAACCCATCTGTAGATCGGGCTTCCCTCAACTAATACCAGCAAAATGGTGAAGTTTTATTGGCTAAATCAGTGGGGATCTGAGAAAAACGGAGTTTTTGGAGCTCTTCTCGTGTGCAGCCGACGAACAGCCAGAGGAAGAAGAAAAGAGGAAGGAAGAAGAAAGAGAACGGGCGTCGCGGGAGCGTCTGCGGGCCGGCAGAAAATGCCATGCATGGTCGGCCCACAGTCGACCGATCGGTCGGCTGCTGACCGATAAGGTCTGGTGCCTGGCCCCGCCTGCGACGCATGCTGCAGTCGGTCGATAGCTGGCCGATCGGCCCACAGCTGTCCGATCGGTCGGCAGCTGACCGACCAGATCACAGTTTCCAAATTTTTTGAAAACGCGCGCTATTCCTGCACTTAAATAAAAAAATCGTATTATTTAAAAAAAATTCGCCACGCATTCATCGTCCATTGTAGTTAGTTGCTTTGAGATTTGGACATGCAAAGGATTCTTTTTTCCTTTTTGCAGGAAAATGGTATCGCGACAGACAAAAAAAACCTAACTCCCCCACCCCCATCCAATATAGTACGCATACCTAAATTTCAGTCCTATAGTTAAAATGGTTACAAGTGTTGACATAATTACAAAATAAAAAAAATCTGTTTGAACACATGTATTTGTTTTGGCGATATCTTCTAAACAAGCCCATTTTTTTACAAACATCGAAACCTGCATTTTTAAACACGATGAAACTTCATGATGGATTTTGAAACCGGCTGAAACCCAATGAAATCTGAGTCCTGGTCACCACGGTTTGGATGCAACCATTGTGTGTTTCCTAAGCATTTAAAATCGAAATTCGATGTTGGTTATTTTTTATCAATATATTGTATGGTTTGACCTCCAAGAAACTCAATCGAAAGTTTTTGAAGTTTCACCAAGTTTGAAAAGGTGAATTTCAAATATTGTCAAAATATATTCAATTTTGTACTTGAAACTCTCCTCATTAGGTACCCAAATATTCCAATATTTCACAGATTAGTTCAAAAGCTACATAATTTTGAAATTTTAAAGTTATAAAGTGTGGGAGGGGAGAGAAGTGGGCTGCATAAGATTCCTTAAAATGAGGAGAAGAGAGAAGGTGGAACCATCCATGCTAGATAACGGTAGAAATGCCACTGGAGTGAGTTTTCGTTTTATCTCCATGGTAGTATAACTTGTTATCGGGTTTGTTCATCTTTAGCCGTTTTTTTATCATGGTTGTGTGCATCCATGTAGAGGCCGAAATTTGAACTCTTTTTTTGTTTGTTTTACTCATCTACTAGTAGATACAATGCTTAGAATTAGTAAAAGACACTATTAAAAAAGTATTTGTGATATGGAGGAGAAAAGATAATGGATGAGGAGCACGAAACAAACTTTTAATCAATCTTATTGACTTACTAGAATAAGCTTAATTAAGATACTCCCCCATCTTTTAAAAAAGTGTACTTCTACCGTTTGTCTTAAGTCAAACTTTCTTAATATTGACCAACTGGAGTATATTTGAAAATGTAGCCACATTTATTGCACTAAATTAGTATCACTTGATCCATTTTAAAATATAGTTTCATAATATACAAATATGATGTCATATGTTGCTACTCTTTTGTATAAATTTGACCTTTTTTTTGACAAGTTTGACTTAAGGTAAAAGCTAGTAGAAGTACACTTATTTGAGAACAGAGAGAATGTGAGTGGAGAGGACAAAGAGTTGAGTGAGTTGGAAAATCTTGGTGGCAATTGTATCAAAATTGATTTTGGTGCAGCTTATCAAAAAAATTGTTTTCTTATTGGCCCTCAAGTTTTTGTTCTCTCTGAGTATTATTTCGGCTCTGCTTCACGTTATTAAAAATATTTAATGTGAAGTTAGAGCCACATTTTCCGGACTTTTGTGTATTCCAAAAACAAGAATATTTATCTATCAGTAAAATTAATAAGTGTTTTAAGACTTTTATGTACCAATTAGATTTTTGAAAGAAACGAGCTCTTTCACTGGAGCTCGGGTTCCAAAACACCAATACTCTGGTAGTTTTTGTGTGGTTCTGACTCCATAGCCTTAGAGCAAGTACAATAAGTCCTAGTCAGCTGGCTACAAGGATTAGAATAATATATTGTTGTCTAGTTGGAGGAGAGAGAGAAGGAGAGAGAAGAGGAGTGGGCTCTCATGCAAGAGCCAGCTCTAGCACGTGCTCCTAGGCACTTTGTGAGAGTGAATGGTGGGACATGCACTGATAAGAGCAATTCCAATAGTGTAGCCAGCTGTTGGCTATAAGCCAAGTGCCATGTCATCTATAACTAACTTAGAGTTAACATATACAATAGTGAGCTATAAAAGTGTACTACTTTTACAATACATGGCCCACCTTTTAGTCTCACATAGTGCCTAGGAGCACGTGCTAGAGCTGGCTATAAGATAAGAGCCCACTCCTCTTCTCTCTCCTAATCTCTCTCTCCAACTAAGCAAGTTTATAATATTTTATCTCTTATAGCCAGCTGACTGTACCTTATTGTACTTGCTCTAATGTAGTACAATTATATAGCTCACTATTGTACATATTAGCTCTAGATTGACTATAGGTGACATGGCACTTAACTTATATCCAACAGTTGGCTCTACTATTGAACTTGCTCTTAGATTGTTGCATACTATGGCATACTCTAGGTGGAGTGAGAATTTGAAACGTTGCATTTTTGTGAACAAATTCAAGTCAACTGCCGTTGGTCAAATTTTGTCAGCCAAACCACAAGTAAATGCAGCACAATTCCCCCAAAGAACAGTTAGTGCTTCACTTGGAAACTTAACAGACGACTCCTTGGATTAGGCGTCTCGGCGTTCCGAATTCCAAAGTTTCGTTTTAATTCAAGCAACTCAGTCACACTATTCCACTATATAAATACGGAACCAACACAAGAAGAGGAACGACACAATCTCTCCCTGCACTGCACTACTCCTAGAGTAAGCGAGGATGACCACGACACGGTACACCGTCCGCTTCGGCTCCGCCGTGATCGACACCACCGTCACCAGCGACACCGCGGCCGCCGACGAGTGGGTCCGCAGCGTGCGCGCCTCCAACGCCGACGGCCGCGGCCTCATCGTGGGGCTCGACTGCGAGTGGAAGCCCAACTACCACTCGTGGACGACCTCGAAGGTGGCCATCCTCCAGCTCTGCGTCGGCAACACCTGCCTCATCCTCCAGATGTTCTACGCCAGCCGCGTCCCCGCGGCCATCAGGGCCTTCCTCGGCGACCCCACGGTGCGGTGCGTCGGCATCGGCGTCGGCGAGGACGCCGCCAAGCTCGCCGAAGACTACGGCCTCGTGTGCGCGGCGCCCGTAGACCTGGAGGCCCGCTGCAACCGACACCTCGGCATCGGCGGCGGACTGGGCAGGACCAGGCTGGGGCTCAAGGGCTACGCCAGGGAGGTGCTGGGGCTCAGCATGGAGAAGCCGCGCAATGTCACCATGAGCAACTGGGAGAAGCGCCAGCTCGATGTGGCGCAGGTGCAGTACGCTTGCATCGACGCGTACGTCTCCTACAAGCTGGGCGAGCGTCTCCTCGACAACTGATGTTTGGAACTTTGGATACTGCAGAAGAAATGTCAATCTAGGGTATCTTAATAGTAATCTGCAACTTCTCTTTCGGACTGCGCCAATCTGTGACGCGTTTACTTAGCTATATGAGTTTGGTTTCATGCATGTTCTATTGATGTTGTGCTCGATTTTAGATTATGTAATGAATCTGAGTGGAATGGAGAAAATGACTGATTTGTATGTTACGGACAATGTGCTGTTTTGTTTTTTCGAACGAGGCAGCAATTCTACCGTTATATTGCTCCGAAGAAGTGGTTCAGAATGACCCAAGCCCCATATATATAAAGAACTTATAGCATCGAAAAAATGCAAAAAAACACGATCAACGCACTATTAGTGCAAATTGTTTTGCTCCTGCCTGAAGCCAAGCCTTTCAGCTCTTCTTTCATTTTGGTCACCACCACAGCTAGCATAGATGTTTTGCTGAAAACTCATGTTTCGCTATTTTTCAAATGGGAAAAGACACTGCCCTCTGCATTTATTATTGCAATTGTTTTTTTATTAATTGTGAGTTTCAGACTTCCATAAATTTCTACAAGATAAGGATTATATAGTGGATCGCAATCCTGTGGTGGTCAACGCAGTTTTCCTTCACATATGTGGCTGTCCCAGCTGGTTTATCCCAAGGTCCCAATTGCTTCAAGATTAATGTTTGCAAATTTACATTTTCATCTTAAACATTTTCCATCTGATCACCCTTATGGAAACCAAAACGTACGTGTGCACTTCGTTTTCTCCTCTAGTGACCTATACCTCTCTCGTTATCCGCCTCTTCTCCCTCAACTACGGTGTAGCTGCCTCCTCGTCAACCTTCTCCTCCATCAACACTCCTCGTCATCGTTTTCACGATCTTATTTGCTTTTGTTTGATACTTTCCTGCAGTGAATAGATTGAAGGTGTATGGTGTTTCCAACCATAAACTAATGGTTTTTATTTTTTGCAATTTACTCGTTCATTGCACCGGCCTTGAAACATATTTTGGAAGCCTAGGATAAATCCAAGACACCCACTTACACTAGTAGAAAGAGAGGCTATAGTTCCGGTTGAGAACGGGGCTCCAGTCCCGTTTTCTAACCGGGACTACAAAATCAGGACTAAAAGCCCCATATTTAGTCCCGGTTGGCCACACAACATGACGAAAGGCCCTGCACGTGGTTGCGGCAGCGCGCTGGGGCTGGAGGACCTTTAGTCACGGTTGGTAACACCAACCAGAACTAAAAGACGTGCTAGGTAACACCAATCGGGAATAAAGAACGCGCTAGGGTTTAGGATTTAACACCTTTATTTTGTGTTTTCCATTTTCATCTTTTGTTTTCCATTCAATTCTTTTTCATTTCAAACAAGTTTTCGTATACATATTCTACGCTACTACATACTGTACATATTGATGCATATATAATATATTTTCTCTTACGATCGAGTATACATATATATATATATATATATATATATATATATATATATATATATATATAGGTATATATATATATAGGAAGCTCAGATGGGGCACCTAGGAGCATGGGCACCATGCATCATGACCGTACGATGGGTATCTAGATCGTATAACCAGAACGGGTTGGTATTATCGGGTTTGACCCGTTAGTGTAGGTATATTTGGAAATGTTTGCATGCACGCTGCATGAGATTTTTTTTTTAAATCACTAAATATTTTGTTGCCTTGTTAGGAGAGTTGTTGATAATTGCACCCATGAATTTCCTTCTATGCACCGTCCAAGATTAGTGGGCTTTTATTAGTCGAAAAAGGTATGTACAATTTTTTGGGTGAGATTTAAGGTATATGGCGGGCCAGCCCCTTTTTGATTTGAAAGATTGCATCGGCCATTATTAGTTGGCTTTTAATTTGAAGAATTAGGAAAGTACAGCCGGGGTTCCTGGAATTTGGTGGCCCAGCGTTTCTACATTTGGAAGGTATCCTTCGACCAAGATTACTGGGCTTATTTCTATGAAATAGGATAGTGCATATTTGGCAGGCAACTATTTAGAGTATATGACGGCCCATCATTTTTATAGTTTGAAAATGTACTAATTAGGAAGTTGCACAACGTATGTTTGTCACCGTCAATAAAATCCTTTTTTTTGGAATGTTTGATTCTCTTCTATTATATGAAATGTTATTTATTATCTATCTTTATTGACTCGGCTTTATTATGAGACGTTATTCACTAATACAATTAGTGCTGCACATTTTATTGAGTATTCAGACAAGCAGGTATATATTACCGGCTGATTCCATATGCATTTGTGTTACACATAAAAAGTGGCGACCAATGTGGACAATTGATTTGATTCATAAGCTAAATAATTAATTTGTATATATTAAAGCATCAATGTATCTAGGTATGTGTATATATTACTGTCTCGGGGTATCTAGGTATTGTACGAGGAGTATGAAAGTTCTTGTCGGTATCTAGGCATCGATTTATTTTACGAGGATTATGAAAGTTCTTGTTAGCATCGAGTGATCGAGTGGTTTTTCGAGGAGTATGATAGCTCATGATGATATCGCGTGATATGGGGTCATGTTGGAAATACCGATACCTAAATTTTGAGCATTGCGAGTCATCAGGTCGCATCAAACCTAAGGAAGTAGTATCGACTATCGAGGTATTGTCCGAGTAGTACGATAGTTCATACTAGTATCGAGGCATATATGTATTGTACAAGTAGTATGAAAATTCTTGAAGGTATAGAGGCATCAAGGTATGTACAATGGGTATGAGAGTTCTCGTAGGCATCGAGTGATCAAGCTGTTGTTCGAGGAGTATGAGAGCTCACTATGATACCACGGGGTATGACGACATGTTGGTAATACACATACCTATATTTTGAGCATTGCGAGTAATTCAAGTCGTATCATACCAGAGGCACCGGTTATCCATGTATCGAGTTAGTGCCTGAGGAGGCGATAGTTCTTACCGGTATCTAGGTATCTAGGTGTCGAGGAATATGAAAGTTCTTGTAGGTATCTAGGTATCGAGGTATTGTACGAGGATTATGAAAGTTCTTGTAGGTATCTAGGTATCGAGGTATTGTACGAGGATTATGAAAGTTCTTGTAGGTATCTAGGTATCGAGGTATTGTACGAGGAGTATCAAAGTCCTTGTAGGTATCTAGGTATTGGACTCGGAATATAAAGTTCTTGCAGGTATCGAGGTGTCGTACGAGGAGTATCAAAGTTCTTGTAGGTATCGAGTGATCTCGTTATTGTCCGAGGAGTATGAGTGCTCATGATGATGCACCAGTGTACGGAGGGTATGTTGGAAATTCTGATACCTACATTTTGAGCATTGCGAGTAACTCAGATCGTATCATACCTAAGGCATTAGTATCGAGTATCGAGGTATTGTCCGAGGAGTGCGATAGTTATTAACGGTATCGAGGTATATGTATTGTATGAGTAATAATTGTAGGCATCGAGGCATTGTACAATGGGTATGAGAGTTCTTGTAGGTATCGAATGATCGAGATGTTGTCCGAGGAGTATGAGAGCTCACTATGATACCGCGGGGTATGAGGATACGTTGGAAATACTGATACCTACATTTTGAGCATTGTAAGTAACTTAGGTACCGTTATCGAGGTATAGCCAGAGGAGTACGATGGTTCATGAGGATACCTTGGGGTACCATGGTATGTTAGAAACACCGATGGGTAATACAACCTCCGTCCCTAGAATACCAATACAACCTCCGGTTATCAAGTGTGCTGCCGTGGGTGGCTAAGTATAGGGAACTGAAACATAACCTTTCCAATGCGAGAAGTATTGTACGAGTTAGTGCCTGAGGAGACGATAGTTCTTACCTCCGGTTATCCAGGTATCGAGTTAGTGCCTGAGGAGACGATAGTTATTACTGAGGAGACGAAAGTTCTTGTAGGTATCTTGGTATGGAGGTATTGTACGAGGATTATGAAAGTTCTTGTAGGTATCTAGGTATCGAGGTATTGTACGAGGATTATGAAAGTTCTTGTAGGTATCTAGGTACCCGGTGGAAATTGTTGGGCGTATGAAGGTATATTCCGAGGAGTACTATGAGAGTTCATGATGATATACCTGAGGTACCAATATCAGGGTCTCAAGGTATCATCATTGTATATGTGATACCCAGTGAAAATCATTGGGTATGTGATACCTGGTGAAAATCGTTGGGTATATGGTATCTGGTGAAAATCGTTGGGTATACGATACCTAGTGAAAACGTTGGGTATATGGTACCTGCTAAAAACCGTTGGGTATGCAATGACTGGTGAAAATCATCGAGTCTGTCGCATAAACAAATGAAGCATCAAGTTCGATCCATTAAGTTCAATTAGCACAAAAAAGAATAATATGTTGGGTCTAATATGTGAATAGAAGATACCCGGTGGTAATTTACACAGATAGTTTAGAGACCTGGTGAAATGGCCAACCATTTTGCATACTTGGGAAAACAATAAAAAATCAAGATTACAACCGTGTCAGTACCAAGTACCATAGAGATTCATGAACGTAAAATATATTGGACCTATTACATAGACTTTCTTTTTACTGAACATCGCTAAGCACCTCTTAGCAAACATATTGTACTTTTTACATATATGTTTATTTCTCAGATATGACAAATATATGCTGAAATTTCTAGAATATGGAAGAGAGTTGTAGCCGACGTCGTCCAGATGCTAGCTGCCTCCGAATTTTTTTTTTTTTTGAGATAAGCTGTCTCCGAATCTGTATTGCCTCAGAAGTCTCCAAATTCTTTCACAAACTTGGGCAGTGTTGCAGAATTCGCTAAGAATGTCCATCGAAATCTTTGTTCTAATCTCACACATGCAACCCTGTGTGGAGAACGATATAAATAAGAAACATAAATATTTATGCATTTAGCTATAATGGTGGTGAATATTTAGGAGGAATGTTCGACCTGGAGGAGAATCCATGGAGTCATAGTCGCCATGGTGTCCATGTGCGCTTTCTTCTAGCACTAGCTCACTAGTGTCACATGGGCATCAATATACCTGCGATTTTGAAAGAAAAAAATACGTGAATGCCTATGCATTTGAGTGCCAAAATGCATAAGACGCGCCTCCACATGACATGATGCATCCACCCCGACATTGTTGTTCATGGTCCCGACAATGGCAGCCATACCTACGACGGTAACGGTAACGGCACCATGGTCACGCGTAGGTGAACGACGACGGTGATACCGGAGTTACCATGGTGTGGAGGCAATGATGTACATGCAAAGATAACCACAATGGCAGAAAGAAAAACATGGATGCAAAAAAACATGGACGGACAATCACAACACCACAACATACCTCGGCCAAGCCGGATCCAAATAGAACGTTATGAAGTGAACGTGATTTTGGATGATTGAGTCTAGCCAGCGATGCAGCATTTCGGATGAAATTCTTCCCTGATTGAGATCTTATATATAGACGGGAGGTATGAGTTTGAAAACAGACAAAAATGGCAACTTATGGACACGTAAATGAGCTGATTAAATCTGCCCCGATTGCAACCTTAAATATGGGTGGGAGGTATGAGTTAAAAATAAGAGCAAAAAAAAGCAATTATAGACACATAAATCACGGCTGATTGAAAATCCATTAAAGAAGCATACATTTTTTGGAAAGAGATTATTAGAATGATTCAAGGTGTCACGGTGGATGAATATGGAAATAAAAATTGGAAACTTTTGGAATCGTCCACCGAAGCTGCATGCAAATCAAAAAAAGGAAAATTCGGCTGGAGCAAAATAACGGGTTTTCTAGTTCGCTATCGGGTTTGGCCGTGAAATATACCCGGATTCCTATCATCTCATCTGGATCAATCTAACAGTGGGTGATGTGGGAGCCTGGGCACCATGGTGCCCCAATTATTTTATATATATAGATATATATATATATATATAGGATAAATACTTCCTACTCCTGGGTGTAACTACACCCACGTCTCATATACTACCATACGAAAGTATATAACATACTTTATTGGTTTGAGTATGTTCGTACACTATATCTAAGATACTTCATACATACTTTGGTGAAAAAAAATTAAATACACCCATAGTTTGCACTATATATACAAAATACATGCATATTTATACGTAAAGAAATAGTGTACGTAAAAAAGTGTACATACTACCTACAAAGTAGTATATATACTACCAAAATATTCTTATATACTTCATACTACATGTATATACTCTTCGGTATGATAGATACTACCTAGATTGTGTGAAACACACGTGGGAGTAACTACACCCGGGTGTAGCATGAATATATCCTATATATATATATATATATATATATATATATATATATATATATATATATATATATATATATATATACACAATTTGCCATATTATCTATCTAATTACATTGAGGCATTAGTGCAATGGTATTCTCCGTCTGCAGATATGACCTCCACAAGCAAAAATCTTGTCAATTCCTCTTGAATTGCTTGTACGCGGTCCTTTGGTAGGAGCTGGCCCCGCATCTTCTCATTCTTTAAAAGAAGGAGATCAATATAAATATATGAGCTTTGTGTATATATATCAAATCATCATACAAGAAACTGTGAATGAAACTCAACACAATTGATGGTAATAAAAGAAAATTATGAATATTTTTTACGTATTTGAAGGAAATCAGCTATGTGTCGCGCACTGGTCGTCATGCTCATGTACTCGCAGACATAGAATACACATAAATTAGTCCCCCGTCCTCAACCACTTAACAAAAATATAATTCAATAAAATAATAGTCAAGCATGACAATGGTATTGAAACTAGAGTTAAAGAGATGCCCGGCCTAGTACTACTTTCTGGGACTAGTAAAAAACGCAGCTCTGGTTTCTATTCACCGACAATCTCCTTGATGAAATGTTACCAAACCCTGCCCGAGAAAAAAATGAATAAATAAGTTATTACTTACTTGATATCAGGAAATGTAGGAAAGAGGCCGATATAGTGCGATAATGATTGAAATCACCTCCGAAGCATATAAATGATGCTCTCATACTCCTTAGGGTCTTTCTGTAATGGGTCCATGACATCAACCATTTCAGCATCAACTTGAATGCTTAGCAGAATCTAGTGGAACATGCACACGTTTATATATGCAGGCATGCATAACTTATCAATTTGCACTAAACATAGAGTAAGCAAAATAGAATGTATACACGACAGCGACACTCACAAGAAGTTGTAATAAAATAGTAATTCCGTTCTTTCATTTTGTTTAATTAAAAACATTAGCAAGTTAGCCCTGTGTCATTGGTGTGGTTTTGTACCGTAAGAAAATGATTGGTATATGGGTCAATGAACCCAATGTCATATATTTTCTGTCTTTTGTATTCAAGAATCTTCATTCTGCATAATTGCGTACACAAAAAATATAGTGAGGATAATTACTAGCAATGAACGAGCTGAGTTGGAGACTTAATTATATAAATAAATCACTTACAAACAATATCAACTGACGAGAGATTTTTCGAGAACGTCTTGATTGTATAACTAGAAAAGTTCTTCAATCATAATACATATCATGTGTCAACGGAAGTAATGCTCTTCTTTAAATTTTACCATGAGCATGTTCACCCGTCCTTTGAGGATTCTATGTGCCAGTCATGCAATCTTCGCATTTGTGTTGGTAGATGCGAGATCTGCTCAGGTCTGACCAGAGGCTTCCCGATGGCAAATTTTCATGCTAGTTCAGCCTTGGGGAAATCTCCCTCGCCTATCACCTGAGCAACAGTCATACCAAGATTTCTAGCAATGTTCTCGACATGTCGGAAAACACGTTGAGCGGGGGCAACGATTGTTTTTCATGTTCTCCGAGGTGGAGAACTTTTTTCCCGCTTGCACTACTTTCCGTCCGCTGCATTTCGTTATATGACTTTGTAATGGAGCGCTCATAGTCTGATTGCCTATTAGCCACATGGTTTGGTGGTTGCTCAAGCATTTCCACAAAGTGTTGTCTGGTTTTCGGATCTATTTTCTCATTTGGCTGGGGCTGTTTAGGTGCAAATGTGTTTTCACTTCGGCATCCACGAAGTATATGGTTTCCTCATCAGTCATGTCATAAGCTAACTTGGTAGGGGCCGGCTTGGCTTTCTTTGTTGCACATGCTTTCTTCCTAGTAGTACTAGTTGACGTAGCGGTGGTCCTCCGCTTTTGCACCTGCGACTTAGTGGGCGGATTCGAATGACACGCCGGAGATCGAGATGTACTCGCGTTGGGGTCCCTCTCGAGGAGGGGTGGAGATGGAGGTGGATTGTGACTCTCTGAGGAGTCGGTGGCCCTGGCGCCGAGTCTGGAAACACGATGTCTTCCTTTTTCCATAGAATGATACCATGCATGACTTCTCCTAGTGTCGTCTCCCTTTCACATGCAGGGATGTCAAGCTCCAGGTTCTCATATCCCTTTAGAACTTCATCCACCCCGACACGAGCATAGCTAGCTGGAATCTGACAGCCATGGAAGCATGCTCCAAGTTCAGCAGGTAAAGCAAAGCTGACCGCCACCTTTATGGATATGTTCTTCATTGACTGATGTAGACCACAACTTGCCTTCTCTGTGATATCATCCACGGGGTAGCGAGCCGTCGGTTGATGTCTACGCACGCTTTTATTCTTGTAGACAATGTTGGGCCTCCAAGTGCAGAGGTTTGTAGAACAGCAACAAGTTTCCCTTAAGTGGATCACCCAAGGTTTATCAAACTCAGGGAGGTAGAGGTCAAAGATATCCCACTCAAGCAACCCTGCAATTACGATATAAGAATTATGTTGTGTCCCTAACACACCCAATACACTTGTCAGGTGTATAGGTGCACAAGTTCGACGAAGAGATAGTGAAATACAAGTAATATGGATGGTTATGGGTGGTAATTGCAATCTGAAATAAAAATCGCAGCAAGCAAACATGTAGCAGAACTGGTTATAAACGGTGTTTCAATGTTTAGAAACAAGGCTGAGGGATCATACTTTCACTAGTAGACACTCTCAACAATGATATCATAATTGAATACATGAATATTATCTCTTCACTACGCTACTCTGAACCACTCTCCGATCGGATAAAAAACACAAATTCACCGTGTAGGGCTACATAAGCACTCCTTAAATTTCTTGTTCCCAGTCTATGGACGCCCCACTCTATCACTTTGAGCATACAAAGATGGTACTAACAAGACACCACAATTCATAAGTATTGAGACACACACGGTATACACACCGTCACCTTCACACCATTGGACAAGGTGTCCCTGGAGATCACATAATAAAACCACTTGAGTAGCATAATAGTGGAAGAATAACATCTACGTATTAAACTAGATTACAAAGCTCACGATCACATAAAGATCATATCATGGGAGAGAGAGATATGCCACATAGCTACCGGTAAAGCCCTCAGCCTCGGGGGAGAACTACTCCCTCCTTATCATGGGAGTTGGCAACAACGATGAAGATGGCGGTGGAGTCGGTGGAGATGGCTCTGGGGGCAATTCTCCGTCCCGGCAGGGTGCCGGAATAGAGACTTCTGTCCCCCAGAACTTGTCTGCGACGGCGGCGGAGCTACGAAACTTTTCATGGACGGATGCTGGACAATTTAGGGTTTACGCGTAGGGAGGCTTCTTATAGGCGGAAGGGCGAGGTCGGTGGGCGCCCGGGGGGGCCCACACCACCCCATGGCGCGGCCAGGGGTGGGGCCACGCCAAGGCATGGGGTGCCTCCCCTGGTGCCCTCGTCCATCTCTGCTTTGGACTCCGTCCTCGTGTCGGGAAAAATAGGAGGTTTGGCTTTTATTTCGTCCAATTCCGAGAATATTTCCTGTACAACTTTTCTGAGATACAAAACAGCAGAAAACATGAACTGGCACTGTGGCATCTTTTTAATAGGTTAGTTCCGGAAAATGCATAAAAGTTCCACAAAGTGTAAACAAAATATATAGAAATTTGTGTAAAACAAGCATAGAGCACAAAAAATTATAGATACGTTTGCAACGTATCAACATCGCCAAGCTTAACTCCTGCTCGTCCTCGAGTAGGTAAGTGATAAAAATAATAATTTTTGAGGTGACATGAAGCCAACATAATATTGATCAAGTTCTTTTAAAAGCATTGTGAGCTGGGATCAAAATACTCTAAACATAGGCATGGTAGATATAATTCTAACAATAGAACTTAGCAACTATGTTACAACATGAGAAGTAACTCAAACAAAGGATCATGAATAATAATGCACTGAAAGCAACTGTTTGTTTTTTAGCATAGAGAGCAAAGTGGTACTCAGCTTGTCCTTTATGAAGTAGCAAAACAAAAATGCTAGGATACCTTCAAAGTTCAAAGGATGACTAGATACAAGTAATTTGAGAAGAAGCAGTAGCATAATCATGAATCAATCAATAATAAATTTTGGGACTATGCACATTATACTCAGAATGACAACTATGCCCTCTTAATTGGTGCATAAAGCAAGAAGATGAAGACTCAACATAAAAGTAAAAGAAAGGCCCTACGCAGAGGGAAGCAAGATTACTCATGTGCTAGAGCTTTTTTACTTTGAATGCAATAGAGGTGTTGAAAATATATTTTGAGAGGTATGCATGTATATGTCAACGAATGGCATCAAATGATCTATCATCCTTTCATATAGTGACCTCAAGAGCGGCTCCCATGTAGTTGTCCATTTGCACACCATTATAGGATCTCTCCAGTACATAATGTGCAGAGCTTTATTTGTTTATTTGTTTATTCATGCTAGTCATGGAATGAAGTCATGAAAAGACAATAAACCATTCAATACTTCCTCATGAGCTAAAACAAAACACAAAACAGGTAATAATGTTTGAAGGTTTAAATGTAGCACACAATCAATTCATTTTGGAGTGGCGGTGAAATACCACATATAGGTATGTATGGTGGACATAATTCGCAAAATTTGGTCTTTCGTAGTTAGATGCACGAGTAGAGCTCATACTCAGTACATGCGAAGGCTAGCAAAAGACTGGGAGCAAGCAACTAAGAGAGCAATAATGGCATAATCATGCATAGCGACAAAATATTATTAATCAAAGCATAAAGTGATATTACAAGTCAAAAACTAAATGATCATAGAGGCTTTAGTTGACTGGTTTGTAGTCATAACATGATGTAAACATGTGCCAAGTCAATCCAATAAAGCATCAAAGAAGAATACCACAATATTATGCTTTGTATGATGGAAACAACACATGATTCTTTCAATGACACATTAAGCACTCTTAGCTATTTGAGACAAGTCATGACACAACAATAACTACTAATCATATAATTAAAATAACATCATGACATGCCAAAGTCCATGCCACATTCTAAACAAGCTTTCTTTTGCATCACTATACGCATGAAACATTTTACTCGTCTCCAAAACCAATCAATTTATTTGAAACAACTCTCATAGATAATAATAAATAAAGATCAGAGAGCTAATCATACCTAACTAAAAAAAACTAACAAGTTCTGAATAAAATAAGAGTGGAAAACCAGAGGTAAACGCAGTACTAGCAGAAGAGAACACTCGCAGAACAATAAGACTAAAAACTAGAGTGTTCTATGCAATGAAAACATAGCGTGTCTCTCTCCCACACAAAAATGCTAGGATCCAACCATATGCTACAGAAAACAAAACAAAAGAAAACAAAAAACAAAAATGAAGACGCTCCAAAAACAACACATAGCATATGAAGCAATAAAAATATAGCGTCTTGAAAGATGACCTGATGCTTTGTTGATGAAGAGGGGATGCCTTGGGCATCCCCAAGATTTGACGCTTGTACCTCTTGGATATTTATTGGGGTGACATGGGAATCCCCAAGCTTGAGATTTTCTCCATACTTCATGTCATTACATCATTCTTCTCTCCCTACACTTGAAAACTTCCTTCATACAAAACTTCACACAATTCTCATTAGCAGCATCAGTGCAATCAAAATAACAAATCCACTTGTGTTCAGTTCTAACATGTGTCAAACATCCATTAAAACATTAGCTACTATAGCAAATTCTTCAAAAAACTCTTTCTCTCAAAAGAACTCAAAAAGAAAGAGATTAAGAGGCAAATGCAATAGTGGCAGAAATCTGTCAAAACGGAACAACAGGTAAAGATCGATTTTTTTTCAAAAATCTTTTTTTGCTCAAATTGAAAAGTGGAAAACTAAGGAAAGTTAGATAATAACCCGGGGCATATGCTAAACAATTGGAAGCTCAAAATTACGTTCTGGCTGGGAATACGATTTTTTTTGTGACAGCACAGAATCTGTTTCAGGATAACAACTTCCCCAAATCTTACTTTCTTCCTATTAGAGGCTATTCTTGGCACAAAAAATAAAATAAAAAGGATAATAAGAGGTTATTATAGAGATAACAACTTATAAGACTCAACAAAATAAAAATTATAGAAATACAACATGGGTTATCTCCCAAGAGTGCTTTTCTTTACCGCCTTTCAGCTAGGCACAATAGTTTGAGAAGATGCTCACATAAGAAATATGAATTGAAGTAAAAGAGAGCATCAATAAGCAAATATAATTTTTTTAAAGTCTAAAGCACTTCCTATGAAAAATAATCTTGTAAATAAATAAGTCATGGAAGCAAAAAGCAACAAGCATAGGAAAGCAAAACAAGTGCAACTTCAAAATTTTCAACATAGAGAGGTGAAACTTAATATTGTTGAGATACATAAAACCATGTTTCCTCTCTCATAATAACTTCCAGTAGCATGATGAATAAAATTAACAATATAACTATCACATAAAACATTCTTATCATGAACCGCATGCATAAAATAATTATCACTCCCCACATAAGCATTGTCATTCTTATTAATTGTAGTGGGAGCAAATTCAACAAAATAGCTATCATTATTATTCTCATCACCATAATCATAAAATATAGGAGGCATATTGTAATCATAATTAACTTTATCCTCAATAGTAGGTGGACTGAAAATATCATATTCATCATTGTAATCATCATATATTGGAGGTATAGTGACAAAGGATTAATTTGTCAATGCCTACAGATTGTAGACTAGGGTTTTGTTAGAAGTAGAGGGAAAGTAGATCTCGAAGGTTTCAGCCGAAAAGTACTCGCTTGATTATGAAAACTAGGGTTATTGACAATAGATTCGATCCTTTCTCCGTCCCTCGACTCCCCCTTATATAGAGGTGGAGCCGAGGGTTTCGTAATACACAAGTTACAGAGTTCGGGAGGGTTTCGTACTCAACCCGTAAGATTACAACTCTCTATATTTCCTAATACAATCTATCTTTCCTTAACACTAAATGGGCTTCCGAATCTTCTTATTCTTCGAGTCCTGGGCCTTCATAAACCCCGGGTACCATCTTTGGCAGGCCCATTGGGGATGCCTATGTCAGTAGCCCCCGAGATTTTTCTTGAATCGAAGAATCAGGGAAAATCTCCAACTTTAATCATTACATAACCTTTCGATATGCAAATATTATTTTGTACAGGGATAACGTTAATTGGGGCTAGTTCATCTGACGGATCAGGTACTAGTTAACTGCTCTAGTGGCAATCCGCAAAAACCTACTTCAAGATCACGTCCCTGGACATGATCTCGGGATACTGGTGTAAACTTCGACAGGTGCCGCTTAAGGTCTTACCATTCTGTCGAGTCCCAGTCAAATTTATCGGGTACCTAACGCGTCCGTTAGGATTTTTCTTTGTATCTGTTGATACGGAAAAAAGTAGCAATCCGCCGTCAGAGACGGTGCCACGCCGCTCAGAACGGATCTGGGGTCTTACCTTCGCAAAGTTTTGCGGCATCCAGAGATTTATTCGCGACTTTTAGCGCTCGAGAATATATTGTCGAGTGCTTTTCGGCTGTTGGAATAGCACATTTTATCGAGTCATATTTGATGACTTATTTTGTCTTCCCGATGGGAGTATATGTAGAGTTATCTGTATAACTCGAAATATACTCACTTCTTTTTCTTTCTTTTGATCTAAATTATCGGGTACGCGAACAGCGTTCCCGATGGGAGTAGCCCCCGAGGCTACATCCAAGAACTTGTGCTTCGGTGTAGGCTCCACAGATTAATATTCTCTGTCACTATATTGGTCTCTCTTTCTCGAGATTTTTTAC
This sequence comes from Lolium multiflorum, assembly GCA_030979885.1. NCBI lineage: Eukaryota > Viridiplantae > Streptophyta > Magnoliopsida > Poales > Poaceae > Lolium > Lolium multiflorum. The sequence goes on along the minus strand of CM061753.1, from coordinate 270,969,576 downwards.
ATCTATCGGGTGCGCGACCAGCGCTCCTGATGGGAGTAGCCCCGAGGCTATGAACAAATGCTTGCATTTGGTCATAGGCTCTCGCCATTTCTATCTTGTCATTCTAGAAGTTTTCTCTTTTTCCAAAGCAGCCACCGAGCATTTGGGCAAAAACTTGTATTTGATCAAAGGCTCTGATGCGCGTAAATGTACACGTCCGTTGGGAACCCCAAGAGGAAGGTATGATGCGCACAGTGGCAAGTTTTCACTCAGAAAGAAACCAAGGTTGATCGAACCAGGAGGAGCCAAGAAGCACGTTGAAGGTTGATGGTCGCGAAATGTGATGCGGCGCAACACCAGGGATTCCGGCGCTGCACAACACAACCCAAGTACTTTGCCCCAACGCAGTGAGGTTGTCAATCTCACCGGCTTGCTGTAACAAAGGATTAAGCGTATCGAGTGGAAGATGTTTGCAAAGAAAATAGTAAAACACAATTGCAGTAGATTGTATGCTATGTAAAGAATAGGACCGGGGTCCACAGTTCACTAGAGGTGTCTCTCCCATAAGATAAAAGCATGTTGGGTGAACAAATTACAGTCGGGCAATTGACAAATAGAGAAGGGCATAACAATGCATATACATGATATGATAAATATAGTGAGATTTAATTGGGCATTACGACAAAGTACATAGACCGCCATCCAACTGCATCTATGCCTAAAAAGTCCACCTTCAGGTTATCATCCGAACCCCATTCAGTATTAAGTTGCTAAGCAACAGACAATTGCATTAAGTATGGTGCGTAATGTAATCAACAACTACATCCTTAGACATAGCATCAATGTTTTATCCCTAGTGGCAACACACATCACAACCTTAGAACCTACTGTCACGATCCCAGGTGTCAATGAAGGCATGAACCCACTATCGAGCATAAATACTCCCTCTTGGAGTTAAGAGCAAAAACTTGGCCAGAGCCTCGGAGAGCATGCAAGATCATAAACAACACATAAACAATAGATTGATAATCACCATAACATAGTATTCTCTATCCATCGGATCCCGACAAACGCAACATATAGTATTACAGATAGATGATCTTGATCATGTTAGGCAGCTCACAAGATCCAACAATGAAGCACAACGAGGAGAAGACGACCATCTAGCTACTGCTATGGACCCATGGTCCAGGGGTGAACTACTCACTCATCACTCCGGAGGCGATCATGGCGATGAAGAGTCCTCCGGGAGATGAATCCCCTCTCCGGCAGGGTGCCGGAGCGATCTCCTGAATCCCCCAAGATGGGATTCGGCGGCGCGTCTCTGGAAGGTTTTCCGTATCGTGGCTCTCGGTGCGGGGTTTCGCGACGGAGACTTTAAGTAGGCGGAAGGTCAACGTGGGGGCCACACGAGGTGCCCGGGGGTAGGGCCGCGCGGCCGGGCTTGGGCCGCGCGCCTAGCCCCTGGCTGCCTCGTGGCCCCGTTATCTCTTCGGTCTTCTGGAAGCTTCGTGCAAAAATAGGACCCTGGGCGAAAGTTTCGTCCAATTCCGAGAATATTTCCTTACTAGGATTTCTGAAACCAAAAACAGCAGAAAGCAACGGCTCTTCGGCATCTTGTTAATAGGTTAGTTCCGGAAAATGCATAAATATGACATATAATGTGCATAAAACATGTAGGTATCATCAATAAAGTAGCATGGAACATAAGAAATTATCGATACGTTGGAGACGTATCAGCATCCCCAAGCTTAGTTCTGCTCGTCCCGAGCAGGTAAAACGATAACAAAGATAATTTCTGAAGTGACATGCCATCATAATCTTGATCATACTATTTGTAAACATATGTAATGAATGCAGCGATCAAAACAAAAGTAATGGCATGAGTAAACAAGTGAATCATATGACAAAGACTTTTCATGAATAGTACTTTCAAGACAAGCATCAATAAGTCTTGCATAAGAGTTAACTCATAAAGCAATAAATCAAAGTAAAGGTGTTGAAGCAACACAAAGGAAGATTAAGTTTCAGCGGTTGCTTTCAACTTATAACATGTATATCTCATGGATATTGTCAACATAAAGTAATATAACAAGTGCAATATGCAAGTATGTAGGAATCAATGCACAGTTCACACAAGTGTTTGCTTCTTAAGGTGGAGGAAGATAGGTAAACTGACTCAACAGTAAAAGTAAAAGAAAGGTCCTTCAAAGAGGAAAGCATCGATTGCTGTATTTGTGCTAGAGCTTTTATTTTAAAAACATGAAACAATTTTGTCAACGGTAGTAATAAAGCATATGAGTTATGAAAATTATATCTTACAAGTTGCAAGTCTCATGCATAGTATACTAATAGTGCCCGCACCTCGTCCTACTTAGCTTGGACTACCGGATCTTTGCATGCCATGTTTCAACCAAGTGTCACAAAGGGGTACCTCCATGCCGCATGTACAAAGGTCTAAGGAGAAAGCTCGCATTTTGGATTTCTCGCTTTTGATTATTCTCAACTTAGACATCCATACCGGGACAACATGGACAACAGATAATGGACTCCTCTTAAATGCATAAGCATGTAGCAATGATTATTATTCTCATATGAGATTGAGGATATATGTCCAAAACTGAAACTTCCACCATGATTCATGGCTTTAGTTAGCGGCCCAATGTTCTTCTCTAACAATTTTGCATGCTCCAACCACTAAAATGATAGATCCTTCAGACAAGACGGACATGCATAGCAACTCACATGATATTCAACAATAGTTGATGGCGTTCCCCAGAAGCATGGTTATCGCACAACAAGCAACTTAATAAAAGATAAAGTGCATAAGTACATATTCAATACTACGATAGTTTTTAAGGCTATTTTGTCCCATGAGCTATATATTGCAAAGGTGAATGATGGAATTTTAAAGGTAGCACTCAAGCAATTTACTTTGGAATGGCGGAGAAATACCATGTAGTAGGTAGGTATGGTGGACACAAATGGCATAGTAGTTGGCTCAAGGATTTTGGATGCATGAGAAGTATTCCCTCTCGATACAAGGTTTAGGCTAGCAAGGTTATTTGAAGCAAACTCAAGGATGAACAAGTGCAGCAAAACTCACATAAAAGACATATTGTAAACATTATAAGACTCTACACCGTCTTCCTTGTTGTTCAAAACTCAATACTAGATATTATCTAGACCTTAGAGAGACCAAATATGCAAATCAAATTTTAGCAAGCTCTATGTATTTCTTCATTAATGGGTGCAAAGTATATGATGCAAGAGCTTAAACATGAGCACAACAATTGCAAAATATCACATTATCCAAGACATTTTAGAATTACTACATGTAGCATTTTCCAATTCCAACCATATAACAATTTAACGAAGAAGAAACTTCGCCTTGAACATTATGAGTAAAGCCTAAGGACACATGTGTCCATATGCAACAGCGGAGCGTGTCTCTCTCCCACAAAGTGAATGCTAGGATCCATCTTATTCAAACAAAAACAAAAACAAAAACAAACCGACGCTCCAAGTAAAGAACACAAGATGTGATTGAATAAAAATATAGTTTCAGGGGAGGAACCTGATGATGTTGTCGATGAAGAAGGGGATGCCTTGGGCATCCCCAAGCTTAGACGCTTGAGTCTTCTTAAAATATGCAGGGGTGAACCACGGGGCATCCCCAAGCTTAGAGCTTTCACTCCTCTTGATCATAGTATATCATTCTCCTCTCTTGACCCTTGAAAACTTCCTTCACACCAAACTTCAAGCAAACTCATTAGAGGGTTAGTGCACAATTAATAATTCACATGTTCAGAGGTGGCACAATCATTCTTTACACTTCTGGATATTGCATAAAGCTACTGGACATTAATGGATCAAAGAAATGAATCTAACATAGCAAAAGAGGCAATGCGAAATAAAAGGCAGAATCTGTCAAAAACAGAACAGTCCGTAAAGACGAATTTAAATCTGGCACCAGACTTGCTCAAATGGAAAAACTCAAAACTAATGAAAGTTGCGTACATATCTGAGGATCACGCTCGTAAATTGGCAGATTTTTTCGAATTTTCTACAGAGAACTGTGCCCAGATTCGTGACAGACAGCAATGCTGTTTCTGCGCAGCGATCCCAAATATAACATCAACTTTGACATAGAAACTTTACTTGGCACAAAAACATGATAAGGAGAGGTTGCTACAGTAGTAAACAACTTCCAAGACTCAACAAAACAAAAAATTGCTGTAGGTAAAAACATGGGTTGTCTCCCATAAGCGCTTTTTTTTAACGCCTTTCAGCTAGGCGCAGAAAGTGTGAATCAAGTAACATCGAGAGTAGAAGCATCAACATTATAACTTGTTCTAATAATAGAATCAAAAGGCAACTTCATTCTCTTTCTAGGGAAGTGTTCCATACCTTTCTTGAGAGGAAATTGATATTTAATATTACCTTCCCTCATATCAATAACAGCACCAACGGTTCGAAGAAAAGGTCTTCCCAACACAATAGGACAAGATGCATTGCATTCGATATCCAAGACAACAAAATCAACGGGGACAAGGTTATTGTTAACCGTAATGTGCACATTATCAATCCTCCCCAAAGGTTTCTTTTTAACATTATCGGCAAGATTAACATCCAAATAACAATTCTTCAATGGTGGCAAGTCAAGCATATCATAAATCTTTGGGATTTCTATTTTCGTGCCCTCGGCTCCTTAGTTGTACTCAGTTTTCCCCAGATCCTTAGTTTTTCCTCAGTTTTCCCCAACCCCTTGTCTATAACCCGCAGAAGGAGCTCGGACGGAAGGAATCCCGTTTAGTTGACGTTGGTTGGTGCTGGCAAGTGGGGCCGCTGTTGGTGCCCCGCAGTGGACACGTCTCCACTTATCCAGATCATCGTGGGACCCACAACTTGTCCACGTTAGCGCGCCGGACCCACAGCTTACCCAGGTGACCGTTGCAAAATGGGAGCCCGAGCTAGCCCCGCGCCCGTGCCCGTGCCATTGCTTCCCCTTTCTTTCTCCGCGCCCCATTGTTCTTCTTCTCCGCCAGCGGCAGCCCTTCTCCGGCACGCGGGTGATGTCTAGTTTCTCTTCGACCTCCCATTCTTCATGGCCGCAGTATGGACCCGTGCCTTTGACAAGATGCCCTGACTGCCCACGCCAGGAGCCTCTGAAGCGGTCGATCTGTAAGACGGACGAGAACGGCAACCGTGGACGTGAGTTCGTTGCATGCGAGAGCTTGCCATATAGAGAGGGGGATAAGGTTAGATCTCGCTCCAATTTCTCTGTTTTCTCTCGATTTTCTTGTTATTCCCTCGAATTTGGGATTTAGGGTTCACGTTGTTGTTTTCAGATCTTGAAGAAATGCAGGCATTTCGAGTGGATCGATGTGTACGTTCAGAGGCTTCAGTTGCAGGAATCAATTGGCGCTATTGGGGCGCAATTTGGGAGGGGGGGACTTGCTGTAGAGAATGCGGCGGAGAGAGGAGCCGTTCCGATTAGGGACCTTCCGATTATGCCTAATGCTCCCAATGCAGAACTGGTGGAAGTGAAGGGAGAACTGAAGAAAATGAACAAGCAGTTAAGGCAGCTGATCGAGTTGAAGAAGCAAGCTAATATGATGGCTGGTTGTTTTTTTGTTGTATAATTACGATCGGATTCTTATCATTGCTCACCAGGCGCTAGAAGTTGTTACAAGGGATACCTTGTTACAAATCCATTATTCAGTTACATGTACTTGTAGTTGTTTTCAAAGTTAGTGTGTGCATTCACCGAAATTACCAACTATATTCCCTAAAAGAAAAGGAAAGCTAAAGATAGTTGATAATTGTTAGAGGGGTGACAAATAATGCAATCCCCGAAATCCGCAAATATGTATGCCTCATGTTTATACCAAAATTATACCACTTTTAGGCCGTTTCAAAATACCAATACTATATCCCAAACTATATTCCCTAAAAGAAAAGGAAAGCTAAAGATAGTTGATAATTGTTAGAGGGGTGACAAATAATGCAATCCCCGAAATCCGCAAATATGTATGCCTCATGTTTATACCAAAATTATACCACTTTTAGGCCTTTCCAAAATACCAATACCATATCCCAAACTATATTCCCTAAAAGAAAAGGACAGCTAAAGATAGTTGATAATTGTTAGAGGGGTGACAAATAATGCAATCGCCGAAATCCGCAAAAATGTATGCCTCATGTTTATAACAAAATTATACCACTTTTAGGCCGTTTCAAAATACCAATACTATATCCCAAACTATATTCCCTAAAAGAAAAGGAAAGCTAAAGATAGTTGATAATTGTTAGAGGGGTGACAAATAATGCAATCCCCGAAATCCGCAAATATGTATGCCTCATGTTTATACCAAAATTATACCACTTTTAGGCCTTTCCAAAATACCAATACCATATCCCAAACTATATTCCCTAAAAGAAAAGGACAGCTAAAGATAGTTGATAATTGTTAGAGGGGTGACAAATAATGCAATCGCCGAAATCAGCAAAAATGTATGCCTCATGTTTATAACAAAATTATACCACTTTTAGGCCGTGATACGTCCAATTTGCATCACTATTTTGTATCATAATTTGCTGTTATTCATTGATATATTTCATATTGGGACACAATACTTATGTTATTTCATCTATTTTGCATGTTTCATCATCATTGGAGGATCAAGCACCGGAGCCAGGATTCTGCTGGAAAAAGCACCGTCAGAACACAATATTTCGGAAGATCAACTGTGGAAGGGAATTTCACGTAAATTCCTATTTTTCCAAATGACGGAGGTAGCCAGAAGGGGAAGAAGAGAGGGGCCACTGTGGGCCCAGACCATAGGGCGGCGCGGCCCAGGCCCTGGCCGCGCCACCCTATGCTCTGGGGCCCACGACCCTTTTCGCCTCCTTTTCTTCGCGTACTCCTTCGTCCCGAAAACCTAAGCCACAGAGGGATCCTCACGAAGGGTTACAGCCGCCTCTGCGGGGCGGACCAGAGAGAAAAGAGCTCTCCGGCGGGCAGGAATCCGCCGGGGAAATTCCCTCCCGGAGGGGGAAATCGACGCCATCGCCATCGTCATCGAGCGGGACATCATCTCCATCATCATCATCATCATCTCCACCATCTACACCGCCATCACCACCGCTGCACCTCGTCATCGCTGTAGCAATTCGGGTTAAATCTTGATTGTTTGATAGGGGAAACTCTCCCGGTGTTATTCTATACTTGTTGTAGATGCTATTGAGTGGAACCATTGAACCAAGGTTTATGTTCAGATTGTTATTCATCATCATATCACCTCTGATTGTATTCCATATGATGTCTCGTGAGTAGTTCGTTTAGTTCTTGAGGACATGGGTGAAGTCTAAATGCTAGTAGTGAATTATGGTTGAGTAATATTCAATGTTATGATATTTAAGTTGTGGTGTCATTCTTCTAGTGGTGTCGTGTGAACGTCGACTACACGATACTTCACCATTTATGGGCCTAGGGGAGTGCATCTTGTATTCGGTTGCTAATTGCGGGGTTGCCGGAGTGACAGAAACCTAAGCCCCCGTTAGTATATCGATGCAGGAGGGATCGCAGGATCTCAGAGTTTAAGGCTGTGGTTAGATTTATCTTAATTACTTTCTTGTAGTTGCGGATGCTTGCAAGGGGTATAATCACAAGTATGTATTAGTCCTAGGAAGGGCGGTGCATTAGCATAGGTTCACCCACACAACACTTATCAAAACAATGAAGATTAATCAGCTGTATGTAGCGAAAGCACTAGACTAAAATCCCCGTGTGTCCTCAAACGTTTGGTCATTATAAGTAATCAAACCGGCTTGTCCTTTGTGCTAAAAAGGATTGGGCCACTCGCTGCAATTATTTCTCTCGCATTTTATTTACTTGTACTTTATTTATCTGCAATATCAAAACCCCCTGAATACTTGTCTGTGAGCATTTACAGTGAAACCTTCATCGAAACTGCTTGTCAACACCTTCTGCTCCTCGTTGGGTTCGACACTCTTATTTATCGAAAGTACTACGATACACCCCCTATACTTGTGGGTCATCAAGACTATTTTCTGGCGCCGTTGCCGGGGAGTGAAGCGCTATTGGTAAGTGGAATTGGTAAGGAAAACCTTTACTGTTTGTGCTGATTTTATTTCTGCCTGCTGCTATAATCATTATGGAGAGATCTTCTCTTCAATTTCTATTTGGGAAATCTACTACTACTGCAACGGTAGTGGATGAAGCGCCAGGTGAGGAAGTAGTACCATATAAAATACCTACGAAAATTATTGAACGTGTTATGGATAACCGCTATGAAGGGGATGGAACTGTCCATCCTGGTGATCATTTACTGTTTTTGCATGAATTATGCGGTTTATTCAAATGTGCAGGTATTTCTATGAATGAAGTTAGGAAGAAACTATTCACTATATCGCTGTCTGGTAAAGCGGCGCACTGGTATAAATTGCTGAAGAATGGTGATTCTATTGATTGGGAGGACATTGTGCCTTTATTTTATTCCAAATTTTATCCTCCAAGTGAAATTCACAAAGATCGGAACCGCATATATAATTTCTGGCCTCATGATGGAGAAAGTATTGCCCAAGCTTGGGGAGATTGAAGTCTTTAATGCTCAAATGCCCCATTCATGAGCTTCCTGGTAATGTTATTATTGATAATTTCTATGCAAGACTTTCTTTTCAAGACAAGACCTTGTTGGATACTTCTTGTTCTGGATCATTTACACGCAACAAAGAAGAGTTTAAAAGGGACCTTCTTGATCGGATCCAAGAAAATACTGAAGGATGGGAGAATGACAAAGATAGAGAATCAGGTATAATTTATGATTATAAATGCATTGAAGCTTTTATGGATACTGATAAATTTCGTAATATGAGTGCTACATATGGTCTTGATTCCCAAGTTGTTGCAAATCTTTATAGAGCTTTTGCCTCTCATTATGAACTGCCTAAGAAGAATTTTGATAAGTATCATGAACCGTATAAAGATAAAATTGATTCATCTGTAAACAAATGTGTAGTGATTGAAACTGTTGATAATGTTATTCCTGAAGCTTATATTGAAAAAACTCCTTTCCCTGCTAAAATGAAGGAGTACTCTGTCATATCTAGTGCGGTTAATAAAAGTGAAAAGAAACCTAAAGAACCTGAAGAACAAATTAAAATTGAACCTGCTGTTGCTATAGTTAAAGATCTTGTGACTGAGAATGTGGAGGATGGTCATATTATTTTCTGTGAAGATGCTTCTAATATTGTTTCACATCCTAATAAACCCAAACAAGTTAGTGTTCCTATGCTATCTGTTAGAATTGGTGATCATTGCTATTATGGTTTATGTGATATTGGTGCAAGTGTTAGTGCTATACCTTATGAACTTTACACGGAGATTATGCACGAAATTGGTTCTTGTGAACTTGAAGATATTGATGTGGTTATTCATCTAGCTAATAGAGAAACTATTTCTCCAATTGGTATTGTTCGAGATGTGGAAGTTCTATGTGGTAAAATTAAATATCCTGCTGACTTTTTGGTACTTGGTTCTGCTGCTAGTGATTATTGTCCTATCATTTTTGGTAGACCTTTTCTAAATACTTGTGGAGCTATTATAGATTGTAAGAAAGAGAAAATTTTGACTAGATTTGCTGGTGAACCTTATGAATTTAACTTTTCTAAATTTACCAAAACTCCTTATAAAGTTGACTTGCCTAGTAATGATTTTAAAATGGAGCAGTGTGCATCTATTGTTCTTGTTCCTAATAACCCTTTGCAGCAACATTTGGAGAATAGTGAAAGTGAAGCTTTTAGGAAAGAAAGAGATGAGCTTGAGGAAATTTTTCTTCGCCAACCTATTCTCAAGCATGATTTACCGGTGGAAGATCTGGGTACAACACCGCCACCAAAGGAAGATCCTGTTTTTGATTTAAAGCCTTTACCTGATAATCTTAAATATGCTCATATTGATGATAAGAAAATATATCCTGTTATTATTAGTTCTAAGCTTTCAGAGATTGAGGAAGAAAGGTTATTGGAAATATTGAAGAAACACCGAGGAGCTATTGGCTATACTCTTGATGATTTGAAAGGGATTTCTCCTTCTATTTGCCAACATGCTATTAATATGGAAGAAGATGCAAAGCCTGTTGTTGAACATCAACGTCGTCTAATTCCGAAGATGAAGGAAGTGGTAAGAAACGAGGTATTAAAACTCCTTGAAGCTGGTATTATATATCCTATTGCTGATAGTAGATGGGTTAGTCCTGTTCATTGTGTTCCTAAGAAAGGAGGAATGACTGTTGTGCCTAATGATAATGATGAGCTTATTCCTCAAAGAATAGTTGTAGGTTATAGAATGTGCATTGATTTTCGAAAAGTGAATAAAGTTACTAAGAAAGATCATTACCCTTTACCCTTTATTGATCAAATGTTAGAGAGGTTGTCTAAAAATACTCATTTTTGCTTTCTTGATGGTTATTCTGGGTTTTCACAAATTGCTGTTAAAGCTAAAGATCAAGAGAAAACCACTTTTACTTGTCCTTATGGAACTTATGCTTACAGGCGTATGCCTTTTGGTTTATGTAATGCTCCTGCTACTTTTCAAAGATGCATGTCTGCTATTTTTCATGGTTTTTGCGAAAGTATTGTAGAGGTGTTCATGGATGATTTTTCTGTCTATGGGAATTCTTTTGATAATTGCTTGCGAAACCTCGATAAAGTTTTGCAGAGATGTGAAGAAACTAACCTTGTTCTTAATTGGGAGAAATGCCACTTTATGGTTAATGAAGGAATTGTATTGGGACATAAAATTTCTGAGAGAGGTATTGAAGTTGATAGAGCTAAAGTTGAAGCAATTGAGAAGATGCCCTATCCAAGGGATGTTAAAGGTATTCGTAGTGTTCTTGGTCATGCTGGGTTTTATAGGAGATTTATTAAAGATTTCTCTAAAATTTCAAAGCCTCTTACTAATCTTCTTCAAAAAGATGTACCTTTTGTTTTTGATGATGATTGTAAGGAAGCTTTTGAAACTTTAAAGAAAGCCTTAACAACTGCTCCTGTAGTTGAACCTCCTGATTGGAATTTGCCTTTTGAAATTATGTGTGATGCTAGTGATTTTGCTGTAGGCGCTGTTCTTGGACAGCGAGTAGATAAAAAATTAAATGTTATTCATTATGCTAGTAAGACTCTTGATGCTGCTCAAAGAAATTATGCTACAACTGAAAAAGAATTGTTAGCTGTAGTCTTTGCTTGTGATAAGTTTAGACCTTATATTGTTGATTCAAAAGTTACAATTCATACTGATCATGCTGCAATTAGATACCTTATGACAAAGAAAGATGCTAAGCCAAGGCTTATTAGATGGGTACTTCTGTTGCAAGAATTTGATTTACATATTATAGATAGGAAAGGTGCTGATAATCCTGTTGCTGATAATTTGTCTAGATTGGAAAATATTGCTTATGATCCTGTTCCTGTTAATGATAGTTTTCCAAATGAACAATTGGCTGTAATAAAGGTGAGCTCGCGAGAGAGCCCTTGGTATGCAAATTATGCTAACTTTATTGTTTCGAAGTACTTGCCTCCAACCTTTTCAGCTCAGCAACGGAGGAAATTCTTTTATGACTTGAGGCATTATTTTTGGGATGACCCACACTTATATAAAGAAGGAGTGGATGGTATTATGCGAAGATGTGTTCCTGAATATGAACAACAGGAGATATTGAATAAATGTCATGGAAGTGTTTATGGAGGACATCACGCTGGAGATAGAACCGCGCAAAAGGTTCTACAATCAGGTTTTTATTGGCCAACACTCTTCAAAGATGCAAGGAAATTTATTTTATCTTGTGATGAATGTCAAAGAGTTGGTAATATCTCCAGACGCAATGAAATGCCTATGAATTATACTCTTGTTATTGAACCATTCGATTGTTGGGGATTCGACTTCATGGGACCTTTCCCTTCTTCAGACGGTAACACTCATATACTTGTCGCTGTTGATTATGTTACTAAATGGGTAGAAGCTATACCTACAAAAAGTGCTGATGGTGAGACCTCTATAAAAATGTTGGTAGATATTATATTTCCTAGATTTGGAGTACCTAGATATATTATGACTGATGGAGGTTCTCATTTCATTCATGGAGGTTTTAGAAAAACTCTTGCTAAGTATGGTATTAATCATAGAATTGCTTCTGCTTATCACCCTCAAACTAGCGGTCAAGTAGAATTATCAAATAGAGAGATTAAAGCTATCTTGGGTAAGACTGTTAATAAATCTAGAAAGAATTGGCCTAGCAAATTGAAAGAAGCGTTATGGGCTTATAGAACTGCTTATAAAAATCCTATGGGAATGTCACCTTATAAAATGGTTTATGGAAAAGCTTGTCATTTACCTTTAGAACTAGAGCACAAAGCTTATTGGGCTGTTAGAGAATTAAATAAAGATCCTAAATTAGCCGGTAATAAGAGGTTGTTGCAATTAAGTTCTCTAGATGAATGGAGAAGTGAAGCTTATGAAAATGCTAAACTCTTTAAAGAAAAAGTTAAGAAGTGGCATGATAGAAGGATCATTAAAAGAGAATTTAATGTTGGAGATCAAGTTCTATTGTATCGGTCTCGTCTCAGATTCTTTGCAGGGAAATTACTCTCGAAGTGGGAAGGACCATATGTTGTTGAGGAGGTGTATCGTTCAGGAGCAATTAAAATTAGCTCTCTCCAAGGCAATGCCACACAAGTGGTGAATGGACAAAGACTCAAGCATTATATCTCGGGCGATTCTTATAATGTTGATGTTGATATTATTCAAGTGGAAACACCGGAGGCTTTCATCAAAGGACAAATTGACAGTCCGCCAGAACTGGACTTTGAATAGGTAACAGTATAGGTAATAAAAAGTCCGCGTTTACCTTTCCGAACATTATTTCTGCTGTTTTTGGAAAATATGAAAAATTACGGAATCGAAACGGAGTGGAAAAGACGCACGAGGGGGTGCCACCATAGGCCGGCGCGGCCTGACCAGGCCCGCGCCGACCTATGGTCTGGCCGCCTCGTTGCCCCTTTCCGACTCGTTTTCGACCTGGAACCTTCCTTTTGTCGTAAAAATATTTGCTATATAATCCCCCGGACCCCTGGAGGTCCGTAATATCGTTTTCTCGTCGTGTTTTGTTTCGAGCTGTTTTCTGCCAGATTTGTTTTGATCTAGAAGCACCATGGTCTCCAACAACAAGGACAAGGAACCTTCGAAGGAAAATATTCAAGACCCGGAGCTGAAGAAAGAAGATGTAAGAGAGGATGAAGAAGTGGAGGAAGCTCCGCAGGAACGCCAACAAGCCACCGTCGCAAGTATTGGCGTGATATCAAGTCCATCCAACATCAAGAGGAGTGCACGAATCGCCACCGGAGGAGCGGTTCCACGTCACTACTTGGCTCCAAGGACATCTTATCCGAGCCATTACAACCCTTACCGCAATCTAATCTACGATCGCCAAACTGAAAGGACCCCCAAGGTAGTGTTGCCAAGTAATTGGGATATAAACCGTTCTGACACTGCAGGAGAGAAGGAGCCTGAGGCTGAAGAGTGGGGAAATAACTCCAAGAGTTGGGACTCACCGTCGGACAGACTCCTTAACCGCGTCGAGCACAATTCAGAGATGATTCGCAATCTCATATACAGGATTGACGAGCTCCAGGAGCTTATTGAGAAGCTTGTCAGGAATTCATCACCACCATCACCGAAGGAGTAATTCATCATCGGTATTGGCATCCCCTTGGTTTGTTCCAAGCTTGGGGGAGTGCCGCGGTATCACATCACCACCACCTTTATCTTTTACTATCAAGTAGTGTCATATCATGAGTAGGGAAGTTATCATATAGAATAGTATGCAATGTGGAAGTATCTCTCTTAGTTAGCTATCTATGTATCCGTTGGTGTGAGTTATCGTTATGGAATATTAATGAGAAGTCTTATCATTTACTTTTTGCACACCTTATTTTAGTTTGCAATCTCCATTATATGATTACTCTTGACATGAGTATTGATATCACTTTGGGAACATTAAGTAAATCTATTTGGTTTTGGCAAACTTAGCATTGGTCAATAGCAACAACATCCTGATGTTTAATAGAAGAGAGAAATACACTTAGATACATTACTCCATTATCTCTATGCTTAGTATTCTTAAGTTAAAATTGCTTGTGCTTATGAGAAAGATGCATGATTGTTTCTATCATATGTATATTTGTTTGTTTCCCTCAACCTTTATGCTTGCTATCAAACCTTGCTAGCCAAAGACCTGTATCGAGAGGGAATGCTTCTCATACATCCATAACCTTAGACCAAACCTATGCCATTTGTGTCCACCATACCTACCTACTACATGGTATTTTCTGCCATTCCAAGTAAATACTTCATGTGCTACCTTTAAATTATTCAAACTATACTACTCCTTATTTGTGTCAATGTTTTATAGCTCATGAGGAAGTATGTGGTGTTTTATCTTTCAATCTTGTTGGGCGAACTTTTCCTAATGGACTAGCGGCACATCCGCTTACCCAATAACTTTGCAATAAGAGCTGGCAATGAGGTTCCCAGCCTCAATTAATAACTTTCATTAATAATTCTCTTCACATGTTTTGCTCTGATTCATCAGTAAGCAACTTAATTTTGCAATAGACACTCCTCCATGGTATGTGAATGTTGGAAGGCACCCGAGGATTCGGTTAGCCATGGATTGAGAAAGCCAAGGTTGGGGGGAGTGTCATCCTAAATAAAACTAAAATACATGTGTAAACAAAAGAGAAGGGGGATGATCTACCTTGCTGGTAGAGATGCCGTCCCTCATGGGAGCCGCTCTTGGAAGGTTCGTTTGGCAAGGGGGTTAGAGTACCCGCTACCATTCGTTGACAACAACAAACACCGCTCAAAAATCTTACTTTTATGCTCTTTATATGATTTCAAAACTTGAAAAGCTCTAGCACATGATTTAATCCCTGCTTCCCTCTGCGAAGGGCCTATCTTTTACTTTTATGTTGAGTCAGTAAACCTATTTCCCTCTATCTCAAGCAAGCAATTGAGTTGTTGTGAACCAATCATTTATGCTATGATTTAGTTGATCATGTCTTTTATACTTTCTTGTTTAGTACCAATTTTATCTGAATGAATATGACTTTGAAGTTATCAATGATTATGAAGAGATTGTTATGCTTAAATATGAAGGCTCAGCTATAAATTCTAATATGAAAGCTTTGCTTAGAAGTACAATCCGTTAGTAGTTCTCTGACCAAGAACAAAGTTTGCCATCACCAATTATGATTTCTTATGCACCTTTACTTGTGATTTCTCTTTACTTATTTCAAGATGAGTTATATGAGGAAGTTGTTTACTAGAATGTCTTGTGTGAATGAATATGATGCTTCTTGTCCGTATTTTATTTATCGACTCTTCACTCCATAAACATGTGGTCTTGTTTATCGAGCTCAGTTTCGCTTGGGGACAAGCGAGGTCTAAGCTTGGGGGAGTTGATACGTCCAATTTGCATCACTATTTTGTATCATAATTTGCTGTTATTCATTGATATATTTCATATTGGGACACAATACTTATGTTATTTCATCTATTTTGCATGTTTCATCATCATTGGAGGATCAAGCACCGGAGCCAGGATTCTGCTGGAAAAAGCACCGTCAGAACACAATATTTCGGAAGATCAACTGTGGAAGGGAATTTCACGTAAATTCCTATTTTTCCAAATGACGGAGGTAGCCAGAAGGGGAGAAGAGAGGGGCCACTGTGGGCCCAGACCATAGGGCGGCGCGGCCCAGGCCCTGGCCGCGCCACCCTATGCTCTGGGGCCCACGACCCTTTTCGCCTCCTTTTCTTCGCGTACTCCTTCGTCCCGAAAACCTAAGCCACAGAGGGATCCTCACGAAGGGTTACAGCCGCCTCTGCGGGGCGGAGAACACCAGAGAGAAAAGAGCTCTCCGGCGGGCAGGAATCCGCCGGGGAAATTCCCTCCCGGAGGGGGAAATCGACGCCATCGCCATCGTCATCGAGCGGGACATCATCTCCATCATCATCATCATCATCTCCACCATCTACACCGCCATCACCACCGCTGCACCTCGTCATCGCTGTAGCAATTCGGGTTAAATCTTGATTGTTTGATAGGGGAAACTCTCCCGGTGTTATTCTATACTTGTTGTAGATGCTATTGAGTGGAACCATTGAACCAAGGTTTATGTTCAGATTGTTATTCATCATCATATCACCTCTGATTGTATTCCATATGATGTCTCGTGAGTAGTTCGTTTAGTTCTTGAGGACATGGGTGAAGTCTAAATGCTAGTAGTGAATTATGGTTGAGTAATATTCAATGTTATGATATTTAAGTTGTGGTGTCATTCTTCTAGTGGTGTCGTGTGAACGTCGACTACACGATACTTCACCATTTATGGGCCTAGGGGAGTGCATCTTGTATTCGGTTGCTAATTGCGGGGTTGCCGGAGTGACAGAAACCTAAGCCCCCGTTAGTATATCGATGCAGGAGGGATCGCAGGATCTCAGAGTTTAAGGCTGTGGTTAGATTTATCTTAATTACTTTCTTGTAGTTGCGGATGCTTGCAAGGGGTATAATCACAAGTATGTATTAGTCCTAGGAAGGGCGGTGCATTAGCATAGGTTCACCCACACAACACTTATCAAAACAATGAAGATTAATCAGCTGTATGTAGCGAAAGCACTAGACTAAAATCCCCGTGTGTCCTGAGGAACGTTTGGTCATTATAAGTAATCAAACCGGCTTGTCCTTTGTGCTAAAAAGGATTGGGCCACTCGCTGCAATTATTTCTCTCGCATTTTATTTACTTGTACTTTATTTATCTGCAATATCAAAACCCCCTGAATACTTGTCTGTGAGCATTTACAGTGAAACCTTCATCGAAACTGCTTGTCAACACCTTTCCTCGTTGGGTTCGACACTCTTATTTATCGAAAGTACTACGATACACCCCCTATACTTGTGGGTCATCAGGCCGTTTCAAAATACCAATACTATATCCCAAACTATATTCCTCATGTTTATTCTCCACCGACAGAGAGAGAGAGATGGGTGGCCACGAAGAGAGAGAGAGAGAGAGAGAGAGTTGCCACGAAGAGACGGATAGGGGTATACTGCCCGTTAGATCAGTGGATCAACGGTTCGTGGAGTCGATCCGTGTGACAACGGCTCAACCAATCAGGATAAGTTTGGGCTTCTCAGAGCATTTGTGACAGTACTTGAGGGCAAAACTGAGTAGTACTAAGAATCCAAGGGCACATAAATAGTAAATAGACTAAGGGATTCAAACAAAAAAATTACAAAATGAAAAATGTGTGTTTTGTACAATATAATTCATATTGGGCTACATCAAATTATTTGCAATTCAAATATACATGAGTGTGACAATTATGGCATCATTTAGACAAACTATGTTTTGGGAAAGATGTTTTGCAAAGGGGTTTGGGTGGAAAACCATGCATCTTCATAGCTACACTAGTGATTCTGAGAAGTGGCAATTTGTGGTAAAACTTGATTTATATATGTTTGTTAAGGTTTTCTAGGTGGCAGGTTGCGTAGGAAGACTCCATGAGTAGTTGCCACTATGTTTTTATTTTTTTGGATTTTTTTGCGCATGAAATGACTCAATTAGCTATGTTAATCTCATTTGTTGACTCTCTGTTGACCAGCTACTTGAGGGTAAAACTGAGTATATTGCACTTGCCGGTCTAAGTCCTCGAGGGGAAAACTGAGTACAGATAAAATTTCTGTATAAGGCCTGAGGTTATAACTGAGTACACCAAACGTCCCAGGGTTAGACTCGTGTAGCGGTGCACGCTGCAGCCGTGCATAGCGGACGCGTGTTGCGGTACACGCCACCTTCGTCTTTATAGAGCCCCTCTTTCTCTCCCTCGACGCACGTTCTCACTGGCTCACTGCAACCGCCTCTCCTGTCCCATCATCTTCTCCACAACCGAAGAAAAAACCCCGAAGAAAACCGCCGGCGATGGAGAAGAATGAGATGCCCATTGTCGGCGCATCGGCCGCCGCCCCCGTCCAGGCCCCTGTCGCTGCTTCCAACGTAGCAGCCGGCGCATCGGCCGCCGCCCCCGTCCAGGCCCCTGTCGCTGCTTCCAACGTAGCAGCCGGCGCATCGGCCGCCGCCCCCGTCCAGGCCCCTGTCGCTGCTTCCAACGTAGCAGCCGGCGCATCGGCCGCCGCCCCCGTCCAGGCCCCTGTCGCTGCTTCCAACGTAGCAGCCGGCGCATCGGCCGCCGCCCCCGTCCAGGCCCCCGTCCATTGGGACCCGTACGAACCAGTGCAGTACGACGCGCCGAAGAACCCCTACGACACCACCATCGTCGACTACGAGTCGGAGGTAACCCTTTGTTCCCTTGTTCTTATCTCATTTCAATCATTTTGTGTTAGATCTAGCGTTATTACGGTTCGTCTGTTCCTAGTTCAATCCTTTTGTGTTAGATCTTGCGTTATTACTGTTCGTCTCTTCCTAGTTCAATCCTTTTTTGTTAGATCTTGCGTTATTACTGTTCGTCTGTTCCTAGTTCAATCCTTTTGTGTTAGATCTTGCGTTATTACTGTTCGTCTGTTCCTAGTTCGATCCTTTTGTGTTAGATCTTGCGTTATTAGTGTTTGTGATTTGCTTTTGTTTCAGATTTGTGCCGATGATGATGAATATTTGGGCATCCCTAAATTGATTCAGGGTTTGGTCAGTAAACAATTGGTGTGTACAAATTTGTTGTGCATGATCTTTGGTTTACTTACTCAAATCCTGGATATAAGTGTGTCCAATGTAACTGAGGCTACCTCTTTTTTTCGAGCCCATATTATCATGCATGATTTTTTGTTCACTCTCTGTTCAATCATCGTTGCAATTGACTCCGTGTTTTTTGCACGATCTTTGGTGCTACGTGACAGGTCGAGAGCAGCGACGTCGACAGCGACGACGAGTCCTTCCACACCAAGACTCGTCACGTCCTCAGGAGGCTGCAGGCCGGCCAATACGGTCGCCCCTTTGCTCAAGGCATTTACAAGTGCCCCTTCTGCAACAGGAGGCTCTTCGACACCAACTTCAACACCCTGCTGAACCATGCTGAATCCATTGGCAGACATGGCGCTAGAGTTGGAAGTACCGTGAACGTGCATGCGTACATGGCCAAACACAAAGCACTTGGGATTCACCTGCGCAACCTCCAAGCGAGTCACACGCGCCACCTGGAGGCGTTGAACGTGCCTACTGCACTCTCTGTATGTGACTGCTCTATCTGTAGAGCAGCTTAAATTCATGTAAAATGTAGCTTATGTTGGATCTATCGGTACTACATTTGGATCTGTCCTGAATATATCTATGCTATGTTGGTTGCTGTATGCAGCTTATCCTATATTTTCTCTCTGGATTTGTGCCCTAGATTTCCTACCTGATTGGGTAAAAACGAAGGCATAAAGAAATGAATGGCGTTAAAAAACAGAAGGAGAAGCTTCTCTAGATTTGCTACCAATTTGGGCTATCAAATATGAATGAGATCGAGCGATAGAGAGGAAAAAGGTACATTGAAAACTGCTAATCTGGGCGAAAGAGACAGAAACCACTCGTGCCCCCGTCCCGGACCCACACGGCTCCACACGCTACGGCCCTACACGCTACGGCCCCACAAACACGGCCTCGTCCTGTCCCACGCGGTCCCTTCCTACCAGCCCCACACGACGCGGTCCCACACGACGCGACCCCACAAACGACACGACCCCACTCGTCAGCACGGAACGGTCAACTTAACGGATTCCTTCCGTCCGAGCTCCTTCTGCGGTTCAGACAAACGTTTGGGTAAAACTGAGGAAAAACTAAGGAGCTGGGGAAAACTGAGTACAACTAACGAAGCAGGGGCACGAAAATAGAAATCCCTAAATCTTTTTAGGCATAACAGAAATACTTGCACCAAGATCACATAAAGCATTACATTCAAAGTCATTGAATTTCATTTTAATGATGGGCTCCCAACCATCTTCTAACTTTCTAGGAATAGAAGCTTCAAGTTTTAGTTTCTCTTCTCTAGCTTTTATGAGAGCATTTGTAATATGTTTTGTAAAGGCTAAATTTATAGCACTAGCATTAGGACTTTTAGCAAGTTTTTGTAAGAACTTTATAACTTCAGAGATGTGGCAATCATCAAAATCTAAATCATTATGAGCTACAACAATGGGATCATTGTTCCCAAGGTTGGAAAAAATTTCAGCAGTTTTATCACAAGCAGTTTCAGCAGTTTTAGCAATTTCAGGCAGTTTTGTTCGCTTTGCACTAGGAGTAGAAACATTGCCAACACCAATTATTTTACCATTGATAGTAGGAGGTGCAGCAACATGTGGAGAATTAGCATTACTAGTGGTGGTAATAGTCCAAACTTTAGCTACATTATTCTCTTTAGCTAGTTTTTCATTTTCCTCTCTATCCCACCTAGCACGCAGTTCAGCCATTAATCTTATATTCTCATTAATTCTAACTTGGATGGCATTTGCTGTAGTAGTAATCTTATTATCAATATCATTATTAGGCATAACTTTCAATTTTAAAAGATTAACATCAGAGGCAAGTCTATCAACTCTAGAAGCAATAGTATCAATTTTATCAAGCTTTTCCTCAACAGATTTGTTAAAAGCAGTTTGTGTACTAATAAATTCTTTAAGCATGGCTTCAAGACCAGAGGGTACACTCCTATTATTGTTGTAAGAATTCCCATAAGAATTACCATAACCATTACCATTAGCAGAAGGATATGGCCTATAGTTATTACCAGAGTTGTTCCTATAAGCATTGTTGTTGAAATTATTATTTTTAATGAAATTCACATCAATATTTTCTTCTTGAGCAACCAATGAAGCTAAAGGAACATTATTTGGATCAACATTAGATCTACCATTCACAAGCATAGACATAATCACATCAATCTTATCATTCAAGGAAGAGGTTTCTTCAACAGAATTTACCTTCTTACCTTGTGGAGCTCTTTCCGTGTGCCATTCAGAGTAATTTATCATCATATCATCAAGAAGTTTTGTAGCCGCCCCCAATGTGATGGACATAAAGGTACCTCCAGCAGCTGAATCCAATAAATTCCGCGAAGAAAAATTTAGTCCTGCATAGAAGGTTTGGATGATCATCCAAGTAGTCAGTCCATGGGTTGGGCAATTCTTTACCAAAGTTTTCATTCTCTCCCATGCTTGAGCAACATGTTCAGTATCTAATTGTTTAAAATTCATTATGCTACTTCTCAAAGATATAATTTTAGCGGGAGGATAATATCTACCAATAAAAGCATCCTTGCATTTAGTCCATGAATCAATACTATTCTTAGGCAAAGATAGCAACCAATCTTTAGCTCTTCCTCTTAATGAGAAAGGAAACACTTTCAATTTAATAATATCACCATCTACATCTTTATACTTTTGCATTTCACAAAGTTCAACAAAATTATTGAGATGGGCAGCAGCATCATCAGAACTAGCACCAGAAAATTGATCTCTCATGACAAGATTTAGTAAAGCAGGTTTAATTTCAAAGAATTCTGCTGTAGTAGCAGGTGGAGCAATAGGTGTGCATAGGAAATCATTATTATTTGCATTTGTGAAGTCACACAACTTAGTATTTTCAGGGGTATTCATTTTAGCAACGATAAATAAAACAAACTAGATAAAGTAAATGCAAGTAACTAATTTTTTTTGTGTTTTTGATATAGAGAGCAAGACAGTAAATAAAGTAAAACTAGCAACTAATTTTTTTGTGTTTTGTTTAGGTGCAGCAAACAAAGTAGTAAATAAAATAAAGCAAGACAAAAACAAAGTAAAGAGATTGAGAAGTGGAGACTCCTCTTGCAGCGTGTCTTGATCTCCCCAACGCGAGAAAACAGGCTTGATGCGCGTAAATGTACACGTCCGTTGGGAACCCCAAGAGGAAGGTATGATGCGCACGTGCAAGTTTTCCCTCAGAAAGAAACCAAGGTTGATCGAACCAGGAGGAGCCAAGAAGCACGTTGAAGGTTGATGGTCGCGAAATGTGATGCGGCGCAACACTAGGGATTCGGCGCCAACGCGGAACCTGCACAACACAACCGTACTTTGCCCCAACGAAACAGTGAGGTTGTCAATCTCACCGGCTTGCTGTAACAAAGGATTAAGCGTATCGAGTGGAAGATGTTTGCAAAGAAAATAGTAAAACACAATTGCGGTAGATTGTATGCTATGTAAAGAATAGGACCGGGGTCCACAGTTCACTAGAGGTGTCTCTCCCATAAGATAAAAGCATGTTGGGTGAACAAATTACAGTCGGGCAATTGACAAATAGAGAAGGGCATAACAATGCATATACATGATATGATAAATATAGTGAGATTTAATTGGGCATTACGACAAAGTACATAGACCGCCATCCAACTGCATCTATGCCTAAAAAGTCCACCTTCAGGTTATCATCCGAACCCCATTCAGTATTAAGTTGCTAAGCAACAGACAATTGCATTAAGTATGGTGCGTAATGTAATCAACAACTACATCCTTAGACATAGCATCAATGTTTTATCCCTAGTGGCAACAGCACATCACAACCTTAGAACCTACTGTCACGATCCCAGGTGTCAATGAAGGCATGAACCCACTATCGAGCATAAATACTCCCTCTTGGAGTTAAGAGCAAAAACTTGGCCAGAGCCTCTACTAATAACGGAGAGCATGCAAGATCATAAACAACACATAAACAATAGATTGATAATCACCATAACATAGTATTCTCTATCCATCGGATCCCGACAAACGCAACATATAGTATTACAGATAGATGATCTTGATCATGTTAGGCAGCTCACAAGATCCAACAATGAAGCACAACGAGGAGAAGACGACCATCTAGCTACTGCTATGGACCCATGGTCCGGGGGTGAACTACTCACTCATCACTCCGGAGGCGATCATGGCGATGAAGAGTCCTCAGGGAGATGAATCCCCTCTCCGGGAGTGCGGAGGCGATCTCCTGAATCCCCCGAGATGGGATTCGCGCGGCGCGTCTCGGAAGGTTTCCGTATCGTGGCTCTCGGTACTGGGGGTTTCGCGACGGAGACTTTAAGTAGGCGGAAGGTCAACGCGGGGGGCCACACGAGGTGCCCAGGGGGTGATACGTCTCCAACGTATCGATAATTTCTTATGTTCCATGCTACTTTATTGATGATACCTACATGTTTTATGCACATTATATGTCATATTTATGCATTTTCTGGAACTAACTTATTAACAAGATGCGAAGAGCCAGTTCTTGTTTTCTGCTGTTTTGGTTTCAGAAATCCTAGTAAGGAAATATTCTCGGAATTGACGAAACTTTCGCCGGGGTCCTATTTTTGCACGAAGCTTCCAGAAGACCGAAGAGATAACAGTGGGGCCACGAGGCAGCCGGGCATAGGGCGGCGCGGCCTGGCCCTTGGCCGCGCGACCCTGCCCCCTGGGCCCTCGTGTGGCCCCCGCGTTGACCTTCGCCTACTTAAAGTCTCGTCGCGAAACCCCCGTACCGAGAGCCACGATACGGAAAACCTTCCAGAGACGCGCCGCCGATCCCATCTCGGGGGATTCAGGAGATCGCCTCCGGCACCTGCCGGAGAGGGATTCATCTCCCGGAGGACTCTTCATCGCCATGATCGCCTCCGGAGTGATGAGTGAGTAGTTCACCCCTGGACCATGGGTCCATAGCAGTAGCTAGATGGTCGTCTTCTCCTCGTTGTGCTTCATTGTTGGATCTTGTGAGCTGCCTAACATGATCAAGATCATCTATCTGTAATTCTATATGTTGTGTTTGTCGGAATCCGATGGATAGAGAATACTATGTTATGGTGATTATCAATCTATTGTTTATGTGTTGTTTATGATCTTGCATGCTCTCCGTTATTAGTAGAGGCTCTGGCCAAGTTTTTGCTCTTAACTCCAAGAGGGAGTATTTATGCTCGATAGTGGGTTCATGCCTTCATTGACACCTGGGATCGTGATAGTAGGTTCTAAGGTTGTGATGTGCTGTTGCCACTAGGGATAAAACATTGATGCTATGTATAAGGATGTAGTTGTTGATTACATTACGCACCATACTTAATGCAATTGTCTGTTGCTTAGCAACTTAATACTGAATGGGGTTCGGATGATAACCTGAAGGTGGACTTTTTAGGCATAGATGCGTTGGATGGCGGTCTATGTACTTTGTCGTAATGCCGGATTAAATCTCACTATATTTATCATATCATGTATATGCATTGTTATGCCTTTCTCTATTTGTCAATTGCCTTTGTAATTTGTTCACCCATGCTTTTATCTTATGGGAGAGACACCTCTAGTGAACGTGACCCCGGTCCTATTCTTTACATAGCATACAATCTGCGCATTGTGTTTACTGTTTTCCCAAACATCTTCCACTCGATACGCTTAATCCTTTGTTACAGCAAGCCGGTGAGATTGACAACCTCACGTTTCGTTGGGACAAAGGGTTGTGTTGTGCAGGTTCGCGTTGGCGGAATCCCTGGTGTTGCGTGCATCACATTTCGCGACTCAACCTCTTTGGTTCGATTAAACCTTGGTTTTTTCGAGGGAAAACTTGCTGTGCGCATCATACCTTCCTCTTGGGGTTCCCAACGAACGTGTGAGTTACACGCCATCAAGCTCTTTTTCGGCGGCGTTGCGGGAGATCAAGACACGCTGGAGTCTCTACTTCTCAATCTCTTTACTTTGTTTTTGTCTTGCTTTATTTTATTTACTACTTTGTTTGCTGCACTAAATCAAAACACAAAAAAATTAGTTGCTAGTTTTACTTTATTTACTTGTCTTGCTCTCTATATCAAAAACACAAAAAAATTAGTTACTTGCATTTACTTTATCTAGTTTGTTTTATTTACTGTTGCTAAAATGAATACCCCTGAAAATACTAAATTGTGTGACTTCACAAATGCAAATAATAATGATTTCCTATGCACACCTATTGCTCCACCTGCTACTACAGCAGAATTCTTTGAAATTAAACCTGCTTTACTAAATCTTGTCATGAGAGATCAATTTTCTGGTGTTAGTTCTGATGATGCTGCTGCCCATCTCAATAATTTTGTTGAACTTTGTGAAATGCAAAAGTATAAAGATGTAGATGGTGATATTATTAAATTGAAAGTGTTTCCTTTCTCATTAAGAGGAAGAGCTAAAGATTGGTTGCTATCTTTGCCTAAGAATAGTATTGATTCATGGACTAAATGCAAGGATGCTTTTATTGGTAGATATTATCCCGCTAAAATTATATCTTTGAAGTAGCATAATGAATTTTAAACAATTAGATACTGAACATGTTGCTCAAGCATGGGAGAAATGAAAACTTTGGTAAAGAATTGCCCAACCCATGGGTGACTACTTGGATGATCATCCAAACCTTCTATGCAGGACTAAATTTTCTTCGCGGAATTTATTGGATTCGTACATGCATTGGGGCGGCTACAAAACTTCTGATGATATGATGATAAATTACTCTGAATGGCACACGGAAAGAGCCACAAGGTAAGAAGGTAAATTCTGTTGAAGAAACCTCTTCCTTGAGTGATAAGATTGATGTGATTATGTCTATGCTTGTGAATGGTAGATCTAATGTTGATCCAAATAATGTTCCTTTAGCTCAAGAAGAAAATGTTGATGTGAATTTCATTAAAAATAATAATTTCAACAAGGAACAACTCTGGTAATAACTATAGGCCATATCCTTCTGCTAATGGTAATGGTTATGGTAATTATTATGGGAATTCTTACAACAATAATAGGAGTGTACCCTCTGGTCTTGAAGCTATGCTTAAAGAATTTATTAGTACACAAACTGCTTTTAACAAATCTGTTGAGGAAAAACTTGATAAAATTGATACTATTGCTTCTAGAGTTGATAGACTTGCCTCTGATGTAAATCTTTTAAAATTGAAAGTTATGCCTAATAATGATATTAATAATAAGATTACTACTACAGCAAATGCCATCCAAGTTAGAATTAATGAGAATATAAGATTAATGGCTGAATGCTAGGTGGGATAGAGAAGAAAATGAAAAACTAGCTAAAGAGAATAATGTAGCTAAAGTTTGGACTATTACCACCACTAGTAATGCTAATTCTCCACATGTTGCTGCACCTCCTACTATCAATGGTAAAATAATTGGTGTTGGCAATGTTTCTACTCCTAGTGCAAAGCGTACAAAACTGCCTGAAATTGCTAAAACTGCTGAAACTGCTTGTGATAAAACTGCTGAAATTTTTCCAACCTTGGGAACAATGATCCCATTGCTGTAGCTCATAATGATTTAGATTTTGATGATTGCCACATCTCTGAAGTTATAAAGTTCTTACAAAAACTTGCTAAAAGTCCTAATGCTAGTGCTATAAATTTAGCCTTTACAAAACATATTACAAATGCTCTCATAGAGAAGAGAAACTAAAACTTGAAACTTCTATTCCTAGAAAGTTAGAAGATGGTTGGGAGCCCATCATTAAAATGAAATTCAATGACTTTGAATGTAATGCTTTATGTGATCTTGGTGCAAGTATTTCTGTTATGCCTAAAAAGATTTATGATATGCTTGACTTGCCACCATTGAAGAATTGTTATTTGGATGTTAATCTTGCCGATAATGTTAAAAAGAAACCTTTGGGGAGGATTGATAATGTGCATATTACGGTTAACAATAACCTTGTCCCCGTTGATTTTGTTGTCTTGGATATCGAATGCAATGCATCTTGTCCTATTGTGTTGGGAAGACCTTTTCTTCGAACCGTTGGTGCTGTTATTGATATGAGGGAAGATAATATTAAATATCAATTTCCTCTCAAGAAAGGTATGGAACACTTCCCTAGAAAGAGAATGAAGTTGCCTTTTGATTCTATTATTAGAACAAGCTATGATGTTGATGCTTCATCTCTCGATGTTACTTGATTTGCACTTTCTGCGCCTAGCTGAAAGGCGTTAAAGAAAACGCTTATGGGAGACAACCCATGTTTTTACCTACAGCAATTTTTGTTTTGTTGAGTCATGGAAGTTGTTTACTACTGTAGCAACCTCTCCTTATCATGTTCTTGTGCCAAGTAAAGTTTCTATGTCAAAGTTGATGTTATATTTGGGATTGCTGCGCAGAAACAGCATTGCTATCTGTCACGAATCTAGGCACAGTTCTCTGTAGAAAATTCGAAAAAATCTGCCAATTTACGAGCGTGATCCTCAGATATGTACGCTTTCATTAGTTTTGAGTTTTTCCATTTGAGCAAGTCTGGTGCCAGCTTTAAATTCGTCTTTACGGACTGTTCTGTTTTTGACAGATTCTGCCTTTTATTTCGCATTGCCTCTTTTGCTATGTTGGATTTATTTCTTTGATCCATTAATGTCCAGTAGCATTATGCAATGTCCAGAAGTGAAAATAATGATTGTGTCACCTCTGAATGAGTGAATTATTAATTGCGCACTAACCCTCTAATGAGTTTGCTTGAAGTTTGGTGTGAAGGAAGTTTTCAAGGGTCAAGAGAGGAGAATGATATACTATGATCAAGAGGAGTGAAAGCTCTAAGCTTGGGGATGCCCCGTGGTTCACCCCTGCATATTTTAATAAGACTCAAGCGTCTAAGCTTGGGGATGCCCAAGGCATCCCCTTCTTCATCGACAACATCATCAGGTTCCTCCCCTGAAACTATATTTTTATTCAATCACATCTTGTGTTCTTTACTTGGAGCGTCGGTTTGTTTTTGTTTTTGTTTTTGTTTGAATAAAATGGATCCTAGCATTCACTTTGTGGGAGAGAGACACGCTCCGCTGTTGCATATGGACACATGTGTCCTTAGGCTTTACTCATAATGTTCAAGGCGAAGTTTCTTCTTCGTTAAATTGTTATATGGTTGGAATTGGAAAATGCTACATGTAGTAATTCTAAAATGTCTTGGATAATGTGATACTTGGCAATTGTTGTGCTCATGTTTAAGCTCTTGCATCATATGCTTTGCACCCATTAATGAAGAAATACATAGAGCTTGCTAAAATTTGATTTGCATATTTGGTCTCTCTAAGGTCTAGATAATATCTAGTATTGAGTTTTGAACAACAAGGAAGACGGTGTAGAGTCTTATAATATTTACAATATGTCTTTTATGTGAGTTTTGCTGCACCGGTTCATCCTTGAGTTTGCTTCAAATAACCTTGCTAGCCTAAACCTTGTATCGAGAGGGAATACTTCTCATGCATCCAAAATCCTTGAGCCAACTACTATGCCATTTGTGTCCACCATACCTACCTACTACATGGTATTTCTCCGCCATTCCAAAGTAAATTGCTTGAGTGCTACCTTTAAAATTCCATCATTCACCTTTGCAATATATAGCTCATGGGACAAAATAGCCTTAAAAACTATCGTAGTATTGAATATGTACTTATGCACTTTATCTTTTATTAAGTTGCTTGTTGTGCGATAACCATGTTTCTGGGGAACGCCATCAACTATTGTGAATAGTTGTATGCATGTCCGTCTTGTAAGGATCTATCATTTTAGTGGTTGGAGCATGCAAAATTGTTAGAGAAGAACATTGGGCCGCTAACTAAAGCCATGAACCATGGTTGAAGTTTCAGTTTTGGACATATATCCTCAATCTCATATGAGAATAATAATTGTTGCTACATGCTTATGCATTTAAGAGGAGTCCATTATCTGTTGTCCATGTTGTCCCGGTATGGATGTCTAAGTTGAGAATAATCAAAAGCGAGAAATCCAAAATGCGAGCATTCTCCTTAGACCTTTGTACAGGCGGCATGGAGGTACCCCTTTGTGACACTTGGTTGAAACATGGCATGCAAAGATCCGGTAGTCCAAGCTAAGTAGGACGAGGTGCGGGCACTATTAGTACACTATGCATGAGGCTTGCAACTTGTAAGATATAATTTACATAACTCATATGCTTTATTACTACCGTTGACAAAATTGTTTCATGTTTTCAAAATAAAAGCTCTAGCACAAATACAGCAATCGATGCTTTCCTCTTTGAAGGACCATTCTTTTACTTTTATTGTTGAGTCGGTTTACCTATCTCCTTCCACCTTAAGAAGCAAACACTTGTGTGAACTGTGCATTGATTCCTACATACTTGCATATTGCACTTGTTATACTACTTTATGTTGACAATATCCATGAGATATACATGTTATAAGTTGAAAGCAACCGCTGAAACTTAATCTTCCTTTGTGTTGCTTCAATACCTTTACTTTGATTTATTGCTTTATGAGTTAACTCTTATGCAAGACTTATTGATGCTTGTCTTGAAGTACTATTCATGAAAAGTCTTTGCTTTATGATTCACTTGTTTACTCATGTCATTACCTTTGCTTTGATCGCTGCATTCATTACATATGTTTACAAATAGTATGATCAAGATTATGATGGCATGTCACTTCAGAAATTATCTTTGTTATCGTTTTACCTGCTCGGGACGAGCAGAACTAAGCTTGGGATGCTGATACGTCTCCAACGTATCGATAATTTCTTATGTTCCATGCTACTTTATTGATGATACCTACATGTTTTATGCACATTATATGTCATATTTATGCATTTTGGAACTAACTTATTAACAAGATGCGAAGAGCCGATTCTTTGTTTCTGCTGTTTTTGGTTTCAAAATCCTAGTAAGGAAATATACTCGGAATTGGACGAAACTTTCGCCCATGGTCCTATTTTTAAGCTTCCAGAAGACCGAAGAGATAACGAAGTGGGGCCACGAGGCAGCCGGGGCATAGGGCGGCGCGGCCTGGCCCTGGGCGCGGCCCCCCTGGGCCCTCGTGTGGCCCCCGTTGACCTTCCGCCTACTTAAAGTCTCCGTCGCGAAACCCCGGTACCGAGAGCCACGATACGGAAAACCTTCCAGAGACGCCGCCGAGGCCCCATCTCGGGGATTCGGAGATCGCCTCGGCACCTGCAGGAGGATTCATCTCCCGGAGGACTCTTCATCGCCATGATCGCCTCGGAGTGATGAGTGAGTAGTTCACCCCTGGACCATGGGTCCATAGCAGTAGCTAGATGGTCGTCTTCTCCTCGTTGTGCTTCATTGTTGGATCTTGTGAGCTGCCTAACATGATCAAGATCATCTATATGTAATTCTATATGTTGTGTTTGTCGGGATCCGATGGATAGAGAATACTATGTTATGGTGATTATCAATCTATTGTTTATGTGTTGTTTATGATCTTGCATGCTCTCCGTTATTAGTAGAGGCTCTGGCCAAGTTTTTGCTCTTAACTCCAAGAGGGAGTATTTATGCTCGATAGTGGGTTCATGCCTTCATTGACACATGGGATCGTGACAGTAGGTTCTAAGGTTGTGATGTGCTGTTGCCACTAGGGATAAAACATTGATGCTATGTCTAAGGATGTAGTTGTTGATTACATTACGCACCATACTTAATGCAATTGTCTGTTGCTTTGCAACTTAATACTGAAGGGGGTTCGGATGATAACCTGAAGGTGGACTTTTTAGGCATAGATGCAGTTGGATGGCGGTCTATGTACTTTGTCGTAATGCCCGGATTAAATCTCACTATATTTATCATATCATGTATATGCATTGTTATGCCTTTCTCTATTTGTCAATTGCCCGACTGTAATTTGTTCACCCAACATGCTTTTATCTTATGGGAGAGACACCTCTAGTGAACTGTGGACCCCGGTCCTATTCTTTACATAGCATACAATCTACTGCAATTGTGTTTACTGTTTTCTTTGCAAACATCTTCCACTCGATACGCTTAATCCTTTGTTACAGCAAGCGGTGAGATTGACAACCTCACTGTTTCGTTGGGACAAAGTACTTGGGTTGTGTTGTGCGAGTTCGCGTTGGCGCGGGAATCCCTGGTGTTGCGCCGCATCACATTTCGCGACCATCAACCTTCAACGTGCTTCTTGGCTCCTCTGGTTCGATTAAACCTTGGTTTCTTTCTGAGGGAAAACTGCTGTGCGCATCATACCTTCCTCTTGGGGTTCCCAATGAACGTGTGAGTTACCACGCCATCAGCCCTAGCCCCTGGCTGCCTCGTGGCCCCACTTCGTTATCTCTTCGGTCTTCTGGAAGCTTCGTGCAAAAATAGGACCCTGGGCGAAAGTTTCGTCCAATTCCGAAATATTTCCTTACTAGGATTTCTGAAACCAAAAACAGCAGAAAATGGCTCTTCGGCATCTTGTTAATAGGTTAGTTCCAGAAAATGCATAAATATGACATATAATGTGCATAAAACATGTAGGTATCATCAATAAAGTAGCATGGAACATAAGAAATTATCGATACGTTGGAGACGTATCAGCATCCCCAAGCTTAGTTCTGCTTTTCCCAGCAGGCTTAGTCGAGTTTTTCTTTTACCTCAGTGACGTCATTGCTGATGATAGCCACGATTTCTGTATTGGAATCATGCGAAAACCGCTCCTCTCACTGCCTCGTGGGTCCAGATTCCCCATCCGATGGACACGTCGTGCAAGTGGGGGACACACGTCCTCCACTTTTTCTGGCGCACGCACTGTGCCGTCTGTCGTTTCTTTTCTCAGTGAAAATCCATTTTTACCCCTTGTCCACGTGTGATCCATCTGCGCCATAATTTTTCTATCCAACGGTTGCGTCGATTCACCGCACCTCTATTTAATTCCATCATCTTCTTCCTCTGTCACTTTCGCTCACTCCGCCCATCTGCGCCTCTGCCAAAAATCCTCCATTGCTCTCATCGCTTGTGCGCTCCTCCGAGCTCGTGCTGTTCTGCTCCATTCTAGTGGAAATCATCACCCTCGCGACACACCCAGCACAGCGCTCCAACAATCCCCAATGGCCACCGAAGATTTGGAGTGGGAGAGATCCAAGATCTCCAATCAGGACATGAACCTGCTGAAGAGGCTGGGGTTCACCAAGAAGAAGGACGCACTGCGCTTCCCCCACGAGGAAAGCTACCCATCTCCTCCAATGGAGTACCGGGTTAGTTTCGTTGATCATCTCATCCGCGGTCTTTCCCCTCCTATTCATGAGTTTCTTCGCGGTCTTCTCTTTGTTTATGGGCTTCAGCTTCACCAGCTGACGCCCAATTCTATCTTGCACGTGTCGATTTTTATCACATTGTGCGAATGCTTCCTCGGAGTCCAACCTAATTGGGCTCTGTGGAAACGCATCTTCTGCCTCCGCCGTAATGGCTCCCACGGCGTCGCCTATAATATTGGCGGCGTCGTTATCTGTGTTCGTTCTGACGTCGATTACTTCGACGTCAAATTCCCTGATTCCGTCCAAGGGTGGCGCAAGAGGTGGCTGTATGTGCACGAGGAAAGCTCTGATTCAATGGAGTACAACATCGCCCCTTTTGACGGAAAGACCAAAATTCTTCGCCGCCGCTCCTGGGATGCTGAAGCTACCGAAGAAGAGAAATTGGCGACAGAGGCGCTGATGACTCGCATCCGTGAGCTTCAGAGTACCCGTGGCAAGGAGCTATCGGGTATCCAAATCACATCCTACTTCCTTAGGATTAGAATGCAGCCTGTGCAAGCTCGAAAAAATCCCCTTTGGATGTATGCTGGTGATGAAGAGGTCGAGAGGCTCTCCACAGATCTTTCTGCAAAGGACTTGGAGAAGCTGATCCGAAGAATCTCCAAGCTTAGCAAGAAGGACACCGTTCCCTCTTCTTGCAAAGTTAAGCCATTTTGTAGCGCCAATCCTCTTCCTGAGGTAATTGATCTTTGCGACTATTATGTTGTCTTGCCAGATTTTTCCTGTCGACCACTTTATTGATGACGAAATATAACTGTTTTGTCGATATTTTTATATTCCACAGGGTCATCTTGTTTTATCTTCTCTTCCTCCCCTTCCCGAAGGTGGGGAAGTCGAAGAACGGGCTGTTGTCACCGACGACAACCAGGGTGCTTCTCGTCCTGAAAGTGGAGTCGGGGGTTCCCAGAAATCCGCGGCTTCTCTTGAAAAAGAGAATGAAACAGAGGTTACTTCGTCGACACGCTCATCTCTCCCTGCTGCTTCTCCAAAAGGCAAGAGGAAGAGGGATGAAACTATCGACTCTGGCGCCTCCAAAGCTGATACTTCCCGTGCTGAAAAGACTGCACCCAATGCCGGGGAAAAAGCTTTGGGTCTTTACGATGCTG
This sequence comes from Lolium multiflorum, assembly GCA_030979885.1. Lineage (NCBI taxonomy): Eukaryota > Viridiplantae > Streptophyta > Magnoliopsida > Poales > Poaceae > Lolium > Lolium multiflorum. The sequence continues at coordinate 270,936,350 of CM061753.1, read as the reverse complement.
CTCTTGTCAGCTCGTAAGTTTTTTAATGCACTGTATTTTTTCCTTTGTCGATGCTTTTTGAAATTGCTATTTATCCTGTCACTATATTTATTGCAGTGACGATGAAGAGGAAGATGCACCTATTGACGAGACTGCTCGAACGAGCACGTCTCGTACTTTAGTTGTCTCAGAAGCTCGTCCTGATGTCGACGAAACTTCACCTCCTCAACAAAACCCTGAACATCCAACATCAACTGTGAGCCCTCAAGCTCCTTCCCCGAAGAGAGCCAGGGTAGAATCAACCGAGGAACCAACCATACTAGCTAGTTGTTCCTCGACTCCTTTGATGGAAGAAGTAAGTCTTCTTTGTTATGTATTGGCTTTTTTTCTGAACTTCCCTCCGTTTTTTCATGGTGTCGAATTTTTCCACTTCTTATATTGATCCTCTTTTTATGATCTTTCTTTAGCCTTTCATGAAGGAACTTATCCGTTTCGGTACCCAATTTATCGGGTACCGAGATTACGCCGGCAAACTTGAAGGTATCTCCTTTTTCTTTGTCCATCTTTCCTTGTCGAGTATATCCTGTCACTATTTTGTGTCGCAATGCTTATCTGTCTTATGTTGGCAGAAAAACTTGCGGAAGCCAACAGACGCGCTGACGCTCTTGCTACTGAGTTAGAGCAAAGCGAGACGGCACGCATGAAAGCCGAAGCTAAAGCTGCTACCGTCGAGGATCTTCAAAAAAGACTCGACGACGCAAAAAGGGCTCTGGAAGAAAATGTAGCTCAGCATTCTGCTCGCGAAGAAGAAATCCTTGGTCGACTGGAGTCGCAGAGTCGACGTTTTGTTAGTAAGTGTTCACACCCTTGCTGCTTTCTTGCGTCGTGTTTTGGCCTCTTTTTTCCTTTTAGTAACTCTATTTTATGCTTTAAGCAGGGAGAACACACCAAGAGTACGAGCTGGAGAATCCTGAAGATGACGAGCTTCTTGACGCGCTTTCTCTCCTTGAAATCCATAGTACGGAAGCTCGTAACGGCCTAGCTGAAGCTGAAGCTGGCCTGTCGCGGCTTTTCCCTTATTTTTTCAAGAAAAAGGAAGAACCCGCAGTCTTTATTGATCTCGCCAAGTGCTTCACTTCCAATGAAGACCTTGGACTCCAACTTCGCCAAGAGGGATTAAAGGTTGGTGTCGAAGGTACGATGGCCTTGATTGCAGAGAGTCAACAACACGTCGACTGGTCGAGGGTTGGCAACACAGGGGAGATCGAAACGAAGAAATGGCAGTCGCTGATTAAAGCGGCGAAGCCCAGTTCGAAGAAAATCCTTGCCACCCTTGGATATATACCAGCTCCTGCTCCAAGTTCTTCAAAGCCGGAGGTCAAGTAGACCACTTTGCTTTTTCTTTTAGTTTTCTCTCTTTTGACGCTGTCGCCGTAGTGTTCTTGGCGATAGTTGCTCCAATAGTTGTCTAGAGGTCCTTCTTTTGTAATAGACATGTACATATTCTGAGAATGAATGGAAATCTATCTTTGCTCAATGATTGATGTCGAAAATTTTATTTTCAGTTGATTTTTGACAACTATACTTCAACTCCTGGTCCTTCCGAGGTTTTTCCTTCATCTCGTTCGAAGAAAACACCTGTCGCTGTCGAATTTATTGAAGATTCGTCGGGTAAAGACTCAGTGCAAGATTTGGAAGAACTTCGACAACAGCTGCAATCCACGAAGAAACAGTCACTTATGCTCATGGAACAATCTCGGAAATCCTCCGAGAGGGAAAAGGTTGCGCTCCAACAAGCTCAAGATGCCATAGCTGAAAAGGACTCCGCTGTTGCTGAAGCTGCTGCAGCTACATCTCGAGAGAATTTTATGCTTCAGCTGCTGACATATGCTAGCTTGGATATGGCAGGTGTGCTTCATTATCTTTGTCGTGCTATATTTTTATTTTTTGCTTGCCTCTTCGCTGCCCGCTGATTCTTTCAAAAACAGGTTCCTTCTTGGATGCTACTACCGAAGATGAACGTGTCGAAGCTCGATCCAATGTACTTCTCCGGCTTGCGCATGATCATGGTTCAAATTTTTGGGGCACGCCTGAACGTACTCGCCAGATCGTCAGATTTCAGGATCGCGCGCTTCAGGTTCGCGATTATCTCGACTTTTGTACAAGGACATTGTCTCTGGTCTACGGCACCATGTTTCCCCGCAATAAGATGCCAGAGACTCTTCCTGCTTTAATGGACAAATTTCGGGATGCTCCTCGGATCCACGGCTTTGTGCGGGCCCAATTAGCTGCTGGCGCAAGGTTTGCTATGATCATGATCAAAATCTGCTACCCAAAGTTAGACGTGGGTCAAATTGTTCCAAAGTGCTTGGCCAAGATGGCGAAGAGGAAGAAGAACTTCAGCAAATATGACGACGTTGTGACTCCTGTTGCCGAAGATATGATGGATGAACTTCTTCGGATGGACGCCGAATTCTTCGTGAAGGGCAGCTATGCTGAACATAGCACTCGCGCAATAAACAATGAACGTCTGACGATAGATAATATACTGGGTAATCCTTGAAGGTTTGTTGCTCCAAGGATTGTATCTTGTGTATAGTGGACATAACTTATATTGTAAAGTCACTATATTTCTGTTTTTCAATGCCAAGCCCCCGGGCGTTTTGATGGCGATGTTTTTCTTATTTATAATGCGAGGTTGTCCCAAGGCAAGATAAATTATATTTGTGCACTATTTTTGCGGGTACGAAACCCCGAGCTTTATCTTGATCGCTACTTGGCGACGTATTTTTGTTTGGCGAGGTATTTTATACCAATGCGAGATATTTTGCATATTGTATTTGTCGACATTATGTATATATATATTGTATCTTCTGGGTAGAAGCCCCCGAGCCTGTCGAAAAGATATATAATTCCACTATCTTTATTATATTGCAGCACCGCGAGCCCGCCTCATTAAAAACCTTTCCTGGCCCCACTCGGTGCCCCGAAAAAGGAAAAGAGTGCGTCTGAAAACTCGCGGGCGTTTCAGTATATTGTATATTTACAGAGGAGACTATATTTCGGCATCTAAGCATAGAAACGCCTGAGCTGCGCCACGTTCCAAGGGTTTGGCTCGACAATCCCTGTCTTCTTGTCCTTGATTCTGTATGCTCCTCCTTCGATTACTTCCGTGACGATGTAAGGTCCAAGCCACGGTGACTCGAGTTTTTCATGACTTTTTTGATTAAGTCGTAAAACCAAGTCCCCAACTTGAAAAGATCTTGGTCGCAATCGTCGTGGTAGTTTTTCAGGTCCTGTTGGTATTTGGCGACTCGTGACAATACTTCATCTCGAGCCTCATCAAGTGCGTCGACATCATCCTCCAAAGCTCTTCTCGAAGTTTCTTCATCATATTCTGTAACTCTTGGAGAATCATGTTCTATTTCTATCGGCAGACTGCTTCAGCTCCATGGATCAGAAAAACGGCGTCTCCTGCGTCGTTGTATTTGGTGTTGTTCGAATAATCCACAACACGCTTGCAGCTCTCTGGCCAAGTATGCCGAGCTTTTCCAATGGTCCCAACGAGGCGCTTCTTGATACCATTGCAGATGATGCCATTGGCTTTCTCGACTTGACCGTTGGTGCTGTGGATGTGAGACGCAAAACTCAATTTAATGCACTTCTGTGCAATACGCTTTGAACTCCTTGGATGTGAAATTACTGCCATTGTCTGTGACTATGCTATGGGGAACTCCAAATCGAAAGACAATGCTTTTCACAAACTTGATTGCCGATGCGCCGTCCGGTGAATTTATCGGCTTTGCTTCTATCCACTTGGTAAATTTGTCGACAGCGACGAGCATGTACTCATATCCTCCTAGCGAAGCTTTGTGTAGTTTTCCCACCATATCGAGACCCCATTGAGCAAAGGGCCAAGACAATGGGATTGGCATCAGTTGCTAGGAGAGTGAGGTTTGCGGCAAATCTTTGGCACGCGTCGCAAGTACGCACTATTTCTTCGCATCCTCAATTGTTGTTAACCAATAGAATCCTGCTCTGAAGACTTTGGCCGCAATAGCTCGGCTGCTTGCGTGATGCCCACATATTCCTTCGTGTACATCTTTAGGTTATCCTTCCTTCTTCGGTGTGGCGCACCTCTGAAGCACACCTGAAATACTTCGTTGTACTCCCCTTTTATCACAGTGAAAGCTTTAGATCGTCTAATTATTCGCCTTGCTTCCACTGGATCGTCGCGTATTGTTTTCCTTAGGATGTATGATATGTACGCTTGCATCCATGGAATTTGCACCATCATGACTAGCTCCTGTTCCTCTTCTTCTTCCAATGATTCTTTAGTGACACTCGAAGGTTTTTCTTCCTTCTCCTTCTTCTTTGTTTTCATTGGCTTTGTTGATCTCTCGCTTATCTCTTCCCAAAACACGCCTGGAGGGATGGCGAGACATTGCGACCCGATGTTTGCAAGAACATCGGCTTCATCATTGCTCAACCTGCTGATGTGGTTTACCTCGCATCCATCAAACAGCTTTTCTAGCTCATTATACATCTCCTTGTATGCTACCATACTCTCGTTGACTGCATCACATTGATTCATGACCTGCTGTGCTACCAACTGTGAATCATCGAAGATTTTTAGTCGAGTTGCACAACCTTTCGCATCTTCATCCCGTGTATGAGAGCCTCATATTCTGCTTCATTGTTAGATGCATTTGGGAACGTCATCCGTAAGACATACTTCAATTTGTCGCCTTCGGGTGATACTAGTATCACGCCTGCTCCAGCGCCTTCTAACCTTTTGGACCCATCAAAGTTCATAGTCAGGTTCTCAATAAATCTGGAGGCCTGTGTTTGTAACTCCATCCCTCTGCAATAAAATCTAGTAGGACTTGCGACTTTAATGCTTTTCTTTTTCGTACGTGATGTCCCGGGGAAAGCTCTATTCCCCAGAGGGAGACACGGCCCGTAGCTGGTTGTTTAATATATTTGACGGGAGCTTCATTGACCACTATTATCGGGTGCGCCGAAAAATAATGTCGCAATTTTCTTGCTGTCGTGAAAACTCCATACGCCAACTTCTGGTATTGGGGGTACCGCTGTTTTGAGGGCGACAGTACTTCGCTGATGAAATATACTGGCCTATGTACTCCATGGAGCTTTCCTTCTTCCTCTCTTTCAACTACCAGAGCCGTGCTGACCACCTGAGGCGTGGCTGCAATGTATAGGAGGAGAGGTTCCTTCTCTTTAGGCGCCACCAAGATTGGTGGTGTCGAAATTGTGCGCTTGAGATTCTCGAAAGCTCTATCGCTTCCTCGTTCCATTGAAATTTCTCTCCCTGTTTGATCAATGCATAGAACGGCGGCCTTTTTCTCCCAGCCTGGCGACGATCTGCTTAAAGCTGCGACTCGCCCCGTCAGCTGTTGTATTTCTTTCAACTTTGTCGGCTTCCTCATAGTTACGATGGCCTGTATTTTTTCGGGATTGGCTTCAATCCCTCTTGCGATACTAAGAACCCGAGAAGTTCTCCGCGGGAACCGAAAGAGCACTTTGTCGGGTTCAGCTTAAGGCAGAACTTGTCGAGGTTGTCGAAGGTTTCCTTCAAATCTTCGATCAATGTTGTCCCCTTCTTTGATGTTATCACGACATCGTCAATGTAGACTTGTACATTTTTTCCGATCTGTGTTGCAAGGCATTCTGCATCATCCGTGATATGTTGCTCCCGCGTTTTTCAAACCAAAGGGCATTGTTTTGTAGCAGAACACGCCGTAAGGTGTTATGAACGATGTCTTGGCTTCATCCTCTTCTTTTAATCTGATCTGGTTATAACCAGAGTATGCGTCAGAAGGAAAGACGTTCACATCCTGCCGTGGAGTCGATGATTTGATTGATCCTTGGGAGGGGAAAGTGATCCTTAGGACAGTGTTTATTGAGACACGTAAAGTCGACACACATGCGAAGGACTTTCGTGTTTTTCTTCGGCACCATCACTGGGTGAGCTACCCACGTGGCTTCTGTAGATATCTCTTTAATGAAACCAGCATCTTTGAGTCGATCTATTTCTGATAGCATAGCTTTGCGGTTTGGTTCCGAAAAACGCCGCAAAGGTTGTTTGATTGGTCTCGCGAGAGGATCCAAGTTTAGGTGGTGCTCGGCAAGTTCCCTGGGTACTCCTGGCATGTCAGCTGGACACCATGCGAAGATTTTCCGTGCTCACGGAGGAACTCGGCGAGTGCGCTTTCCTATGCGACATCCATGTTTGTTGCAATGGATGTCGTTTTCTTTGGGTCTGTCGGGTGGATCTGCACCTCTTTTGAATCCTTGGCAGTATTGAAGGTTGGTTCCTTGAGTGACCTCCCTGCATCTGGCAGCACGTCATAATCAGTGAGCCTTGGCGCCATATATTCTGCTTGCATCCTGAAAGTTTCTGACAGTCGATGAAAATCCTTGTCGCACTGTTACCACCCGATTTTGGCCAAATCAGGAGATGGGCCGTAAGTGAAGATGGGCTTGAAGGACGTACACGTGGAGCATCTTCGAAGTGGCCTCACGCTAAGAGTTTGGGCTAAGTGGCCCGTGTATCTGTAATATAGTAGATCGCATTGTAATTTAGATTAAAGAGATAGAGTCTGGCCCGTGCACGGTTAGGTGCACGCCCCAATTAGAAAGTCCCTTGGACTATAAATATGTATCTAGGGTTATCGGAAAAGGAGGACAACCATCGTTCAACCAACACAAACCAGACGCATCGCCACCCCTTTCTTCGAGGGTTTCTCCCGGGTAAGCACCATGCTGCCTAGATCGCATCTAGCGATCTAGGCAGTACATGTTTATTCGTCAACCTTGTACTGCTCGTGCTGAAGCCTTGTTGATGGCGAGCAGTACTATTTATCCTTAGGTGTTTAGGGGCTCGCATTGATGCTTTCACGTGCATATCTGCGTGGCGATGCCGTCCCTCGACACCTAGCTGCCCTTACGTCTATCCAGACGTAAGGGCAGCATCTTGCTTATTCGTCACTTAGTAGATCCGATCCGTTATAGTTGCTCCTTGCTCCGCAAGGATTAGTTTAATATCTGCATAGTTAGGCCTTACGCTGGGGTCGGAGGATCCGGTAGTGCGCTAGATGTTGTTCATCGTCCCTGCGAGGGATGTTCCGGGAATCGACGTTATGTTGGTTTTTAGGCCTCTCGTAGGGATGGTTTGCATCATCTTCCGTAGCTGCTAGGCCCGATCACACGTAGGACGTTCCGGTTATGCGGTGAAAACCCTAAGCTGTCGTGGATCGTTTTAGCTTTGTTCTGATCAAGCAGGATCCCCATGCCATTGTAAATCCAACGTGAAACATGGGGCGATCGGCTCCTTGAGCCGATCCCTGAGAGCCGATAGGGCTCGTATTTAACGTTTACGTGTCTGCCATGCAGGAACAATCGAAGCACTAACACCTTCCTGATCGGGTCTAGGTCGGGTGGCACGCCTAGCAACCGCGGGACGTTGGCCAGAAGATTTGCGGGACGGCGCGAGGTGCCAGGGATCCACTAAGCGGCCCTGGGAGCTTCCCGGCTCTTCGTGTTGCTTAACCAACGCCCGTCGGTGGGTTTTGGAGGGTAACACATTCTGGCACGCCCGGTGGGACAACCTTCTGCAACATCCACGTCAACATCGGCATCCGAGATGGCGGAGGAACAGATCACATACGAGGATCTTCCTCCTGATCATAAGAAGAAGTACGATGAGCTGAAGGCCATCGTTGAAGCCGAACTCATCGGCTCCTTTGAGAAGACCCGTTCGCACGGTATCAGGTTCAAAGGATTCACGCCGCAAGGCGTCCTCGACGGGGTAGATCTGTCTCTCCCTTCAGATGAACGTACCAGAGCCCTGCGACAGGAGATCAACTACGTGGTGGCTCATTCACTGCATCGGCACTCTGAGAGCCTGGTGAACACTTTGGAGCGCGTTGCGCTCCGTGTGGTGCAAGAGATCATGGAGCGTCGGTACTCCCCTTCAGGACCTGTTCTAGGGACTCACCAGGGAGAGATGCAACTCCACACCAGGCCACCTCTGCCGTACGCAATGGCGGCTCCACAGCAACAAGGTTCACCGGCATACGTCGTCTACAAAGTTGGGGGTGACCCGGGCGACTATCAATTCTTGCATGACCCGCCCAAGGAAATCCCACACGGATACGTGTGCACGTATGTGCGGTTGCAACAACCCAGACGCGATCCAAGCTCCACCGGGAGGGATTGCGGGCAGGAGCAATTGTTCACAGGAAACGACTATGACGCGGGGAGTTTAGGAGCAGAAGCGAGAAACAGCGCTGGCTAGCCAAGTATACTGCACGGTCGGGGAAAGCTCGGCGCACTACCTCCACAGGATCAGATCAGCGCGATCTGAGAGATCAGTTCGGCATCTTGCCGAAAGAAGATAATCGGCTATTCCAAGCCGTACCCCAATGAGTTCGACCTGATCCCACTACCACCCAAGTACCGGCTTCCGGACTTCAACAAATTCAGTGGGTCAGAAGGATCTAGCTCCATCAAGCACGTGAGCCGATACTTGGCCCAGCTGGGCATGGCTTCGGCATCGGATCAGCTACGGGTGAGGTGCTTCTCGCAATCCCTCACCGGTCCAGCTTTTGGATGGTACACCTCGTTGCAGCCAAATTCGGTGCAATCATGGAAGCAGCTGGAGGAACTATTCCACCCAATACCATTCAGAAGCTACTGAAGCTGGTATTGCCGAACTAACACAGTTCGGCAAAAGCGAGAGAAAGATGGTGAGTACATTCGGTGTTTGAGCTGTCAGAACCGATGCTATTCGGTTCATATAAGCGAGAAAGAAACGGTCGAGGCTGGCCGTGGCAGGCCTTGCGGCGTCATTCAAAGATCTGACGTTCCAAGTGGAGTACAACTCGTTGGCGCACATCAATGGCTGACCTTATATGAACAACGCCATCCAGAACTTGTACCGGGACAAGTTCAAACGCGCGATAACCCTGGTCAATGCTGATGAGGATGAAGATTGCGGAAGATCGGGAAGTTGCGGTAGCAGTGGACTCGGACGCCGGTACCTGTGTCCTGCAAATGGGTGAACCCGCCAGGGGCCTCAAGAGGGTTGGACTTTGACGTGACCAAGACTGAACAGATCTTCGATCTGCTCTGAAAGAAAACAGTTGAAGCTACCCGAAGGCCACAAGATCCCTACGGCGCAGGAGATGAACAAAAGGCCATACTGCAAATGGCATCATACGTTCACACACACCACCAACGACTGCAAAGTATTGCGCGCACAAATTCAGATGGCGATAGAATCAGGCCGATTAACTTTCGGATAGTTTGCCATGAAGGTAGACATGCGTCCGTTTCCGGACGTCAACATGGTGGACCTAAGCCACTCCATAAGAGAGCCAGGGTTCTCTTTCGATGTCAATATGGCAGGGTTTGTGATCCGCCATGGCGTGGACAAAGCGGAAAGCAGCCACTCTCGTGGCAAAGATAAAGAGGAGGCCGTTCCACGTGACCGGCCACAAGATGATGATAGACGGTACCTAACCGAGGAGGAGGTGAGAAGCATACGGTATCAACGCCCATTATCCGTGCATCTCCTCAACAAATATGAGCAGCAATACGACCGACGTCGCCGCTACGACGACGACGATGGAGGATATCGTCGGTCTGATGCAAACAGGAGGTATCGTCAGAACGACAGGAACAACGACGGGTACGAACGAGAGGAGGTCAATGGAGCAAGACAACGCGGATAGGCAGGGACTGTCCCTTCTTCAAACATTGCTGGGACTCAGGATGAGCCGATTGCCAACAATCGAGAACTGCCCAGAATGCACGCAGCGAAGGAGAAGGACAAACGAAGTTTCAGTGTTCGAGCGCCTAGGACCTCTCCCACATCATAACAAACGAGCTGAGTCCTCTCAAGAAGAAGACTTCGAGGAGTCAGGAGAAGAAGATAGGTATCACCGACCAGGGTGGTGCCCTGACGGACTCAGCCATTCTCAGAAGCGTAGAGTGCAGCGGCTGCGAAATCTGGAAGAGCCGAGGCACATGTACACGTTGAGAAGAGCACGGCCCGATCTGGCCGTGAAAATTCAGCAAACAGTGGAGACGAAGGCGCGCAGCCAAAAGTATGGCGCCCAAAACGGCGCGATGCACGGGCATCGGCGTGCGATGCAGACATCGGCTGATACAAACATGGTATTCATACTCCCGTCGGAGTTTCGCGCTCCAAGCGACGAGGAAGTTTCAGTGGCTCAATTCGATTGCGGTCCACGACCGTTATCTTTGAAAAGCCACGAGATAGAAGCTACAGGCATCTGAAAGCCCTATACTTGAGGGGTTACATCAAGCTGTCAGCAAGATGTTGGTTGATACCGGAGCGGCAGTCAACATAATGCCGTATTCCATGCTACGTCGTTTGGGGCATTCCAGCGACGATCTGATCAAGACCAACATCACATTAAGCGACTTCAACGGCCAGGCGTCGAGCGAAAGGTGTTCTGAATGTAGAGCTTCTGTAGGCGGAAGACCATACCTACTGCGTTCTTCATCGTTGACAGCAAAAGCAATTACGCCGTCCTATTGGGAAGGGACTGGATTCATGCTAGCTGTTGCATCCCGTCTACAATGCACCAATGCATCATACAGTGGGATGGAGATGAAGTGGAAGTCGTTCAGGCGGATGACTCAATCGAGATATCATTAGCTGCCATGAGCGTGTGGGAAGCAGATGACCAAGAGCCGCTCTCTGGAATCAGTTTAGAGGGTTGTGAGCGCATCGAAGCCTCGAAAAATGGGGTAAGGCTGGTTTTATCCACCGGCCTAACGGAGTAGCAAGTCCAAGACATTGGACATACGTGGCAAGGCCGATCCCTGAGATCGGCCCTCAAAAAATGAAAAGCAAAGGGTCTCATCTCCAACATGCCACGTAGCTATAGTGGAAATCCGAGAAGTTGCAAATCATCGCCAAAGTATTGCAACGGAAAGGGAGGCCGATTCCCGCAATCGGCCATAAAAAATTATCCTCAACATACCTTGTCTGTATTCAGCATTGATCCAACAGATGCCTGAAGAGCCGATGCCATCAATTACTTGACAGAATCGGCTCGGGGGGCACATAGATGGATGAGATACGAGGATACGGAGCTGGGAACGGATGTCAAATGTCCAGCAGAGCAGCTCAAGTATGGGGGCCGATACGTAAACAAATCGGCCGCAAAAAATCAAAAATTTTTGAGCACAGCCGATGCGTAGACATCGACTTAAGGATTCAAAGCCGATGCACGGCCATCGACTCAAGGGCAACTGTTACAAGCGGAAGCCTAATAGAGCAGTCATCTACTGGAGGAACCCCTCAATAGGATTGCTTGGCAGCACCAGCAGGAGCATCAGTTTGGGCGTCCGAGACGGCCCTTTTTCTCATTTAAGCTGCTGGTAGTCGCCGGCAAGTTGGAGGATTGCAGCCCTGGCCAATAACAAGAACAGCATGGACGTGCAGATCAGGCTAGGATCATGAGAACAACCGACGATCGTCCAGTTGGACTGAACTTCATTCTCACCAGAGGTTGCCTCATTGGACTGAAGAAGCTCGGGGGGCAGTTCACGTTGAAGGTTCTCTGCTTTTGAAAAGCCGATTTGGTTAGAATCGGCTGATGCTGCACCACAGTTGAGAAGCTGATAGTGGCCCAATGCGGGTGCACTTTCATTCTCGCCTTGACCGAGGCTCGGGGGGCAGCTAGCCCTGAAAATTCCTCATTCTGAAGAGCCGTTGGTGTTGAAATTGGCTATCTCTGCATCATAACCATGTTGAACAGGAGGACTCTTGCAGAGGAAAAAGGAGCCATCATCATTGATCAGGCTCTAGACTAGTCCGTTGCTGCAAAGAAACAAAACATCGCAAAGGGAAGCTGTGAACAATTACAGGAGTATCAGCTTCAACATCAAGTTTGTCAGCAACGGGCTAAGGAGCTTTCCTGGAAGCATTAATCCAGGAGTTTTGCCGTCAGGACAAACATCACGATCGGATGATTTTGAAGTCTGAGGATCTAAGGGTCTCACGGCTGCGCGTTAGACCTGTCCGGTTGGAAGTTTGGATCTGAATTTCATGGATTGCAAGTTAACATCTGAGAAGGCGATTAGATTGATCTGTCTTGCAATTTATTGGAAAAGCTGATGCATTACCATCGGCTCATTGAGCACTGACCAGATTGACAGTCGGCAGGCTCAGTACGAAGGGCAATCGGCTAAATTATCATGAAGAAGGTCGGCAAAATCAAGTTGGGGAAATTCTTCATTGATAAACTAGATTTCTTACATAAAGAGCTGATTGCTCTCAAAAGGCCTAGGGGTGCATTGCCCCTCCTACTACTACTGATCCTATTCTAGGGATCCTATCTAGGGGCCATTGCCGCCCTCGTCATCGCCGTCGCCGCCGCTGTCGGTACTTTCGGCGGGCTCGTCGTCGCTGCTGCCGCGACCACCTGGAGGGCCCTCATTGTCCTCGTCGTCTTCGCCAGCATCGTCTTCGTCGCTGTCGAAGTCACTAAGGTTGCCCGGCCAAGGGCAGAGGCGCTTGGCCGGCGGCTCGTCGGAGGAGGTGCTATCCTCCTCCTCTTCTTCTTCCTTCACCTCCTCGGAGGAGGTGGAAATCGTCCAGGAGAAGCGATCGTCGTCGGCTCTCTCCGGTTTCCGTCCGCGAGGAAGCGGTCGCTCTCCCCGTCGGTCGAGGACTTGTCGTCCTCCGACCAGATGGAGAAAGTCGTGGCTCGACTCATCCCCGTCGGCAATGGCGGCGGATGTTGGCCGCATGGGCCTCTTGCGGATCCCACTCTGGCGTCGGCTCTCGGAGGGGGAGGATTGGACAGAGAGGCTTGATGCAGCGGAGGAGGAAGAGAAGAAGTCATGGTGGCGAGGAGGGTTTTTTGGATGCGGTACAAGAGGGTGAAAAGAGGCTGTTCGATGCGGTTGAATAAAAGGAGATGAAGATTTAATTGTCGAGCAGTTTCCGAGGACGTGGTGCCAGAACTGTCAAATCGTGCAGAGAAGTTGAGAGGGCAAGACGTCATCATGGAGAATACTGCGACGGTTCTGCTCTTACACGACCCGACCTGAGGAAAAAACGGATGGTTTTGATATTATCATTACCAAAACCGGGGGGCATGTGTTACCACCCGATTTTGGCCAAATCGGGAGATGGGGCGTAAGTGAAGATGGGCTTGAAGGACGTACACGTGGAGCATCTTCGAAGCGGCCTCACGCTAAGAGTTTGGGCTAAGTGGCCCGTGTATCGTAATATAGTAGATCGCATTGTAATTTAGATTAAAGAGATAGAGTCTCCCGTGCACGGTTAGGTGCACGCCCCAATTAGAAAGTCCTTGGACTATAAATATGTACTTTAGGGTTATCGGAAAGGAGGACAACCATCGTTCAACCAACACAAACCAGGCGCATCGCCACCCCTTTCTTCGAGGTTTCTCCGGGTAAGCACCATGCTGCCTAGATCGCATCTAGCGATCTAGGCAGTATACGGTTATTCGTCAGCCTTGTACTGCTCGTGCTGAAGCCTTGTTGATGGCGAAGCGGTACTATTTATCCTTAGGTGTTTAGGGGCTCGCATTGATGCTTTCACGTGCATATCTGCGTGGCGATGCCGTCCCTCGACACCTAGCTGCCCTTACGTCTTAGACAGTGTTGGGCCTCCAAGAGCAGAGGGTTGTAGAACAGCAGCAAGTTTCCCTTAAGTGGATTACCCAAGGTTTATCGAACTCAGGGAGGAAGAGGTCAAAGATATCCCTCTCATGCAACACTGCAACCACAAAGCAAGAAGTCTCTTGTGTCCCCAACACACCTAATAGGTGCACTAGTTTGGCGAAGAAGATAGTGAAATACAGGTGGTATAAATAAGTATGAGCAGTAGTACGGCGCCAGAAAATAGCTCGCTGGCGTGCAGTTGATGGTAGTAATATTGCGGGAAGTAAACATGCAGTAGAACAGTAAACAAGCAGCGATAACAGTATTTAGGAATAAGGCCTAGGGATCATACTTTCACTAGTGGACACTCTCAACATTGATCGCATAATAAATACTTCTTCTCTTATGTGCTACATACACTCTTGTTTGATAATGAACATCATTCGTTGCGTAGGATTACACGAACCCTCAATGCCGGAGTTAACAAGCTCCACAACATTAGATATTCATGTTTAAGTAACCTTAGAGCATAATAGATCATTGCAAAATAAACCAGAACTAACATAGCGCACACACTGTCACATTACACTATGAAGGAGGAATAGATCACATCAATACTATCATAATGATAATTAACTCCACAACCTACAAGAGATCATGATCATAGCCTACGACAAGAACCACACGGTGCACACACTAATCACCTTTACACCATGCAGGAGGAATAGACTACTTTAATAACATCACATGAGTAGCACACAACTAGTAGCGATACAAAGCTCATCATATGGATCTCAATCATGTAAGGCAGCTCATGAGATCATTGTATTGAGATACAGAGAAAGATTAACCACATAGCTACCAGTTACAGGCCCGAGCCTCGATGGAGAACTACTCCCTCTTCATGGGGGCAGCAGCGGTGATGAATGCGTTGATGGAGATGGCGGTGATGTCGATGGAGAAGCCTTAGGGGCACTTCCCCGCTCAGGGGGTGCGGGAACGAGAGACTCCTGTCCCCCGAGATCTTGGCCAGCGATGGCGGCGGCTGCGGAGCACTGCCGTACCGTGGCTTTTTCTCTGCCAAGGGTTTTGATGCGGGGGCTTTTAAATAGGCGAGGCGGCGGGGAGGGTGAAGGGCGACCACACCATAGGGCGCGGCCCACAGCCCGCGCCGGCACCTGTGGTTTGGTGGGCACAGTGCCCCCTCTCGCGGTTCTCGTGTGTTCTGGATGCTTAGGGCAAAATAGGAACACAGGCGTTGATTTCGTCGTCAGAAACCTTTGTTACTACGATTTCTGAAACCAAAAACAGCAGAAAACTGGCGCTCCGGCATCTTGTTAATAGGTTAGTTCGAGAAAATGCGTAAATACGACATATAATGTGCATAAAACATGTAGGTATCATCAATAAAGTAGCATGGAACATAAGAAATTATCGATACGTTGGAGACGTATCACCTGTACAAAGGTCTAAGGAGAGTAGGGCAGCATCTTGCTTGTTCGTTCCTTAGTAGATCCGATCCGTTATAATGTTGCTCCTTGCTCCGCAAGGATTAGTTTAATATATGCATAGTTAGGCCTTATTGGGGTCGGAGGATCCGGTAGTGCGCTAGATGTTGTTCATCGTCCCTGCGAATGTTCCGGGAATCGACGTTATGTTGGTTTTAGGCCTCTCGTAGGGGTAGTTTGCATCATCTTCCATAGCTTTGCTAGGCCGATCACCGTGGGACGTTCCCGATTATGCGGTGAAAACCTAAGCTGTCGTGGATCGTTTTAGCTTTATTTGATCAAGCGGGATCCCCATGCCATTGTAAATCCAACGTGAAACATGGGGGGATCGGCTCATGGAGCCGATCCACCCCCAGAGCCGATAGGGCTCGTATTTAACGTTTACGTGTACCTACCATGCAGGAACAATCGAAGCACTAACACCTTCCTGATCGGGTCTAGGTCAGGTGGCACGCCCTAGCAACACACCGCCCGAGGACGTTAGCCCCGAGAAGATTTGCAGCGAGACCGGCAGGGCACCGAGGATCCACTAAAGCGGCCACAGGGCTTCAGGCGCTCTTGCATTGCTTAACCAACGCCAGTCGGTGGGTTTTGGAGGGTAACACGCACTTATGAGACAGCCCAGAAACTTCCTTAATTGTGAGTCCCTTGGGTCGGGCAACCTCACAATAGAGTGCGGCCATAATGAGGGTACCGCCATAAACACTGCAGCATATGCTGGTCGTCCCAACAAAGCGTGATATTGCGACGGAAATCCACCACTTCAAACTCCAAGTTCTCTATCTGTAGTTCTCTCGGGTCCCAAACTGGACGTCGAGATTGATCTTGCCAGCGGATAACTTGGCTTTTCTGGTGTGATCCCATGGAAACGTGTATCGGTTGGTTTCAGGTTTGCCAAGGATATGTTCATCTTCCTCAATATATCTTCATACATAAGGTTTAAACTGCTGCCACCATCTATAAAAACTCTCGACACATCAAAACCAGCGATTACTGCGGGTAAGATAAGCGCAGATTGCCCTGGTCGAGGAACTTGCTGCGGATGATCCGCAATTGTGAAGCCGATGTCTTGCCCCGACCAATTTAGGTACTCAACTGTTGGTGGAGGCATCTTCTCTGCCATGAACACTTGCCGCGAGATTACCTTCTGCGCCCTGTTAGATGGCCTAGCTTTCTGAATCATCGAGACCGCACCGTTGGAGTTGGGATCAACATATGGAGGTGGATGTGGTGCTGCCGCTATTCTGAGCTGGTGCCGATTTTCGTCCGTAATTGCGGGAGGAGGTGGGAGGTGGATCTCACTCCTTGGCCCCTGGGGGTTTTTGTTCATTGCTTGGGCATTTGCAATTCCTGCGGCTCGCAACATTGCCTGAAAATTGCGGCAATCTTTTTGGAGATGCCCTGACTGCCTCTTTCCGTTGCTGTCGAGATAAAAGTGCATCTGACACGGTCCGTTCATCATCTCCTCGGGGGACACATAAGGTCTTTGGAACCTTGGTCCATTGTTTTACATTGCCACGAAATCCACCTCTGTGTAAGCCTTGTTGCTCATTACTCCTTTGGTAGTCATCCCCGACTATTCCCTCCCGGGTTTCCTCGGGCTTGACCGATGTATGGCCGGGAGCATCATTATTGTGGGACGGCGAGAAAATCGCCTTCTATTTTGAAAATTTCAACTGCGGTCCTCCGGCGACCTATGTCGCTTGTTGTATATCACATCTTCTCCATACCCACTTGTTTGCTATCTCCATCAATGTTGATATTGTCTTAGGGTTAGTTCTCCCTAAGTCTTCGACGATCTCCCCGTCGAATTCCTGCCACGAACGCGTCTATTGCTCTCTCGTCGGATATATCCTCGAGTTTTTAATAATGTTCCACCTTTGTATATATTTTCTCATTGATTCGTCGTGTTGTCGACACGCCCTCAACTCTTCCAATGACGCAGGTTTCTTCAGGTGGATCGGAAATTTCTCACGAAGATATCCTCAAAACTATCCCAGCTGTCGATGGAACCTAGGGGAAGTTTCTTTATCCAAGATCTTGCGGCACCACTCAAGTGAACTTGGATACTTTGCATAGTTGTTGCTGGTTCCTCCTACTAGCTTCACCATCTCGAGATAATCACGAGCCAATCCTCGGGATCACAGCCAATCCGTCGAACTTTTTGAAATTTTCGGGTAACTTGAACCCTTTTGGGACTCGAGTCTTCCGAACTTCGTGAAACACGGGAGCCCACACATATCTTCGTCGGCAACCTCTGGTGATGCTGATGTTCTCTTCTTTCTTGTCGCGCTCTATCCACCCTTGCAGCCTGTTGTGTCTCTTGCTCACTTGTTCTTGGTGGATCTTGCACCATTTGCGGTGGGTTGTGGACTATTTTGCCTAGGAGTTTCTTCGGGAGGCGTGGCTGCGAATGCTGTTCCCCATAACTCCAACTCCGGCCATTGCCATATTAAACAATGCTTCTCTCGGGTCCCCGGGGGGTGGTCTGGACGCGAGGATGTAAGCTTGCGTTGCCATGTACCTGCTTCTGGCGTTTTCAGGATGATATTTCCCCTTGTATCAATCGTCATGAAGGACATGTTGAGATTTTGAATTATGTTTCCTCTCTCTTCTTCGAGTGTATTTTTGCGACGAAGTCTTGCTCTCTCAGGCGTCTACGTATTGTCTATGAAGTTCCCGATTGTCGACTGAGCTCTGCTCGACGCCTGCTTGATGCGGAGGCTGCCTCTTTTCTTCTATTCAGGGATGCTGTCTCCTTTTCCAGCTCCCTACTCACACGAGCAAGTCTATATTGATAGGCTTGTAATTCTTGTGCAGTAGCAGTGGTAGTCATTGGTTCTGAACCATCCATGGCTCTTGCGGCCCTATCCCACGCTGCTTGCGGGAGTTGAACTCTGTCGCGAGGTGACATATTTAGTGCCTAGGCCTCTTCTGAGATCAGCGGGATCGACGTATGGATTTCCCAAATCATCGAAAGCCTCTGACGTCTCTGGTTCTGCTCGACTTGCCTCTTCAATTGCACAGATTTGATGATATTTTGAGTATTGATCTTTGTCGGGATTGGTGACACCATCATAGAGATTGGTGAAGACCTTTCCGATGGCAGCAGATTTGTCGATGAAGTTGAAGTTGTCGACGCTGTCGGAATCGCTTTTTATAAAAGGAGTCGTGATACGTCTCAAACGTATCTATAATTTCTTATGTTCCATGCTACTTTTATTACAATACTTGAATGTTTTATACATACTTTTTGCGTGTAACATTTTCCGAAACTAACCTATTAACAAGATGCCGAAGTGCCGGTTCCTGTTTTCTTGTTTTTGGTTTCTGAAATCCTAGTAAGGAAATATTCTCGGAATTGGGCCAGGAAATCAACGCCCCGAGGGTCACATCTTTGCACGAAGCTTCGAGGAAGACCGAAAGGGAGACGAAGTGAGGCCACCCAATTGGCGGACACACCCGAGAGCGTAGCGGCCCATGCTGACCGCGCCGGCCTGTTGTATGAGCCTACGTGGCGCTCCACGACCTACCCTTCCGCCTACAAATAGGCCAAGTCGCGAAACCCCTGTCTGAGAGCCACGATACAAAAAAACCTTCCGGAGAGCGCCGTCTTGATCCCATCTCGGGGATTAGGGAGATCGCCTCCGGCACCCGGCCGGAGAGGGGAATCATCACAGGAGCGCTCTACATCATCATGCCCGCCTCAGGATTGATGCGTGAGTAGTTCATCCTTGGACTATGGGTCCATAACACAGTAGCTAGATGTTTGTCTTCTCCGCTTGTGCTATGTTGTTTAGATGCGAGCTGCCTAACATGATCAAGATCATCTATTTGTAATGCTACATGTTGTGTTTGGCGGGATTCGATGAATATAGAATATTATGTTAAGTTGATTATCAATCTATCATATATGTTGTTTATGTTCTTGCATGCTCTCAGTTGCTAGTAGAGGCTCTGTCCAAGTTGATACTTGTAACTCAAGAGGGAGTAATTATGCTCGATAGTGGGTTCATGCCTCCATTGAATCTGGGATCGTGACAATAGGTTCTAAGGTTGTGGATGTGTTGTTGCTACTAGGGATAAAACATCAATGCTTTGTCTAAGGATATTTGTGTTGATTACATTCCGCACCATACTTAATGCAATTGTCTGTTGTTTGCAACTTAATACTGGAAGGGGTTCGGATGATAACCTGAAGGTGGACTTTTTAGGCATAGATGCATGCTGGATAGCGGTCTATGTACTTTGTCGTAATGGCCTGATTAAATCACATAGTAATCATCATTGATATGTATTGAATCTTTATTTGTCAATTACCCGCCTGTAATTTGTTCACCCAGCATGTTAGTTATCTTATTGGAGAGACACCTCTAGTGGACTGTGGACCCCGGTCCATTCTTTTATCTAAGATACGAGTCATTTCTTGTTCTTTGCAAACAAACACCATCTTCCACTCGATACGCTTATTCCTTTGTTTTCAGCAAGCCGGTGAGATTGACAACCTCACTGTTACGTTGGGGCAAAGTACTTTGATTGTGTTGTGCGGGTTCCACGTTGGCGCCGGTTTCACTGGTGTTGCGCCGCACTACACTCCTCCACCAACAACCTTCCCGTGCTTCTTGGCTCCTACTGTTTCGATAACCTTGGTTTCTTGCGGGGAAAACTTGCTAACTGTTGTGTACATCACACCTTATCTTAGGGTTCCCAACGGGCATTGTACAGCCTACGACGCATCAAAGCTGTTTTTCACAAACGCGGTGCCAGGGGCTGCAAGGAGTCTCAGCACGATCTCTTTACTTTGTTTTTGTCTTGCTTTACTTTATTTTATTCTTGTCTTGTTTGCTTCATATTAAAAAACACAAAAATTAGTTACTTTACTTATTGTCTTGTTTACTTGTTCTATATCAAAACACAAAAAAATTAGTTACTTGTCTTTACTTTATTTGCTTAGTTTACTTTACTGCTATAATGGGTACTCCCGAAAATACTAAGTTGTGTGATTTCACTAGCACAAATAATAATGATTTTATATGTACTCCTATTGCTCCACCTGCTACTACAGCAGAATTCTATGAAATTAAACCTGCTTTACTGAATCTTGTTATGAGAGAGCAATTTTCTGGTGTTAGTTCTGATGATGCTGCTTTTACTTATCTTAATAATTTTGATGAACTTTGTGAAATGAAAAAGTATAAGGATATACATGGTGATATTATAAAACTTGAAATTGTTTCGTTTCTCATTAAGAGGAAGAGCTAAAGATTGGTTGCTTTTCTTTGCCTAAGAATAGTATTGATTCATGGACTAAATGTAAAGATGCTTTATTAATAATATTATCCTCCTGCTAAGATTATATCTTTGATAAGTAGCATAATGAATTTTAAACAATTTGATAATGAACATGTTGCTCAAGCATGGGAGAGAATGAAATCTTTGGTAAAGAATTGCCAAACCCATGGACTGACTACTTGGATGATCATCCAAACCTTTTATGTAGGATTGAATTTTTCCTCGAGGAACCTATTGGATTCAGCTGCTGGAAGTACTTTTATGTCCATCACCCTAGGCGGCCGCGACTAAACTACTTGATGATATGATGATCAATTACTCTGAATGGCACACTGAAAGAACTCCTCAAGGTAAGAAGGTAAATTATGTTGAAGAAACCTCTTCTTTGGGTGATAAGATTGATGCTATTATGTCTATGCTTGCAAATGGTAGATCCTCATGTTAAGTCCTAATAATGTTCCTTTAGCTTCATTGGTTGCTCAAGAAGAAAATGTTGATGTGAATTTCATTAAGAACAATAATTTCAACAACAATGCTTATAGGAATAATTATGGTAACAACAACTATAGGCCATATCCTTCTAATAATGGTAATTCTTATGGTAATTATTACAATAATAATAAGAGTGTACCCTATGGTCTTATGCTTAAAGAATTTATTAGTACACAAACCGCTTTCAATAAAACTGTTGAAGAAAAGCTTGGTAAAATTGATGTTCTTGCTTCTAAGGTTGATAGTCTTGCTCTTGATGTTGATCTTTTAAAATTGAAAGTTATGCCTGATAAAGTTGATAGGTTTGCTAAAACAAATGCCATCCAAGTTTGAATTAATGATAATATTAGATTGTTGGCTGAATTGCATGCTAGGTGGGATAGAGAAAAATAAAAACTTGCTAAAGAGAATAATGTAGCTAAAGTGTGGACTATTACCACCACTAGTAATGTTGATTCTTCACATGT